>JANUYF010000005.1:36405000-37062500 GCA_026167975.1 Phrynosoma blainvillii
TAACTGTATACATGCACACATATATACATACACATATATATATATATAGAAATATATGCATACACACATACATACATACATATAAATACACACACACACGCATATAAATATATATAAATATATATAAATACACACATAAATATATATAAATATATATAAATACACACACACATATATAAATATATATAAATATATATAAATAAACACACACACACACATATACTGGGAGGGAATTGAGACCCTCTTCGCTCAGGGTTCTTTCTCCTCTTTTTTAGCCCAACAAGGGAGCAAATAAAAGGCTTTGGAAAAAGAAAAGTGGCAAGGTTCGTCGTGCATGGGTACACACAGAGAGGGTGATCTCAGCTTCTATGTCTCTATTACATGTATTATACACACCGATCTACGGTGTAGTACACCTATCTACTATAGTACACGTAGAGTAGAGTACATACATGCACATGTACATACTTCTTTTATTCTGTATCCCCCCCCTTTTTTTTTTTTATCTGTGCTGGTCTACGACCGTAATAAAGATTCTGTTCTGAAGTATACGTGCGGTCATATAGCGTATGTACCATATGTCCTATGTACATATGTACAGAGCGAGTGATATATCTTCTACTTCTATACTATATATACAGAGATCTACAGTACAGTACACATGTATACAGTAGTACATGTACACAGTATAATATAGTATATGTACTATACTATATGTACACTGTATAGTATAGTATATGTACAAGTACATGTACTATACTATAGTACACGTATGTACATATAGCACATGTACATATGTACAAAAAGTGATATATCTTCTACTTCTCTACTATATATGTGTGTGTGTGTATAGTTCTTCTCATATATATATATATATATATATATATACAGAGAGAGAGAGAGTGTGTGTATAATACACCAACGTGGTGTAGTGGTTTGAGTGTGGGACTATGACTTTGGAGACCAGGGTTCGAATCCTCGCTCAGTCATAAAAGCCTAGGCAAGTCACACTCTCTCAGCCTCAGAGGATGGCAATGATAATCCCCACTCTGACGAAACTGGCCAAGACAACCCAGTGATAGGCTCTCCTTAGGGTCGCCATAACGACTTGAAGATACCCAACAACAACAACAACAACAACAACATGTATATTTATACATGTTTGTATATGTATATGTGTATATAAACATACACACACATATGCTCTTGGACTCTGAACGCGGGATTCGATCCACCATAGAAACCCACTGGGTGATCTTGGGTGAGTCACACACTCTCAGCCCCAGAAAACCCCACGATAGGGTCGTCTCAAGTCAGAAATGACTTGAAGGCACACAACAACAGACAACTATATATATATATATATATATATATATATATATATATAAAGAGAGCGAGAGAGAGAGAACGTCTTTCTCCCTCTTTCTCTAAGATGAAATGAAATGAAATAGAATGAAATAAAAGAAAAGAAGATAGCGCCTCAGAGGAGTAGCGGCTCTCCCCTGATTCCCACGTTTCAAGATCTGTGATCACCCAATACTGGAAAATACAAGATTAATTCTTGAGGCTGAGCCTTCTACAGGAAACCCAAAAGTTTCAGTGCTCAGACAGCGTCTCACTTTCTTAAGCAGCCTCTCAAAGGCTGTTGCACGGATTATATGAAAAAAACTGATGCCCAGCTGTCAATGTCGGGATGCAATGTATTTGCTGTACAACGGAGACAGCCCTAAATTCAGGGTGGGATTGTTTCCACTCGGCCAAGGGACAGATCTGGACAAGCCTCAGTGTTCCCATCTGAAAAATGGGAGCAATCGCGAGACTAAAATGGACCAAGGACTTCCGGAGGCTTTGAATGCAGGATTATTGCTCGCAATGGTCATTCAGAAGCACAAGGCTGAGTCACAATAGTCCGGATTTCAACTGCTTAATGCGGAGCAAAGGGGTCTGTTTTGGAATAAAACCAGGACTAGGCTTGTCTAAATAACTTTGACTCATGTCTAGGCAGAAGTAAGAGCAGAGGCGATGCCTGGGCTTCAGATATTGGGTCTTGTCGACATTGATTTGACTTGGAAGTCAGGCCCATTTTACCGCAGGGAGATTTATTTTTGAGTAAGACATTCAGGGGCCCCGGTTGGAAGAGGATTTTTTTTTTGGGGGGGGTCTCTTACCTCCAATTTGCCCAGGAGGTGTTAAGAAACTCTGTGTTAATTGTTTTTGTCTTCTTCCTCGATCCATGAGGAGAGGCGGCTAAGAAATGATGATGATGATGATGGTGATGATGATGATGATGATGATGTGTGTATTGAAAACTCAAAATTGGTTTGGAATCTCTGCCCACCTTCACCCCACAAAGACAGAAATGCACAAGTCAGCCCCACAGAAAGGATATGTAGGATCTTCCTTCACTGTGGCCCCCAGCAGCATTCCCGATTTGAGCAAGACGAGGGAACACCCGTGTACGTCTGAATGCGTGACTCTAGGAATCCCTCCAAGGGGTGCACTGACGTTCCCTCTCCCCTGTTTTCTTAACAGGGCTCTTTCGAAGGAAAATAGGACCATAGAAACTCGTACACGAAGCTCTGGGGGAGGCTGTCGTCCAGAAATAGCTCCAAGTGCCACTCAGCGATTGCTTTGCTCGTGGGAGTGGGTAGTTCACGTGTGTGTTTTCACTAGAGGCCAGGCCAGGAAATCCGAGGCTGTTTCTAATGACCGGGAGTTGCAGAATCTTTCTTTAATTTTTTTCTCTCTCGAAGCTCTTTACTGTCCAGATCTAGACTGTTTACTTGCTGAAGATCTTCCTTTGCTTTCAGAAGTTCCCCCCCAAATTCTGGCCTTTCCTTTCCTTTTTCCCCCTCTGCTGAGTGCATGGCTTGTTTTGGGAAAGGCTCACCGTTCTTATTTATTTTAAAATAAATCACATTATACCAATCCCTTTAATGACAGGAACCACTTTCTCTCCATCAATGGCAAATCATGTCCCTCCCTCCCCCCTACTGTAAAATGAAATCAAAACTCTTCTGGTGTTGGGAGAAAAGTCCCTTAGGAAGGGTTGAGTTGAGTAAGGGAAGGGCTGAGTTTATTTGGGAGGAAGGGCAGGCATATTATGAATGGGAAAGGAGGAGAGAGGAGAGGTCATGCAAGAGGACCATGTCATAAATCTTTGCCCACAGTGTATTTTGTTTTTAACCTGTCCATACCAGGAAGACTGAGTGAAGGACAGGTCTAAGTACACAACAGAACTGAGGATGATGGATCTTTTGGTTTGCACCAGGAGTGGAGAACCAACAACCGAGGCTGCCTTGCTGTTGCTGTTTGTTTGTGGCCCCTTTGGAACATTTCCCCAAATCTGAATGCTGTATCTATTAAATCCATCATCCCTGCACTGTGGACCAGCTCTTCACTCCTCCAAATGTGTTGAACTACAGCTCCCATAATGACTTCATCTTCCTGACGATCTACCAAATCTATGGGGTGGCTGCTGAATCCACTCTATAGATCTCTGCAACTTCTGTGCTGCCCAGGCTTGGCCAACATGGACCCCTCCTGACCTTTTGGACTACAATGCCCATCCACACTCTGTGCATCGGATGAGGTGAGCTGTAGTCAGTGAAGCTTACGCTAGGAAGCTATTGGCTTAATGAAACAGTGAAAAGGAATGAGGGCAATCTGGATTCTTGAGAAGTTAACTACTTTCGTTCAAAGTGGTACCAAGTCTGGATTAAAATGGCTGAGGTCCCAAACTAGGTTGTGTTTAAGAAAATTCGTAGCATTAGGATAAACACACAACAATAAGTATTGTATATGATTTTGCCTTGTGCATTTATTTACCAGTTCCACAATATCTGGGGCCCTAAACTTGCAGTGTATTTAGTTGGCAAATAAATCTGGGCCCGAGTGGATCTAGCCATTTAGGAAACTCAGTTCTGAGGGTCCTTTGGACAAGATGCATATGTAATGATCAGAGAGCAAGAGAGGGGAAATTTTTTTTTTAATGTACACTTAGCCCTCCACACTTGCAGCTTTGATTTTTGCCAATTTGATTATTGGTAGTTTTGATTAATATATTCTCTCTAGGAATCTTTAGGTCCTCCAGCATGACTCTATGACCAACTTTTGCCAGAAGTTATGCTGAAGGATTCCTAGAGAGAACATTTCTCTAGGCACTTGTAGGTCCTCCAACACAATTCTATGGTCAACGTCCAGTGAATATTGGCCACAATATTCTGCTCTGGTGCACCTAGGGATTCCTAGAGAGGTATTCTCAGGTTTAAAAGAAGTCTTTAATTTTTTTTTTTATTTGCACTTTTCCCACTTTCACATGGGTCCTGTGTCCCTAAACCCAGTGAATGTGTAGGGTCAAATGTTATTTAACATTCAATAAAAGTTATTTATTTAAAATTAAGTTGGGAGCAGTGGAAAAGGAATGCAAGTTTCCACTTTTCTCTGGTGGCACCCCCAAACTTGGTGTCACTCTGTGTGGTCCATACTCCCTGCACCTCCCTGTCAATGATGCCACTGCTTTCCACCATCCACCTCCACCATCAGCCCCACTGTTGGTGACAGAATGGCTAGCTTTGACATGCATCTTCTGCCGCTCCAGCTCCATTTCCACACACATACGCCCCCAAGGTGACCAGATGTCCTAACCACAAAGGAGGACAAGGCACCTGGAAATGTAGGCCCTTCAAGAAAAAGGGAGGACACTCCCAAAGAAAAGCTAAAAGACACTCCTAGAAATGTAAATCCATGCTCCTTAGTCCTGCTCAACATGGAAGACACTTGGGAATTCCTCCTGGAGAGAAGGTTGAGATGGAGGACCTTTTCCTGGGAAAGAAAGAAATCGTGTCTCCCTGTACACACATCCCAGTCCCACTTCTGGACTCTCTTTCTCTTGCTCTTGCTCTGACTCCCTCATGGTTTATATTTGGCACATCCGGAGCGGAGAGTCCAGGCAGGCTTTTGCAGCAAGAAAGCCAGTTTTGGTCTTGCACAATCTCCTCATTGTTTAGCAGCGGAGGAACCAGGGAGGGCAAGCAGCCAGACTCTGGCTGAAGTGGTCAGGGCCGGAGCCTGTGGCCTTGGTGGCACTTCTTGGGGCTGGCCAAGCCTTCACATCAACCCTTCTCTGAAGCCACAACAAACTACTCTTTCCAGAATTCCATCTCATGGAGCCATGGCCATTAAAGCAGTGTCAAAATGGATTATTTCTATAGTGCAGATGCAGCCTTGGGAGTTTGCCTTGTTGCAAGGAGCCTGCTCTGGAGAAGAAGGAACCTCAAAGGCACCCACAAGGCGTGACACGTAGGAAGAATATAGGAGTCATTCCTTTCCCCCCTTTACAAAATAACATGTATTTTTAACAGCATCAGGTGCTGGCAAAGGAGATGCTGAAGTCTTTACTAAGAGTGCCATCTTGTGGAACCAAGGTGCATTGCGCTTTATGCCCTGTGCCAAAGGACCAGAAGCTTGGATGGAGTAAAAGCAGGGGGACAGAATGTCCTTACTGCAGAATGGAGGACATTCAAAACAGATGGAGGACATGCCCCAAGAAAAGCTAAAAAAACAAAAACAAAGCCAAAACATTCATGTAAATATGAATTCATGCTTCTCAGTCCTGCTCAAAATGAGAGGACATTGTGACATTCCTCCAGGATAGAAGGTGGAAATGCAGGACATGTCCTGGACAAGGATTATGTCTGGTCACCCTTGGAATAAAGGAACTTATTTTATTTATTTACTTCATTTTTACTCTGCCTTTCTCCCAGAAAGGGACCAGAGGCGGCTCACAAATAAAAAAACATTTTAAACGACTTTACAATAAAAGTTAAACCAATTAAAAACATCAAATAAAAACAGTATAAATTTACAGAATTCAAAGATATAACCCTATTAGTCTGTAAAATCTTATAGCACCTTTGAGAGTAACTGAAAGAAAGAAGTTGACAGCATGAGCTTTCGTAGACTTAATTCTACTTCCTCAGATGCATTTGAGGAAATGACCAAATTGACCAAATGTATCTGAGGAAGTAGACTTAAGTCTATCAAAGTTCATGCTGCCAACTTCTTTCTTTCAATTACTCTCAAAGGTGCTACAAGATCTCTATCTGTACAGTATAAAGTTACACACATTAAAAACTGCAATACACACCCCATATGACAAACACCCCATAGAAAAGCCATCCCATGGTTATGTATTAAAAGCCTGCCTGAATACTTAAGGCAGTCAATATTTCTGCCTCATCCATTGGTGAGGTGCGAGAGTGAGTAGTGGGCCAGAAGACCAGATGTCCTACCTGCAAAGGAGAACAAGGCACTACACAATGTAGGGCATTCAAGAAAAATGTAGAAAATTGCCCCCCCAAAAGCCAAAAACACTCATATAAATCTAAATTTGTTTCACATGGCTTATTTACAGTTATTTTATATAGATGGTATTTTATGATGTACTCAATTGTATTTTTCTGATGACCCTATTTTTGTTAAAATGCCTTGTTGGCTTGCAACAATGTAGAAGTCTGAGCAAGACAAATGCTTCAAATTGTACTTTACTAGCCACAAACCCTTGACTGAACCTACATTTAAATTATTCTTTTCATTTGTCCATTGTGCTGAAATTAAGGGGGGAAACGTTTGCTGTCCTTTCCCCTGAGAAACAAAATGTGCCCTGAGATTTGGATCCAAGTCTAGGAAAAAGAACTTTAGAAGGATCCATCCTCTGCTTTGGTCAGGACTCACCTAGAATACTGCATTCAGTTCTGGGCACCACAATTCAAAAAGGATGTTGACAATCTGGAGTGCATGGAAACAAGTGACTTAGGGAGCTGGGTATGTTTAGCCTGGAGAAGAGAAGCTTAAGAGGTGATATGATAGCCCTGTTTAAATATTTGAAGGGATGTCATGTTGAGAATGGAGCAACCTTGTTTTCTGCTGCTTCAGAGAATAGAACATGGAGCAATGGATGCAAACTACAGGAAAAGAGATTCCACCTCAACATTAGGAAGAACTTCCTGACAGTAAGAGCTGTTCGATAAGGAAACACATTCCCTTGGAGCAGGGGTAGGCAACCTTTTTCGGTCCTGGGCCGGTCCCCCGAAGTCCTCGTCTCTGCTGGGCCGAGGGGGGGGGATGGCGGCACGCGTGCTCATGCGTGCACGTGCACCCCCTGCCACCACGCGCGACCCCCCTGCGCACACTGCCGCTGCCGCCACTGCCACTGCCGCCACCGCGTGCACCGCGGCCGCACGGACGAGAAAACGTGCGGTGGCGGTGATGCGTGGCGGCGGCAGCGGCGGCAGGGGTCCGCCTGAGCTGGTAAGTCCGGCGACCTGGGCCGGAACCGGTCCGGGGGCCATAGGTTGCCGGCCCCTGCCTTGGAGAGTGGTGGAGTCTCATTTTTGGAGATTTTTAAACAGAGGTTGGATGGCCACCTGTTGGGGGTGCTTCGATTGTGTGTTCTTGCATGGCAGGGGTTGGACTGGGTGGCCCCTGTGGTCTCTTCCAACTCTGTGAGTTTTATGATTCTGTCCCCCTTTTTGCAGCGAGGACAGGCTGTCAAACAAAAACATTCCTTGAAGGGGAAGAGCAAATATGGTGTTAGTCAATGGGTTTCATCATGCTCAAAATGGAGGACATTTTGGAATTCCTCCTGGACAGAAGGTTGAAATGTAAGACATGTCCTGGAAAAGGAGGATATCTGGTCACCCTTGGTGAAGTAATAATACAGTGAAGAGATTGGAAATAAGGCACTGAAATAGGGAGCTGACCACAATGAATTTCTTTTGTATTAGCTAAGGCACAGCCAAGCAAGAGTTTGTATGTGCCTTCAAGTCAGCTGTCAACTTATGGCGACCTCATAAACTCTACCTATGCCTATTGATGGAAACTTATTTCTGTATCTCGCTTCAATAGCCACTGGCCAAAGTCCAATTGCTGGTTCCGACTACACTAGATCCCTTGAATCAACTTTTGAACGATAAAGTAGCACTTATATAAATGCCATGGATTCAATAGCTTTATTCAAATTGGAAGTAGCAACTGGATTAAGGCCATTGTATTGTACAATATGGGAGCCAGTATAATGTAGAGGTTGGAGTGCTGGAGCAGGATTTCAAGAGACTAGGGTTCAATTCCCAGCTTGGCCATGGAAACCCACTGGAAGATTTTGGACAAGTCATACTCTTTCAGCCTCACATTGCACCAGAGATAAAAAATGGCAAACCTCCTGTAAATAAATGTTGCCAAGAAAATCCTATGATAGGTTGGTCAAAAACACCTTGAAACACACAACAATGATTTTACAATGCATCCTGATTCATTATTTGCTTGCTTCAGATGATACATTTATTCTGAATTAAAATTGAATAATTAAATTACTCTTTTAATTTCTACTGCAAGGGTGGCCAAAGAATGGCCAAAGGGCTGCTTCTGTCCCCCCCGCAGATCCCCTTAGGGGTCATAATGTTGTTTTGCAAAATGCTTCAAAATGACTGCTAGGAGGGCATTTCCACCATGTTTTGAGTCCCCACCCCAAGATAAACAGAAAATGACATCCTCTCACTTCCTGATGTTAAAAAGAGTCTCTTCTGTGACTATAACACAGGGTTCTGCAGATATCGTGGACTGCCCAAAAGACAAATAAATGGGTCCTAGAGTAAATCAAGCCTGAACTCTCCTTAGAATCCAAGATAACTAAATTGAGGTTGTTGTACCATGAATAGACATGACTCACTAGAAAAGACAATAATGCTTGATATGATAGAAGGCATGAGGAAAATAGGAGGACTACATTTCAGATGGATGGACTCAATCAAGGAAGCCACAGCCCTGAGTCTACAAGACCTGAGCAGGGCTGATGAATGAGAGACTTGGAGGTCTCTAATTCATAGGGTTGCCATAAGTCAAAGTTGACTTGAAGGTAGTTAACAACAACAACAACAACAACAACAACAAAATGCCTAAAATGGATTAAGAAGGACACAGAACATGGTGAAAATGCCCCCATGTCCTCTAGAGGTCATTTGGGCAGTGTAGTTTAAAAAAAAAGTCAGAAGAGTGGGAGGTGTTGTCAACAAGCTTTCCTAGGGGTCTAGCACATACCTCTAGCCTTCTGCAGTTGCCCATCCTGGTCTGTTGCATTACCTTTTTGCTTTGCCTTGCTATCTGAATGGCATTTATACATAATAATAAAGCAGGAATTTGTGAAACTTCAGAAAGCTTTCAGAGTTTACTATACAAGATAATGGCATAATTTTAGACAAGTTTGCTCAGATGTCTATTGAGTCTAAAGCAGTAGTTCCCAAACTGTGGTCCTTCAGGTGTTTTGAACTTCAATTCCTAGAATCCCAGATGACTAGACCAATAGTCAGAAATTCTGGGAACTAAAGTCCAAAACATCTGGAGAACCACTGGTCTAGAAGGAGTTCTCCCAGGTAACTGTATATAGCTGTTAAATTGGGTTATTGGAAGGGTCTGTGTTCATAAAAGTAGAGCTGTTCTATCTGTTTTAGCACAAAATAGTCAGATGAATAAACTATTCTTTCAAATATAAGCAAATTTAATCATATTTAAACATAAAGTACAACGTCCTCATGACAACACTATTCTTCCCTTGTTTCCCCTTCATATTTTAAAAACTACCTCATTTATTTGAAAAAATGGAAGATTGATTTGACAACATTATCTTGTATGTTTTGTGATGTGTCCTCTTTGTAATTTCTTTGTATTTGTAAGGCCTATTATAATTTATTTGCAGTTTGTTTGCCATAATTTAAAAGCATTTTGGAAGATAATAACTATAAATGTGTTTTCTCCTTAAAATGAGTCATTTGAAATAATGTTTCTAAAACCCAGTAATAGCAAATTTGGGGAGAGGAATATCTGATATTTTGTTTAAAAAATAATCATGCAGAGAATTATTTTTCAGTTAAATCAATCACTCTGTTGCATAAAATGTTCTTCTGAAATGAAATCAAGGAACAAATGCTGTCAAAAGAAGAAGTGCATTGTTTAGTAGGTAGAATATGTTTGTTGTTGTTGTGTGCCTTCAAGCTGGCTCTGATGCATGGCAAGTTTCTCATAGCAATAGCAATAGCAAGTACATTTCTGTTAAGCACTCCCTAAGTGGTTTACAACTGTAAGGTAATTGCCCCCAACAAGCTGGGTAATCATTTTAGCGACCTTAGAAGGATGCAAACCTGAGTCAAGGCTGAGCCCCTGGCTGGTATTGAACTCACAACCTTATGGTTTGTGAGTAAGTGGTTGCAGTACAGGTATTTAACCACTGTGCTACCAGGGCTCTAAATAAATTGACTGCAGTGCTATATTTTCATAGGATTTTCATGGCAGAATTTGTTCAGATGGGGCTTCTCTTTGCCCTCCTTTGAGGCTGAGAGAACATGACTTTGTCAAGGTTGCCCAGTGGCTTTCCATGGCTGAAAGGGGATTTGAACCCTGGAACTCTGGAATCCCAGAATCCATTATGCCACACTGGCTTGTGTTTGTGTGTGTGTGTGCGCGTGCACACGCAAATGCACATGCATGTGAGTATGTGCCTTCAAGTTTCCTGTTGACTTATGGCAACCCTATGAACTTCATAGTGTTTTTTTTAGGCAGTATACTCAGACGTGGTTTGTCATTGCCTTCCTCTGAAATAAAGCATACAGCACTTGATATTCATTGGTGGCCTCCCACCCAGGTACTAACAAAGGCTGATGCTGCTTAGCTTACAAGTTCAGATGGGATCTAGTGCCTTTAGGCCTGATAGATTGGTTCTTGCTGAATATGTTCCTGAATATTGACTGGAAGGTCCTTGTGATCTCTTCCAACCCTAAGATTCTGTGTTATCTGAAAATAAATCTATAGATAAAGAAATCAGATAGACCGACAAAAAGACAGACAGGAATTTACTCACCCCCTATTTTATATAGTACTGTTAGAGAGTCCCTTAATAGTTTTTGGCCAAGTTGCCAAGTATCTCTTCTGTTAGTGGGATTGCTTGATTTCTCTCAGTGGTTGGTTTAGAAGATACTAGAACAGGGGTAGGCAACCTAAGGCCCGCGGGCTGGATGCGGCCCCCTGAGGCCTTTGGACCGGCCCCAGGCCGGTCCTGCCACCGCCACCCCCCGCCGCCGCCCGCCATGATGATATTGATTATTGTTGTTATTACTTGTTCTTAGGGTTTTCTTGGCAAAATCTCCACAGGGGTTTTGCCATGGCTTTTCTGGGGCTGAGAGAATGTGCAGGCATATTTTTTTAATTTTTTTAAAAAAATATTTATTTATTTATTTATTTATTTATTTTTGGTGCTTCGCCCCCCCCCCCCATTGTCTGAGGGACAGCAACCTGGCCCCCGGCTCAGGACCCCTGAAAGATCACATGCCTTTCTTCTCCTTGTTCTGCTAAAGAATGATGTTATGTATGTCTCTGTGTGAAAAGAAACAAAACACTGCTCTTCTTTAGTGGGTCAGAGGATGAAACAAAGAGACCACTTTTTGTGGGGGATGCTGGTCTGTAAACTAACCACATTTAGCTTATGACTGACTGCTTCTTTCTGATGTAGGACCACGGATGTGGTGGTCTGAGGCCTCAATCCCATCGGTAATCCCAGGTAGAAGAGATTCATGAAATCAGTGACTGAATGGCAAGCCAAGACTTTTGTAAACCTCATTGATTTTAGTTGGAACTACCAGAAGAATGGAGGACAGAATGTTTAAGCTGTGCCTCCATCTTTGGTCAGTCTTTATATTTTTCTCAAAATATTACAAATGCCATCAATCACTCAGTAAGGAAAACCAAGCCAAATTCAGGTAAATGCTACATCTGTGGAATTTCTTACCCCTTGGGGAAGAAGATATTCACATGTGTGGGGTATGTGTGTAAAATAAATACATTCTGAATGTTCATTTCCAGAACTGTTTTTAGGCCTTCAGACAGAGATGATATAGTTGATTTATGAATGGGAAAGGGCACCCTTGAGACAGATTTCTTAAATTCAAGTCAAAAAAGGATTTTGTATGAACAGAATTATTCCCTGTTTTGGTTGACCCTGGGATAAGGCAGACAGGACCTCCTGCGAACAATCCAAAGGGCATTAGAGCCAGGAATGGATCAAAATGTTTTGCTGTCAGAAGCAAAGGACAACATGGCTCTTCCCCCCCCCCCCCCCCCTGCATCACATGTAGAGAGTTGAACTGGACTGGTAAATGAATCTTACTTCAACACTGGCAATAGAGAGACTTCCACTGCATACAAAGGCAGCAGGCTAATATAGCGAGGCATAAGACAGGCTATGTGGCACATCTAGCTCTGTCCTCCAACAGATGGAAGTAGTTGTAGGTTGTTCCTGCTGACCCTCAACATCACCCTCCTAGGCAGTTGCTTCACTCTGCCCAATGGTAGGGCCACTGTTGATATAAGCAGACTTACTATATCAATAAGGATGGAGAATTGATAGAAGGAAGTGTATCCTGAGTAGCCTTCATCCTTAAGCCAGTAGACCCCTTTGCTTCCAAGGCCCAAGTAGCTTCTAGGATCTTTGTTCCATCTTTTTCAGTGTCACTACTCATAGTCAAACTTTGCTTCAATATACCCTCTTCTACCTGTTTATATCCTCTGTGCAGAGCCATAACTTGACCCTTGTTTTACTTTTACACTGTACTATTATTTGTCCCTGCTAAAGTGGCCAGATGCCAAGGACAACATTTATTTGTTATTTTGTTTATTAAAAAATATTTAAAACATTTATTGGTTGTTGCGTGCGTTCAAGTCTTGGCAAGATTTGTTCAGAGCAGATTTGCTCTTACTTTCTTCTGAGGCTGAGGGAGTGTGACTTGTCTAAAGTCACCCAGTGGGTTTCCTTGGCTGAGCAGGGATTTGAACCCTGGTTGGCAGAATTCTACTCCAATACTCAAACCACTACTCCATCCTATATCACAGGGACAGGCAACTGTCCAGTGTTATAGGGCCACATCTGACATCTGGAGCCTTTGGGTGGCTCACCTCACCTCAATCACTCCTGCTTTCCAGAGTTTCCCCCCCCCAACACTCCAACAACATCTGGAAGCCCAAAAGGAGTGTGCTAACTGCCTTAAGGAAAACCCTGCTACAAGACTGTTGAAATTATATATGAACCACTCAGGTATAAATATGAATGTTGCAATATCTGAAAAAATTCTGTTCAAGCTACTTTTTTGGACGATAGGTCCCAGAATCTGTCAGCCAGCTAAGTAGGAGGGAACACTGGGAAAAAAACAAAATAACTTCTTATAAAGTAAAGGAGTCCAACATCTGGAGAAGCAAAAGTCAACCACCACTAATATATAAGAAGGTATTTTGGGTTTCCCCCCAGAGTTTCCCCCTACTTAGTTGTAGAATTTTGGTTTATCAAGGCAAAACAGGAATGCATGGGTGAGGAGACCTTTCTTTTACAGCTGTGTTTGCTACTTTGTAAATACAAAGGGATGCAGTGGCTCAAGTGTTTAAGACGCCAATTCTGATTATCAGAAGATTGGAAGGTTGGCAGTTTGAGGCCCGGGTGCTGCATGATGGGGTGAGCTCCTGTCACTAGTCCCAGCTTCTGCCAACCCAGCAGTTCGAAAGCATAAAATGCAAGTAGATAAAAAGGTACCACTTTGGTGGGAAGATAAACATTCTGTGCAATCATGCTGGCCACATGATCACAGAGTAGTCTCTGACAACGCTGGCTCTTCGGCTTAGTAACGGAGATGAGCACCTCCCCCTATGGTTGGACACGACTTGATAACCTTATCAATGGGGTATACCTTTACCTTTACTTACTACTTTACAATGTGCCCCTTCACCTTCTCATCCATAGATAAGAGGCTGAGACAGTATAATCAGTTGCACATGAAGAACCTCATATATTGTAGTCCAAGCCCAGCAGAATACAGAAGCAGTAAAAAAAAATGTAATTCCTCTCTTCAACAAGAGATAACTGATAGGCCAACAGATCCACTTGTTATTTTAAAGACACACATGTAGGAAAGACCTTGAAGTGGTAGTTTTCATTGTGATTGTGCAGGAAAATTAAGAAATGGGTGATCAGTCTTTTAAAAGAATTCACATCTGCTTCTTAATACATCTCTGACCTGAATAATAATGGAAGGCTTTGTTGTTACTTTGTGTGTGAATTTGGGATTTCCAAAGTTGATGATTAAAGGCATCATGCAATTAAGCTGGGGAAATATTTTGTCATAACATTGATATTTTGAATCTCGTGTGTGTGTGTGTGTGTGTGTGTGTTTTAAAGTACCTTTTGTGCCCAAGAAAATGCTAGGTTACTTTTTGATAGAGGAAGAACAATCATATTTTAAAATCAGTTTCAACAGTATGAAGTTAAATAAACAGACTTTAAAGATTTCCCAATTTGGATCTTTCTGATATTATTGATGATTGATGTTTAGATCTTGAGGTAAATACATTTGTACCAAATAATATTCTCCCTCAAAAGAGAAAACAGAAATTTACTTCACAGCTCTTTTTCATTATACTAGGACCTGAAGATCATCCATTGGAGCTGAGAGAGTGAGATTCAGGATAGATAAAAAGAAATACTTCTTCTCAAAGAGCATAATGAAACTGTAGAATTTGCTCCCAAAAATGTAGTTGTGGTGGCCAACTTTCAGTGTGGACAGAAATCCATAGAGAATAAGGGTCTCAGTGGTTACTGGTCACAATGGCTATATTGAATATCAGGAATGCATCACATTTGAGCCAAATGTACAAGACCGTACAGGTATATCTCAGAAAATTAAATAGATGTATTCCTGGGCATTGCTTCTTTAACAGAAAATTTGGTACCAAAGGCAGAAATAACTTGGAAATAATAGGGATATGTACAGTGTTGTTAATTACCCTCGAGTCGATCTTGACCCATGGCGACCCTATGGATAAGACATCTCCAAGCACTCCTGTCCTCCACTGCTCTGCTTAATTCCTGCAAACCCATACCTATGACCTCCTTAATAGAGTTCGTCCATCTGGAATGTGGCCTTCCTCTCTTCCTACTTCCCTTCACCTTTTTCAGCATTATTGTCTTTTCCAATGAGTCCTCCATTCTCATGATGTGTCCAAAGTACGACAGCCTCAGTTTGGTCATCTTGGCTTCCAGGGAGTTTTCTGGCTTGATCTGCTCTAGGACCCATTTGTTTGTCCTTTTGGCTGTCCATGGGATCCTCAGCACTCTTCTCCAGTACCACATCTCAAATGAGAATTCTTTTACTTTTTCTATTTCTTCATTGTCTAGGTCAGGGGTCAGCAAGTTCCCCTTACGTGGGGCTGGTCCGGGGATCCCCTGGTCTTCTGCGGGCAGATGGGGGGGGAATGGAGCACGCGGGGGCCCACCAACCCCCGCCAACCCCGCCAACAACGACGACAAACCCCACCGCCGCCGCGAGCGCTGCTGCCGCACCGTTACCATGTGCGTCGCAGCCGCCATTTTGTTTTCCAAAATGGCGGCCGTGACTCGTTTGCTCATGCGCCTTGCTGACGCGGCAGGGTCAGCGGGGAGTCGGCGGGGTTGGCGGGGGCCGGTCCAAAGGCCTTGGGGAGCCGGACCCGGCCCATAGTCCGTAGGTTGCCAACTCCTGGTCTAGGTTGAACTTGTAAAGATCCTCGGTAGTCATTATTTGTATTTTCTTTATGTTCAACATTAAGCCTGCCTCTGCACTTTCCTCTTTGATCTTCTATAGCAGGTGTTCCAGGTCTGTGAGGTTCTCTGCTAGTATTATGGTGTCATCTGCATATCTTAGATTGTTGATATTCCTTCCTCCTATTTTCATTCCTCTTTCTTCTGTGTCGAAACCTGCTTTTCTTATAATATGTTCTGCATACAAGCTGAACAGATAGAGTGAAAGGATATAGCCTTGCCTGACCCATTGCCAATTGGGAACCATTGTGTTTCTCCGTTTTCTGTTCTGACAGTAGCCTCTTGTCCTGAGTACAGATTCCTCATCAGGACTATCAGATGTGTTGGCACTCCCATGTCTTTAAGGGCATTCTATAGCCTTTCATGATCTATACAGTCAAAGGCTTTGCTATAGTCTATAATGCACATGCTGATTTTCTTTTGGAATTCCCTGGTGCACTCCATTAGCAATCATACATTTGCAATGTAGTCCCTAGTGCCTCTTCCCTTCTTGAACCCCACTTGAACCTTGGGGATTTCTCTTTCCATGTATGGTTGGAGTTTATATTGCAGAATTTTGAGCATGATTTTGCTTGCATGGGAGTTCAGTGCTATGGTTGCTGCAGTCTCTTGTGTCTCCTTTTTTGTGGCTATTGATCATTTCCAATCTGTTGGCCATCATTTTGTTTTCCATATGTGCTGACATATGTTGGTTAGCACTAGAATTGACACTGTCAATGTGGATTGCAGCAGTTCAATCGGAATATCATCTGTTCCTGGTGATTTTTCACTATTTCTCTTATTGCTATTTCTCTTATTCCACCTCACTTTTTAGAATTTGAGGTTCATTTTCATATGGCCCTTCATTCCATGTGTCCTTCATTTTTTATCATTTCTTTTGTATAACTCTTCTTTGTATTGCATCCAGTATCTTTTTATTCCTTCCAGGTCTTGAATTGTGTTATTTTTTATTGTCATAGAGTGTCCCAGTCCTTGGTTTGAATTTTCCTTTGATTTCCCGGATCTTGTAAAATAGGTCTCTTGTTCTTCCCTGTTTGTTGTTGTCTTTTATTTCTCTGCATTGGTTGTTGTAGTAATTTTCTTTATCTTTCTGAACAAGCCATTGTACTCTTGCATTCATAATTCTTAGTTTGTTCCTATCTCTCTTTTGTTTTTTGTCTCTTCTTTTCTTTATTGCTGTTGTCCTCCATGCTTTTTTCTCTTTCCTTTTTAGTTTATTGAAAGTGTCTGTCTGCATTCTTCTTTTAATATGTCCCTGGCTTCAAACCATAGTTCCTCTAGTTCTCGGTCTATTATGCTTAGTAGTGCAAACTTGTTTCTTATGTTGTCAATAAATTCTGTTGAGATATTATTATTATTATTTGGATCATATTTTGGTATAATGACTGGTTTTGTTTTCTTCTTGAGTCTTACTCTTAATTTTTATATGAGTAATTCATGATCTGTGCCACAGTTGGCATCTGGTCTAGTCTTGGCCACCAGTATAGAGTTCCGCCATCTTTTGCTTCCAATTATATAATCTATCTGATTTTTGTGTTGGCCATCTGGTGATGTCCATGTGTATAGACTTCTTTCTAGTTGTATGAAAAATGTGTTTGTAATGAATAGGTTGTTGGGTTCACAAAAATCTATCAGATGCTCACCTGCTTCATTTCTTTTGCCTAATCCAAATCCGCCAACTGTTTTTTATTCTTCTTTGCTTCCAACTTTTGAGTTCCGATCTCCAATGATGAGCTTGATACCCTGTGTTGGTGTGCTGTCAATTTCTTCCTGTACATCTTCATAGAATCTATCAATTTCTTCCTCTTCTGCCTTCCACTGGCTCATGCTTCTCACATTCCACATCCCTATTTTATGTGTGATGCTGCTTTGGTTGCCATTTGCCTTTCTAAGGAAGTCTGCTATTTATCTTGGTATCTTTCTTATATCCTTGGCAAATCTTGCAAATGTGATATCCCTTTATTTCTCCCTCCCTCCCTTTCTGTTAATGCTCTGATCCTGCCTGTGTCACTTGGGGTGTCTCCTCATACACTACATGAAACAGCAATTCAACATGCCTGAGCAAACTTTTTGTTCAAAACAAACAATACTGTTTTTCTCTCAAAACTACCTAAAAAAAAAAGACGTCAGACAAGACTTGCATATGTAGACAACAACATTTTCTAGAGATCACTTGAAAGCATCTTCCAAAAGGCATCCAGGGATGACATTTTCTTTCACTAGGTTGCCACTTTTCCATTTTAGTGGCTAAATTAATAAGTCTATGCTTTGTTTTTTTAAAAAAACCCAGGCAGACCGATCTGTTCTTCCCTTTTCTCTCAGTTCTGCTATTCACACATGCACAGAAAGAGCTCCTGAAGATAGCTGCTGTTTACCTTGCCTGCTGTAGGCAAGTATACACAGTCTTGGAAGGCTGCACTCCCACCACACACAATTCTGAAAAGTGTGTGTGTGTGTGTGTGTGTGGAGAGAGAGAGAGAGAGATGCTCCCCAAATGCATTCTACAGGACATTTCTACCATGTTTTTGGCCTTCCTGGGCCATTGTAGGCCCAAGAGTTGCTCTTTTTATTTCATATCAGGAAGTGAGTGAGTAGAAGTCAATTTCTGTTGTGTGTTTTTTTTTTAAAAGAGCTCTCTTGGTCCCAAATTTAATAACTTTTTAAGGGGGGGAGGGGGAGGAAATTGTTCTTAATTACTGTTTGATGATTTTATGATGTAAGCCGCCCCGATTGCGCACAGAGGGGCGGGGTACTAAATTATTATTATTATTATTATTATTATTATTAAATTGACCCAGTGGGGTTTCAAACATGGTGGAAATGTCCCTCATACCCCTTAGATCTTGAAGTATTTGGAGGCATTTGAGTGCATTATTGTCCCCTTTGGGGCCCTTGGGAGCCCCCAGATGTTGTGGAAATGCCCTCCACACCTCCTAGTCCTGGTGGGATGCATATTTTGCTCACTCCTGAGCTAAACAGAAAATAAGGATGAAAAAGTGGGGATGGGGGTATAAAATGTTTGCACAGTAGACCCTTCCTATTGATACCATGAGTGATGCCAACCCTAGTGATGCCACTGCTTTGGAGTACACATACTTAAGGCTCTACTTTAAACTTTCTGGCTGAAGGCTTATGTTGTGTTTGCATAGTGTAAAATCTTCACTTGTGTAGTTACGTGGAGTTTGCACTAGTCCATTCATGGATCCCATTTTAGGAGAAAAGTGAGATATGAGTGCAGTAAATAAAGAAAATAAATAATAATTCTGCTGCTGAATACCAAGATTGTGCCAGTGTGCCTATTTATAGTGACAGTGACTGTTTCTGAAATCCTAGTGAATAAAGTGCTGCATCAAAGGTATTGACTGCAAGCTATGCACAATCCAAAAATGTGCAACAGAATGCCTGAAATCCTGTTGGTTACTCCCAACTAAAGCAGACCCAGTGAATTAATTATTGAATAGAGAGTCATCATGTGGGTAAATCTAATTGGTTTGGTGACTTTATTATAGAATTAATGAATTACATAACTTCTGTACCAGCTTTCTCCTAACATAGGGCACAAGGTACCTTTTAACAAAGATTAAAACACAGATATAGAGTGGGTGACACCTAGCTTGAAGGCAGTACATGCGAAAGGGATCTAGGAGTCTTAGTGGACCATAGCAATGTGATTCAGCAGCTAAGAAAGTCAATGCAATTCTAGGCTGCATCGATAGAAGTATAGTGTCCTAGATCAATGGAAGAAATAGTATCACTTTATTCTGCTTTGGTAAGACCTCACCTGGAATATTGTGTCCAGGCACCACAATTCATGAAGGATGTGGACAAGCTGGAGCATGTCCAGAGTAGGGTGACCAAAATGGTGAATGGTTTGGAAACCATGCCTTATGAGAAGCAATTTAGGGAACTGGGTATGTTTAGCCTGAAGAAGAGAAGGTTAAAAGGTGACATGATAGCTATGGAGATTATCACACCAGAGAAAATGACGGGAGCACACCGGGATGCTCCTGTCACTATTGCGCTAGTGTGCTAAGATTATTATCTGTCACGCGAGATAATCCCGTCATTATTAGGTGAATAAAGAGGAATTCTATGGTTGCTTTTTATTCACAGGACTCTATTAAAAAAGCAGGCATAGGATTCCTCTTTATTTGCATGATAATGATGGGATTATGGCGATGTCGCACAATGTCATCTGATAATCTTAGCACACTAGTGCGATAGTGATGGGAACATCCCGGTATGCTCCCATCACTTTCCCTGGTGTGATAATCTCCTATGTTTAAATATTTGAATGGATGTCATATTGAGGATGGAACAAGCTTGTTTTCTGCTTCTCCAGAGAACAGGACATGGAGGGTAAGAATGTTTGACAGTGGAACACGCTGCTTTAGTGTGTGGTGGAGTCTCCTTCTTTGGAAGTTTTTAGACAGAGGCTGGATAGCATTCTGTTAGGAGTACTTTGAGTGTGCATTCCTGCATGGCAGGGGGGTTGGATTTGATGGCCCTTGAGGTCTCCTTCAATTCTATGATTCTATTATTCTGGCAAAATTTAATGAGGGAAAACACACAAGCTAGGAGAGGTTACAGCAGTTTGCTTTTGACCCTCCTGAGAAAGGTAATATTACAGTCCCTCTTCTTTTCGCCCATCCTTGCAGAGTTAATTGAGTTCAAATTACTTTTGCACTGTGGACTCACACTGCAGCAATTGAAATAAGCTACAACAAAGGGGGACAGTGGAAGGAGGAGAGAGAAACTGGAGCATTTTAAAAGCAGCTGAAAAAGTAGGATGACAGAGAATTAAATTGGGACTGTCTCTGCCAAATTGTGCCAGTTGGAGTGCATGCTGTGATGGTGGTGGAACTGATAGCCCTTCCTTGAGATCTTAAAACTAATCATGGTTAGTATTCATGCTTTCTAACATGTGTTCACAACAGAATATGTTTTGCGGTAAAGCTCTCATCCTTGTCCAGCCTTTGGAGAAAATAGGAAACAAATGATTAAACAGAATTGTATCTGCCAAATTAGGACACAAAGACTATTCTGCACAACTGTTAGTAGCCAAATGTCTCCTGTCAGCAGAAAAGGGGTAGAGAGAAGGCAGCCTAGGCTCATGTGGAAGAAAGTTCCATAGCCTTAAAGTGGCCACAGAGAAGGCCCTCTCACCCAATGGGTCTTTGGTCTTCTGTTATGGTCAAGTCATAATAGTTTTTTAAGGGGTGGTGGGAAATACGTTGGTTTTATGCTGTATTATTTTAATGTTGTGAACCGCCCGGATTGGGTCACCAATGGGCGGTATATAAATAATTTTTTTAATTATTATTATTATTATAAAAAACTCTTAAGGATCTTGATATCCAGACAGATCATATAGGGAATTTTAAGACTAGAAGTAACTAGTAGTAAGGGCTATTGTTTGGGACTAACAATACAATTTAAGCCTAGGTGAAATGGTTACATGTATGGAACTCTGCTTTTGCAGCCATGGATTGTAGGATAGACAAAAAGGTAAAAACAACAGGATTCCTGCCTCTGATAATATATATTACATACTTGAACAGTGAGTCTCAAAAGCAATTTTTTCTCCCACCAGTTTCTTAAGGAAGAACAAAAGTGACATGGGCTGAATAAAAGGAATATTCCTTGCTGGCCTGTGTAAAGTACCCCATTTGTTAAAATAATAAAAAAATAATTGATCTTCCTTATTTGTGCTTGCATATAATCAAATATGACTTTTCACAACTGGCTAATTTTATTATTATTACTATATCTCATCCCAAAGGCAAGAAAATCTTTATAAAACAACATTCTCTGTTCCTGTATGATGAGAATCCAAAAGGCCCTATTTTCATTTAGCAGTGAAAAGCTCAGGTCATGCAATTTTTATGTAATGGCAGGAAAAAGAAATAGCCTAAGTTCCTATGAAGATTCATATCTTAACACAAAATATATTTTTGCTGCAATCCAAAGTCTATTTTCTCTGGAGCTATCTCTTCATTGACTTCTGTAAAACTATTCTGCAATAAATGTGTAATGCATTGCAAATCACTTAGCAAAACTGATTGCTAATCACACTGAAATTTTTTTGCAGCATGGATCACTTTCCTTCTGAATATTCAGCAATGCCCTAAGGTAACTAGTAGTGATTGATTGATTTGTCCCTGTAGTCCTATAGTTCATTGTGGGGGAGTTTCTATGGGAAGATGGTCAGGTTGAAGAAACTCATATTAGGGACAGACAATATCTCATGATAGAGCAAATGCTTAGTGTGTCAATGGTTCCTGGTAATCCGGGGACTTTATCACATAAGGCCAAAAAAGTGGAATGTTAACAGGATAAAAGTGTATTTAGCTGGTACTTATCATAGGAAGTCATGTCCGTCTTGCTGCTGCACTCCATTTGTTACTGTACTTCACCTTTTCATTGACAGGCAAAACCCATCAATAGGTTCTCAATTTTGGCGCTATTCCATTACTGTCTTCATGCGATAGGTCCCTTCTGCTGCAGTTCCACTTCTCAGACAGTCTGTGGTGTGAGTGAGAATGATTCTGCTCTTCTCCCCACTCCTCCTCACAGTGACCACAGCTGCCAACTGCCTCCCAAAACTGGCTGATGTGTGCACATTCACACAACACCATGTTTTAGTAGGTGGTTGGTGGCCACGATCACTTGTGTGGGGTTTCCATGTGAATGTGCACACAGCAGCCCTTTGCTTCAGGAGGAGGGGAGGAGTGATTGTGGCTGCCAACCACCTCCAGAAGCTAGCTACTGTGTGCCCATTCTGGTTTTGGGTGGCAGTTGGCAGTCACAATTGCTCATTCTCACCCTTCCTCCTGGAAAGTGGCATTTGGCAGTGTAGAAAACAGATCACACAACCATGGATTTCCAAAGTGCTATTGTAGAGAAAAGTGTGATAAGAAATGATGCCAAAGTGGTTCTAGTGCAATTGTGGCAGGACAGCAGGCTGGTGTGATAAAATCCCATGTAGGTCTCTCAGCTATATTGCTTATGCTGGATGGGGCTGGAGGCAGTTTCAGCCCAACAACATCTGAAGGGCCAAATGTCTCTGAAACATCAAGACTGAGCTAGATGGACTCAGTACAAGGCATGAACCTAAAACATAAGGGGCAACAAGAGCAGAGTTGCGGTATTAGGCTTACCATGTCAGGACTATCTCAAGACTTGAGATTTTGGGGCCAGCATCTGAGATCTAAGGATGACCTCTTGTCATGTTACTAGTAATGCTACAATGGTGATGTTTCAAGAGGCAGTCTTTGGTGACATCATTAAATATGACACATTAAACATCCAACAACAGAATATGACATTCAAATGCAACAAAAATATTAACCTTTTCAAGGCAACATTCCCATCCTGAGATCCTTCCCCACTTGGCCTGGGGATCAGAGAAGATGGGTCAGGCCCTGAGACCTGGGGACTCTATATAGCAATATTTTAAATGGTGGGGGCGGGGGCAGGGAGGATCATCTAGTGGTGTCTAGTGGTGAACCTTCTGGAGAAGAGCATTCTAAATATGTCCCATAAGAGGTGACAGTGGTGGAATTTGGGCAGGACAGTGAGGGAGATGTCTGGGCTTCCACTCAATAGAATGAGCAGGAGGGCTCCCCAGGGTGGCAAGGTTGGCCTACCACATTTTGCACTAAGTGAAGAAAACACAACATGGGGAAACTGTACATCCAGAACCTACAATTCCTGAAGTTCAAGTACTGTTAAAAATGGTACAGGGAGGCCCAGCAACTTATTTAAAAGGTAATTTATTATACTTGAAAGCTTTCAGGAGCAGCAACTCACCCTTGTTTTTTGGACAGAAAACTGTCAGTTTGGGGATTATGGTAGTGTTGAGGGCCATAAGAGCATCCTTGAAGGGCCACAAGTGGCCATAGGGCCATAGCTCATCCCTGTGATACATTATGCCACTATGGGCCTTTGCAGACTACTAGAAATAGTGCAAATTGAGTCCACATTAACTGCCCTGGCTTAGTGCTAGGGAATCATGGAAACTGTATTTTTTTCTGACACATTGAGCCTTCTCTGTCAGAGAGCTCTGGTGCCACAATAAACTACAGTTCCCATGATTCCCTAGCACTGAGTCAGGGCAGTTAAAGTGGACTCAATTTGCACTATTTCTGGCAGTCTGCAAAGGCCCTATGTTTTGGTCCCATTTCTTTGGTTCTGTCCAACACTTGAATGAGCTCTCTCCCGTCCCAAGAACTTTACTGAAATCTAATTTAGCCCTTGGATTCCCACTCTTGCTTCAAGCCATTTAAAGCCATTAAAGGAAAGGACTGGCATTTTGAATTGTGGCTGTACATTGTTCAGTTATTAATAAGATTGCCTCAGATCTGTGGTAATGTTAGTCCCAGATCATAACTTCAAAACTGTATTTCGATGTATGAAAGTTTCCACGTGGTTTTCAATGGCATGAGTAATACACTGCAGCAATCTAACTAATCTAACCCTAAGGATGCAGTGGCTCAAGTGGTTAAGGCACTGACTCTGTTGGTTGCAAGATTGGCAGGTTGGCAGTTCATGATGGGGTGAGCTCCCATCACTAGTCCCAGCTTCTATCAGCCTAGCAGTTTGAAAGCATGCAAATGCAAGTAAATATATAGGTACCACTTCAGTGGGAAGGTAAACAGTGTTCTGTGTAATCATGCTGGCCACATGATCACAGAGTAGTCTCTAACAACACTGGCTCTTCAGCTTAGTAACAGAGACGAGCATTGCCCCTGTGGTCAGACATGACTTGACAACCTTGTCAATGGGGAATACCTTTACTTTTTAATCTGAGTGTAGTAGTTTGAGCATTGGGCTAAGACTCTGGGCGATCAGGTTCCATCCTTGCTCAACCATGGAAATCCCTGGCCAAGTCACTCTCTCTCACCTAAGAGGAATGCAAATGCAAGCCCCTTCTGAACAAATCTTGCTAAGAAAACCTCAAAATAGGTTTGGCATATATCAGAAATGACTTCAAGGCACATAACAACACAATCTAGAGGTTAAAAGAGCAAGGAAGAGTGAAATAAGGCATGGTGTGTCACAGAAACCACTTGATTACAAAAAATAAAACTGGATATCCAATAAGCTCAAATGGTAAACCTGTTCCTATATTACAAAGGTTGGGAACATGTGGCCCTCCAGAGGTTTTGGGCTATGACCCCAAAAAGGCCTCAGACAGCATGGCCAGTGGTGAAGCACTGGGGCCACTCCAAAAAAGTTTTGCTGCCTGAGGTAAAGGTACTCCTCCCTCCACTTCCATGTAGACTCACTAACTGGACTGATAGTTGAATCTTGCTTAAACAGGCAATAGGATAGGATCATACAGTCTAAGGTTAAACTAATTTACAGGATGCAGGATGGGTTGGAGAAGCAGCTCAGGTGGAATGGCTGAGGAGTACCTCCTCAGCATCTTCCTCCTGAAGCAACTGCCTCATTTTTTGGACGTTATCACACAGGAGCAAATCTGCTGGTTAATCCACACAAAACCCAAACAGAAACTGGATTAGTGCCTCGTGTTTTCACATGATGTTGCACAGAAACTGGACAGAAAGTGGACAGAAACTGGTGTTAACTGAGATCTTTTGAAATTCAGTTGTTTTGAGGAAATGCAAATGCGCAATTAAGATAATTTCGCATTTGCCGTAATGTGAAAAGCAAATGCGCATTTGGAAGCATTTCCCCACATTTTCCCATGGTTCCACGGGGTCCTCGAGGCAGCGTAAGCGTCTCCTTCCCCCTCAGAAGATGGCTAATTGAGCCGTCTTGGGGGCAGGGAAGGGGAGGGGCAGCCACACGATCGACACCCAAACCCCTTCCCCAGGTCGTCCTCGGAGCAGCCGGCCCTCCACATGGCCGGTGCTCCGGCGCTCCGAGGAGGACCTCCCGCCGCAGCATTTGCACACGCTGCGGCAGAGGAGTTGGCGAAGGTGCGCCGCAGCCATTTGCGGCGCACCTTCAGCGGCTTGAAGGACAGGCGGACGTGGGCTGCCCTGCGGCGCAGCTTTGCCGCCCCGAAAGGAGCGCTAAATTGGTGCTCCCCTTCACAAGTCACCAAAGGTGCGCCGCAAAAGGCTGTGGCACACCTTCGGCAACTCTTCTGCCGCAGCATGTGCAAACGCTGTGGCGGGAGGTCTTCCTCGGAGTGCCGGCTGTGTGGAGGGCCGGCTGCTCCGAGGACGACCTGGGGAAGGGGTGACAGCCACGGCGAGTGACAGCCGTGGCAAGTGACAGCCACAGCGAGCATAGTGTGCATGTGCTAGAAGATCATTTCTAGTACATGTACGGGATTTTCTCACTTGTGTGTGAACGTTAAATGCGGTTTCAGCGGGAGCTTCCCTTAATTGCGCAATTAAGGTAATTACGTGTGAAAATCATTTGTGGAATCAAGGTTTATTTTCGGTTTATTTTCAGAATTTGTCATTTCCAGTTTATTATTGCTTTGTGGCCCACGTGTGATAACGTCCTTTGTCCTGAATGTAGCCATACCAAAACAGATTGCAAAACACCTCCCAGGTCAGACAAAAGATTCACCAACAGTACCTGCATCTTGGATTTCAGCTTTAGATTTTTTTTTTGGTCTTTATCCACCCATCCTAGATACAAAATATACATGACATTGGAGAGGTTTAAACAACAGCTTGTAAGTGTTAAATAGCACTTGAAAGGAAAAAATACAGAATTGCTTAAGTGGGAAAAATGAGCAATCTGATTGATTCCAATCTATTCAAGAAGTTTGTGGTAACTTTACGAAAGCAAATTGTTCTTAAAGACTAAAAGCTACATTTCCCCCCTCCTTTGTGAAGATTTTGCCAGAGACAAATAATTTTATTCATTTTTAAAACCATGTTTCCAAGGAGTTAGGCCATTTAAATATGCTTCGAAAGGTTCAGGCCTCCATATTTATACATCATCTTGTCAGAATTCTTTTCTGTTGCCGAACAATACTGATCATCCATGATGCACAGTATTGTGGTGAAATCTATAATTGGGTGATTGAAGCACTAAGGTTCCCCCCCTCAAAGGGTGTCAGCTTTTCTAAGTATTTGTGAACACTAGTAGGAAGAAAACTAGACGGATGACAGGCAGAGATTGATCATACCAACAATGCCAATATAGTCTTTCGCACGGGATACAGTGTCATTTTATCTTTCTGAAAAGGAACTTCTATGCCTTTCATACAGAAACTGAATGTGGCAAGCTTTGCTTTATACACAGCTTTTCATATCTCTGAAGGAGAGGTGACCATTATATTTTTTAAAAAAGGAATTGCAGACCTTAAAAGGGCATTTTGCAGAAGAAACAAAAAGACACAGCTAGTTGAAAATGGAAGAGATTTTTCTTTAAAACATGCACACACACATATTACTGTCCTGTGCAAAATGATACCCATTTACCCATTTAGGCTATGAACAAATAATCTTGATAGATCTATTGGGTAAAAAGAGCTATTTGGTTACTGAAAAATGCCAGCTTCTCTCTCTCCCTTCCTCTCTCTCTCTCTCTAAAAAGAGCATTGCTGTCATAACAAAACAGTGTCCTAAATTGTGGAGCCTTTTCTATTTTTACAATTTGTTTGAGTGGCTGTAGAAACACACATTGATATAATTTCCTTTCATTTCTGACACCCTGATGTCATCTTTATAGCTCTGCACTGACACGATTTCATCTTGACATCATTATATTATCTCAAATTGTTTTGCATTGAGAATCCCGGGAGTGTGTTGTGATGATAATACAGAAAACACTAGTTGAACGAACAGGTGATTGTGATTGCAGAAGAATTTTTCTTGGAAATTAATGATTGTTGTATGCACAGTTTTCTTTGGCATACCAGGCATTTTGAAACCCCTCCCCCAAATTTTAGAAATGCTAAAGCAATATTATTGACCACTGGCACCTAATATAGTATATGTAGTATTAAAGGTCTTGCTAGAACTATAGTGAAGCATGAAATGTAGGTACTTACGGTACAATGTACATATTGGACTGGTCCATAGTTACCTTTAACTTTACACCAGTTGTGGATTTAAACATGAGCCCTCTTCCCCAGCGCAGTCCTCCCCTCCAAACTCCATCCCCCCAAATGCTGAGTTCCCTCCCCCAATGGTTGGTTGCTTTTTTCTTTTCTTTAAATAGTCATCTATGCACCTTCTAGATGAAAAAAGTGTTTTTGTTTTGTTTTGTTTTCTTCTTGTACAAGCTGATTGTTTATCTGAGATCCATATGATCTCATTTCTTCATCCCAAAATATTTCCTGAGAACTCTCTGCATTATCAAAGACTTTTCATTTTTACTTCTTAGGTCAGTTTAAATTAACGAAGTATTTTCAAAGATGAACTGTGCAGCTTATTGCTTGGCGTTTTAAATTGAATTAAGCCTCCCAGGCTGAAGCTAGGAGGCAGGTTGGAGGCAGGGATTATTGAATGCTAAATCGCCGCCGAATCGCCAGCTGCCATCAGCCCGGGTTAGTCAGTGCTTTTTAGAAGCTGGAAAGTGTTCCAGTTTCTAAAAAGTGTGGGCTGAGCCCGGCTTGGATCCGGACTGATGGCGGCCAGCAATTCGACAGCGATTTATCATGCAATAATCCCTGCCTCCATCTCACTTCCTGGCTGCTGCCTAGGAGGCTTAATTTGATTTAAAACACCAAGCAATAGTCTCCTATATCTCTACATGGTTGTCTGTATTATCCCAGAATGAGCAAAAATGGCCATTGCCAGTAAATACAGCTATTGTTTCCAGGATACAGATTCAGTATAGATCAAGTGAGGAAATGAGGGATGTTAGAACAGCCCCCCCCCCAAAAAAAATGATCCTGATGTTTAATTAGTGTAATACTGCTAAAGCACTTTAGTACTTAATTCCTGAATAAATAAAGAAGATTCCACAGGAATTGGTGACGATAAAACTCAGGAAGAACACAAGGCAGGGAGGGAAACCTGGGATAATTCAAGTTTGGATGCAGACCTGGGAATATGAAGGCCAAATCAAAACAAAACAAAAAAACAGAATCTTGGATATGCAGTTTGCACATGCAGGCTCTTGGATATGCAGTTTGCCTTTTCAGGATATAATTTTCCCCCTTGGGGTGCAGATTTATACGTGCCTTATGTGGCTATTTTCAAGACATCAGATTTATTGACACAGCAATAATAAAACAGTAATCGGCAATCACAATGTTGAAAATGCTGCAAGGGAATTCCTGGCACCCTGGCACAAGATGTGAGACTCTATTCTCCTGGCACATGCCTCAGGCTTGGAATATGACTTGAGATCCTGTTTGTAGCCATACCAATGCATGCAGCTGGGAAAATGTGAACCAAAGAGTCTCTTCAAAGCTGGAAACCCCTCTCTGATTCTTTTCCTAACAGCATTCCAAAAGCTGAAGGACAAAGCAGGAATGTGTGTGCATATATGCACTGAGCGGGTCAACATGGCCCCTTGATATTTTAGCATTGAATGGTTGTATTGTATCTTGGGAGAATGAAGGAAAAAAACCCAAGTCTCCATGGCCTGGAAAATGGTTGTCCTATTTAAGGATCTGTGAAAGTTATATTCAAAATGAAAACGTTAGTGGGCATGAATGTTCATATGGAATTCAGGAGCATGCCAGGTTTGCAAAGATAGTGAAAGGTTACTTCTGCTAATTACTGAGTTAATCTATAGCTCCCAGCATGAGTTTCTTTTGTGGTGGAGGATTCTGGGAGGTGTAATCCAAAAAAGTAATTTTTCCAAGCACTGCAAAATATGTAGGGTGTTGTTTGTGGTGCATTGAGGTAAGTAAGGTAAGTCTATATTAATGTATTAATGGCACTGTTTACCCTGATCTGGCTAACATTCTTTCCTCCTTTGCATTTAGAACACATGTGAAAACACGGTTGTTTAGATGAGCATCTGGCCTGGTTGACTGTGCACACTGGTGTTGACATTTGGAAGTTCACTGTTTGATATTTTGAGGATGGATGGGATCGTTAGGCTTGTGATGATATGATCGTTGGTGTATTAAGATCTAAATTGATTTTGGCTAACATTCAGAATAAATTCAGTTGTTTTTTTAATCTTGGGAGGAAAAATAGTTTAATTTTTTTATTTGGTTCAAAGTCTAACTAGGGAGTTTTTCTCATTGGTGGACTTTTATCCGGAGGGGGATAAAATGGGGCGCATGCCCGCGGGCACCCCCATTCAAGCCTATGGGACTTGAATATTTGTGGTTTTCCATTTTCATGGGGAGGATGGATCCCCCGCAAAAATGCAGGGGCAACTGTAAAGCATTCCCAAAAGATGGCCATCCAACCTCTATTGAAAGACCTCCAAAGAAGGTGAGTCTATCATCCTCAGAGGCAGCCTATTTCACTGCCAAGCAGTGTTTATAATCAAGAAGTTCTTCTTAATGTTCAGGTGCAATCTCTTTTCTTGTAATGTCAATCCATTTGTGTTTTTCTACCTGGAACAACAGAAGAGAAGATCATTCCTTCTACATGCCACCCCTTCAGATATTTAAAGATGGCTATCATTCACCTCTTAATCTTTTCCAAGCCAAATATGCCCAGCTCCCTAATTTGTTTCTCATAGGGCTTGCTTCCTAGATCTTGTATCAGCCTTTAATAGATATTACAAAGGATGTAGGCTACTCATCTGGTGAGATGTCTGATGTTGTCTCATTCAGAATTTCTCTACCACCCATAAGTGGTAGCCAATAAAGTGGAAAATGGGTGTGGGAATTCCTGAGCACAGTATCATGCTAATTGTTCATATCTTTTACTCAAGTGGGATGGGTAATATTTAGAATTAAGTGCCATTCCAGCTATAGATTTCATCTGGTTGATCATGAGAAATTTATGGCACATTGAAAGGCAATGTGTGTGTGGGAGCATAAACAAAATCTGAATTGTTATTGCACACATCCCTCCAACATTGCTTTTGAAACATTTCACCAGATGAAGATCTTGAAAGCTTGCATACTACAGTGGGCCCTTGATATCCACAGGAGTTTGGTTCCAGGATCCACTGTGTATACCAAAATCTGTGGATGCTCAAGTTTCATTATATACAACAACATAGTAAAATGGTGTGCCGTATAGAAAATAGCAAAATCAAGGTTTGCTTTTTGGGATTTATATATTTTTGGAATATTTTAAAGTCACAGATGGTTGAATAGCTGGATAAAGAAACCATGGATATGGAAGGCTGACTGTAGTTTGTGTCCTGAATATTGTCTTAATAAGGATTTTGGAATTTTTCTGATGGCAAAACATTGCTGCTCTTGATTTTTTTCGATAGTGTTGGACTGTGATTTGGAAGTTCCAGGTTCAAAACCCCATAGATCCATGAAGTTCTCTATCATAGGCCATTAAACTATCTTGAAGAGTTTTTGTGAGGCTAAAGAGGAGGGAGAAAGGACCATATATATAACCTTGAATTCACTGGAAGATATAAATTCATTGGATAAGAAGTATAACTAGAAAAGTGATAAATAAACAACTATACAAATAAGAAAAATCACAACTTTTTATATATTTCTGTCTAACTATCTTTGCATTCATCCTTTGCTCTGAAAAAATCATCCATTTCTTTTGGGCACAGTGGTTCCTTTAAATACTCTGATTTGTTGATAGACACGTGTTGGACATAACTTGATTTTCTGAGATAAACTATCCAAACAGTCTTCCTTAGTTACACAGACTCCCCAAGTACTGCTAAACCTTTGGTTGAGAGTTTGAGAAAGAAAAAGAAACCTTGGGTCCTAAGCAGTTATGTTTCTAACAGCCTGCAGTCAAAAACTGGTGAACATCCTCTTATTCAATGGTGGTGTTCAAGCTATTTTTGAACGTTTCAGCATGGGTTTGCTTTGATTCTCCTGAGGTTATATGCGCGGTTACAATGCTGGCAGAGTTACACAAATACCGTGTTCACAGCTCAGCAATCTTTGGATCCACATTTGGAGTTCAAGGTGGGTGGCATGTCAGTAAATGCCAATAAAGTGGCTACAGCAAGGTTGTTGCAGAGACTCAATGACTCAGTACAGACCCTGTGCAAACTTAGAATTAAAGGGCCAGAAGCCTTTTTTCTAATTACAAAAAAGTGAGGGGCAAAGCTCAAGTCAAAAGTACTGTAATTCTTTTTCATAGGTATCTTCATCTGACCTTCATCAAACATAAAAATATACAGACAAATGATAATGCACGGACTGGATTTTAAGTATGTTTTACACATCAGTTCAAACACAAGCAACCTATTTCTTGTGAAACTATAGGAGTGTAGCTGTCCATGAGATGCAAGGACAAGGGAAGCCATCAGCATCATAGAACAGGGGACCATCCACACTACACAAATATAGTGCTGTCATATCATTAACTGTGATGGCTGCATCGATGGAATTCTGGGATTTGTAGTTTGGAGAGGCACTATAGTGCTCTAGCTGAGAATTGCTCTTGCTGAGAATGTACTTCACTAAAGCAATGTGTATGACTCTGGAGACCAGGGTTTGAATCCTGTCTTGGCCATGTAAATCCACTGGGTAACCTATTCAAATCACAGACTCTCAGCCTCAGGGGATGGCAATAGCAAACCCCTTCTGAAGAAACTTGTCAAGAAAAAAGGGTCAGTCAGGAACAACTTGAAGGCACACAACAACAAAAAAACAGTGCAAATCTCAGGATTCCATGGGATGGAAGTATGGAAGCTGAAGTGGAATAATAGTGCTAACATTAAGTAATGTGAATGGGCCCCAGGTAGAAGGAAATGGAATATGCCAATTCTGCTGATAGTTCATTTTCTTTCTAGTTGTCTTAATAACCAATACAAAATGGAAGGAAGAAGAAAAGAAGCTCCCTGCCACCCAGCACTGGCAGGAAACCAATTTAGAAACATATAGAAATATGTCTTATATGCAGTTATACCCATTAGTTCATATAGTTAAGGGTCGAACTAGATGATGTGTCTGAACTTTTGTTTTGTCTTTTTGGCTGTAATGCTTGCTTAAGTGTGGAAAGTGTCTTTTGTAGCCTGTGCTCACCCTCAACTACATATCTTGCATTTAATGTGCTTTGTTTTGTGATGGCCAATGAGAGGCAAAAATGGGCATAATTTGCCAATCAGATTGCCCAGGCATGTATCTCTAAGGAATTCACATCATGGGAGGAAAAAAAATGACTTAATTATTGGGAATATGCATCTCTCATTAATGTTTCATTTGAACCATAGTCATAGCAAGGAAAGTTACTTTAGAAATACAGTTGGCCCTCCATATCCACAGATTCTTTATCCACAGATTCGACCATCCATGGCATTATTATTATTATTATTATTATTAAAAATTATACATTCCAAAAACTAAACCTTGATTTTGCCTTTTTATATATAAAAAAGTAAAGGTATTTCCCAATGGCAAGGTTGTCAAGTCATGTCCAACCATAGGGGGTGGTGCACATCTCCGTTATTAAGCCGAAGCCAGCGTTGTTGTCCATGGACTACTCCGGTGGTCATGTGGCCAGCATGATTGCAAAGAACGCTGTTTACCTTCCCACTGAGAAGTGGTACCTATTTATCTACTTGCATTTGCATGCTTTCGAACTGCTAGGTTAGCAGAAGCTGGAACTAGTGACAGGAGCTCACCCCATCATGCAGCACCCGGGCCTCGAACTGCCAACCTGCCGATCTTGCAACCAATAGAGTGAGCGACTTAACCACTTGAGCCACCACATCCCAACTTTTTATATAAGGGACACCATTTTACTACACCACTATATTTAAGGGGACGAGCACCCACAGATTTTAGTATCCATGGGGGTCCTGGAACCAGACCCCACTGGATACCAAAGGCCCACTGTATATGTTGAGTCTCTCTTATCTGCAATTTTGACATTTGAAATACCTGTACTCCAAAACCCAAAATTGTCCACAGGGGTGGCTGAGATAGTGACACCTTTGCTTCCTGATGATTCAGTGTACACAAACTTTGTTAGATGCACAAAATTATTAAAAATATTGTGCATAACATTATATTCAGGCTATGTATAAAAGGTGTATATGAAACATAAATGAATTTCATGTTTAGACTTGGGTCTCAGCTCCAAGATATCTCATTATATATATGCAAATATTTCAAAATCCGAAATCTGAAACACTTCTGGTCCCAAGCATTTCGGATAAGAAAGACTCAACCTGTAATTAGTTAATTATGGTTCTAAGCCTTACTAAAGTAGTTAGTTATGTGGCAAACATTTAAATGCTGCCAGTTTCTCAGATGTAATATAATAATTATTTTAAGTCATTTATAAAATACTATAAGCACTGATCTGAGGTACAAAGCCAACTTTTTCTTGTCATGCAGCTAATCATTGACTTATTACTCACAATGGAGCATGAGGCATGAACCAGTGAGTGAGGCCCTATCCCAGCTTTAAAAGTCATTGCACTGCAAAAGCAGTGAAATTATCCTTCACTGAAATTACTGTTATAATGTCATGTGTGGCACTAATTACAAGTAACCCATTATTTGTACCCAGTTACTTCCAAGGTCTGAATGCACTCTTGTCTATGCTGCCTATGCAGCAATTCTTCAGATTTCAGATAGGAGTTTCCCCCATATTTATTTAGATATTTCAAGGACTGCATTTAGGATCTTCTACATAAAAATCATGCACTCTATACCACTGAGCTATAGCTCTTTTCTTAGATCATGGATGAGGAAATTGCAGGCCTTAACCAAGATATGAACCTTTCACTTTGCAATCACCATTTACTTTGGGGCCTTATGTCTCCCCACTGTTAAATGTTGGCCTTGACAGAGTATCCCATGGAAATGTGGCCCATCCCTGGAAAATGGAAAAAAATGTTTCTGATCCTTTTTTTTCTTTGGTTTGTAATGCCACAGCAGAAATAGAAGTCTTATGCCCCCACCAGTGATGTCACTGTGTGCTCAGAAGAGTGTCAAGGCACCTGGGAATGTCTAAGGCTGCATCTGCATTGCAGAAATAATCCAGTTTGACACCACTTTAACTGCCATGGCTCAATGCTATGGAATTCTAGGAACTGTAGTTTTGTGATGACCACACACTCAGAAAGGAGAAATATAGTAGTGATGGGTGACTTCAACTATCCTGATATTTGCTGGAAGTCAAACTCAGCAAACTCCTCAAGGTCTAGCAAATTCCTCACTTGCCTTGAAGACAATTTCATTGTCCAAAAGGTGGAAGAGGCAACGAGGGAGTCAGCTATTTTGGATCTGATTCTAACTAACAGGGAAGACCTAGTTAATGGGGTGCAAGTGGTTGGATCTTTAGATGGGAGTGATCACGTTCTCCTGGAGTTTATTATACAGTGGAAAGGAGAAGCCAGGCATAGTCAGACACGCATTCTAGACTTTAGGAAAGCTGATTTTACTAAACTTAGAGAAATACTGGGGGTGATCCCATGGACAGGAATACTAAAAGAGAAGGGAGTTCAAGACGGATGGGAGTTTCTCAAAAGGGAGATACTGAAGGCACAATTTCAAACCGTGCCAACGAGGAGGAAGAATGGGAGGTGTCTCAAGAAACTAGGATGGATGACTAAGGAACTTGCAACTGAACTATGTTTTAAACGGAACATGTATAAGAAATGGAAAAATGGGGAAATCACCAAAGAAGAATTCAAACAAATAGCTAGCACGTGTAGGGGTAAAGTCAGAAAAGCTAAAGCGCAGGATGAACTCAGGCTTGCTAGAGAGGTCAAGAACAATAAAAAGGGCTTTTTTGGGTATGTCAGCAGCAAAAGGAAAAAGAAGGAAATGGTAGGGCCACTGTGTGGAGAAGATGGCAAAAAGTTAACAGGGGACAGAGAAAAGGCAGAATTACTCAACACCTTCTTTGCCTCAGTCTTCTCAGAAAAGGCAAAGGGTGCTCAACCTAAGTATAATGGAGCAGAGGACAGAATAGGAGAATTTCAGCACAGAATAAGTAAAGAGATAGTACAGAAACATCTGGTTAATCTAAATGAATATAAGTCTCCAGGACCAGATGAATTACATCCAAGGGTATTAAAAGAACTGGCAAATGTAATATCGGAACCATTGGCAATAATCTTTGAGAATTCCTGGAAAACAGGAGAGGTCCCTGCGGACTGGAGGAGGGCAAATGTTGTCCCCATCTTCAAAAAGGGGAAAAAAGAGGATCCCAACAATTATCGTCCAGTTAGTCTAACATCAATACCAGGAAAGATTCTGGAGCAGATCATTAAACAGAGAGTCTGTGAACATCTGGAAGGTAATTTCATAATCACAAAAAGCCAACATGGATTTCAGAGAAACAGGTCATGCCAGACAAATCTGATCTCTTTTTTTGATAAAATTACCAGCTTGGTAGATGAAGGGAATGCTGTGGATATAGTATATCTTGATTTCAGTAAGGCCTTTGACAAGGTTCCCCATGACATTCTTGCAAGCAAGTTGGTAAAATGTGGGCTAGACAAAGTAACTGTTACATGGATTTGTAATTGGTTGACTGGTCGAACCCAAAGGGTGCTCAACAATGGCTCCTTTTCAACTTGGAAAGAAGTGACCAGTGGGGTGCCACAGGGCTCTGTCCTGGGCCCAGTGCTATTCAATATCTTTATTAATGACTTGGATGACGGTATTGGGGGCATAGTTATCAAATTTGCAGATGACACCAAATTAGGAGGAGTAGCTAACACCCCAGAGGACAGGATCAAAATTCAAAATGACTTGAACAGACTTGAAAGTTGGGCCAAAGCTAACAAAATGAAATTCAACACGGAGAAATGTAAGGTACTGCACTTAGGGCAGAAAAACGAAAAGTACAGATATATGATGGGGGACACCTGGCTGAATGAGACTACGTGTGAAAGGGATCTAGGAATCCAGGTGGACCACAAGTTGAACATGAGTCAACAGTGCGATGCAGCAGCTAAAAAGGCCAATGCAATTTTAGGCTGTATCAGTAGATGCATAGTGTCTAGATCAAGAGAAGTAATAGTGCCACTCTATTCTGCTTTGGTTAGGCCTCACCTGGAATACTGTGTCCAGTTCTGGGCACCACAATTCAAAAAGGATGTGGAGAAACTGGAGAGTGTCCAAAGGAGGGCAACTAAAATGGTGAAGGGTCTGGAAACCAAGCCCTATGAGGAACGACTTAGGGAGCTGGGGATGTTTAGCCTGGAGAAGAGAAGGCTGAGAGGTGATATGATAGCCGTGTTTAAATATTTGAAGGGATGTCATATCGAGGAGGGAACAAGCTTGTTTGCTGCTGCTCCAGAGACTAGGACCCGAAACAATGGATGCAAGCTGCAAGAAAAGAGATTCCACCTCAACATTAGGAGGAACTTCCTGACAGTAAGGGCGGTTCGACAGTGGAACACACTCCCTCAGAGAGTAGTGGAGTCTCCTTCCTTGGAGGTCTTTAAGCAGAGGCTGGATGGCCATCTGTCAGGGATGCTTTGATTGGGAGTTCCTGCATGGCAGGGGGGTTGGACTGGATGGCCCTTGTGGTCTCTTCCGGTTCTATGATTCTATGAATCTATGATTCTATGAGACATTTAGCTTTCTTTGTCAGAGAGCTCTGGTGCCACAACAAACTATAATTTGCAGAATTCCATAGCATTGAGCCATGGCAGTTAAAGTGGTGTCAGCCTGGATTATTTCTGCAGTGCGGATGCAGCCTAAATCAGTAGTTCTCAACTGGGATTGTGGGGATCCAGATACTGGAGGTATTTTCCAAGATAATCCAGGCAGCATGGGCAGTGATGATGCATTCTGGGGTGTGAAGTCAAACAACATCTAGAGACTGGATTATATGATTCCACTTCAAGTGTCATGGTTCCATCCCATAGAATACTGGAATGTATTGTCTAGGGAAGAGTATTCTGAATTCTCAGCCAAAGAGCTCCAGTGATTCAGAAAAATACAAACCCTGGGATTCTACAGGATGTTGCCATGGCAGATAAAGTGCAATCATAGCACTATAATTGTGAAGTGTGAATGGGCCCCTAGGCGAAGTCCTTGTGGTTGTTCTATTGCAGACCATGTGGTGCAGCTAGGGTCCCAAAATCCCAGGGACTACGTATTGATAGCAGGTGATAAAGGCAGTCCCCAAAAGGCATCACATAGCATCTAGGTTGGCACGGTGGGTCCATTAGAGTTGTATAGCATCTGTTCCTGGTTTTCTTTTTAGACTTCTATTTTCAGGGGACAAGCTAGCCAGGCATATACATGCTTCCACCAATGCTCCTTTTTATTATTGCTATTACTATACTTTGTTTTATTCCTTTTATTATCTTTACCTTTTCTGCAAGAAGACAGTGCTTATTCCTAAGTAAATATGTTTTCCATCAGGGCAGCAGATGCAGGGTGGCTTCAGATGAGGCTTTTATCATGGTAGCAGTTAGAAGGCACTTTGCAGCTGTTCTGTCTTTGCTCCTTAATGGATTTTCGGCGTAAGAAAAAAGGTGGATGAAGGGGCTGAAAGACAAGGGGAGGTCAGAAGCAGAGGATGACATCGTGTAAAGCCCACATAAAATGTAGCCAGTGAAACAGGACAATGACATCATGAAACTGCCAAAAGACTCCACTTTGTGCCTATATACATGATGATGCTATGATTTAAGGTTTTAATTTTTTCAAATTAGTTTTACAACATCAACCTTCAATTACATAACTACTGTCTCACTTAGATAGCCTATTTCATGACAGTACTTATATTAAATATTCCCTGATTATGAAAGAGAGTCCTGTGAATTAATGTGGAGGCCTTGAAAGAGACCCAATGTGGGGTAGTAGTTTGAGCATTGGATTACAATTCTGGAGACCATTCCCTGCACAGCCATGGAAACCCACTCCATGATCTTGGGCAAGTCACACGCTCTCAGTCCTAGAAAAATGCATGATAGGTTAATCATAAATTGGAAGTGACTTGAAAGCACACAACAACTTTATACATTATTAAGTTCAAAACCTGAGATAAAAACAGTTTACATGCTTCTGTGAAGTTATCTTTTGCTATTTTTCCCCTTGCCACTTGCAGTTTTCATCAGTTTTCAGCTAGAACAGTCCATCAGAGCCTGGCCAGACAGTGATGGAGAGAGAATCCTTCTGCATTTTCCCTGGGATTTTGCTATTTCTATTCTGGCAGCTCTAGTCAAGATTGAGATAAAATCTTTTATGTGGCAGTCCTGCATTTCCCCCATACGTTCCAAGATGCCTACACCCCTGCACTGTCCTCAACATTATTAATTTTGTGAGTTTAGTATGCTCAGGTCTGAACTGTTTAATCACTAATTAACTGGAAAGAGCCAAAAGTGATTTATATGGCAGAATAATCCAATTTTCTTGCTGAAGTAATACTTGTGTATACGTGGCCCTCATGTATTAGTTGAGAACACATTTGGGGGCCAGAATTATGGATTTTGATAAGACCCGTGGATAAATCAAGGGTAAATCTTAGTGGAATGTAACAAAGGATTCAAAGACATAGCCGTGTTAGTCTGTAGAATCAGTATGTAGAGAGATCTTACGAAAGCTCATGCTGCTCACTTCTTTCTCTCAGATAGTCTCAAAGGTGTAACAAAGGATGTAAAGGATGAAGAAATGGGAAACGATGCCATAGAACTTACAACATTCTGGCAGGCATAACTGTTAGTGCTCATTCTAAAGGCTGGATGGAGCCTTTAGGAAGGAACTATGGTAAATGGTGGCTATGTAGTGTGTGGAGGAGGCAACCAGGCATGGGGCCCCCTAAAAGAATGTGTGATTGTGAGAAAAGGATGTAAAGGCAAAGCAAAGAAAATGGCGGCTACATTAGCAGTGATTCCCTTAGGACCTTATCACACGGGGTCCAAAGCAGAATGAATCCAAACAAAATCCCGTCCTAATACGTATTATTTTTCCGTGTTTTCACACAACGTCGCACAGAACCGCTAAGATTCCGGACAGAACCCCGAACGAATCCGCAACGAATTGAGATCTTTTGAATTTCGGTTTCTTCAGGAAGTACAAGTGCGCGACCGGAATCATTGCGCATTTACCGCGAGTCCGAAATGCATATGAACAGGCAATACGTATTGTGAAGCATTTCCCCGTCATGACCCATGGTTCCTAGTGTGATTTCCCATGGGTCTGCGAGGAAGCATCTTATGACGTGTACTTCCTGTTTGGATCGGGCAACAAACAGAACAACAAACGGGTAAACATGTCCTCTCCTTTACTGGAATTTATCACTTGTGTGTGAACGGAAAATATGTGCCCAGAATGCGCTTTCTTGGAAGCGCAATAAATGCACAACGACTGGAATTGCATGTGATAGCCATTTACGTATTGAGGCGGCTCTTTCGGTTCTTTTCGGTATAGTACTGGATTTATTCTTATTTCGGTTTATTATCGCTTTGTGGCCCGCGTGTGATAAGGTCCTTTGAGAGGAAGCGCCAAAGAGCTGCCACTGCCACAGTTTTCCCACTCAGGCATTCAAAAAAGCCAGAAGTGGCACTGTGGTACAGAGGATTGGTACTTCTTTTACATTCTCCTGGGATAGACTAAGCTCTCAACTTTCATCACTCAGGGATGGGAATGGTCTGAGCCATATAATTAATTGATCCTTTGACTAACATTTCTCAACATATACACAAATAGATTTTTTTTTTAAAAAAAAGCTTTGATTTCTGTAATAACTTTGCCCCTTTTTGTGTGTCAAATTATTCCTCCCTTATGATTTTATAAATGTTTGACAGTAACCTTGTCTTGAGGAAATTATTTATACATATAGTTTCCGATGTAGTGATGATTTAAGTGAGCTTAAACTGTTAACCGGCACATGTTCAACATATTTTTAAAAAAACTGTAATTGGAAAAAAAGGGGTATTTGGGAGGCTTCTGACATATCAGATATGTAAAACAGTTCTAAAGTGGAATGACATGAGGGATTGTGTAGAAGATGAATGTTTATTGAATGCTTCACAAGTTACAAAGGTGGTGGGCATATAACTCATATCTGTAAGACCACTGGGAAGGGATTTGTATAATACTTGCAAATGTTATTATACTCATTGTGAAAGGGTTTCCTGACAGGCTGAGACACCTATTAAGAAAATGGACAACCACTATGAGACATTTGTATTTCAAGCATTTTTGGAAGAATATTTTGGAACACTTTATTTCTTTCAGGCAGAAAGCTACATTTTTAGGCAGACTATACTATTTTTGCACATAATACACAGTTTTCTTAGTGAATTGTGGGGTAGTTGTATGAAATAAGTTTTTTTTGTAAGTGATTTTTGCTGCAGAAAGTCTTTGTTGTGTGCCTTCAAGTTACTTCCAACATATGGCAACCCTAAGGCGAAGCTATCATGGGGTTTTCATGGCAATATTTGTTCACGGGGGGGTTGCCATTTCCTTCCTCTGAGGCTAAGAGAGAATGCCATGGTCTCCAAGTGGACTGAGTGGGAATTTGAACCTGGGTTCCCAGAGTCCTAATCCAGGATTTTTCTTCTTGGATGTGAAAATGAAACAAGTGTTTACATCCATGTGCCAGGGTCCAAAAATTTTAAATCAGGCTGCATCCAGAGCATATCACAAGGATTTAGACTCAAAAATTGCCACCCAGTCCATCCCTGATCCTAGGGCCACTGCGGTGGCCATTTTCTCAAGCTGGAAAACTGGCTTCGCGAAAAGCTGCGCTGAGTGCCCCTGGGAGTGGGGATGGACCTGGTTGGCAATTTCGGTGGCTAAATCCTTGTGATAGGCTTGGGATGCAGCCCAATTTAAAATTTAAGCCAAATCAGGTAAGGCAATTTAATTAGCTGTCTGATAAGCTTCTCTCTAAGACTACCTCCTTCCATAGGAACCTGCCCGAAATTTGAGATCCTTAGAGGAGGCCCTGTTGCATGTCCCAACACCTCATGAAGTTAGGTTGGTATGGACGCACAATAGGGCTTTCTCTGTAGCAGCACCTTGACTGTGGAACTCCCTACACAAGAAAGTTAGGCTGGGCTCCATTTATTTTTGTCTTCCAGCAAGCAACCAAAACAGTAATGCTTTGAACGACCTTTAATGTTTAATGTAATTGTTCTGTTTTAACTTGTATTTAAGATTGTATTTTTAGGATTGCTTTAGATTGTTTTAAAAGTTTGTAAAGAGTATTTTAATTGTGTTTTGAAAAACATTTCATTTTTGCACTGTCTAAATTACTTTTATTTGTTCATCCCCTTGTGGGCTGGGAGGTGATCTAACAATACCTTAAATAAATACTGTACATACTCATGTATAAACCTAAAACATTTAGTCAAAAATTGACACACACCCCCCCAGATTGACTTATCTATGGGTCAGTGTAAGTACAGTTGGCCCTCTGTATCCACAAATTCTTTATCCATTGATTCAACCATCCATGGCTTGAAAATATTTAAAAATAAATAAATTCCAAACAGCAAATCTTGATTTTGCCATTTTATATAAGGGACACCATTTGCCAATGTATTTAATGGGACTTGAGCAGCCATGGAATTGGGTATCCACAGAAGGTCCTGGAACCAAACCCCAGTGGATGCCAAGGGCCCACGGTACTATACTATAGTTCTTATCTTTAGGATGGGCACAAATAGTTATTACCTGCTGTTTCTGAAGTGGCTAGAAAGGTACATAAGCGAAGGCCTCTATAGCTTGTTTCAGAAGACTTTGACTTCATTCATTGTGGAAGCTACCTCATTTATGGATCTTTCCTGGTTGCTGAAATATAAACTAATCTCTCACTGACATTTTCCACCCCCTATATAAGAGAGCTTGAACTTTTTCAACCTCCTTTGCCATAAGTCTCATTGCCAAAACTGAAGCAGCCACACAGAGTGGTAAGGAAAATATAAAAATTTAGAAAGGGATAAAAAGTAAACAAAATAATATTATAGTGTATTTACTCAGAGCAGCAACTCTGCCAAGGAAACCACATAGCTTGCACTAATACATGTCTCACAAAACACGTGTTTAATTAAAACAAGAGACTGGGCAATGAGCTTTCTTTTAATTTCGCTTAAATGCATGTTGCTGTTTTGTTTAATTTCCTTTGTCAGAACAATGTTCTTTTAAACTGTTGTAAAAATATTTTGTATGGCTGAGATTACTAACTCACTGCACTTGACATGATGCAAAGGCTTACAAAAGCGATGGCATCATGTTAAGTGGCAACAGGTGATGACCATTATGCTATTTTCTATATAAGTGTACTGAGACTCAATGCAGGTGTGGGTTGAGGATAGTTGAGATGAGTTTTGAGGAGAGTTTGTAGATATTTGTAAATATTATAATTGCAATTTAAGATAAAGAACTTCCAAGGACTTGGAAAAATATCAACAGTGTCTGAGTTTGTGGCCAGTGTATTGCCAATAATAAAACTGAACTGGTGCTTCCATACTCTGCTACTGTTAGCTACTTCTGAGAGTGTTTACCTCAGACAGTGCTGTAAGTTAGCATCTCTGGTGGGCCTAGAGTTTTATTTTTGTTACTGCACATCAGCAGGACAGAGAAGAGAGTCAAAATCCTTTTGAGGTAACATGAAGTTGATCCTAAAGCTTTGAAGAATAATAAACATACAAGACAGAAAGCTTAACCACTCATAGCTGCAATCCAATAAACCCTTACCTGGTAGTAAGTCTTTTAGGAGACAGTGGTTCTTACTTCTCAATAAGAAATGCACAGAGAAGCCTGCCCCAATCTGGAACCTTCCAGAGAAATGGATTACAACTCCCATTGATGGACATGTAGGCTAGGAATTATGGGAGTTGTAATCCAACTCATCTGGGGGTGCCAGAGTGGGGAAGGTTAGTATAAGATAGGTTGTGCCCCTCTTACTAATTACATTCTTTAATAAGTGGTGATTTACTTTTGAAGAAACATGTAATGGTACTTTGTGGTAAAGATGACATTGATTTTAGAGCAGGGAGGGGAATATCAGGGCCTGAGACCTGATCCAACATTGCCTGGGGGCCCAATCCAGTCCATATGGCTTCTCCAGATGGCTACACTCCCTTTCCCATGACACCATGTTTTGCTGGCATTCACTTGACGTCTTATCCATTCTCAAAGGGCCTTATCACATGTCAGAAAAAAGATGGTAGGTTGCAACACAGAAACAGCTTCTTGCTTACCTTCCCACATGCCTATGAAGCACTTTTACTCTACTGCTGAAGATGTTTGTAAACACATGACTTTTGTCCTGTAGCCTTATCACATTACATGCAAACCTGGCAGGAAAGCAGAGAGAACTGTGTTTCTCTTTCTGTCTCCACATGATGTCATAGAACTTTTGTTCTCTTCTGGTTGTAAAAGCGTGGGAGAGGATTGTAAAAGCATCCCTTTTGCCAAACAGATTTTTCTGGCTTGGCAAAAGAAACACTTTTACAACCCTGTCCCATGCTTTTACAACTGGAAGAGAATGAAAGTGCTTTGAAGTCATGTGCAGAAAGAAACAGAAACACAGTTCTCCCTGCTTGCCCTGCCAGGTTTGTTTGTAATCTGATAAGGCTACTGCAGGCAAAAGCCACATGTTTACAGCTGTCTCCCTCTAAAGAGAATGGAAATACTGCTACGACCATGCAGGAAGGTAAGTCAGAAGTCACTTCTGTGTTGCTGCTTTTCATCTTTCTTTTGAAATGCAATAAGGCCCAAAGTCTAACATTTCACTATAAGCGGGAAGAAGTTTAACCTAAAATATTCAAGGGCTGCTGCACATTACAGAATAGTACTTTAACTGCTATGGCTGCAACCTGTCTTTAAAGTTTGTAGTTAGGTACTGGAGCTGAGAATTCTAAATGCTCTGCCTTAAACTGCAAATCCCAATATTCCATGGGATGGAAACATGACAGTTAAAGGAGGATTATAATGCTATAATTGTGTAGTGTGAAAGGACACCTGGTATCCATATTTTTTGCTCTGGCTTTACCTACCACTGGAACATTGCCACCAGAAATTCTCTGAAATGTTTCTTCTCGGCATGTTTTGGTCATAAGGAGGAGTCTGTAGACCTCAGTCAAACGTAGTAAATACATTTTAAAGGCTGTAACTCCCAGAATCCCCCACCCAGCATGGCCAGTTAGAGTTGTAATCCAAAACATTTCAAACTTTTGGTCTCTGGGGCTTAAGAAGACCTCTTAGGTTGGAACTCTACTAGGATGCTACACTACGCTAGTGTAAAAATCATTGCACAAGTGTTTGTACTTTATCAGAGTCGTATAAATGCAGCCAAATTATTTACAAGCAGACACATAGTTCCCTGTCTTATTTTTGATCTGGTGGGTGGCTTTTGGTTCAATAGTAACATACGTCTGTATTAGAAGCCAAGCGTTAGTTAGGACTCTCATGAAAAATTGTGTGGTCTGATTTTCGGTTTCATATTTGTGGCTGTTGACATTGAAGCACTGAACAGGATGGAGTAGGCCATGTGAAATCACTGAATCAAAATATATTTAGAGCCACAGAGTTCAAGTCAGGGCTATATATATGGGAGGTTAGCTATAAGCCAGAGCACTGACGGTTGCATCAATGCAGCACTCAAAAATAGCCCAGATCTAGCTTCCCACCTACCCCCCCAAAGTAAATAATCTAAAGGTAAATATGGAAGTGTCAGCTATGTGGAAATGCAAACGCCAGCATTCCATATTCTTCCCTTGTGTCACAGTGCAAACAAGGTTTTTACATATTAAAATACCAGTACTAAAATAATTAAAATCAAACCTTAAGTGCGACCCCCTGATATTCACTATACAGTACCTTCTCCCAAATTGGCATCCCCGGCCCCAGATGTGTCAAACTATAACTGTATCAGTTGGGACTGATGGGGATTGTAGTCTCACATATTGGAAAAATGTCAGGTTGGGAGAGGCTCCTCTATAGCAGTTTGTCATACAGGTCTGAGGAGGATCTTTATATAGTATCAACAGTTCTGTAGTATCAACAAATCTTAAAACTGCAAAGAGCAGGTTTTGAAAGGACATGTTCTCTGCTAAGGTTAGGGGAGATTGGGTCAAAGCTCTCTGCTGCCCCCAAGAGGCTACACAGCATAATGGAAGGTACCACAAGCAAAATATTCCATGGGTTGAATACTACAGTGGGCCCCCCCACATTTGCACCCCTTGAAAGTGGAAAAACTACAAATAATAATATTAAAACCCACTTTTTTTTTAACCTGTCGTAACATCTCTAGGTTCTCCAGCATACCTCTACAGTTGTCAACTACCAGATGATGACCATAGAAGTATGCTGGAGGACCTATACAAAAGCCTGGAGAAGTGTTCTCTCAAAGAATCATAGAGGTTTATGGGAGGGGGAATTGGGACTTTAAGCAGTGATTAACCTGAGAAAATCACACAGTTGACATTAAAACACGATTAAAATGAGATTAACACAAGAGCCATTATCCTGTGAATAACTAGGGCAGGGGTAGGCAACCTAAGGCCCAGGGGCCAGATGCGCCCCCCCCCCCCCGAGGCCTTTGGACCTGCCCCAAGCCGGTCCTGCCGCCGCTACTGCCGCCGCCCGCTATGATCTTGATTATTGTTGTTATTACTTGTTCTTGGGGTTTTCTTGGCAAAATCTCCACAAGGATTTTGCCATGGCTTTTCTGGGGCTGAGAGAGTGTGCATGCATATATTTAAAAAAAATAATTAAAAAAATATTTTTATTTATTTATTTATTTATTTTTGGTGCTTCGGTCCCCCAATTGTCTGAGGGACAGCAACCTGGACCCCGGCTCAAAAAGGTTGCCTACCCCTGAACTAGGGAATAACCAGGCAATAAACCTGTGAGTGATTTGCTGCTGTTCTCTTGCCTGGTTATTCACAGATTAATGGCACTTTAATCACGTTTCACCTTGATGTTGTGTGAAAGCCATTAGCACAATTGCACGATAATAATGGTTTATTCATGGGATAATATAACTTTGAACATGACCTTGTATGGAAATCATTAGTGAAATTGCGGGATTATCACGGGCTAATCACCATTTATACTTCTAATTGTCCCCTGTGTGATAAACTCCATAGAATAGAATAATAGAATCACAGAGTTGGAAGACACCACAAGTGCCATCCAGTCCAATCCCCTGCCATGCAAGAACTCCCAATCAAAGCACCCCTAACAGATGGCCACCCACCCTCTGTTTAAAGACCTCCAAAGGAGGAGACTCCACCACTCTCCAAGGGAGCATCTTCCACTGTCAAACAGCTCTTACTGTCAGGAAGTTCTTAATGTTTAGGTGGAATCTCTCTTTCTGTAGCTTCCATCCATTGTTCTGTGTCATCTTCTCTGGAGCAGCAGAAAACAAGCTTGCTCCATCCTCAATATGACATCCCTTCCAATATTTAAACAAGACTATCATGTCACCTCTTAATCTTTTCTTCTCCAGGCTAAACATACCTAGGTCCCTAAGTCTGTCCTCATAAGGCATGGTTTCCAGACCCTTCACCATTTTGGTTACCCTCCTCTGGACATACTCCAGCTTCTCAACATCCTTTTTTTAAATTGTGGTGCCCAGAACTGGACACAGTATTTCAGGTGAGGCCTGACCAAAGCAGAATAGAGTGGTGCTATTACTTCTAGATGTTGGTGTGTGGATGATGAGTGTTGTAGTATGCCCTTTGGCACCCAGCAGAGTCTGCAGGACAAGCTGGCTGCTGTGATCCACAGCCACTGTGTAGATTTGCCATCAACTGGCTCAGCTTCTCTTCTCCAGCATCCAGTCTTCCTCAGTCAAGAAGACTCATTATAAAGTCCAAAAGCATAGCTTTATTAATGCATATAAAAAGTAAAAACAAGATAACTAAGTAAAATCCATTGTGATGAACTTGTCCAGTTCAGCCATACAAGATTACATCTTTAACAATCCCAAAAGCATTAGGATCCAACTTGTTGCAGCATCCAGCCACACACCCTCACATCTTGAACAATAAAACAATTCTTAGACAAAGGACTCTCTAGGCCCATCCCATACTCCACCTTCTAGGTGTTAACTTTATGTTAATTGGATAATGACAGTATGATGTATGTTAACCCAGCCTCTTGCTGTCCATCATCCACCACGTGAGTAACTTTCCCAAGCTAACGATGTTTACGTATTTGATATATCTTTGTTATCCATAACAAAGTCTGGTTCCATTAGTTTTACCTCTGGGAAAGTACATTGTTGATGTCTCTGTTACCACCTGGCGTTGATTCACCCTGTTTCTCTAAATATTGTTTGTGCCTTGTCTAGAAACTGTTCTCAAGTGGAAAATTACAGACACACACACATCTTTACATTTCACCTTTGACTATATATCCCATTCATATCCTAACAATCCCCTCCTGAAATGTATAGATGTGTGAGATCACTATTATTGTTGTTGTTATTAAAACCATCTAAGCACAATGTTTGACTCTATATATTTAAAGTGACATCTCAATCTGTTATAACCATTGTTAATGTTGTTTTATCTCTAAAACCCTTTGTTAATATATCTATAGTGTTGTGTCTTTGGCTTTAAACTCTAGGCACACAATTTTATTTTTTTAACTAGCTCTCTCTAGCAATTTGTTACAAAACTCTAACATATCTTGACCTATATTTTAACATTTTTAACACCTTTGTTTTTGTCATAAAAATGTATGTCTGTGAATCTCTATATATCACAACTGATAAATTACAATGTAAATCTTATAACAACTGTTTAATCTATTTTATCTCATTTAATGTTATATATTTTTGTCTTATCAGCACTTAAAACTCTATCAACACTTATAACTATATATCCTTATTTTTAATCTATCAAACTTTTTACAAAGCCTCTCTATATCTGGATATTTAAAACTCTCTGTAACTTTACTTTAAACAAAACCTATTGACTTTAAACTTGTCACCACCTCTGTACTTTGTAAATCACACTTTCTTAATCTTTTTATGTTGACTCACTAAACACATTTTATCAGCAGTCCAGTAACTTCAAAAAATAAAATCTCAAAAATCAAAACCTTTTGATATCACATCTCTCTAGACAACTTTTTTTATTATTTTTTTAAATCTCTTGAATCTAAACAACCAAAGCTGTCATCTCTTTTTGTGTTAACACACACATCAGCATTTAAACAAGCAATCTCAAAACCAAAATGTTAAACTTACTAGCCCCTCCTTATTGTTAAAAGCTTATTTTAGTCACAAGCTCTCAGCCTCAGACTGTTTTATCAATGTTTTTAAACCTTTGTTGAACAAATCTTTTTTGTTATTAACCTAGTTTTGTATTTTTATTTATCATCAGGCATCTTTTATTTTGTATATCCATTCACCTTGTGATTTTTGTTTTTTAGGTCTATCAACCACATTTTAAACACCTCTTTGTCAATTTTAAACACTTAAACTTTTTGTTGCACTGTAGTGTATCATTTTCTCTCTTAACAAGAAAAAACCTTTTACAACTTTTAAAACCTCTGAAACTCTCTGAAACTCCTTAACACTGTCTGAAACTCTTTAAAACTCTCCTTGAAACTCTCCGGCTCACCAGCCACTTATGTATAAACTCTTGTCCTTTGTATAATAAACTTGTGTGTTGTTTTCACTTTTTATGAATTTTCTTTGACATAACATGTATCATTTTTTGGACTTGTGTGTCCTTTGATTTTTGTCATTTTACCTTTTAATGATCTTGTCTGTATTGTCTGATCTAAAGTGTTTCTCACTTTTAAAAAAAAAAATGTCTGTCTTTTGTGTGTTGTGTGTCCCTCCATTTCCTGACACTTGGATCTTTAACTGTCTTATTTTCAGTAAAATCTCTTTGTTTGAATGTATCCTTTTTTAACTTAGAATTATAAAGTTGGAAAAGACCATAAGGGCATCTAGTCTAACCCCCTGCCATGCAGGAACTCTCAGTCAAAACTTGAATGTTTTTTACAATTGTTATTTTTTTAAACATTAAAACTTTTTTTCACCATCAAGGTGAAATCTCCAACTGTTATTTTTGAATATTTTATAACACCATCTTGACACTTTGGTTTAATTTTCCTTTTAAAATATGTTAGCACATATATCTTTGTATATTGTCTAAAACCTGTTAAATATTTTAAATTCAGTGGATCCCCACATAACATGTGTAACAATGTTGGATTTTTTTTTTTCTCAGCCAGTTTCTCAAACTGTGAGCCAAAAATTTTCTTTTCTCTCCGGTCTGTGAGCAAAGACCCTTTGTAATTAATTTTTTTTTTTACATTTATCCATTGTTAAAAACTTTCAATTGTATCACATCTCTGTCTTAAAACTCTGACATATAAAAACTCTGGAAAATCTATCTATAATCATTAAAAAAATAATTGTTGTCACTCAGTAACACACATTTGTCCCTTTTGTTTAACAGCTTAAACCAACCTCAACAGGTCATTTTTGTAATTTACTTGCTCCGGTTTTGTCACAGGAAAAACCTTGACTTTTTACTCTGTGGCAAACCAAACATCTCCCAAATCATTTGTATAATAAAACATTTTTCAAAAAAAAAATTTAGGATCTATATCTCACCAGCTTAACAAGCTATCAAATCTTATGTTCTCTAGAATTTAATATTGATGTGCATAACCAGAATGCAATGATTCATTTTTTATACCTGCATATTTAGCATTTGTCTCACTTTGTATAAAATACATGTTTTCCCTCTTATAGCTTTTGTATACACCTCCCCATCCGGGGTGATTTTATATTTATCTCCCACAAAGCTCAGTGTATATCCCCTGGCCACCAGCTAAACACCTTTTGTAAAACAGGTATACATAAAACATTTTCAAAGTTTTTTTCACCAAAACTTGGCATGTAGACATTTTTCAATTTCTTTTAACATCTCTTATCCCTCCATCAGCTAGATAAACATCTTTAAGATTGGAGGATTTCTTTATTTTTCAGCAAAACTGTAACATATGTCCCAGAATATATAGACTTTTGTCCTCAGGTTTTACCTGTTTGAATCACAGTCACAGATCTGTAAAACAGCTTGTAGCTTCTCTGTTTCTCCCAATGTCTCTGGGTTGTAGATAGATTGTTGATTGTAGCAAACATCCTTGTATTGTCTTTTTTAAAACTCTTGTTTTGTTGTAGTAAAAGCATCGATTCGCACTCCGTGCATCAGCTGCCTTTTTTTTTTTTCAGGATGCATATCTTGACCTCAAGATGCTGTCCCAGGCTTTCTCCCAAGCCTACATTTTGGCTTTTTTCAAGCAAACTGCTTTTTTTTTTTGACATTTTCTGGCCTCTTCAAGCAAACCGCTTGGCTTAACAGATTCCCATCTTTTGGAACCTCAGGCCTCCAGCAAAACTTTTGGCATTTAGCAACACCGTTGCAGCCTTTGAACTTCAGGCATTTGTAAACCTGCTATAGCCCCACACAGCATTGACCACTGTGTAAAATTTTCACCCCCACCAGGGATTTTTGTATTTTCCTCCAAGAACTGTAAAGTCTTTTGACCACAGCATTTGTGACAAAGTTGTGCAGAAATCATTCATTCTTTTCTTCAGTTCCCAAAACCTTTGGCTGAAGAAACATCCTCTCCCAAAACATAACTGTAACTCAGAGAGGGGTAACAGAATGAGTTTTCTTGGCTTAGGCAACCGCCTGTGTCCAGCAATCATGCTGCATTTTAAACTGCATACATTGCAACATGTATTCTGTGACTCAAGCCCCAGCTGCTTCCATATCAAACAAAATGGCCTTTAACAGAGTCTTTTGCAGCTTGAACAAAAAACAAAAATTTTCACTGCATTGAACCCGCAGTATTCTCAGCATTTTTAGCCTTTAATTTTTCTCTGCATCTTACTGTTTAAAGAGTGGAGTCCTTAGACAACCGTCTCTAAAGAGGTCTGCACTCTGCCACGGCAAAACAGCTTAGCAGTAAACTTTTATTTACATCTGAAGATTTGAAGCCACCTCTGCTTTTCTAGCAACCGCTGAAGCATGGTTTTACTTGTCTTGGCACAGCTGAAGTCGTGGATAGGCAATACTTGCCTCTTGGCCACATTGCAAATTTGTGATCTGGACTCCTGGCCCCCTTGTCCTCTGGCAGACACAGCCACATCTGGCAGACAAGCCTCTCTTTTGGCAAAAACAGTCTTAAATTGGCAAAACAGCCATAACTGGGCAAAACAAGCCACAGACTGGCAAACAGGCCATAACTGGCAGAAAAGCCATAACTGGGCCCATAACCCTTGTTGGTGTGTGGATGATGAGTGTTGTAGTATGCCCTTTGGCACCCAGCAGAGTCTGCAGGACAAGCTGGCTGCTGTGATCCACAGCCACTGTGTAGATTTGCCATCAACTGGCTCAGCTTCTCTTCTCCAGCATCCAGTCTTCCTCAGTCAAGAAGACTCATTATAAAGTCCAAAAGCATAGCTTTATTAATGCATATAAAAAATAAAAACAAGATAACTAAATAAAATCCATTGTGATGAACTTGTCCAGTTCAGCCATACAAGATTACATCTTTAACAATCCCAAAAACATTAGGATCCAACTTGTTGCAGCATCCAGCCACACACCCTCACATCTTGAACAATAAAACAATTCTTAGACAAAGGACTCTCTAGGCCCATCCCATACTCCACCTTCTAGGTGTTAACTTTATGTTAATTGGATAATGACAGTATGATGTATGTTAACCCAGCCTCTTGCTGTCCATCATCCACCACGTGAGTAACTTTCCCAAGCTAACGATGTTTACGTATTCGATATATCTTTGTTATCCATAACAAAGTCTGGTTCCATTAGTTTTACCTCTGGGAAAGTACATTGTTGATGTCTCTGTTACCACCTGGCGTTGATTCACCCTGTTTCTCTAAATATTGTTTGTGCCTTGTCTAGAAACTGTTCTCAAGTGGAAAATTACAGACACACACACATCTTTACATTTCACCTTTGACTATATATCCCATTCATATCCTAACACTAGACACAGTACTTCTATTGATGCAGCCTAGAATCACACTGGCCTTTTTAGCTGCCGCATCACACTGTTTACTCATGTTCAACTTGTGGTCTACCAGGACTCCTAGATCCCTTTCACATGTAGTTTTGTTAAGACAAGTGTCCCCCATCCTATATCCATGCATCTCATTTTTTTATGCCCTAAGTGCAGTACCTTACATTTCTCCCAAAGTACAATTTGTTTTGGCACAGCTTCCTAATCTATTCAGGACATTTTGAATTTTGATCCTGTCCTCTGGGGTATTAGCTACTCCTCCCAATTTGGTGTCATCTGCAAATTTGATAAGCATGCCTTCTGTTCTTTCACCCCCAAGTCGTTGATAAAGATGTTGAGTAGCATTGGGCCTAGGGCAGAACCCTGTGGCACCCCACTGGTCACTTCTCTCCAGGATGAAGAGGAGCCATTGCTGAGCAACCTTTGGGTTCGGCCGGTCAACCAACCCTAACAGCACAACCTCTGGTCACCCTGGATCAACACATTGGGCAGAGAGAGGCAATTGTCTCAGGAGGGTGACTTTAAAAAAAATATTTTTATTAGTTTTTCAAAAGTTAAAAAACAACAATCCACTGTACCCATAAATCCAACATAAACAACTATACAGACATAACTATACATACTAACACACCAAAGCATAACTTCCTAATTGGTTGTATTCACCATATTTAAGAAATGTCCTTGATTTTCTTATCCATGAATTGATCCTTGAGATCTCTGTACTTATGAAGTTATAAACTTCATAGTCTTCTTTTCCTTTCTGTCCACTAAATTTCAAAAGTGCATGGAATTAGCAATTAGATGTCTTCTATGGTCAGTTATTTGTGATAATTCCTATATCCAATTTGTAGCTTATGCCTACTAATCTTTATATTTCTATATTTCTCAGATCTGGCCATTTTGTTATCCAGTTTCCTTTTATCGGTCTCCATTCTCCTTCTGTCTATTACATCTGTAATAGAAGAAGGGTGATTTTGAGGGTCAGGGGGAGCAAACTCCAAACCACTTTCATCCATTGGAGACCAGGGCTCATAGCCTTCAGCTGTGCTATCGTCTCTTCACTTTATTTGTTTTATTTTTAAATTCAGGATATTTTTACACCACTTCCCAGTAGTGGCATCACTAGGGAGTGCGGCAGGTACAGACCGCACCAGGTGACATCCTAAAGGGGAGTGACAACCACTTCTGCTCAAACACCTGTATTTTTGCAGAAACATTGTGGCATTTGGCTGTATCTCTTTAAAATGCTTTAAAAGATGGTGGGAGTGAGCTGAACCTCAGTGGGAGAAGAAAGGAGGGTCCCCAGAATTTTTTTAAATTAAAATTTCAAATTTTTAATTTTTTAAAAAAAATTATATATATATATATATATATATTAAAAATGTTCCTTTCAATTTTTCTTTAAAAACATTACATTTGACCAAATCTTCACTATGTGTATGTAAAAACATTTAGGTTATGCATATGATATTGTAATTTGAAGGTATAATTTTATTTTTGCTAGTTGTTTATGTTACAACTATTAGCATTACATTCAGTGGTATATATGGGAATTATGATTTGTAAGAAACATTCGTGCAATTTTTTTTTTTTTTTACTAAGGATGCTGTACAAGGGGGTATTATAAAGTAATAATTACCCCCCAGAAGTTATTGTGGTATATTAATGAAATTTTGTCAGTGTCATCACTGGTCCCTAAGTGCATGACGTTGAGAAAATCAGCTCATTCTGTCCTTTATTTTTGTGACAGGTTGTGCCAGAAGTGACTAAAGTGTAAGATGCCCTAACCTCCAAGGAGGATAAGGCACCACCAAAATGTAGGACCAGGCAGGGGGGGGGGGAATGTAGAACATGCAAGGGAAAAATCTAGAGCATGCGAGGGGCAAAATGTAGGGCACGCAAGGGAAAAATGTAGAGCATGCAAGGGGCAAAATATAGGACATGCAAGGGGGCAAATGTAGGACATACAAGGGGGAAAATGTAGGGCATTCCCAGAGAAAAGCTCAAAACACGACAACATCCATTCAAAATATACTGTAAATCCATGCTTATTAGGGCCTGAACAGACTGTCAAAAATATTCCATCTTGAGACCACTTTATCTGTCCTGGCTCAATGCTAGGGAGTCATGGGAATTGTAGTTTTTTCTGAGACATTGAGCCTTCTCTGTCAAGATAAACTACAGTTCCCATGATTCCCTAGCACTGGGCCAGAGTAGTTAAAAGTGGTCTCAAGCTAGATTATTTCTGGCAGTCTGTTCAGGCCTTTAGTCCTGCTCAAAAGGGAGGATGTTTTGGAATGCCTCTTGGAGAGGAGGCTGGAATGGAGGAGGACGTGCCCTGGGAAGGGGGGGGAGGGCTGGTTGCCTGGCAACCGAAAGAGTGAGGAAGGCGGCCATTTTGTCTGCCTGGCCCGGCCTGGCCTGGGAGGAGCGAGGCGAGGCACCGCCTTCGGGTGCTCCCGCTTCCACGTTCCGGCTGCGGCTTCTTCTTTGGCCTGCTTCACTCCGGCTGCCGGTAAATGACTTCGTCCCCCTTTCCCAGCTGCCCTTCCTCGGAGATAATCTGGTTTGACACCGCTTTAACTGCCCTGATTCAGTGCTATTGATTTCTGGGAGTTGTAGTTTGTTGTTGGCTCCAGGCCTCTCTGACAGAGAAGGCTAAGGGCCAAAATAGACTGCAGGAATAATCCAGTTTGAGGCCGCTTTAACTGCCCTGGTGCTTGGGAATTTTGGGAACTGTACTTTGTTTTGGCACCAGAGCTCTCTAACAAGAGAAGGCTCAATGCCTCACAAAACTACAGTATCCACAATTCCCTAGCATTGAGCCAGGGCAGTTAAAGTGGTCTCAAGCTAGTTTATTTCTGCAGTCTGTTTTGGCCCTAAATGTCTCACAAAACTACAGTTCCCAGAATTCCCTAGCATTGAGCCAAGGCAGTTAAAGTGGTTTCAAGCTGGTTTATTTCTGCAGTCTGTTTTGGCCCTAAATGTCTCACAAAATACAGTTCCCAGAATTCCCTAGCCTTGAGCCAAGACAGTTAAAGTGATCTCAAGCTGGTTTATTTCTGCAGTCTGTTTTGGCCCTAAATGTCTCACAAAATACAGTTCCCAGAATTCCCTAGCCTTGAGCCAAGGCAGTTAAAGTGATCTCAAGCTGGTTTATTTCTGCAGTCTGTTTTGGTCCTAAATGTTTCACAAAACTACAATTTCCAGAATGCCATAGCCTTGAGCCAGGGCAGTTAAAGTCGTGTCAAACCGGATTATTTCTGTATTTTAAGGCAAACTGGATTATTTCTGTATCTTAAGATGCAAAGCTGCATCTGCACTGCAGAAATAATCCAGTTTGACAATGCTTTTAACTGCCAGGGCGCCAGGCAATGGAATTCTGGGAATAGTAATTTTGTGAGACTTTTAGCCTACCCTGTCAGAGGGCTCTGGGGCCATGACAAACTACAGTTCCCAGGATTCCACAGCATTGAGTCAGGGCAATTAAACCGGTGTCAAACTGGGTTATGTCTGCATTGTGGGTGCAGCCAAAGTCGGGTCCAAAACAGACTGCAGAAATAATCTAGTCTGAGACTCCTTTAACTGCCCTGGCTTAGTACTGGGGAATTCTGGGAATTGTAGTTTTGTGAGATGCTTAGCCTTCTAACAAATCATGGGAATTGTATTTTTTTCTGGGACATTGAGCCTTCTCTGCCAGAGAGCTCTGGTGCCGCAATAAACTACAGTTCCCATGATTCCTTAGCACTGAGCCAGGACAGTTAAAGTAGCCTCAATTTGCACTATTTCTGGCAGTCTGTAAAGGCCCTAAGGGCCTAAGCAGACTGCCAGAAATAGTGCACATTAAATTGAGGCACTGCCCTGGCTCAGTGCTAGGGAATCATGGGAACTGTAATTTATTGTGGCACCAGAGCTCTCTGACAGAGAAGGATCAATGTCCCAGAAAAAAATACAGTTCCCATGATTCCCTAGCACTAAGCCAGGGCAGTGCCTCAATTTAATGTGCACTATTTCTGGCAGTCTGCTTAGGCCTTAAGTGTTCCCTGTCTTTGCCTAGTGGCAGGATTGACCATAGGTTATACTGTGATGGCATTTTGGTTGCATATTGAGGGATGCTGTGCACACTGATCTGGGAATAAACCTCACTGAACATTTGAGGCATACTTTTCTGTAATTAGTTCAAGTAATTCAGTAATTACTTTTCAAACCAGCATTAGGCTGAGCTTGCAGAGGATGCTTCCAATGTCATTATACTCCTTCAGCCCTCTTGCATGGACAGGGATGACCTGAAGTTGCAAACACAGCCAATCTCTCTGGAGCAGGTGTGAAAATCATATCGTCCTCTCAGTCTTGGGCTATAAATCCTAATACCCCTTGTCAGAATAAACATTGATGAGGAATTCTGGGAGTTGCAGACCAACAGCATATTTATTAGACATGAGTCTGGAAGGAAAAAAAAACCCTAATGTTGAATATAACTGTACTACAACCCTCGGGAAAATATGAGTCTTGAGATACCATTATACTCCCATGATCCTTCACCACTGGCAATGCCAACTAGGGCTGATGTGACTTGTAATCCAGCTACAACTCCTGGAAGATCACTGGGAGTTTTAGTTCACCAAAAGCTGACTTTTCCAAGCTTTGGTAAAGCTACTGCTGTAGGCAGTAACTTCATGATGAAGAACCATGAAGTAAGGAGTTGTTTGTATTAATGTATTGTTTGTATTTATGAGATGGCAATCAAATAAACTACATAAACATCATAAACATCACACAGTTATTTTAAAAATAAAATGGTAATGCCACAAAAAGTAGTGAAGATCTAAAAGGTACCACCAAATGCCTCCATAAAAGCAGCAGGTAAACAATGAAGAAAAGGGAATCAGTGGCTTAGTGGTTATGATACCAGTTCTGACGATCAGAAGATTGGAAGGTTGGCAGTTCGAGACTCAGGTGCTGCATGATGGGGTGAGCCCCTGTTACTAGTCCCAGCTTCTGCCAACGTAGTAGTTTGAAAGCATGCAGATACAAGTAGATAAATAGGTACCACTTCGGTGGGAAGGTAACAGTGTTTGGTGCAGTCATGCTGGCCACATGACCACCAGAGCAGTCCTTGGACAACGCTGGCTCTTCGGCTCAGTAACGGAGATGAGCACCGCCCCCTACAGTCGGTTATGACTAGACATTCATGATAAGGGACTACCTTTACCTTTAAACAATTACGTACAAAAGTCAATATACCGTAATAAAAGATACCTTAATATAAATGAAGAGTTAAAGCTGCTTACCCCAGAAGTGAAAGATGCCTAAATGTCACAGTGATTAAAACAGAAGTTTAAAAGATCTGGGAAGGCAGAAAAAGGTGTGAGAAGATACTGGAAACAAAAAAGGATATCAGAGCTGCAAAATGGTGGGTCAAGAGCCAGGATGAGAACAGAGATGGGAATCTGCAGCTCTTCATTGGGTTGTTAGCCAAGCATTCCTGAACATTGGCTATACTGGCTAGACAACATCTAGGGAGGCTGCATGATTCCCATCCCTGGTTTAGGACTGAAGAACTTGGTGGAGCTTACTGAGCACATACTCAGCCTTGACTTCATTTTCAGGGCCAGACTGTTTTTGCAGTCCTCCTGTTTCTGCAGCCAGGTTTAGAGATGGACGGATGAAGCCTAATGGTTGTTACTATAGGAAATTGGAAAACATATTTTTTAACAGCAATGGTCATCCTGCTTGGGAGATTGTGAGAGTTTTAGTTAAACCCCCCTCCCCAAACAGGACCATTTGCAAGACGTATACGTGATTATTCCTGTTTATCAATGTGGAATCAAAAACACTAGCCCATTTACTGCATATTTATCTTCTGCTGATCTGTCTTTTGCTGTGTATCTTGCAGAGATTGGATCTGCTATTTGAGAGCAAACCAAAAGGTCCATTCATATCTAGAACAACCTACTTCACTCAACCACCTTGGTGACATTGAGCTAAGTTGACTTATCACTACTATCATCCAACTTTTTTTTGTTTTTGCTTTTCAAATTGTTTTCTCAGTGCCAGCTTTTTGTCAGAGAAGCATCTCACAGTTCTCTACACAGTCCTGCTTAGCCCAGTGGCATTTCTTGTGGGTTATGCCAGGCAGTGTAAGCCATCATGTATCCCGAGTGAGGGTTCTGTACAGAAAGATCCTGGAATTGCACAGGGCTTTGCCGCTGGAGCTGAAGGCTCTGGGAGATCAATATGTGAAAGATGAATTCCGGAGACATAAATCGGTTGGTCCTGAAGAAGCCCAGCAGTTCCTGCAGGAATGGGAGGCAAGTGTCTTCTAGTATCGATTAACTTTCTGTTTTGCTTCCAATTCCCTTACTTTGATTTGGAGTCATTTGGGGCCAGTATGGTTGACAGTGAATCTATATTCTGATCTTTTGGAATGATGGTTTTATAAGTGCATTGTGGGTGGATTGACATTATTTGTTGGAATAGTGATTATCAGTAGTGGGCCTAGCTCTCCTGCTGCCTGAAGAAACATGCAAAGTGTTGCTCACTCCCCACCCCATATTAAAACTGTCTCCCATCACCATTGAGATGGGGTGTATAGGATTTGTGGGTCCTCATCAAGTGATTCTCAGAGACAAATATTGTGAGTAGAGTGCTGTTGTGTTCAAGAACTGGGTGTAGTTCCGTGTCTCCCCTTGCCTTTGTTTGGTGCCAAAGACTGACACTTGTTACAGCTATAAAATAAGGTTTATTGGTGGTAAATGATGCATCAGACAATGTATAGCAGAGAAGCATTACAGTCCTTTCACTGAAGAGTTCCAGTATCCCTTCACAGCCGATGGTAAAATTAGATGCCTGAAGAACTACTGTATATACTCGATTATAAGTCAAGGGCAGGTTTGGGGGCCAGAATTATGGATTTTGATATGACTCATGGATAAGTTGAGAGTAAGAATTTTTTGACTAAAATTTCTAGACGTATACATGAATATATACAGCAATTCTACCCAGTCTACCCCTGGCTGGCAATCCAGTTCCCTGTGGCTACCGTTGGGGCCCTTGGGCTGGAGTACACCCACTGGATGAGGCAGATGCAAGGCGGACCCTCAAGAGTTATATAATGCAGAAGGAAAAAAAAAAAGAGAGAGAGAAGAGGAGGGCAAAGGGGGGGGTTCAAATTTGACCCATTTCTCTCCCCACCAGTAGCTATAACTGTGCAGTTAGTAACAGGACAATTTATTTACCTAGTTTATCATCATCATCGTCATTGTTGAGATATATATATATATATATATATATATATATATATATGGTGCTATCCATGCACATGGCACTATACAAATAGTTGCAGAATAAAACATTTATATACTATCCAATAATATAAAAGGAAAAACACATGGAATGAAGACCCATATGAAGATGAACCTCAAATTCTAAAAAGTGAGGTGGAAACTGCAATAAGAGAAATAGCAAAAAACAAATCACCAGGAACAGATGATATTCCAATTGAACTGTTGCAATCTACATTGATAGAGCCAACTCTAGTGCTAACCAGCATATATCAACAGATATGGAAAACAAAACGATGGCCAGCAGATTGGAAGTGATCAATATATACCCCCATCCACAAAAAGGGAGACACAAGAGACTGCAGCAACTGTAGAACCATAGCACTGATCTCCTAATTCATGCTCAAAATTCTGTAATATAGACTCCAACTAAACATGGAGAGAAAAATCCCACAGGTCCAAGCAAGGGACCACATTGCAAACATACGATGGCTAATGGAGTGCACCAGGGAATTCCAAAAGAAAATCAACATGTGCTTTATAGACTATAGCAAAGCCTTTGACTGCATAGATCATGAAAGTCTATTGAACACTCTTAAAGACATGGGAGCGCCAACACATCTGATAGTCCTGATGAGGAATCTGTACTCAGGACAAGAGGCTACTTTCAGAACAGAACACAGAGAAACAGAATGGTTCCCAGTTGGCAAAGGAATCAGACAAGGCTGTATCCTTTCACTATATCTGTTCAACTTGTATAGAGAACATACTATAAAAAAATCATGTTTGACACAGAAGAAGGAGGAGTGAAAATAGGAGGAAGGAATATCAACAATCTAAGATATGCAGATGACACCATACTACTTGCAGAAAACCTCACAGACCTGGAACACCTACGGTACTAAGGAAGATCAGAGAAGAAAGTGTTATGGCAGGCTTAATGTTGAACATAAAGAAAACAAAAATAATTACCACTGACTACCTTCACAAGTTCAACCTAGACAATAAAGAAATAGAAATAGTAAAAGAATTCCCATATCTGGGATCAAACATTGAAAGAAATTGAGACTTCACTCAGGAAGTCAGAAGACTAAGAATGGGGAAGGTGGCTAGGAAAGAACTAGAAAAGATTCTAAAATGCAAAGATATACAACTTAGCACAAAAGTTAGAATAATACAAGCCATTGTATTCCCTATTACCATGTATGGATGTGAGAGCTGGACAGTTAAGAAAGATTATAGGAAGAAAATCAATTCCTTTGAGATGTGCTGCTGGAGAAGAGTGCTGAGGATTCCATGGATAGCCAAAAGAACAAACAAATGGTCCTAGAGCAGGAAACCTCCCTGGAAGCCAAGATGATCAAACTGATGCTGTCGTACTTTGGACGCATCATGAGAAGAGAGGACTCATTGGAAAAGACAATAGTGCTGGGAAGGGTGGAGGGAAGTAGGAAGAGAGGAAGGCCACATGCTAGATGGATGGACTCTATTAAGGAGGTCACAGGTATTAAGGGGTTGCAGGATTTAAGCAGAGCAGTGGAGGACAGGGGGGCTTGGAAATGTCTCATCCATAGGGTTGCCATGAGTCGAGATCAACTCGAGGGCAGTTAACTGGCTTTTAGGCATGCGTTGTCTAAACACCACACCTCAAAGTCAGTCTGAAAGCATGTCTTTTTGCCTGTCTGTATAGCCCCGTAGTCCCTTACTAGATGGGCCAGACTGTAGCCATCACACTGGACTGGGTGTTCTGGCTGTGGATGATGGGAGATGTAGTAAAATATATCTGGAGGATCTCACAGTGAAACAATCCGGTCTATATGTGCATGCACAGAGAGAGTGAAAGAATATTTCAGTAGAGAACTGTAACTGGAGTTTCATTTCTTTTCTCCCCTTTTGCTTTTGCAATAAGCATTCATGAATAAGATGAATAGAAGCACTCTTTGCATGGATGTTAGATCCTAGAAGTAATAAAAGGCAGAGTGTCTTACTTTGCATGCTTGCTTATTTTTATATATTGCTCTCAGATTAATGGTTCTTATCTTGAAAACCACAGGGAGGTGTTCATGCTGAAGGGAGGTGTATAAACAAAGCATGCTTTGTTTATGGAGAAGTACTACTCTTCAGGTAGATTCAATCAGCTATATCAATTATTAACACGTGCTTCTTTCCAATATAATAAATGTTTACTTTTTTAATTAAAATAATTGGTACTTCAAGAAGAGGCAGTTGGTATGAATGGCTTGATCACAGTTATTACCTCCGAGCATTACTAAATTAATGTGGCTGAATAATTTAATCGAACCAGTAAAAAAATACTGTGTAGTAATAACTGTGCATTGTGTAGAAGCTAATAATAATGCTTAAACATAGTATTTCATTCCTTGATATTTGTTGAGTGAATTGCACACACTTTGACAAACAGTACAAAAGAGATTTTTTAAATATTGTTGAAAATATCTATGTTTCCTTGGAAGTTGTTCAGTCATATTCAATGGGTCTTAACACTGGGATATACATAGGATTTTGGTGTTAATCTTATCGACCCTGACTATTGGCTACTGTATATTGGATGGCTCTGATGGAGTTATTGTTGTTGTTTTTCTATCCCACCTTTTTCCCAGTTTGGGACTCAGAATGGTGTACAACATTAAAAAACACATAATTAAAAATCCAGAAGATACAACAATTAAAAAAAGATTTTTAAAAAACCCAAAAATGTATCATTTCTCTCTCACACACACATACACACACACAAACACTATTTTGAGTTGTCATTCATAATATTTGGAGGACTCCAGATTGTGGAAGGTTGGTGTAAGGTTATCTAGCTAGAAGTGTCTTGATACTCTGCATCATCCTGCTCAACCCAGCTCTCAAATGAGGCTTATGGTGTTATGTTACTCTTCTGGACACTGTTTGGAAGAGGTGAAAAACAGTAATTGCAAGTAATGATTATCCTTCTCTTCCGAACTCAGAAGCAGTTAGATCCAAGTGAAGAAGATGAGTGAAGAGCTGTGCATCTCTCTAGGCTCTCAAATCATCTGTCTATTTGAGACTAACTGTGTGAAAGAAGTTGTAGCATAAACTTTTGTAGACTGTCTACTTCCTCAGATGCATCTGGGGAAGTAGACCAAGTCTACAAAAACTTATGATACAACTTCACACAGTAGTCTCAAAGATGCTACAAGATCCCTTTGCATACTGATCTTTCAGACTAACACATCTTTGTCTCTGAATTCTGTCTGTTTATTGAGGTGAGTTTTTTTCATTTTTAAATCCAGCCACCCCCAAAGCTCCCATGTGAATTCCTGAAGCTACCTTTCACTGAATCAAAGCATTGTTCAAGTTAAGCACTCTTGCCTATTTGTTGAATTGTAAAATCATTGAGATGGAAGGGTCCACAGGGGCAATATAGTCCAGTCTCCTGCCATACAGGAATAGACAACTAAAGCACTTACGAGAGAAGTCCATCTATAGTGCACTACACTCTGAGGCAGTCTATCCCATTGTCAAACAGTACTTATGGTCAAGAGATTCTTCCTAATATTTAAGTGGAATCTCTTTTCCTACAATTTGAATCTTATCAGTTCATGTTCCTGTCTCTGGAGCAACAGGAAAAAGGCAACAGTCTGGAGCAACAGTCTTTCAAATACTTAAGTAAGACTATTGTTAGGACTGAACATATCAGTGCTAGCCAGCATATTCTATGGTGAGGGATTGTGGGAATTGTAGTCCAGAAGCAATTAGACAGTCACCATTGCCCGCCCTTGCTTTAACTGGACATGCTAGGGATTGAACCTGGGAAACAATGCATGTAAAATATGTGCCCTGTGACTGTGCTGCGAGTCTTCTTCAATGTGGCTGACGCCACAGCTGCTTGGCCATTGGTATGAAATGTGTCAGGGTCATCGCTAGGGGTTGTAGGAGAACGTATTGCATTAGGTGATACTTTGGGGAGGAACACCTGGTGATGCAGTCACTCCTGTCCATCCCAAACACCTCTGCTGCCCATTGGCTGCGACCACTAGTGGAGGTGATGTTCATTGCTGCTGAGGAAGTGAGAAGGGGTGCTCACTCAGATGTTGGGCCAGACCCGGAACAAGCTTTCAGTGGTAGCAGCACTGTTCCCCTGCATCAGTGGCCACTGGTGGGGGTCCTACTCTGCAACACTCAGATGGAAGGGGCTGCAGGGAGGCAGAAGCTCCACACATATTGGTCATGCTTGCTGGAGCCTTCTGGGAGTTACAGTCCAAAAAGAAAAAGAAGGAAATTTCTGAAGCTCTGGCTTTGCTTCTTTGCTTTGGCCCTTTCTACAGCTCCAAAATAGTGGTCTTCAGCTGATCGTTCAAGTCCAGTGACTGAGACAGAAGCTGATCTAAGGTGAGGTTCAACTCACTGCCATCATATCTGTATATCTGTATCAGTCTGGTTTCATATGTAGATATTGAGAGCCAGCATAGTGTAATAGTTTTAGTGGTGGGATAGGACTGGGACACCAGGCTTCAAATCCCCACTCAGTCAATGGAAACCTACTGGATGACCTTGGACAAGTTACAATCTCTCAGCCATAGATGAAGGCAATGTCAAACCTCCTGTGAACAAATCTTGCCAAGAAAACCGCATGATATGTTTATCTTGGGTTTGCCATAAATCAGAAATGACTTGAAGGCATTTGAACAACAACAAATTAGACATTAAATATGGGGGGAGGGAGAAGGTGACAGGACAGAAGCAGCAAAATTAAGAAATGGCTCCTCAAAGCCAAAACTGAATAGAAAAATCTGAAAATACTGAGGACTAGGGTTCTAAAGCATAATGACTGACAACCAGCATGGTATAGTAGTTACAGTGGACTAGCTCATGTCCTAACCTATCTCAAAGGGGAGTTGTAAGAATAAAAATAAGGAGGAAGTGGTTCTCCTCTACTGTGAGCTTCTTAAGAGGAAAGACCAGTGGTAAATAGAAGAAATAAATCATTAATCAACCACTATGTGGATCATTCTTTTCCCTGAAAATTGTTCCATTGATATAACTTGTCAAATCTATGAGCTGCTCCCTGATATGGAGAAGTATATAAATAAAGTTCAGTGAGTACTCCACATTCGCTGGGGATAGAGGCACAGGGCCCCAGTGAAAGTGGAAAATGAAAATGAAAAAACACTGCATTTTTTACCTGAGGAAACACTTCTCTAAGAATCTCTAGGTCAGTGATAGTGAAACTTTTAGGCATCAAGTGCCCAAACTAAACAGCCTTCCAGCACCAAGTGTTGCCCTGTGCCAAGAGGCAGGACTTCCAAGGGGAACAGGAACTCCAGGGTGGACTTCCACCCTATAGGGTGAGACTTCTGGGGTGGAACCTCTTCCCCCCACCCCCCACCCCCACACACATTCCCAGGCCTTCAGCTACCTCTCCAGAGAGAGCTGAAGGCCTGGGATGGCTGGGAGGGGGAGGAACAGATGCACACTTCTTCCTCCTCTTCCCCACTCTGCGTACCAGGGAAAATGGCTTTGAGTGCCATCTCTGACACGCGTGCCATAGGTTCACCAACATGGCTCTAGGTCCTCCAATGGAACACTATGTCAACATCAGCCTGAAGTTCACCATAGAAACACGCTGAGGGGTGTACAACTGCCTAGAGAAGTGTTCTCTCTGGGAATCTCTAGGTCCTCAAGTGTGACTCCTAAGGTGAACTTTGAGAAGAGTCACACTGGAGGACCCAAAGAGTCTTATACATAACATATCAATCAAATTTGTGAATAATCAAATCTGCAAAAGTCAAAAGCACAAATGTGGAGGGCCAATATAGTCTGCACTTCTGTTCGAGACTCACCCATCCCCGCATAAAGCAAAAAATGTGAGATCTCAAGTCCTATTTGTTTGAATGGGGCACTGTGCCATTTAACCAGGGCTCGCTGTCTGTGTGACCTTGAGTCATTACATTACATCATACATACATTATCTATTTTATCATCAGAGAATATTTCGTACAAAGAACTGGTGACTTAGAATGGAAGCAGGAACAGATCTTTACGGCAGTAGCAGCAGCAGCAGCCAAACTTCCATTTTGAAATCTGAAATGGTAATATGCTTCAAAACTGTAGACTAAAACATTCAGATGGCACTACGTTAGGAAATGTATTACTATATGGAAAGCCAGAGTGGTATAGTGGTTTGAATACTGGACTACAACTCTGGAAACCAGGGTTCGAATCCCTGCTGAGCCATAGAAATCCACTGGGTTACCTTGGACAAGTCACTCACCCAGCCTAGGAGGAAGGCAAAGGCAAACTCTCTGAACAAATCTTGCCAAGAAAAAAACATGATAGGCTTTTTGAAAGTTGGAAACTACCTGAAGGCACACAATGACAAAAACAGTTATGTACCAAAGTTGTTTTTTAAATAGTAGATATATGCTAAATATTTAGATCCTGCTTCACACATGTATGTGCAAAACAATCTATTAGGAACAATTACTATCTCATAGAGAACACAGTGATAATCCTCAAATGCCTATTGTATGCATTGAGAAATGATCAAAAGGCATATTCTCCGCTGTAGTGTGCAGGCCACATTATACAGATCACATCAGTACACTGACGTGCAAAAATGCATGGTAGGTTCTCCTCTCAAACATGATAGTCTTGGCCTCCTTACATGACACAGCATACAGTGCTTTGCCATGTGTGCATATCTACCACAATCTTAACACAAAAGACTATCACTAAGGCATATGTTCATGCAAATGGAGCTTCTGTTTCCCGTCATTTAATGAAAGTCCTATAGTCTACATACAGCAGGGATGGGAATCGTGTAGCCCAAATGTTATTGGCATACAACTCTCAACAGGCAGCCCCAGGCAGCACAGCCAATGGTGTGGGATGCTAAGAGGTGCCGTCTATCAACTACTGAAGGGATGGATGATTTCCACACATGATGTATAGAAGCCATCTGTCGGGGGTGCTTTGATTATGTATTCATGCATGACAGAGATTTGGATTGGATGGTCCTTGAGGTCTCTTCCAACTCTATGATTCTAATTACCAGATAAGGGAGATTGTATTTTCTTCATCTTGGGGAACCAGCATGAAGCATATTGTCACAGTGGCATCACTAGGGTTGGTCATCCCAGTGAGCTAACTCATGCTGTTGCCCCCATTAGCTGCCTGGCTGGCACACACCCCAGCCACCAACCTCTGGCAGCCAGACTGCCTCTCCAGTGGTGAACAGTGGGGTGGAGCAGTTCCTGGCAGCCTGTTCTGTCTGGGTCTGGCATGGCTGCTCACGGAGAAGGCATCGCACCTCCCACCAGTAGCTACGGGCAAAGCAATTGAAGAAAGGAACTCAGATCATCTAGAGATCTTCAGATATAGGACACAAATCACACCAAACTAAAGCATTAGCTCCAAAACAGTAGGCAGGCATGACAGGCATACCACCAGCAGTCTTAGTTACCACATGTTGGCTCTGTTCATTCATTGGAGAAGTTAAATAAAATGGGAATTTCATGGTGATGTTACACTTCTGTTGTCTGCTTAGCTCAAGTTGCAGTTTCTGAAGCTTCCCACATGGTGGCACCAAATATCTATGCCTGGCTTTTATATGGAGCAAATGGATTCTTGTACTTGTACAGAAGTGGTCAAGGGAGGTCATGGCAACAGCTGCACTGGCTTATCATCAGGATCCTGTGGCACAGGGCTGCTCAGAGAGGAAAATCAGGCATTGCCTGCCAGGTGCTTTATGGTGCCATTGTACGGCACTTTCACAGATGCAGGGACAGAGAACGCACAGGGAGGATTTGCCTAGATGAGTGCGTCTCAGACTTTCTGATGTGGGGACTGGCAATTATTATTTTCCAGTGTGCCAGAGATGAAGATGATCATCATCATCTTCTTCTCCTCCTCCTCCTCCTCTTCTCCCTATATCCCACCTTTTTTCAATAGTGAGACTGAAAACTGCTAACAGCATATTTAAAAACAATTCAGATTGAAAGCTATACAAAAACATGGATACAAAGGCTATTTAAAAACAATTAAACAATTTATAAAGTTAAAAACATTAATACTAACCGTATACTAACCATAAAAACAAGACTACACAGCATTAAAGGTTCGTTCCACTTGGTTTCTAAAAGCCTGGCAGTGCAAAATGTTTTACCCTAACTGCAGAAGGAGAGAAAGAACGGGCCCATCCTGGCCTCCCTAGAGAGCGACTTCCAAAGTCTGGGAGCAGCCACTGAGGAGGCCTTCTCCCTTGTTTCCATCAAATAAGCCTGAGGAAAAAAGACTTCTTTAGAAGATCTGAGACTCTAATGGGTTCTTAAAGGGAGATATGGGCCTTCACATAGCCTGGATTCAAGCCTAGACATTTTATTTATTTATTTGGGGTATTTATACCCTGCTCTTTAGCTACAAAAGCTCTCAGAGCAGCTTACACATTGTTTATTTGACACTTCCCTGTCCTTACGCTTACAACCTAAAGAGGTATGACACAAAAGGAGAAGGGAATGGCAGTGGAAAAGGGGATCAGATCCAGCAGATACTGCTGGTTCTTCTCTCCCTAGTGCCTTTGATGCACAAGTAGGAATGGAAATTGAATTTCTTTCCTGCCTCTCCCCCCGTGTATGTGACATTTTCAAAGATTCTGATAAATATTCTGTAGTTAGTTGGTGTGTCCCGCTCTGTTCTTAGAGGAAACTTACATTTTTCGGATTGTGATAATTTTCATTTTTAATTGACTACATGAATGTACTTTCTATTGTGTCAGATCACTGATTATAAGAAAGCGCCTTATCTTCATCATGTCTGGATAAATACTTAATGACAGCCAATTGATCCATGAGTCATAGACTCATGTGTCCCCACCCAGTCCTCTTTTCTGATACAACAATGAGGAGATTGAAATCATCAGCTTCTAATTTCAGCTGACCAAAGTTTTGTCTAAATTGGGATACTTAAGAGCTTAGAAAAGTCACTTTTTTGAATTACAGCTGTCAGAATCTTCCAGGCAACATGGCCATAACACATATTGGCTGGGGGTTTCTGAGTTTCAATTAAAAAAAAACCCAACCTAAAAAACACAGAAAACAACTTTTTCAAGCTCCTAGACAAACCATGCATGATTTGTCCAAACCAATTTCAGACCAAGGTTTTTCATTCAGGTTGTTTGTTTAAATGATGATTAAAACTAACTGCAGTTCACAGTTAAGATGAAACAGCAAACTATTTAGTTTAAAATGGATGGGAATGCTTCAGATTTTCTCCTTTCTAGCTGTGCTAGAAGAGAAGGGTAATGCAAGTAATGTTAACATGGGGTCAATGGAAGCGGATGGCCTCCATGTTACTGGAGCAGTGAATCCACTCCATATTAAAAGACTTATCCAGAGACCTGAAACTTGGGGATAGGTTTCACACCTTGGGTGGCTCTTGTGTATTCCAGACTGGAGTGGGTTCACCACCTTACAGACATGGATGTCACCAGCTGTCAGTGACCATGTTATTGACCTTATTTAGGATTCATAATAAAGGCAGCTTCATAGCCCATAACGGGGCGGTCTTTGGGGAGGCATCTACTGTGAGCCATTGCACCACTATTTTAAGCCCTGTTGCACCACTGTTTTAAGGCATCAGGAAAATTGTCAATGCCATCTTGATGAGAGTGTTCAGTTAGTGTATGTAAAATATACATGTTTGACTCCTTTTTCCTGAGATGATATTTAGACTCTTTTTAAAATTTAGATTGATTCTAAGCCAAGCTTATGTTATTTCACTTTATAGAAGGAAATATCTTATTTGATTTAAATTGACTGTGGATCAAGTCTCTGTTGTTATTTATGCATGGAATCTGAAGAAAATAAATGCACAAACATCAGATGTCACTTTCAATTTACAGAGTCTTTACAGACTGTGGAGGTGGTTTCTTAGGACCTACACAGCAGGAGTAGGCAGTGTGGCCTTTGGATCTCACTTTTATGTTGCCCAAAGCCCTATACCAGCCTCCCAAACTCTCAAATCTCATGTTTTGTTTTGTTTGTGTGTTTCACTTTTTGACACTTTTTGACCCCAGACCATACAGAAAGTCCCCAAAATGCATGAAAGCATGCAAGAATATTCCCACTCCACCCCCACAAGTACCTCAAAGCCCCATACTACCCCCCAAACCTCCATTTTCCTTTACAGTTCTTCTCAAAATGGCAACAGGAAGTAACATGATACCACTTCTTGATGCCATTTTGAGAGAGACTACAGCAAAAAGCAGGAGTATTTAGGCTTGCTGTAGATGGAGGTGTCATGGTCTGTGGAGGGGTCTGTGAGAGAAAATGAGCCTCTAACCCCACACACAGTTGCCTACCTTGGATCTAAAGCAGTGCACAGGTCTACTGTGACTATGTTGGTAAGTGAAATGATCACTTTCCACAAGTTGTTCAAGACTGTAGGCTGCTTCTCAACACCTGAGAGAGCTCTTTCTGTTATAGGCCCATGTTTGGTCCCACCATAGAGCAGAGTGAGGCAAATGCCTCAGGCAGTAGATGTGGAATGTCATGAAAGGATAGGGGATGGTTATTTCCCAGTGAGCATGGCCATAACATACATTAAAAGTGTGTTTTTACCTTCCCCATGTTAGATCTGGTCTTCTCGCTATCCCTCTTTACAGTTCTTATTCATTCTTAATGACAGCTTTCTTGTAAATTTTGGCTTAAGCAAGGGTGGGATTATATGGTCTTCTACTTGTGTTGAACTCCCAGCATCCCTCACCATCAACTAAAGCTGGCCAGGACTGCTGGAATTGCAATCCAACAATATCTAGAGGGGCTGCACAGTTCCCTGGCATAAGGAGATGGGTTTTGGAGTAGTTACAATGTGTAGCATAGTATAGTGGTTTGAGTGTTGGACTCTCGAGACCAGGGTTCGACTCCTCACTCAACCATGAAACCCACTGGGTAACCTTGAGCAATTCACATTTAATGACAATTCACATTGTCACAGCCTGAGGAGAAGGCAATGGCAAACTTCCTCTGAACCAATCTTGCCAAGAAAACTCCATGATAGGTTCACCATAGGGTCACCATAAGTCAGAAATGACTTGAAGACACACAGCAACAACAACAACAAACTGTCTCTGGCACAGGAGAGGGAAACCCCTGGTTTTTGGACCCAGATTCAGGAAACAAGCTTTCCCAATTTAATTTGTGCTGGCTGTGGGGGGATATCCCTCGCTATGCAACACCCTCTTCCTAGAACAGCAGCCCAGTGGGAGTGTGATGTGCAGGTATACAAATTACAATTCTGCATAGTTAATTTTTTGCTATTTTTTTCAAAAGGTACTTCCGTTGCCATCAGTTATTTAAACAGAAGAAGAGAATATTCCAATGATACACACTGTGAATTAATAGGCCTTTTGTTTATATCAGCCAGATTTCTACTGGTTTCACAATGGAGATGTTCCTGAGGTACTACCTATTAAGGGCTGATTGTTAAAAGTGTGGGAGTTACTTGTAATGGACACATATCTATGCAAATCAGAGCCACTTTGCACCCTCATTTCAAGGCTAATTGGGAAAAATAACTAGAAAGGGTCACTAAAAAGGAGATATGTAAAAAGGCTTACTAAATAGCTACATACATTTATGGTTTTTTTAAAAAAAAACGTATGTTACACTTTCAACAAATGTGATCTCTGGTGACTATGAAAAGAAATATGGATATGCAAATTGAGGGTTCTTTTTCATATAAGTGCAAAATGTAGTGTTAGTTAATTATATTTTTTAAAAATTCAAAAAGTAATGAAATACTTCCAATAAAGTAATCTTCAAATAAAGTTGGGGAAAGATCTGTACAAATAGGCAGATATTTAATAAGATAAATAATATGAAAAATTGTAACTATTAGGATATTTTTTTATACTACAAAAACATCTGGATTTTTGAATCCCTCTTTTTTCCTTTCATGAAAGAAAAAGCCTGATTAAGAGGATGGAACACAAAAGTACTTTATTTTCTAGGGTAGGCATCATGCAATAGTACAGATGTCCTTTATACAGAAGTTCTTTGTATAATGTTGAAGAAGAAAAATTAAACAAAAGAACAAAAACACCTTCACTGGTATAAATGAAAAGAGTAAGATTAAATGAATGCAGAAACTGTACAGACTCTAACTTTAAAGCAATACTCCTGATTGTTTGGCCATAATGGGAGTTGTAGTCCAACACAGATACCAGATTGATGAGAGTGCTTTAGAAGAAATTACCTAGCCAATATGAGGGGATATCGTAAAGTTTTAATTATCACACCTTTAAAAAAATTGACAGAAAGTTTGTTTTGATTTGTAGTTGTTAACTTATCTCTATGTAGTCACTATCCAGATTTGCACATTTTTCCCAGCATTTCTTAACCCTTGGAATACCGTTATTGTAGAAGTCTGCAGATTGTGCCTTACAAGGATTTTACACTTTAGTTACTTCTGGCAGAACCTGTCACAAAAATAAAGGACACAATGAGCTGACTTCCTCAACATCATGCACTTAGGGACCAATGATGACACTGACAAAATTTCATCAATATACCATAATAACTTCTGGGTGATAATTATTACTTTATGATACCCCCTCATAAAGTGTAATCTGTGGACTCCTACAATATCAGGTATTCAGGTGCAGTGGTTAAGTGCCTGTACTGCAGCCACTCACTCATAGACCACAAGGTTGCGAGTTCAGTACTAGCCAGGGCTCAGGTTAGACTCAGGCCTGCATCCTTCCGAGGTCGCTAAAATGAGTACCCAGCTGTTGGGGGGCAATGAGCTTACAGTTGTAAACCACTTAGACATCCCATAGTGCGATATGAAGCGGTATATAAATGAAGCTGCTTTGCTTTAGTGGCTCAAAAAATGCTGGGAAAAATGTATAAATTTGAATGTTGACTATGTAGATATGAGTTAACAACTACAAATCAAAACAAACTTTACCTCTTATATGTCATTTCAATAGTTATTTTTTCATTATCTTGAAGGCTTGGGACTAGGGATGTGGATAATATTAAAATACTGTTGAATTGTGCTAAGATCCAGAGTTCTTTGCATGAATATTAGGAGAAGAATATTTCTGAAATCATTCACTCCTGACATGTTTATGAGAACATTTTAGCCAGTAGACTAGATTTTGACTAATACGCAAGGGCTTATGGACAAAGGGACTTTTGATTCAAAGGCAACCATTATAGTCAAATTAGGTTTGCTATAGCAGTGGCACAACTGGCCATCTTATGCAATAAGAGTTTAGCTGCTGATTTGGTATGCCATTTTGTCAGATGCCCCCATTGATTCTCTTCCTGCCTCATGCTATCAAGTTCTGAAAAGCTGTCACTTTTATGTAGCCATCTTCAGATTAGGGAGTGTTCTCTGTGGAGTCTGGGCGCAGGTCTAAAAGCTTTAATAAGTGCCTTCTCTGAACTTACTTCTCTAGTGTCAGGCAGTTTCCTGCCTATTACAGCAGTAGCCCTAAGAGTCATTACCTTAGCAAAAGGAGGTCTTTGAACAGGGCAGTCTAGCTATTACAGAGAGAAATAACTCTTGATTATTCCATAGAATAAAAAAGGGGGTGGGTAGGATCAGGAATAGTAACTCAATTTCAATTTTCAACAGAATTTAGGTCCTCTATGGAGTGGCTGAAATTTTCTCAATCATCACCAATGACAGCTGCATATAACAATAGTGTATTTGGGGTCTGAACTGTAGAATTTCACTTTAGTCACATTATATTCCAGTCTACCATCATTCAAATCCCCAGTGTGATGCTACTCAGTGGCAGCGAGCTCTATGGAGAGTGTGCTAATGTGTGGCAAGATGATAGGAAAATAGGAGACACAGATGCGGAATCTGCCTAATAGTCCATTTAATCTGTATGAGTTTATGAGGCTGATTTACACTAAAATGTAACTCTATGCATGTCTGCTAGGAAGTAAACCCCACTGAGTTCAGCGAAGCTTGTACTCAGGTAAGCAGGGGATAGTTTGAACCTTATTCAAACTATTGGTCTATATAGCCCAGTGTTCTTTATCATGGCTCAGGGAACATGTGGCCCTCCAGATGTGGTTGGACTGAAGGTCCCTCCAGCTATACAGTAGTGAGAAATGATGGGAACTATGGTCCACCAACATCTAAAGAGCCATGCATTCCCAGTCCTCTTGTGAATTCTGACTTACAGTGGTTCTCCATGGCCTCAGCCAGAGAGGTCTTTCCAGCATCTGCTCCTTGATATCATTTAACTGTAGATGTCAGAAACTGAGTGTATGAGTATTATTTTGGACATATGCTTCATTGTACTAGCCCAAATCACATATCCAAAATTGCTCTCAACCAGGAATTAGGATGCCATCCCCCGTTGTTTCCCCCAGGCATCTGATATGTTTCCTCCACATAAGTGTGGAATGCATTACATAATCTCTTTACTTTTGCATGAATGGCTTGTCAGAGGATCATCTGGATCCACCCATGCTCTGCTAGCCAACTTCTGTTATTCTCAAAGTTACTAGACCTGGAATATAATCATGGCTGTGAGTGGCTGATGCTTACAAAAGAAGGAGATGTGGGGAGAATCCATGCTTACTTTTTCGCTGAAGAAAGTAAAAAATTAAGCTACAATTCTGTACATATTTACATGGGAATAAGTATCATAACTTGTCTGCTGTCACTGCTCCTCATTTTAGCCATTCACCTGCTCATCTGAGCAGAGCCTGTATCTACAGCGTGTGCACCTTTTACAACCTGTGTGATCCACATCTGCATATATAGTGGCCCAGATTGGATACACTATTGTCAAGGGAAAAAACTGGAGACACTGATTATCAAAGACATTATCTCAATTAAGCACCAGAGAGAATAGAAGTGAGCTCATTCAGGAAGCTGGAGGAAAGCTGCTAATAGCATTGTTGTTATTAACTGCCATCAAGCTGACTTCAACCTGTGGCAACTCCATGAATGAGAGACTTCCAAATCACCATGTCATCAGCAACCCTGCTCAGGTCTTGCAGACTCAGGGCTGGGGCTTCTTTGACTGAGTCTGTACGTCTGGAATACTGCCTTCTACCTTACCAAGCATTATTGTCTTTTCTAGTGAGCCGTGTCTTCTCATGATAGGAACAATACACCACAATCTCAGTCATGTTGGCTTCTATGGAGAACTCGGACTTAATTTGCTCTTGGACCCATTTATTTGTCTTTTTAGCAGTCCACAGTATCTGTAGAATTTTTCTCTAGTACCATATCTCAAATGAGTTGATTTTCTTCCTATCAGCGTTCTTTAGTGTCTAGCTTTCACAACATAGAAATTGGATATACAAATCATTTCATATATGGGAAAAATCTTCATTGTAGAATTTTAAGCATCACTTTGCTTGCATGGGAAGTGAATGCAGTGGTCCTGTGGTTACTGAAATCCCTGGTGCCCCCTTTCTTGGGGATTGGAATGTACAATGGGTGAACTAGTTTTAACTTTGCAAAAGTGCTCCTGATCACTGCTGAATCCTGGGTCTATAGATTCAGAGCTGAATCCAGGAATACCCCCAAATTGCAAATCTGTGTTTTCGGGGGGGAGTGTAACCCCATCTAACAGGCTGAGTCCCCGTTCCCAGATCTGTCTTTTGACTGACCAGAAGCACTTCTGTCTTGTCTGGATTAAGTTCCAGTCATTACAGCTGCCAGACACCAGTTTAGCATAGGAACAGCTTCCTTGGAATTAGTTGAAAAGGACTGATAGAGCTAGGTATCATCAGCATACTGGTGACACCTGACTCCAGAATTCTAGACAACCTCTCCCAGTGGTTTCATGTAGATCAGTATTTTCCAAACTTTGATCCACCAAATGTTTTGGATGTTAGCTCCCAGAATTCCTGATTGTTGGCAAACTATAGAGCTTCTGGGAGTTGAAGTCCAAAACACCTGGAGGATCAAACACTGACATAGATGCTAAAAAGCATAGGGGACAAGACTGAACTCTGGGGGACCCCAATGGCCAAGGAATCAAGTAGGAGTCCCCCAGCACCACCCTCTAAGAGCACCCCTTCAAGAAAGAATGGAGACAATGTAGAACAGTATGTCCAAGCCCTATCCCCGAGAAGTGACCCAGAAGGATACTATGGTTGATGGTATTGAAAGCAGTTGTATACTTCTGGTACTTGGGCTGTGTGTGGTGTTTTTGGGAGCTGATGGCATGAATTCCTAGGTTTGGGTTTCTCTATCCCTCAGACCACACAGATGTCCAAGGAGCTCCTGGAAAAGTACTAGATGGATTTTTCTGCAGCTGGTATCACATGCTCATCACTTGGTCTAAGCATCCCTGACCCTGTGGCTCTTCATCCGAGCCACAGAAAGGTGAGGAAGGGGTTATCTTAACAGTGCTTTTTAAAGTGCCTTTTTTGGCCTCCCAAACTTGCCATGCTATTTCTGTGGAACAAAACTAATGGAAGGTAATTGCATAGAACATTCTCCAACAGAGTCTTCACTCTTTTTTGAAGGGATTGGGTAGGGAAGGCCAAAAAAGGAGTGTTTTCTCTTAGAAATTTGAGCATAGTTAATGCTGGGTAGAACTGTAATATTATGCTACCTCATTGAAAGGAAATAGTGAGGTAAAAGAGGAAAGATAGCTGGAGTTGGTACTCAAGTCCATTAAATAATATTAAAACTGGGCTTACATATGTATTCTATATTCTTCACATATCTCTTATGGATGGTAAAACTGGGTAGGTGATTTTGCCAAATATTCTCCAGGGGAAACTGGAGAAATATATAGCAATTGAAATTCTGCAGTTTAGGAAGAATTTGACAAAATATTCCCCCAAATATTCAAAAAATAATTTCTGAAAAGACATTTTAACCCAACCCAAACTTAGGGCCAATGCAGATGGCCCGTTTGGGGCAGCAGAGAGCTGCCCCGGGGAGTGGCAGATCGAGGCCACTGCAACCCCACGCTGCGGTCCTGATCTTTCCTTTTGCCGCCCCTAAAAGAGCTCCTTTTAGGGGTGGCAAAATGCTGCCCTAAGAGCTGGCGCTGCAGCTCTTCCGTGCCCTTTCAGTGCAGCGTGTCTGCATGCGGCTCCAGAAGGGTGTCCTGTATGACTGTGCATATGGCATCAGGGTAGGGTTGGGGCGTCCGGCATTCGGCTGCCCCGCCCCAATTCTACCCCCAGGCCAGCCCTTTGGGCCGGTCTGCAATGGCTCTTAGACTCCTATCAGGTGTTGAACTTTACTTCCATCTTCTTCAGGTCACAGATTATCTTTTCTAGCCTCTGTGAATGTAGAGAAGAGAATTGCTTCCAGCTCCCCCAAGAATCCCACTTTCACGATCCTCTTTGCTTCTTTCCTTTTCCCAGAAGGCATGCTTCATTTTGAAATGACTCTGGGCTGTGGAGCAGGCTGTAAAAATTTCAAAGGGAGGAAGAAGAAGATAACTAACCAGTAAAAGACAACTCACCTTTGATTTAACAACTGGAATTAGAAACAAGTTACAGGAGATAAGCAAAATGTTCACACTTCTGTGTAAATCAAAATGCATTAGCATTTCTTGCCATATTTAATTTTCCTTAATTCAGGGGCACAAAGGGTAAAGAACACTATTTTATGAAGCAAAAATGTTGCTATGGCAGCAAAGGTAGGAAGGAAATAAGTTGAGATTAGTTTTATTTCTAAGAAGTTGTATTCATTAAAAACAAAAAACAAAGCCGTGCTTTATTTATGGCTACCAGAACAACATAGCTTTTAGGGAAACAGAATCAGTACATTGTTTGACTTCTGTGAAGAGTTTAAAGAAGATTTCAAAGGTTTTCCTTCCCATGTACATGAGGTGGGGTCGGATGTATCCTACAGCTTTGTACTGAAATCCGGAGATGGCAAATGCCATTCTGCATATACGCAAACTAATTGCACAACCTTTTATCTCTTTGAACACTTCTCCATTTCTTGATTAGAGTCATCATTATGAGGGCTAATGGGTTTTTTCTGTATGTTTGAAATTAGACACACCATATTTTCCAGCATATAAGACGACATTTAAAACCCAGAAAATCTTCTCAAAAGTCGAGGGTCATCTTATACGCCGGGAAGAGAGGAAGGCCAGGCTAGAGGCCCCCGCTCAGCCCAGCTGCCATTTTGTCTCCCTCCTCCTCCCCCTCAATGCACTCACCACGCTGGGTGAGACCCTCAGGAAAATCAGGGAGGAGGAGGAGGAGGAGGAGGAGGAGGAGGAGGCGACGATGGTGGCTTGGCCTGGGGGAAGAGGAGGAGGAAGCGGGCTGAGGCACGGTGTCGCCATGAGTCGAGATTGACTCAAGGGCAGTTAACAACAACAACAAAGTCTTGCATCTTGTGGGGGCCAGATATTTCTTGAATAATGTGGATGATTACACCAGGTTTAGTTGGGTTTATTTGTTGAAAAACAAGTCTGAAGTGCCCACAATGGTGGGAAAATGGGTAGCCTTTGTGGAAGCAATTTGATGGGAAAGTGACCAAGGTATAATATGTAAGTCCTGAGGTTGTGTCTCCTGGATGTAAAGGGTGGCTGAGAAGCAAAAGGATAAATGTGATTCCATATCAATAGGTGAAGGACCCTGAGAGATGGAAAGAGGAGCTTCAGCAAATGGTGCAATGCTTGCTCAAGGACGCCGACATGAATGAGAAATATTGGGGAAAGGCATTGATGACAGCCAATTACATATTAAACAGGCTGTGGACCTCAAAAATAGATAGTTCACCTTACTGTATGCTGTTTGGTTGCCAACTTTCATAGAAATATGGGAGAGTGTTTGGCAGTTTGCCTAGGTAAATATCCCTAGAGGAGAAAGGAGATGTTCCTTCCCAAAAATAAGATTCATGGGGCATTCAAGCAGTGCATACAGATTCTTAAGAGAAAATGATTAGATAGTTATATCTAGAAGTGATGATTTCAATGAAACATCCTGGGAGAGGATTCATATCAATAATGAAATTGTACTGTCTGGAAATATAAAATGTAATGTAAAAACTCCATCTAGTGTTGCAGATGGAGAACAACAGGTTGATGTTAACACAGAGGAACCTGTTAATGAGGCGTCACCTGAAAGCTCACAAAGGAATGTGGCTGATGAGCAGATTGTGTTAAGATGCTCTGAAAGGAAAAACAAGGGCAAGCCACCAGAGAGATATGTATGTAGTGTACAAAATAAACCTGAGTGTTATGATGAAAATATCTCTCCTCAGAAGTTAGAGAGAGATAAGTGGGTTAAAACCATAAGGGAGGAAATAAATGTGTTCAAGCAGAGAGTTGATAGGTTATTCCAAAAGTACTCCCTAAAGTGTGAAGGCAATGTGTTCCAAACCACGAAAAATGTGAAGATGGCAATAAAGAAGTACACCGCAGGGCTGGAGAACCAGTGAAGGATAATAACACACATGAAGGTCACATGTGGTAATAACACACATGAAGGTCACATAACATGTGGTAATGTTAAATGTCACCACGATATAAGGTAAATTAGATCTGCTGAACTGCACTGTCATGATATATGTTTTGTGTGACAAGGCCATGGCATCTGGAGATTAATGTCCTTGAGGTGGCCAGACGCTTGTATATTGAACACTGCACCTGTAGATGTATGACTCAGCATGAATGATGTAATGCATTATGCCATGTACTGGAGGGTTGCATCAGCCAAGAGTATTTGCAGCTGAGACTAATGTAAACAAGTGTGGGTCAGTAGTAGTTGTGGAGTAATTATGAAGAGAGTCAGTGCAGCTGGTGTGTATATAGTGTGTATAGTTAGTATACCAGAGAGTTCTGTTTAGCTCTATTGCTGTTGAGTTACTGAGGAGGAAGAGAGTGTATAGCTTCCATCCTAGAACTCTATTCCTGGTTTTGTTCTTGCATCTGTATATAGTCATCTTCCTGATCACCTGTAAATAAATATCTTCACTGTGAGCAGTCCAGTTTCACTTCCTGATTTTATCAAGGTATCTCAAAGTCTGGCAAAGATACTACATTTCATATTCTCATATTCATGCCTCAATCTCAGCGTGACAGTTGGACCACCATTTTCTGCTCTGACTCAGGCAGCAAAATCTTTTGTTCGCCCAGCTGGTAGAAGAAGCTTTGGCTTTTCAGTGTATTGTGGCCCTTTCACACTGTGTAATTATAGGGCTATGATTCTGCTTTAACTATCATGGCAACATCTAGTGGAATTCTGGGATTTGTAGTTTGGTGAGGCACTAGAACTTTCTGGCTGAGAATTCTAAATACCCCTTTCTAAACTGCAAATGCCAGAATTTCACAGTATGCAGCCATGGCAGCTAAAGTGGAATCGTATTGCTACAACTGTGTAGTGCAAAAGGGGTTCCTAGTGTCAGTCTTTCATTACACGTATAGGTGCTTAATCAATCTAAAAGTAACTGTCAGTGGAAAAGGTCACTGGTACTGATGCTGTTTCTTTTCCTGAACTAAAGGAACTCAATAGGAAACCTGTGACCTACCAGACATTTTTGGACAGTCACACCCACAATCCCTATGCTGGCTAAGGCTGATGTGATATGTAGTCCTAAAAAATCTGGAGGGCCATAGTTGTCCATTGCACACATGGACAGATGATGTTTTGTGTAAGCTTTATGTGTAAGTTTTGTGTAAACTTTACCCATAAGCTTTATGGCTTATGGGTAGGATTAGTAAATACAGTTGAGCATATTTTTACCCATAAGCTTTATGGCTTATGGGTAGGATTAGTAAATACAGTTGAGCATATTTTTTCAAATCGCTAGTTACCAGTTAGATATACAGTCACCCCTCCATTTTTGCAGGAGATCCGTTCTGGACCCTCCCCCCCAAAAAACAGAAAATTGCAAATATTCAAGCCCCATTGGCTTGAATGGCAGTACGTGCCTGTGGGTGCCCACCCCATTTTGTCCTGTGTGTTTGCCACCCACGAATGGGTGAGATGCGGACACGAAGTCCGCAAAAACAGAGAGGTAACTGTATTCAGTAGTGGAAGAAAATATTTCAGATCAATTTCCTGGTTGCACCTGTTGTGGCAACAGGACACACTGTCTTTCAGTACTTCGTTATATTTTTTCATAAAAATAAGATGTCAGTGTTTGCAATTTGATTAGATGCCCTAGCTGTGATTGTTTCTCATCTATTTGGTTTCTCTCTGCAATGAATCTTTATGACAATAAATGTGTATCAAAACTGAATCCTTGTGGAAATAACAGTTTGTTTCCTGAAGAAAATACAGCAAATACAATGTCAAATAAATGAATGGAATATATGACTTGAAAGTGTTGTCTGGAGTTCAGATCTCACAAGTGGGTTGCCAGCAATATTACTTGGAAGCAGCATTTTCTTTGTATGCTTTAAAACATGTTGCAATTGATATGTTCCTGATTCCTATGGCAGTTATTTTTGCTCCTAGGTTCATTCTCCTGAGATTTCCTTTTTTTAGAGCTGATAGCCATGCTTGCTGGTGTATTCTGGAAGTTATAGTACAAAAAAGCAACCTTTCCAAGGACTTTACCACATGAGGGGGGGTACAGCACTATTGCATATGTATAATAGCATCTGTGGTTGTTCCTTATCGCACAACGTCGTGACTCTCCTGTCAATTGTGTGCATTTCAGCTGTTATTACGGCATACCTTTTCAGTAACAGGGAAAACCCACAAGTTCTGTTTTCTCTGTACCAGGGCTGTAGAGTCAATACACCAAATCTTAGATTCTGACTCCTTAAATGACAAATGTTTATTAATTAGTGAGAGCCAGTGTGGTGTAGTGATTCGCATGTTGGACTCCCAACTCTGGAGATGAGGCTTTGATTCCATGCTTGGCCATGGAAACCCACTGGATGATCTTGGGTGAGTCACACAATGACTGTGATGAATCCTGTAATAGGTTCCCCTTAGGGTCTCCATAAGTCAGAAATGACTTGAAGGTATACAACAACAACAATTATTAATTAGTAATAACAAATTTAGGGCCGAAACAGATTGGAGAAATAATCCAACTTGAGACCCTAAGGAGAACCTATTACAGGATTCATCACAGTCATTTAACTGTCCTGGCTCAGTGCTAGGGAATTTGGGAACTGTAGTTTGTTCTGGCACCAGAGCTCTCTAAAAGAGAAGGCAAAATGTCTCACAAAACTACGGTTCCCTAGCATTGATCCAGGGAAGTAAGAGTGGGCTCAAGATGGATTATTTCTGCAATCTGTTTCAGCCCAAACTCTATTAAAATGGTAGCACAAAGCATTTCAACACCACTATCAGGCTACTTAATCATCAGGCTACTTAAGATGGATAGAGCATAAAATATATTTGATTAAAATTTTGGAACCTTCCTAAATTCGTATGAAAGGAACTATGCAACAAACTGTGCATTTAATATTATAAGTTTTTATGTTGATGCTTAAGTTGGGGATTGTTATATTCCTACTGACTATCCAAAATTTCTTCCTGACTGTACAACACTGACTCCAAGTACAGAGCCCAGCTCACAGCAGAAAACAAATGGTTCTGTTTTGTCACTAACTCCCATGGGGTGAAAACATGTGTCTGTAAGTTGCATTACATGAATGAGACATTCAGAGGCCTTATTCTTTAATACTTTACTTTCTAAGATTATGTGGCTGGCGGCTGGAGTTAGGACCCTTTTTGTGTTGTCACCATTCCAGGAAACAGCCATATCATGCCAACTTTATTGCATTTTACAGCACTGTTCTGGGGCTCACATAGAAATTTCACTTGTTCCATATTGAGATAAATGGCATTGATTCAATAGTCCTACTCTTAATTTTGGCTACCATTAGAATTCAGTCAATAGATCAGTGTTTGCCCTGAATGCATATTTAGACTACCGTAAATATAGGTGAGGGAAATAGGCAAACCTAATTTCAGTAAGTCCAGGATCTCTCAGGACGATCCCCCTTTCCTCATTTTAATTCCTAAACTTGGTTGTAGATTTTCTGATTTGGGAAAACACTTAAATATGTTCTTATTTCTTTGGGTGAACATTCACTTTGGTTTTTCTATCTAACCTGTTCAGAATCTTGAAAAATAAATGTAACTACAGTGGGTTGTTTGGTATAGCATGTGGAATACTTTGAAATAACTAGAGTACAGAAGGGATGCTTTTCAAAGGCCCAAATGTCTTTGAACTGCACAGGTCTGTTCCATCAGTGGAATTTTTAAAAGGGGTCCCCAAATTAGGTACTAGATTCATTCCCCTCTCCCTTCCCAATTGACTGGTTTCTTTTTGGTTCCTGTTTGGTTTCTTTGAAAATCCGTCCTTACATGTGTGCTGTTCCAGTCTTCTCTAGTCATGAAGTACAGTAGACAAGTGTCTGAAAGTCCTAGTTTAGAGATGAGAAAAAAATGAAGACAAAGACTTTTGTCATTGACTTTGGCATCCTAATCCTTCAAAGCAAGAAGCCTGATCCACATCTCTTATGACTACAGTCATTGGGTGTTGTGAAAGAAGATATGTTGGGAAAAGCTGTAGCTGAGTCGAGTGCATGTTTTTCATATAAGAGTTTCCACATTCAGTCCCTGGCATCCTGAGATAGGATTCCTGTCTGGAATGCTGGAAAGCCGTTACCAGCAGTAAGTTTAGATCAGAAGAGAGAATCTCAAGCCATAGAGAAAGATGTTGCCTTCATTTGGTTCCAGTTGGCCCACCTTCCATAGAAGTCCCTGTGGTGCCATCATTCAGTAGTTTTGTGTGGTGTTTTCAGAATTCTAAAAAGCCCAATTACTGGCTCAGCTAAAATACACTGGGACCTTTGTCCATGCCTACCACTGGGATGCAGCCCCTGCAATGCTCTGAATTGAATTCTTCCCTCCACATGAAACAGGTTCTACTGATTATATTGAACTAGATGGACTCATGTTCTGACTCAGTAAAGGGCAGTTTCTTAGCTGTCTGAACATGATGTGTTGTCCGACACCGTAATCTTTGGCTGAGTTCAAGCCATCAGTTTCTCCATTATTACTCTCTTTAGGAGCTTTTCTGAATTCAGGCCATCCTATTTCTCTGTCCAGGACATACAGATTTTTGCAGATTCCCAACTGAAATTTTGGGGAGGAGAGGATAAAGTGAAAGAGACTTTGTCTATAAAGAATAGATGGCTGCATTTCTATCACTGCATGGCCTCAAAATTTAATGCTTATTTTGAACTCTGATGATGAAGATGATTAGAGGAATGTAGCTTCTGTTTGAAAAGGATAGGAATACTCTGATTTGTATCCTGCATGCATTTTCTGTAGTGTATTCTACATTCTGATTTGTTGGTCAGTTAATTAGTAGAGCTGCTGTTGAAATGATTTATTAATTTTGCAGTTTATTTCTGCTCATGGCCTCTTGGCTTTGTCTGGAGACCAGGGTTCATATCCAAGCTCAGCCATGTAAACCCACTGGGTGACCTTGGGCAAGTTGCACCCTCTAAGCCTCAGAGGAACCCTTCTGAAGAAACCTGCCAAGAAACGTGCACCATGATAGATTCGCCTTGGGGTTGCCATAAAGCGGAAACAACTTGAAGGCACACAACAACAACAACAACAACAACAACAACAACATGAATCTATCACATTATTTTCTAGAGCTGAGAGTGTAACTTACCCAAGGTCACGCAGTAGGTTTCCATAACTAAGTGGAGGAATCAAACCCTGATGTCAAGTCATAGCCCAGTGCTCAAAGCATAGAATCATAGAATCATAGAGTTGGAAGAGACCACAAGGGCCATCCAGTCCAACCCCCTGCCACGCAGGAATTCCCAATCAAAGCATCCCCGACAGATGGCCATCCAGCCTCTGCTTAAAGACCTCCAAGGAAGGAGACTCCACCATACTCCGAGGGAGTGTGTTCCACTGTCGAACAGCCCTTACTACACCATGCTGGATCTTTCAGTACTAAAACACTGCTACTCAACATGGTGGTCTTAGACTAATGTTGGTCCATGAGCTATTGCTTGCCTGTCCATGGTGAGTTTCCAGAAAAGAAAGAAAGCATTGTAGTCAATGGATGCAAATCTGGTGCCCTGGCACACGGGGAGGAAAAAACCCTACCAGTCCACCACATCAGATAGCTTTAAAAGTACTGGTCTAAAGTAAATACAGAATGAGTAATGGAAGACAAATATGGAAGACAAAGTACAAAAGCAATAAAGCAATAGAAAAACTAAGATTGCACACTATGTTTTACATGAACTATAAGGAAAATATTGCAAAGTTAGCACAGTAGAAAATGATAATGGTAAACAATTGACAGGAAACAGGATTTCTACATACATCACCTTGAATACCAATTTTGGGGGGAAAGACAGGTATAAATAATAATAATAATAGATGTTCCTGTTCTGAAGTAGCTCTTTAGAAAAAGTGAAGCTTGTCGCTGACCTGCCAAAACACACATTCACAAAGAAACTAGTGAGAAACTACACCACCAAAGAAAAACAACCACTTGCTAATTACAAAAGCAAACAAAAAACTCAACAGCTGCTTAACAAAAATGTCAACAGCTGCTTAACAAAAGATAAATATGAGCAGACTCAAAATGGATTAGGTGAAGGTATTCCCCGTTAACAAAGTTGTCAAGTCGTGTCTGACCGTAGGGGGCAGTGCTCATCTGTTCCTAAGCCAAAGAGCCAGCGTCTCTCCTTCCCTCAAACCTCCCGCTGCTGTTTAGTTGTTTGGTTGTATTGCTGCATTTTATTGTTATATTATGTGTTTTAATATATTCTTAGTTTAATCTTGTTTTAAGGGGTGGGTGGGATATGGGAGGTGGGATTGGGATATTGGATTGTTTTAATTGTACTATTTTAACTGTTGTAAGCCGCCCCGATTGCGTTGCAGAGGGGCGGGTTAGAAATAAAACCTATTATTATTATTATTGTTTGTACATTTATCAGTATTAGGATAGAGTGGCATGAAACACCCATACTGATTTCTGCAGTTGCATAAAGAGTGAAGGACTTTTCTTTTCTTTTTTGCTAGTACTGCTTCTTGTTTTGCTGCCACTGTACATTAGGGATAGCACTTTGAATCACACAGGAAGACAGCACCTGGCTGTGGCAGTGAGGACCTGGGCCCCTTTAATTATAGCACTATGGTTCCACTTTAATTGCTGTGGCTGTATCTCTTGGAATCCTAAGGCTTGTAGTTTGTGAGACAGTAAAACTCTCTGGCTGAGAATTCTAAAATGTTGTTGGTATGTGTTTTCAAGTCAACTCTGACTTATAGTTAGGTTTTCTTGGCATGATTTATCCAGAGGAGGTTTGCCATTGAAGGCTGAGAGGGTGTAACTTGCCCAAGGTCACTCAATAGGTTTCCAGTGGCTGAGCAGAAATCCCACTCATGGTCTCCCAGAGTCCTAGTGCAACATGACCAAAATAACCTTCCCTAAACTTGAACCATGGCAGTTAAAATAGAATCACAGCACTATAATTGTGTGGTGTGAAAGGGCCTCAGAAGCTGCATAGGTCCATGGCATCCTAGGGCAGGTGACCCAGCCCCAGAAGATCCCACCAGTTGATCCCTGCCTCAGATGCTTTACATAGGGATGGGCAACCTTGGTGGAGCTGGAAAAGATACCAGGCCATTGAGTGGAGGGAAATGTGGAAGGAGGGAAATCAAAAATACACGTGATCCAACATCTACTTTTGGCTTTGCTTTAAGGTGGGGTGGCTTTTGGGGCTTGTCACCCACTGTTCCTGGAGGTGGAAAACCAAATTTTGGGCCAAAATTTATTTCCTCACCTAGGGTGATAAGGGAGTTGGGGGATGTAGGCCTGGAGAAGTATATTTGGCCCAGAGACCACATGTTGCCTTGCTCTGTGTCAGGTGGCTGTATACATAAACTTCCATGTTAATTTCCGCGGTGTTCTGGTGTGACACTTCACTGGCGCCTTTGGGATATAATGGGAAATTTAAATGGTAGATTCCAGATTCCACAAAGTGATACTCCGTGCCATCTTAGCCTGATGGCAGCTTGTTCCAGAAAGAAAAATAGGGACAATATATGATTAGACTGAGCATTAGTTATTTTAAATTAAGGGGTATAAATTCAATGAAAGGCAAGGGAAATAAAATGACTGAAAACCAAGAGAAACATATTCCTTGAAAAACATGTTTTAAATCAGGGGAAATAAATTCAGTGGCAATTCACTGAAATTCTCTGAAGAGCTCAGTTAAATTCACTGAGGAGCTTATTTTAAATCAAGCAAAACAGATTTAGTGTAAATCAGGGGAAATACATTCTCTGAAAACCAAGAGAAATAGAGTTATTGAAGATTATCACTTCTTGTGTAACTGGGGGAAAGAAGCCATCTTGTGATGTTTAACATATTCGTCTCCAGCGAAGATAGCTTGAAATAGCCTGTTGATAAATTACCGCTAGTGAATTGGTACACGAGTTCAAAATTAAATTCAAGTAACTGTCACTTCAAATTAGTTTTCTTAATTGATACTATAATTTGATCTAGTTAGATGTTGTATTTGATATTTTAATACATTCCTTGAAATTAGTTATGAGGTGTAGGTTGCTGTAAAATTACAGCCATTGTGAAAGTGAAAACAGACTTTAAGTTAGGAAGTAAAACTGGTCGCTAACATTTTTGGTACTTTTGTATAGATTTCCAAAACAGTAGTAAAGAGAAGGACAATGATGTTTTTCAAGATTTCTGAGACATAATTTTGCTTAAAATAAATGCTTCAGATGGTAGAAAAGGAGTAACATAATAAAAGTATCAGACACTACTTTTTAAAACATAGATGTTTTAAAAGCAAGGCACCAGATGTATTACGAATGAACTTGACTTTGGGGGATTCTAATTAGGTCAATCAACTTTGGAGTCTTTATCCCTATTTATACAAAGGTAGCTAGGAACAAGACAGAGACAAAGCAATTTAAATTAATTGTTGAATTTATTGGGGAAATACACACACACACGTTAAAGACAGCCTTTCACTCACTCATACACACAAGAACACAGGAATAAAGGGATTAGCCGTGGATATAGACAAGAGGACTTCTAATGGGTCATAAGTACCTCAATGAGGCTGCTCCTATGATGAATTGATGCCTTGTAGATCCAAGCCATGTGGAACAGGATGGGGGAAGCGGCTGAGGGTTGGAGCTAAGTCAAAATTCAGAGTGACATGAAGGACACCAGAATTTCAAACTAGCACACTAAACAAAGGGATTTTAGGTCTAAGGCTAAAGCAAAGGTTGTTACTGTACTACAAAGGGTTCTCAGATTTCCATAAAGATTACTTTGACACACATAGATTGGGTGTGTGTGTGTTGATGGTCTTCTCTTTGAACCTTGTCAGAAGACATCCTGTGGCTGTAAATCATCTTAATCTCCCACGTAAGGTGTGAATCTTTGCTGTTTGCAACTTCCCAAACTGGATGCTCTGATCTGCCAATTGGCTGTGCCTACCTGATGGTCTCACTTCGAATCAATGGCGAAGTCAGCATTTCTGCTTAAGAGTCATATCAGAGAATCTACACACCCAGAACTATGGGAAATAATCCATTTTTCACAGCATTTCTCATAACATATTTGTCTATAGTTATGTAAAGTATATTCTTAAGGAATGTCTTGAAATTGCTGGCTCTTTAGACAGAAACAGTCTACTGTGTTGGGATTTAGCAGCACTAAACTATTTACTATCTCTTAGGCATCTCTTATTTTTCTGTACAATACACTTACATATAAGTCAGTTTCATTAGCCAGTGGTGAAAGAGTATTGGATAATCTGGCTATGAAAGCCAGCAGATTTTACCTTTAAAAAAATAAACTATAAATGGCTTTATAACTATTTTAGCAACAAGCAGATATGATTGCAAAACATGTTCATATTATAGCTGGCATTATGATGATGCTATGTTATATTCATTGTAATATCAGTAGCCAAATATTATATTATAATCAGCATATCCCCACCAGAGGTTTTGGATTGCTACTCCTGTCATGCCATGGCAGTTAAAGAGGAATCATCACACTAATTGTAGGCATTGCGGTTAAATGGATGGTATGGAAAAAAGCTTTTGTTATCCCTTAAAAATGGACTTTTCATATCAGAAATTAAATAATAGATTTTTCAGTTAAGTCTTTCTCTTTCTTCTTCCTAGAACTATGCAGCAATGCTGTGGCAGCAAGCCAGCCAACATGTAAGGAGCTCAACTGGTCGACCTTGCTTTGGGTCTGACCTTTCAGAGGAGAAATTGAATGCCCTTCGAGATGAACAAATTGGACAGCTACAGGAATTAATGGATGAAGCTACAAAACCCAAAAGACAGTTTAATATTTTGGATGATACAGATTACAAAATCTAAAATACTTCTCTAAATGTATTTAAAAGTTTTTTTTAAAAAAATGTTACTTCTTATGGCTGTACTTTGCAAGACAAGATCACTGTCAGAAGACTGAATAAATGACGCTGATGTACATTCTTTCTGTTGTTTCAGCCTCCAGGGATATACACGATGAATATTTAGAAACAGATATGGTCCCATTTATATTAATTATGGCCTACGCATGTGCTTAGAATAACTGAATAGATGGTATTTCTGAAAAATTTGTCTGTCTTAAATTTGTCACATGCCAGAGGGAGGGGGCAGGGATTAACATGAAAAGTTTTGTGATAAGATTGGATTTTTTAAAAAAAGATAATCATAACAAGCTTACATCTGCGTGGTTCCACCTCCAGTTTCCGGCAATCCTATTTTAATGCAGCAAGGAGAGAGATTATCACTTCCCTTCTAATTGGTATTCTAAGCAAACCCTTCCCACCTGATGTAGCTTTGAGCCACATTAAGACAGAAGTGGCTAACTTCTGAGCATTAAGACAGATGTGGTTAACCTAATCTCTATTAAGGTCTTGGGGTAATTTCCAGGAATACTTATTCACAACTCTCAAAATTCCCAAGATTGGACTGTAGTCCTGAAGGCAGCAGTGATAAAGAGCTAAATCTAGGCAAGTCTTCCCCCCCCAACAAACACTCCCACTCCCCCCCTCTGTTCTGTCATCCCATTTTCCTTCTCTCTGAGATCCCATTCTTTCCCTTCCCTTTGTCTCTCTCCCTTTCTCCCTGCCCAGTGAGCTACTGGGGAATGGGCAGAATTCTGAACTTATCACTTGCAGATGGCTTTTGAAGTTGGGGGTGGCATAATATCTAGTGGGGAAGAGGCCACATGCAGCCCCAGTTACCAGTTGCTAATTCTTGCTTTAGGACAAGGGGGAGATTTTTTTGGTTGGTTGGAGTGCAGCTGTGCAGTAAGCAGATAAGCTTTCTCTTGCTGTGCACTACAGTCACACAATTCTCTCCTCTGTATTCCTGTAATTACATAATTAATTGGAGAACAAAACAAGGCATAACTACACAGGATACATATCCAGAGATAGCCATGTTGGCCATACAGCAAAGTACAACAATCCACAAAACAGCAATACCTTTATTGTCCAACCAAAATGCACAAAATACATGATGCAAGATTTCAAAGCTCTGTTGACTACTTCATCAGGCAAAGGTGTTAAAAATCTTACAAGAGAAAGAAAAAATGATATTTGAGTCATATACATTTTGTCAAGATGTTCTCAGTTAAGATGGTATGGAGGGATATTCATGTAGGCAGAGGACATTCCTCTCTTTTGGTCATGGTGGGCTCTGGGAGACAAAATCACAAAATTCAGGAAATAAAATTTAAACTCCATTAGCAATACAAAAAGATATTCCTTTGAGATCCAGGCTGATGAAGAAGCCTGTGGAACTTTGAAAACTTGCATTATGTATCTTGTGTATTTTGGTTGGTCCAATGTAGGTATTGCTGTTTTGTGGATTTTGGATGTTATTGTATTTAACCCGTGATACAGTAAGCATAACTTGTACTTTGTCACACAAGTTTTGATTTGTACAAACCAGCCCAATGAAAGGTTCATGGTATCTCAAATTTCCAAACTTGGAGTTCCAGCTAGCATCACCAATGGTAAGAGGTTTTGGGAGATGTAGTCCATCTGAAGACTCACTGCAGCAGACATTTGTCTTTTTGTGGCATTATTTTGCATCTGTCTCCATTCCCACAAGCCTGTCATCTGCTCCCAGCCTAAGTGATGGTAGATTTCCTGTTGTGAGGAATGGTGTCACAAGGTGATAATACTTTCCTTTTTGTTGCCTCCAAGTCTATCTTGTTACTTAGATTATCTGCTGCTCCCTAGGAGACAATATTGTATACAGTACTGTACCCAGAGTATGGAAAAAACATGAAAACACATGTCCTCTTTGTCCCCATACAGAAATATTTTTTTTCTGCATAAGTTACCAATGCTTTTAACCAAATCAGTTATCATTAACTTACTATTTTCTCTCTTTTTTCCTCATCCTCATTAGCCTGTTCTTGTTCAAAAGATATGTTTTCACATTAAACTCATAGTTAAAGACAGTGAGTTGAAATGGAAATAACTTCATTCAGATAATAATATATGTAACCTTGGCTAAAGTAGTTGGGTATCAAATCAATTCCCAATAAAAAACATACAAGGATTTTGAAATTTAATCAAAGTAATTTGTTCAGTTTTGTATTTTAAACTTGCTATAATACTTTAGTTGACTTTAGATTAGTTGCGTATTTAGGTCACTTTAGTTTACCTTTGCATGGTGCTTTAAACTTTCTGTAGCACTTTAAACTTTGTGTGCATTATTCATTGCCCTCAGGTCAATTCTGACTGATGATGGACCTGCCCTAGGGCTTTCTTGGTGAGACATTTTAAGTCATTGCCTTCCTCTAAGGCTGAGAGAGTGTGACCTGCCCAAGATCACCTAGTGGATTTCGATGGCTGAGCAGGGATTCAGACCCCAGACTCCCAGAGACATAGTCCAACCAGTGGCATCACTTAGGTGTGGTAACTCATGGTGGAAATAGATACACCTGGGATGCCTGATGCAAGAGGCATAGTTAACTGCCTATAAAAAGGAGATGGGAATTATCTCCAGTGTGGGTTTGTTGTGGATGGTGGTTGGCGGAGCAATTTGTTGGTTTGAGAGAGATTTATGAGTATTAGAGATGGCTGTTCGATACTCTGTGTATATATTGTAAATATACTGCAAACAAAGATTAAAGCCCTCAAGTTGAGTGAAGGCTGGCCTTGTTGCTGTCTTTATTTGGTGAGCCAGAGCTCAAGGCAATGTGCTGGGGTGAAGGAATATTTCCTTCTCAGCCTGAAGTCTTTTGCAGAAGTCTCTCCAGAAACCTTCTCCTTGGTGTCCTGTCGGCGTGGAACAACTCTGCAGGTGGTCGTGGTGGACATTATTTAAAAAAATTTTTTTTTCTTTAAGAAAAACTTGGGCCTCCCTTTCTCCTCCCACTGGGCTTTACCCCACTTATACCATCTCTTCCTCATTTTAAAAGGACACAGGCAAAAGGTAAAGAAAAAGAGAAAACTGTTGATCATCTTGTTCATTTAGCAAGATGATATGAACTGAATATGAGAAACACCATGATGAATTGGCTGCAATGGTACATTGGAATCTATGCAAAAATAGCAATTCACCATCTGCAAAGAACTGGTGGGAAGGTAAGCCTGAAAAAGTTGTTGAAAATGGTTATATATATATATATATATATATATATATATATATTGTTGGAATATGGATGGGTTATACAGTCAAAGGAGAAATGTAGAGATGTGTGTGTGGAAATTTACTCATGAGAACAGTGTCTACTGAAACAAAGAGAACTCGACAGCAAGTGACCGAGAAGTCAAAACATAAGTACAGTTTCAGCCTGGGAAATAGATAGGCAGTACATCAACACACGAGCTCATGGGAAAGAAGTCACATGGGAGATGGTGGACAGCTAGAGGCTGGGTTAAAACACATCATACAGGCATTATCCAATGGGAAGGGCCAAGAGTTTTTCTTTGTTCTTTGTTAATATATGCAAGCACGGTGTTTGTGCGTGTGTGGTTAGCTATGGAGTTAGTTTTGGGTTTTAGCTTATGAGTATGCTTATGCTTGGAACTGCTTTTACAATGTAACTGTAACTCCTGGATCTGGAAACATGCATCTGTAACTTTTCTATTCTACAACAACATCAGCAAGATGTGATCCTATGGCGGATTGTATGTTTTCTTTTCTTATTTACTTTATGGAAAAATAAAGGTCTACTTTAGAACTACAAGAAGTGTCTGCATGCTTTTAGCATGGGAAAGGCTGATGGAGGAAGGTATTTACTGTACTCTGCTGTACTGCACACCACATCCAAATGTCAACACACACAAACGCACACACGCATATATATATATATATATATATATATATATGAAATTTTAGGATTCAAAGTGACAAACCGAACATAATATGCCAGGTACAAGTGTGGTTAAGAAAAAGAAAGGTTGCATTATAGATGGGCAACCCCAGGGACAAGCAGAGCTAAAGACAAACAGATGGAAAAGACTGTGAAATATTGAGACTTATAAATTGAGATTCAGGACCTCTGGGAAAAGAAAACTACTCACAGGCACTCCAGGAGCATTTCCAAACAGACTGGCAAAACGCTGGAATTATATTGTTATAGCCAAGTTCACAATACCACAAATACAAAATGTGACACATTTACATGGAATGCACCACATTGTTTGATGATACTTGATTCCTAGATTCTTGGATGGAATCTGCATCATGGGTAGATCAAAATTCCAGGGAGTAATACTGAGTAGACAGGGCAATAGGCAGGCCAAGCCCAAGATATTCTGCTGCCTGAAGCAAAGGGTAAGAGGCTGTTCCCTCTTGTGTGTCATGTGGAGAGTCTGAGTACTACTGATGGAATACTATTTCTCCAACAGACCTTGAAGGTAGAAGGCCAGTTTAGTGGGTTGAGGACAAGATGTGAATGGCTGGTTGCAGAAAAAGCATAAATGGAACAGCTAGGCTTGTTGGCTCTCCTGTGTCCTGCAGGTGCGCAGCAACCAAAACAGACAAGAACTAGGCCCAAACAGTGGTGCCAACTTTCAGCACTGTCTGAGGTGCTTGACCTCAACAGTAGCTCACAGCCAAGTGCAGAAGCACAACCTAGTATGCAGTATTTGGCAATAAAGCACTGACCAACCTGAAATAAGGCACAGACACACTTGACTTCTTCCAAAGTCCTTGAAGGCTTTTATCTTCCTGTTGCAAAATATATAGAAAGTATGGAATGCTTCAGTTTTCTGCTTAGGAACACTGGGGTTGGGGTGGCAAAATGGGGAGCCATCATGATTCTTTTCAGCAAGACAGAATATGTCTGTTCTAAGGTATCTGACTTGACTTTACCTACACTTGCCGGTTTCCTGCCAAGGTGCTCATCCTATAACTAGTGTCTGCTCCCCAAAGAGGCTAATTCTGCAGCCACTTAGTCTGATCTTTTGGAGCCACTCATTAAACTGCTTACCTGATGTCTCTCACTAAACTTCAAATATAAGCTTTTTTCCTTACTTACTTTTGACACAGATTGCTGCCACAGTTTGTTGTGGCACCAGAGCTCTCTGAGAGAGGAGACTAAATATTTCACAAAACTACAAATCCCAGAATTCCATAGCATTGAGCCATGGCAGTTAAAGCAGTATCAAACTGCATTAACTCTGCAGTGTAGATGCAGCCTGGGCTTGACTGTAAGGACATGAAAGCTATGGGGGGTTGACGGACTCCTCCCCATGTAGGCTATGATTACATTGCTATCATCTTGAAAAGTTAAGGCTTCAGCCCTGAAGGCTGGACAGGAAAGTTCTGGATCAAAATTATTATTTTATTAGAGAAGCCACTGTTGGCATTCATGTTGTCTCATCCATAATTATAAAACTCACTAGCTTTGTCCTTTTTTAACCCCAGGTTTTGCACTAGTTACTTTCACATATCATTGCATGCTGTTATTCCAATTTTGGGTGGTGGCATTTTTTTTTATCAATCATACTTAATGTGCCTAGACTTTCTGCCTCCAAAATTTGTAATGTTGCCGTTTGTTGTTGTGTGCCTTCAAGTCCTTTCTGACGTATAGTGACACTAAGGCGAACCTATCACAGGGTTTTCTTCACAAGTTTCTTCAGAGGGAATTTGCCATTTCCAGCCTCTGAGGCTGAGAGGATGTGACTTGCCCAAGCTCACCCAGTGGGTTTACATGGCTGAGCCAGGATTCGAACCTTGAGAGCTTATCACATTTTTAAATAAGCTGACTTACCTCTTCCATTTTAAAGTTGAATGCGGGATGCAGCTGGGTATTGTCACACAGAAAATGCCACCGATGCCACCTCCTGGCTGCATCCCACCTAAAACTTGGCTAGAAGCCATGCTCAGATGGCCGATTTCCAACTTTGCAAATCGGCCATCTGAGCGCACTTCTAGCTGTGTTTAAGGCAGGATGCAGCCGGGCGGCAGCATTGGCAGCATTTTCTGTGTGATAATACCCACCTGCATCCGGCCTTCGATTTTAAAACGGAAGAGGAAAGTCAGTTTATTTAAAAATATGATAAGCTCCCTGGTCTCCAGAGCCATAGTCCAACACTCAAACCACTACATCATGCTGGCTCAAATTTGTAATATATGTCAGTATTCTAAAGACTGAATTTAGCAAAAACATGACCCCATCTAAGGAGGATGACATGGATATGTAGAAATATGTGTATGACTCCCTCCTTCCAAAGGACAAGGAGCTCTTTATGCCCAGTAGAAGAGGTATAGACCAGTTCAAGACAATGGGTTTTCCCTGCTACTTATGTAGGATATTTATATGTTAATCATCCTTCAAACCTTTCTTTCAATCATGTTTTTTTGCTAAAACCTCTCTGTTATAACAGCTAGTGAAATTAAAGTGGGAAGAAGGAAGTGTAACACTCCTATTATTTTTATGGCACTTAGCAAGCGAGAACTCTTTGGCATCAAGCGTTCACAGATCAAAGTTTTCACAGAACATTTTCAAGATTGACAGATGAAGCAAGAGGAACTCTCTCCCACTCACTACACTGAGGATGAGAAACAGGTGTGGGCTGATGTGCTTTTGGTCATGCTGACTATAAATCCCTGATTTGCACTGCCTTATTTGCATTTGCTCTTTAGTCTACTGATAATATCTTTGCAAGGCTGACTCAAACTCCATGTTACACTTCATATCTAGTGAGCAACTTATATGCCTGTCAATTATTTCCTGTGGGAAAGGACAGTCCCAGTTAATCCTTTGCTATCCCACTTTTTCAGTAGCTTTTAAAATGCCCCAGGGTCCATTCACACTACAAAAATAACCCAGTGTGAAACCGAGTTATTTCTGCAATGTTCACACTGGCACTGAATGTACCCGGTGCTATTTGTGGGGGGGGGGCATGGGGAAACCCACTTAACCCAGTGTATTCGACACCGGGTCCCTTACCACGTCTTTTGTAAAGGTCTGGAGTGATCCGGATCTTTGGTAGTGTGAGTGTGCTACCAAATCGATCTGGATTGCGTGGAATTGTTCCCAGAAATGGAGGCACCTCCATTTTGAATCAATACAGTGTGTGTGAATGCTGAAGAGGGTTTAAATGCCACAGAGAGATTCGGGCATGTAAACTGTAATGGGAACATTGATCTGGTATTATGTCACTATGGAGATCCAGATGTGCTCAGGACAAAAATGTAAGTGTGAATGAGACCAAGTTTAACTCTCTTTGTTCTCAGCTTACTTCAAGTGCTATAAACTGAGTTCAAAGTCCAAAATATAGTTGGCAAAGAAAGTTTCAATTAATCCTCTGTTGTCCCAGTTTTTCACCTGCTTTTAAAATGACCCCAAAGATTGGGGGAGGGAGTATGGGTACACCTACACTGTAGAAATAATGCACTTTGACACCACTTTAACTGCCATAGCACCACGCTACAAAATCCTGGGATTTGTAGACACCAGCACTCTTAGGCAGAGATGGGTAAAGATCTTGTTAAACTACAAATTCTGGGATTCCATGGGATGGAGTTACAGCACTTAAAGTAGTGTCAAACTGCATTATTTCTACAATCTAGATAGAAGCACATTAAGCACCATTTTTTTAAGGGTGAATGCATATCATCTAAATCTAGGATACTCGTGTTTTGAAGGTAGAGAACTTCAGCCATTTGCCTCTCCTCCCTTTGTAATCCTGATCTGGGTAGGGGCCCCATGCTTGCAATTCACTTAGAAAACAAAACTTCATTTGATGCAAATGGGGGCACTTTCTACCTTATGCAAATTGCAAGTACAAGTAATTTGGGATCACTAGCAATACAGATCGGGAGTGTGCCATCAGCCAAAGGATGAACATTCCCCTAACTCTCATACATGTGCTTTGATTCAGCAAGACTGTTTTTAAGATCTTGGTGACTGTATTAAATCTGAGTTTGCATGTGTGCTTCTCTCACCAGAGAATAAGCACAGTCCAAGACATTGTAGAACAATGAGGAATTCAATGACTCTACAAGCTTATGTCCCAGGAATTTTTCAATTCAGAATTTAATCATTGCACTGCATATATGGACTGGAATCCTGTTTGTGTCATACACACATGTGAGTTTCCTTATACATGCAGTTATGCAGTTGGAGTTTGTTTGTTTGTTTGTTTGTTTGTTTGTTTTGTCTATTCTGCAAATGACATATTCTTTTCATAGTTATGCAAGTGGCGTTCTGCAAATGGAACCATTTCACATCCAGTTGTGCCTTCATTTGTCAGTGCTTCCAGTTTACCACTTGATTCACCAAGATTGTGGCAACAGCCATTGCACTTTCACAATAAGACAACAAAAGAACTGGCAAATGTAATCGCAGAGGAACAGGAGAAGTCCATGAAAACTGGAGGAGGGCAAACACTGTCCCCATCTTCAAAAAGGGGGGAAAAGAGGATCCCAACAATTATCACCCAGTGAGTCTAACATCAATACCAGGAAAGATTCTAGAGCAGATAATTAAACATAAGAGTCTGTGAACATTAAGAAGGGAATGCCATAATCACAAAAAGTCAACATGGGTTTCTGAGAAAAAAGTCATGCCAGACTAATCTGATCTCGATCTCTCTCTCTCTTTTTGATAAAATTACCAGCTAGGTAGATGAAGGGAATGCTGTAGACATATCTTGATTTAAGTAAGGCCTTTGACAAGGTCCCCCATGATATTCTTGCAAACAAGATAGTAAAATGTGGGCTAGACAATGCAACTGTTAGGTGGATTTGTAACTGGTTGAACGGCCGAACCTAAAGGGTGCTCAACATTAGCTCCTCTTCATCCTGGAGAGAAGTGACCAGTGGGGAGCCACAGGGTTCTGTCCTGAGCCCAGCACTATTCAACATTTTTATCAGTGACTTGGATGAAAGATGCTTATCACATTTGCAAATGATACCAAATTGGGGGGAGTGTCGAATATCCTAGAGGAGAGGATCAAAATTCAAAATGACTTTACTAGATTAGAAGGCTGGGCCAAAGCTAACAAAATGAATTTCAACAGGGAGAAATGTAATATACTGCATTTAGGCAGGAAAAAAATTAAATGCATAGATATAGGATGGGGGACATCTGGCTTAACGAATCTACGTGTGAAAGGGATCTAGGAGTCCTAGTAGACCACAAATTGAACATGAGTAAACAGTGTGATGCAGCAGCTAAATAAGTCAATGTGATTCTATGCTGCATCAATAAAGGTATAGTGTCTAGATTGACAAGCTGAAGCATGTACAGGGAAGGACAACCAAAATGGTGAAGGGTCTGGAAACCATGCCTTATGAGGAGAGACTTAGGGAGCTGAGTATGTTTAGCCTGGATAAGAGAAGGTTAAGAGGTAATATGATAGCCCTGCTTAATTATTTGAAGGGGTGTCATAATGAGGCTGGAACAAGCTTCTTTTTTTCTGCTCCAGAGAATAGGACACAGAGCAATGGGTTCAAACTATAGGAAAGGAGATTCCAGTTCAACATTAGGAAGAACTTTCTGACAGTAAGAGCTGTTTGACAGTGGAACACACACCCTTGGAAAGTGGTGGAGTCTCCTTCTTTGGAGGTCTTTAAACAGAGGTTGGATGGCTGTTGCGAGTGCTTTGATTGTGTATTCCTGCATGGCAGGGGTTGGACTGGATGGCCCTTGAGGCCTCTTCCAACTCTATGATTCCATGAACATACAGTCACATTGTCAAATATGCAATTTGTATCACTATGTGAGTGTAGATTTATACTCTCTCTCTGGCTTTTCTTCGCAAACGAAGATTCAGGAAGGACTCATCCCACGCTTTTTGCAAGCACGCTGATGACTAAAAAGGCCAATCCGAGATAAACAAGTCCAGTTGCAGAAAGCACAGCAGAAGATCTCTTTGGGTGATGTTTCGGGGTTGTGATTCTTTCTGCGTTGTCGTTTCTCTTCGAGACTTGTTCTGCGTGACTTCTCAAATAAGGCTGCAGCATTGTGGATAGTGTGTCTCCATGCCTCCTGATGTGAGGCCAGGGTGGACCACTGTTGGTGATCAATTTGGCCAAGCCTGAGATGTTGTTTCAGGGAGTCCTTGTATCGCTTTTTTGGAGCGCCCCTCTTACGCTGACCCGTGGCGAGTTCACCATAGAGTACTATTTTTGGGAGGCGATGGTCCTCCATCCTAGAAACGTGCCCTGCCCAGCGCAGCTGCATTTTCAATAGCATGGCCTCAATGCTGGTGATCCCTGCTTGCTCAAGGACAGCAACATTCGTCACATAGTCAGTCCAGTGTATATTTAGGATTGTGCGTATACAGCGCTGATGAAAGCGTTCGAGGAGTCGTAAGTGTTGACGATAGGTGACCCATGTTTCAGACCCGTAAAGGAGAATAGACAGTACAATTGCTCTATACACACTGATTTTTGTGCTCCGCCTCAGGTGTTTGTTACTCCAGACTCTTTTGTAAAGTCTTCCAAATGCACTGTATGCCTTTGCTAATCTGTGATTGATCTCTTTGTCAATCTTGGCATCTGAGGAGATGATGCTTCCCAGGTAGGTGAACTGCTGAACGGACTTAAGCACAGATTTGCCTACAGCAATGTGGGGATGGTGGTGTTTGTCTTGTGGTGCAGGCTGGTAGAGAACTTCCGTTTTCTTCAGGTTGACTTCCAGCCCAAACATTTCTGCAGCTGTTGCGAAGCAGGATGTTAGCCGCTGCAGAGCTGCTTCTGTATGGGCAACAAGGGCAGCATCGTCAGCAAAGAGCAGCTCACGGACTAGATAGTTTAGAGTCTTGGTGCGAGCCCTCAGACGGCTTAAGTTAAACAAGTTACCATCAACACGGTAACATATATAGATGCCGTCTTCTTCTTTGACCTCTACTGTAGCCCTTTGGAGCATCATGCTGAAGAAGATTGTAAATAAAGTTGGAGCAAGAACACAACCTTGCTTCACTCCATTAGTTATTAGAAAGGGCTCTGAATGAGCATCGCCGTATCTGACTTGACCATGCTGGCCCTCATGTAGCAAGATAATCATTTTGAGGAATTTGGGGGGGCATCCTAGTCTTTCCAGGATCTGCCATAGACCTTTTCTACTCACAGTGTCAAAGGCTTTGGTGAGGTCGACAAATGTTACATAGAGTCCCTTGTTCTGCTCTCTACATTTCTCTTGCAGTTGTTTAAGGGCAAATACCATATCTGTGGTACTCCTATTGGCTCTGAAGCCACACTGGCTTTCAGGAAGGAGTTCTTCTGCAATAGCAGGAACTAATCTGTTCAGGAGTATCCTTGCAAGGATTTTTCCAGCAATAGAGAGCAGTGTTATACCTCGATAGTTTGAGCAATCGGATTTTGCTCCTTTTTTCTTGTACAGGGTGATGATGACTGCATCTCGGAGATCTGATGGCAGTTCCCCTTTTTCCCAGCAACTCACAAGGAGTTTGTGGAATTTGGCATGGAGTACATGACCTCCGTGTTTCCAAAAGATTTATACACTACAAACACAAAAGAGGATCTCAGTCATTTTCTGTCCATCTGCTGAGACTACTGAAAGGGATTGGAACAAAACCCATTTAATTAAAATACAATAGATGGCACAGTATACTAAAATATAAGCTATTTGCTATAAGTAAAGTCCAAATGCAACCAGAAGTATCTTCATATCAAACCATTATGCTACCACATTTTTTTTTAAAAAAAAATCTTTTTATATTTTGTTTTTCTTGGAGAATATTTTAATACGTTAACAAAACTGCTTCAGATTTCTTAAATACACAGTCTGTTTTTCCTCCCCCACTTTGCTTCCACTGCTTTTCCATAAAAGTCTGTTTTCCGCCAGCTCCATCTTAAAATCTTTGTGGTTACAAAATAATAATTGTGAAAAGAAAAGCACATTCTGTAAAAGAATTGCAGTGCGGTGAAAGTGTTTCTATATCTGTCTCAGAAGATTTCTGGGAATGTATGGGAAGTTCATTTTAAAACTCAATATAAGATTATCTCATTCTGTTCACAGATTTATGGTATTTGCAGTGTAAAAGTGTAATAATATGAGGCTGCTTGATCTGAGTTGTATCCCTCAATGCTATCTGATCAGGCTGTAGTCCTTCATGGTTAAACTGGCTTGGGTTGCATCTGCACTGCAGAAATAACATAGTTTGACACCACTTTAACTGCCAAGGCTGAATGAGATGGAATTCTGGGATGTGTAGTTTGTTGTGGCACTAGAGCTCACTGACAGAGAAGGCTAAACATCTCACAAAATTACAGCCTGCTTTTTGTAGCTGGTTCAGCTCTACACAAAACCCTCCTGGCCTCTACCATAGGGAGAGGGGGGCAATGATGGCACAATAAGTGGGTGCCACCACCATGATGGACAGAGTTGTGACAGAGTGTTACTTCCCACTACAAATAGTCAAAGAGATTGGGATGTCCCTGATTGAACTAACTCTTTATTCTTTCCCAACCCTACCCCTTTTTCTTTTTTCGACTAGATGGTTAGCCTGTGAACAGAGGTTGTCTTGTTTTTAAAAATCTCTGTATAGTCCTGAGCAAATGTTTGCTGCTTTATAAATGATTGCTCAGCCTCAGAGGAAGACAATGGCCAGTAGCATCATTGGAGTGTGTGTGTGTGGGGTGCGGGCTGCTGCAGGTGAAAGCCCAGAAGTGGGGTTACACCCAGTTGGCTCCCTGCCCCCCACAGGTGCTGCTTGGACCTCTACAGGAGTTCTTTAGGGCTGCATAAGCACTCTTTAGGGCTGTGCAGGCACTCCTCAGGGCCATGTACACTTCTCTGCCCCTCCTCAGGAGCTTCTCGTGGCCACTCCTTGGGGCCACACAGGTGCTCTTTGGTGCGGCGGGTGCTGCTCCATCCCCACAGGAGCTTTTCAGGGCTGCATGGGTGCTCTTTGGGGCTGCATGCCCTTGCAGCCCACACAGGCTCTCCTGTGTACTTCCCCACCACAGAAACTGTGCCGGAATTCCCCCCCCAGAAGTCCCACTCCCCACACCGGGTGTCACCCAGTGCAGGAATACCATTGGCAATGGCAAACCCTCTCTGAAGAAACTTGCCAAGAAAATCCCATGATAGGGGATGCTTAGTGGTTAAGACGCCAGTTCTGATGATCGTAAGGTCGGAAAGTAGGCAGTTCGAAGCCCAAGTGCTGCAAGATGGAGTGAGCTTCTGTCAACCTAACAGTTCAAAAGCATGCAAATGCAAGTAGATCAATAGATACCACTTTGGTGGGAAGATAACAGCATTTGGTGCAGTCATGCTGGCCAAATGACCACCATAGCAGTCCTCGGACAATGCTGGCTCTTCAACTTAGTAACGGAGATGAGCACTGCCCCCTACAGTCGGTTACGACTTGACATTCATGTCAAGGGACTACCTTTACCTTTAGAGTCACCATAAATAAAAAATGACTAGGAGGTTCATAAGTACAAACTACATAACAGCTCCTGGTTCAACCTCCTCTCACTGGTAGGAGAGGGTTGGAAACATCACCCTCCTTGTGCCCCATTCAGAAGTTAAATGGACCTCATTTGCCCGATCCGGAAGGTGTCTGTTAAAGTGGCATTTACATAGGTTAACATGTGTTGTTGTTGTGTGCCTTCAAGTCCTTTCCGACTTATGGTGACCCTAAAAACCCTAAAAACAACCCTATCATGGGGCTTTTCTTGGCAAGTTCCTTCAGAGGGGGTTTGCCATGATCATCCTCTGAGGCTGAGAGAGTGTGACTTGTCCAAGGTCACCCAGTGGGTTTCCATGGCTGAGCCAGGATTCAAACCCTGGTCTCCAGAGTCTTAGTCCAATGTTCAAACCGCTACACCATGCTGACTTTAAGCATGGCTCTTTGCTGGCTCTAAGGGCTTAGCCATTCTGACATGGCTAAGTCCATTTAGTCTTACTGAATACAGATCAGTTACGGATCAGTATGTTATAAATCCATAACTGAAATACTGAATACCACCCATAAGTAATAATTATAGTTTCTCTGAACATATTTGGCTGCAGCCTAGGTCAGTTTGTCCTGAATAACCACAATATGTATTAAAGCATCCTTTTGTTACACTTCAGATTAAGCCACCTACAGTAATCTTTAATTGGGGGTAAACTGAGTATCTTATGACTAATTAAGATTCAGCTACCATTGATAGAATATTTGCATTTTATATCAATTGTTATGGTTGTTTGTTCATTTAATTTACATCCTGCCATTCTCCCAAGATGGGACCCAAGACAGCTCACAAGATCAGTTAAAACAAATACAATTAAAACATTTTTTTAAAAAAATTAAATAATCATATCAAAATACTATTTTGAAAAGGTCATTAAATAACAACAACAACAATAATGCAACATACTAATTAAAAGAGCCTCCGTGGCGTAGTGGTTTAAATGCTGGACTATGACTCTGGAGACCAGGGTCCGAATCCCTGCTTGGCCATAAAATCCACTGGGTGACATTGGGCAAGTCACATGCTCAGAGGAAGGCAATGGCAATCTCCTCTGAACAAATCTTGCCAAGAAAACCCCATGATAGTTCATCTTAGGGTTGCCATAAGTTGGAAATGACTTGAAGGCACACAAGAACGACAACAGCAGCAACAGACAGTTAACACGCAAAGGCCTAGGTGAGCAGAAAGGTCTTCAAATGGTGGAGGAAAGAAAGACAGAAAGAGAAAGAAAGAGAACAAAGAAACCTAACGTCCTGTACAAGAGAATTCTAGACTTTAAGGACAATCACCGAGAAGGTTCTTTCCCATGTCTACAACAAATGTGCCTGTGACATACTGTCTAATATTTCAAAGATGTGTGGCCAACTATATCAAAGTGCAGTTAAGATGGCAAAAGTTATTAACGAGAAAGAACAGAGAAGCTAGGAGGTGGTGCAGCAGTTTGCTTTTGCCTGTGCCTATTGGGAAGATAAGATTCTGTCTTCTCTTCTCCCCTTCCCCTACTGAGTTATCTGAGTGCAAACTATCTTTGCTCTTTGAACTCAGTTTGCAGCAGCCAAAGTAAGCTGTTCACAGATGTAGAAATCAGGGAAAGGAGAGAGAAATTGGGATATTTCAAAAGCAGCTGAAAAAGTGGGATGGCAGAGAATTAATTGGGAGTATCCCTGCAAATTGGGAAAGCTGGGTGATTTGCAGAAAGTAAAGTTTGCTTGCTTACCCAGTCATGTCCTGTAGCTCCAAGAGATGTAGATAATAAAGACAATAAAGATTTATTATACAACAAATAAACTTTTAGCCTTATGCAAGTTCCATACACCATTGATAATATCACCTCAGATTCAAACAAAATAACACTTCGCCCTAAACTCCTTCCTCATTCTCAGCTCCCAAAATCTTATTCAGATCTTATCAATTCCTTTCTTCCTAGCTAGTCCGAATGGTATTTCTAATTGTCCCTATTTCTGACCAGCTCCATCTATTTAACAGATAAGCCTCTAAGGACCTTATCACATGGGGTCCAAAGCAGACAGAATCCAAATGAAATCCTGACCTCATACGTATTATTTTTCCGTGTGTTCACACGACGTCACACAGAACCGCACAGAACCCCGACAGAATCCGCAAAGAATCGAGATCTTTTGAATTTCGGTTTCTTCAGGAAGTACAAGTGCGCGACAGGAATCATTTCGCATTTACCATAAGTCCAATATGCATATGAACAGGCAATACGTATTGTGGAGCATTTCCCTGTCATGACCCATGGTTCTCCGCGCTATTTCCCATGGATCTGTGAGGAAGCATCTTATGACATGTACTTCTTGTTTTGATCGGGCAACAAACAGAACGGGTAAACATGGTCCTCTCTGCTTTAAGGCAATCTAGGTTTCACTTGTGTGTGAACGGAAAATACGTGTCCAGGATGCGCTTTCTTGGAAGCGCAATAAAAGCGCGATGACAGTAATTGCGTGTGATAGCCATTTACGTATTGTGGGGTTTCTTTTGGTTTCTTTCGGTTTGTTCCTGGATTTATTCTTATTTCGGTTTCTTATCGCTTTGTGGCCCGCGTGTGATAAGGTCCTAAGTCTAGGTATAACCATTTTTCTCATAGGTCTTCTCCCACAACATTTCAGGAACTATGATGGGCTGGTTTGACCCAGACTTATTAATCTGCCACTTGCATCACTCCTGCCTAATTTTAGAACTGCTCCAATAAACCTCTATGCACATATAAAAGTTCTAGATAATTACATATCCTATTAGGATTTTGTTGGGTCATTTTTTAAAAAACATAGAAGCACAACAACAAGACTTCTGAAAGATGTAGAACAGAATCTTTAAGGCTGAAGATGCTTGTTGAAATATTGATGCTGTGCAGCTTTGTGAAAATATAAGAAAACAGTAAATAAAATATGATAGATTTAAAAGGAACATGGTAATAGGAAAGTATTCAACATTAAGCCTGCCTTTGCACTTTCTTCTTTGATCTTCCTTAGTAGGTGTTCCAGGTCTGTGAGGTTCTCTGCTAGTATTATGGTGTCATCTGCATATCTTAGATTGTTGATATTCCTTCCTCCTATTTTCACTCCTCCTTCTTCTGTGTCCAAGCCTTGTCTGACCCCTTTACCAATTGGGAACCATTCTATTTCTCCGTGTACTGTTCTGACAGTAACCTCTTGTCCTGAATACAGATTCCTCAGAATTATCAGATGTGTTGACACTCTCATGTCATTAAGGGCATTTCATAGCCTTTCATGATCTATGCAGTCAAAGGCTTTGCTACAGTCTATAAAGCACATGCTGATATTCTTTTGAAATTCCTGGTGCTCTCCATTAGCCATCATATGTTTGCAATGTGATCACTCGTGCCTTTTCCTTTCCTGAACCCCTCTTGGACCTCCAGGATTTCTCTCTCCATGTATGGTTGGAATCTATGTTGCAGAATTTTGACCATAATTTTGCTTGCATGGGAGATAAGTGCTATGGTCCTATAGTTGCTGCAGTCTCTTGTGTCTCCCTTTTTGTGGATGGGGATGTATATTGACTGCTTCCAATCTGTTGGCCATCGTTTTGTTTTCCATATCTGTTGACATATGTTGGTTAGCACTAGAGTTGACTCTGTCAATGTGGACTGCAGCAGTTCAATTGGAATATCATCTGTTCCTGGTGATTTGTTTTTCACTATTTCTCTTATTGCAGTTTTCATCTTCATATGGGTCATCATTCCATGTGTCCTTCATTTTGTTATCTCTTTTGTATAATTCTTCTGTGTATTGCATCCAACATCTTTTTATTTCTTCCTGATCTTGAATTATATTATTTTTATTGTCATAGAGCATCCTGGCCCTTGGTTTGAATTTTTCTTTGATTTTCTCGGATCTTGTGAAATAGATCTCTCATTCTTCCCTTTTTGTTGTTGTCTTCTATTTCTCTACATTGGTCATTGTAGTAATTTTCTTTATCTTTCTGCACAAGCCATTGTACTCTTGCATTCATAATTCTTAGTTTAAAATGGGGAGGGTGGCTATGAAAGAACTAGAAAAGATTCTAAAATGCAAAGATATACAACTCAGCACAAAAGTTAGAATCATACAAGCCATTGTATTCCCCATTCCCATATATAGATGTGAGAGCTGGACAGTTAAGAAAGAAGATAGGAAGAAAATCAATGCATTTGTGATGTGGTGCTGCAGAAGAGTGCTGAGGATCCCATGGACAGCCAAAAGGACAAACAAATGGTCCCTAGAGCAGATGAAGCCAGAAACCTCCCTGGAAGCCAAGATGACCAAACTGAGATTGTCATACTTTAGACACGTCATGAGAAGAGAAGAGTCATTAGAAAAGACAATAATGCTGGGGTAGATGGAGGGAAGTAGGAAGAGAGGAAGGCCACATGCCAAATGGATGGAGTCTATTAAGGAGGTCACAGGTATGGGGTTGCAGGAATTAAGCAGGGCAATGGAGGACAGAGGGTCTTGGAGATGTCTCATCCATAAGGTCGCCATGACTCGAGATCGACTTGAGGGCAGTTAACAACAACAAAAATAGAAAAGTATAAACTGAGCATTTGGAGGGAAGAAAAATAACATTTCAATGAAAAGCAATTCTGTGGAATCAAATTAATTTTACCTCTATTCAATTTACTGTATAGGCTGGGCAGACTTCAGACCTGTGCCATCTTCCTTTGTCTTTTAGAAGAAAACCAAGGTCAATCATAGGAAGGCTAGAATAAAGTAGTCCCTTCCTTGCTGTCTTTGGTGGTGGGGGGGGGGGAGGTCAAGACTTTTTTATTATTATCATTCAGACAGGCTTTAAGAATTGGAAGCTTTAAGGAAAGGCCTTAAATTGTAATGTCTTAACTGTTTCTTTAAATTTTTTAGAAGTGCACACTTTAAATTGTTGCTATAGAATTAGTAGTTTAATTCTATTTTAATGTTAATTTTTTGTATGTTTTTAATTTTGTCGTGATTATATTCATTTTTAGGCAATCTTCAGCCCCAATCTTGGGGAAAAGGTGAGATATAAATAATGATGATGACGACAATGTGGATGCTGATGCTGACCAACCTGGGGATAGGTACAAAATAGGAGCCCAGAGTTAGTGTTTATTATGGATTGTTCTCTGAGACCTATATACTGTCATGATATTTGCATAACCCTATACAAATATAAAATAAATGTACTACAATAGTAATTCTCAAAGAAATAGCCTTGTTAGTCTGTATCTATGTACAAAGTGATCTTGTAGCACCTAATGGAGAGAAATAAGTTTGTAGCATTCATAGATTCACTCTACTTCCATAGATTCACTCTACTTCAGCAAATACAAATAAATGGAGTCTGTAAACTTCTTTCTACAAACTTCTTTCACTCAGTCTCAAAAGTGCTACAAGATCCCTTTGTGTAAATGTACAACAGTGGGGGATGGCAGAAGATTTTCTGACAAAGAAGTCCTAATACTGAGTGAAAACAATCAAGCATTTTAAAATCCCTGTTGGTCTACTTCAGCAGGCCAGAGGTGAGGGATGAGACATTTTGGAAAATTTACTTCTTGACTACAGCTCCCAGAATCTGGAGCAAGCTTTGTCACTAAGGAACTGTAGTTCCCTGAAAACCCCTTTTACAAATTCCGAGATGAGCTACATTCAACACTCTCCCTCCTTTTTTTTTTTAATTCTGTCACTTCCTTCCCATTGAAAGCCATGAGAAAGAAAGGATTTAAATAGCCCTAAGTTCTCTTTCAGCACTGAGGTCTTAGCCTTCTTGGGTATTGTGAGATCCTGGTTACAGTTTGACCACTGTGGATCTGGTTCTTACCAAGGCCAAGGACTTTATCTCATAGAATCATAATTGGAAGAGACCTCATGGGCCATCCAGACCATTCTCTTGCCATGCAGGAACTCACAATCAAAGCACCCCAAACAAATAGCCATCCAGCCTCTATTTAAAAACCTCAAAAGAAGGAGACTCCACCACTCTCTGGGGGAGTGTGTTCCACTGTCAAACAGCTCTTACTGTCAGGAAGTTCCGCCTAATGTTTAGGTGGAATCTCTTTTCCTGTAGTTTGCATCCATTGTTCCTGGTCCTATTCTCTAGAGAAGCAGAAAACAAGCTTGCTCCATCCTCAATATGACATCCCTTCAAATATTTAAACATGAGGCTTTTCTCTTGCTAAAATAGTATTTTATCTAAAAACACTGTGCAATTGGGATGGCACTTTTTCCTTTTGCAACTTTGAGAACCATTCCAGGATTGCAGCCTTCATTTGCACTAAAAGCGTATCACATGCAGGACTTGGGATTGCCTGCCCAGTACCTCCTATGCCCATTCCTTTTCCAAATTTGGCTTCATTCCCTTGAAGGTTGCCTTCACTTCCTCTCTTTCTGATTAGAATAGTTTATCTTATTAATGTAAGCCATGGAAACTCACACACCCCTTTTACATGGAGAAATATAAACAAAAATATTCTTATGTTTTAAAAGGCATTTATCATGAGGGCAGAAGAATAATAGCTTCCCAGCCTTTTTCCTCCTTGTGTGTGTATGAGCTTCCTGATCAGACTTAATTAGTTACTGGCAGAAAGCCAGCAGCTAGTTTAGTCTGATCATACTAAACTAGCTGCTGGCTTTCTGCCAGCGATTCATTAAGTCTGAAGCTCTAAGTGACAAGAACAAACAGAACAGGGTTAATGAAATAAATGCTTTTCAAAAACTGTAAGACTCTTTTCCACTTACATTTCCAGGCATGTGTGTGAGTGTGTGTGAGAGAATGTGTGTATGAGAGAGAAAGAGATCCCAGAACTGGCCCACTTGGCTGGAAAGGGAGGCAGGGGAGGAGGGCAGTGAGCAAAGTTTTGCCTTTTTGGCTTCTCTGACAAGCCTCACTTGGGAATGGCATGGTCATTTGCCAATGGATTTTTTTTCTATAGAAAAATGTTTAAAGGATTCTCAGTTACTTTGCCAAGGAAAGTAATCAAATCGAATCAAAGCAGTTACTTTGCCAAGAAAAGGAAATCAAATTGAAATTTCTGCCTCTTCTCCTTCCCACCTGATCACTAGGGTACCTAAGCCACACCCAAAGCATGCCCACTGACCACCCTCTGACCACCCCAAAATTAAGGGGGAATTGAACTGCCACACTGGAAAACATAGCAGAACAGGAGTAGATAAGGAAGTAATTAACAGATTCTTATATTAATAAAAAGAAACGCTTTCCAAATGATCTTCCACCAGGAAAAAAACCAGGAACAACATCATGTGATAAGCTGCAACTGAAGAGATAATTATCTTGATGTAATTGTGATTTATTTGCCTCGTGTGATAAGGTCCCAAGAATTTTCCCAAAGGAAGGAACAGGACTGAATCAGCACCACAGAGAGCTCTAAATAATGCTACCACTGGTACTTTCACACAACTTTCCTAAATGCAGCAGAGGCCTTATCTACATGGTCCAAATAAAACAGTCTCACTTGTCTTCACAGTGAGTTGTCCAGACAATGTAAGGGACAACTCGGGCCACATCTGAGCCTATTCATAGCCTCAGGGCTTTAACCTGGAGAAAGAAGTGGGGACGCATCTGGATTTAAGTAGAACATCTGGTTATTTATGTGTGTGTGGACTGTGTTCCATAGTGATGTCAGTGTGGGACTGGGAGTGGGAGATTTTTTGAGAGGCAAGATTGGTTGGGTCTGGCAAATCTGGTGTGTGTCACCATATTTTTCTGCTGCAGTACATGTCCAGCCATGAGATCAGCAGTGAGGGGTTAGATCACTTACAGCACTTTGATAGCACTTTAGTTGCCATGGGTCAAAGCAAAGAAGCAAATGATGAGGGAGGAGGAAGAGGGAATGTGCATGCTACAAACACTGAAGTAAAAACTAAGATGACACAATGCTGATCAGATGAGGGGGAGAGAATTGAAAGGGGTAAGAGTAAAAAGAGTAAAGAAAAATGTGACGCACAGGCAGGAAGAGGAAAGGAGTAGCCTGAACTAGCCCTTTGCTCATAGCTGACCATAGCTGACCATACAATGAAGCAGAAAATCATACACCAGGTTTGCAGAACCCAACTAGTTCCACCCACCAAGACCTCCTCCCATCTCCATCTCCACTCCAAAGCCACCTCGGAGCACTGGCCATGCATAGGAAAATCTGTTTTTTTAGGAAAAGGTTGTAGTAAAAGGTGACTTTTTAGAAATTGGATTAAAACCCCTCTGAACCACATTCCCTGGGAATTCCCAGTAACTTCCCTGAGAATCCTTGAGAATGTTATGTGTCTAGTTTATGGCAATGGTGAGGGCGGTACATTTTTTTTTTTTTTTTTTTTTGGTCAGTGTAGACAAGCCCCTTGTCAATGAACTGCTTCTGCTGAAGGTGAGTGTGCAACCAGGTACTGCTTAGAAAAGTTTTGTTTTGGAATTCCCAGACAACATGGACAGTTACAGTCAAAAATGATAACTTTTCCAAGCCAGCAACTGCTACAGAGCTTTTCTCCTTGGTGGACTTCTGGAGAAAAACAACTAATACGGAAGTAGTTCAAACTCTCACCACCAGTAAGGACAGCTGGCAGCAAAAGAAGATGGACAATCTCCTCCCAGCATTCCTCACCATAGGCTACAGCTGCTGGGATGTGAAGACCAACAATATCTGGATGGCCACTTGATACGTAAAGAAGGCGACTTATATTTGTCCATACACTCATATTGCAACATGCTGATTAGTACATCTAAGTAAACATCTGAAGGACAAAAATCACAGATTTGTATTTTAAAAAGTGCTTTTAAACATATCACTTAGATGACTGGCCTGCCAGCTAGACCTTTGTCCATTAATTTTAATGGAGGGAGTAAAGCATTATTTTGACTGTAGACTATAAACTCTATCATTTGATTGAAGCAGTATTTTTCCATTTTCCTGGTTTACAGGAAACTAATATTTACAAATGCATCTTTTCAATTTAGCCGTTATCACACTGCTCTGCCCACAAAACAAGCCAGTATCTGTACTTAGTCCAATTATGTAAACCAATTACCATTACAATTCTCCACATACAAAATGGATGTCTCTCCCTTGTCTGCCGCCATTGGCTCATATTTTTAATTTTGAGCTGTCTGAGATTTTTGAGGTGATATCACTTTTACTCTTCTTTTTCTGAGTACTTGTTTGTGCAATTATGTACAGATATTTTAAACCATTTCACACATTCCTAACATCCTATACATTTCTGTTGAAATTATAGTGCAATATTCCTTGTCTAAGAAAACCCTGTGAAATTCATGGAGACCATAAATCAACAGGTGACTTGAAGCCACATACACATGCATCCATAGGTAGTTCCTCTCTGTTGAAGGCAGCTCACCTAAAGTTCATTTCTTTTGAATTCTCATAAATCAATCAAGACTGTAAAGTAATAAAAAAATCTACCAAGGACTCAAGATGAAAGAATAAGAATAAAGAAGCCTCTTCAGAACAACTCCTTGTTTTGTTTCGTTTCATTTATTTTTCTATTTTTATTTGACCCATGCATTTCTTTCATTCTTTCTTTTTGAGCTCATAGTAGCCTTTGCATATTTTTGTAATATGCATGTGGAAAGATAGATAGGTCCAAAAGATAGCAAAAATTAAAGTAGGCTACAAATCTAAATGAATAAATAATATCAAAATCATAGTATTAGAATTCAAAGATATAGCTGTGTTAGTCTGTAGAATTAAATATGTAGAGAGATTTTGTAGCACTTTTGTGAATCTATTGCCTCACCAAATACATCTGAGGAAGTAGACTTAAGTCTACAAAAGCTCATGCTGCCAACTTCTTTCATTCTGTTAATTTCAAAGGCGCTACAAGATCTCTCTACATACAATCATAGTATCTTAGAATAGAAAGAGGCTACAAGCACCATTTAGTCCAACCCCCTGCCATGCAAGAATACACAACTAAAGCATTCCTGGAAGATGCCTATCCAAGCTCCATTTAAAGACTTCCAAAGAAGGAGACTCCATCCCACTCTGAGGGAGTGTGTTCTATTGTCAAATAACTTTTACAGTCAAGAAGTTCCTTCTAATGTTGAGGTGTAATCTGTTTCTTCTAACTTGAATTCATTGATTCTCATTCTAGTCTCTGGAGCAGCAAAAAACAAGCTTAGTCCATCTTCTATGTGACTTTCAGATAGGGAAAGATAGCTATCATATCATCTCTCAGACTTTTCTTCTCCAAGCTAAATATACTTAGCACTCTAAGGGCGTTATCACACGGGGGTCTAAAGCAGTCCCATCCCTGCGCCATCCCTGCGCCACCGCGGTTCCTTTTCCCTTGCGGTATAGAAAGCTGCATCATTCCGGCATCAGCAAAGTAATTCCCAAAAGAACCCGGCATTCAAAAGAACGGGGATGATGCCGGGTGATGCCGGAATGGTGCAGGGATGGCGCAGGGATGGGCGGGGTTTCTCTGTGACGTCGTGTGGAAACACGGGACAAGGATCCGCGATGGTGCAGGGATGGCGCAAGGATGGGTGGGGTTTCTCTGCGACGTCGTGTGGAAACACGGGAAAAAACCCCACGATGGCGCAGGGATGGCGCAGGGATGGGACTGCTTTAGACCCCGTGTAATAACGTCCTAAGATGTTCCTCAAAAGACCAGGTTTGCAGACTTTTGATCAGTTTAATCACACTTCTCTGAACATGTTCTAGCTTGTCAATATGCTTCTTGAACCACGGATACAATATTTCCAGTGAGGTCTGAATATTGATTAAAGACTTTTAACCAGAGCTTATCAACAGATTGATTGCTATCCCTTTAACTGTGTAACTGATGAAATGAAAACACCAAAACCTTTACATAGATGCCTGATTTAATGTACTGAAGCAAATATAACTTAATAAACCACAACTTATACTGGATGGTTTTAGACTAAAATCCTACCTTGGGTATCGGGGGCACTGCTCTCCAGTGGTTCCGGTCCTTCCTCTCAGGCCAGTCCCAGAGGGTGCTGCTCGGGGACTGTAGCTCCGGTAAGATGGACCTCACTAGTGGGGTTCCTCAAGGAGCTATTTTGTCCCCGATATTATTTAACATCTATATGAAGCCGCTGGGTGAGATAATATGGAGTTATGGTGCTGGGTGTTATCAGTATGCTGATGACACTCAAATCTATTTCTCCGTGTCCTGTTCGTCGGCCTCGAATTCCAATGGCATCTCTTCGCTCAATGAATGTCTTGAGGCGGTAATGGGCTGGATGAGGAAAAACAGATTGAAGTTGAATCCAGACAAGACGGAGGTGCTCACTGTCTCGGCCCCGAAACCAAGAATTGGGTTGCAACCTCCAGTCCTGGATGGGGTCACACTCTCCTCCAGTGACTGTGTTCGCAGTCTGGGGGTGCTCCTTGACCCGTCGCTCCTGATGACAAATCAGGTTAATGCGATGGTCAGGAGCGCCTGTTATCAGCTTTGGCTGATACGCCAGCTGTGCCCTTTTCTGGAAGTAAGGGATCTCGAGACGGTGGTGCACGTGTTGGTAACCTCACACCTCGACTTCTGTAACGCACTCTACATGGGGCTACCCTCGTGCTTGGTTCGGAAACTACAATTGGTACAAAATATGGCGGCCAGGTTTGTGTCAGGAACATCCCGGAGGGACCACATTACTCTGGTTCTGCGGTCCCTCCACTGGCTGCCTATCAGTTTCCGGTCCCAGTACAAGGTGTTGGTTATTACCTTTAAAGCCCTAAATGGCTTGGGTCCAAACTATCTCAGAGACCGCCTGCTCCCATATAATCCTCCCCGTGCTCTTCGGTCCTCCGGGAGGAATTTACTGCAGCCTCAGAAATCGAGACTTGCGGCTACCTCCCGGAGGGCTTTCTCAGCAGTCACCCCCAAACTCTGGAATGACCTGCCGGACGAGATCCATCTTTTAACATCCTTGGACAGCTTTAAAAAGGCTATTAAGACGGATCTCTTCCGGCAGGCCTTTCTGGACTAATGACGCCCACCGCGGATACAAACAGCCGTACAAATAACGATCCTCTCGTGGCCCATCGATCTGATGGTGAGGATTGTGTGTCTGGCTTTTTAATTTATTCTAGTATTGCGTTTTTAAATTGTATTGTTTTAACTATTATTGGTTTAATATTATTCTAAGGGGGGGAGGGGGCTATATGGTATTTATTGTCTTTTGGGATTTTACATTGTGTGATGTATGTTTTAATCTGTAAGCTGCCCTGATTGGATTACCATTGGGCGGGGTATAAATAAATTTTATTATTATTATTATTATTATTACCTATCTTTAGTATTTTATTTTTCGTTCTTCATTACAGTAGCATACCAGAACTAAAATAGCCATAAAATTAAACAAGTACCTTTAAACATTTGGCATGACCTTCACCAGTTAATCAACTAAATCTGGAAAAAAATGTATTTTAATTTTTTTAAATTTTTTAAAAAGAATTTTATTGAATATTTCACAAACATTTACATAATAATTCATTTTTATTTAACAGACAAATCTGTTTAATAAAGCTGAAAGTCTATAGTTCTCAGATTTACATCCAACTCACAGGCCATCTACTGTGACTGATATATGCTTGACAACCATCTATGCTGTAGAAAGGACTGCATACTATGTTAGACTAGTCAGAAGAATTACCTTACATCTCAAATAATGCATGTTATTAGAAGGATTTTTGTTGATGTTATACTCCTGTTGTCCCCATTTCAGCAGAAGCTAAAAAGATGCCATTCAGAAATGGTTCCATAAAAAACCCCAAATTAAATCCAGCAGTTCCTTGTAGGCACATGACAACCACAGTGAAAGTGTCTGGAAGTACATGTTTCGGTCAAGTCTCTTGAAGATTGAACCAGGAACTGTGGAAGTCAAGTGTCAACCCCTGTCTTACCTGGAAGGAATGTTAGGTCCTTCGAGTTACTAGCAGAAATTTCTGGAAAGAACTTTACTAGGAAGTCAGGTTATCTTGTTATATCAAAGACTTTCTGATGTAATCAATCATTGTATATGTTCTTCTATGTCAGGTGTGGACAAAGTATAGCCTACAAGAAGTTGTTGTATCAGCTCAAGACAACATAGCCAATGGTGAGTGATGCTGGGAGATGCACCCAGCAACATCTGGAAAGCCACAATTTGCCAAACTATATCCTATATACATTTCAGGGCTTCCTTTTGCTTGTGTTCCATAGGAACTGATATTGAGAGACATAAAACCATAATGACCAGCAGCTGTTAATAATTGTTATCCTCTCCTGAAATATATTTACTGAACATGATCCATGGGGTGAATGGATCAGGGGGAAAAAAAGAACAGAAAACAAAAAGAAATTACTCCTGTATATGATAACAATAGCTAGAATTCTAATGGCCAGCAAATGGAAGACAGATGGAACACCTACTATCGAGGACTAGTTGCTTAGATTGATAGATACATCAATATTGGATAAAAAAGAGGAAATAAGACAAGGGAAAACATACAATGAAACAAATGAAATATGGAATCCGTTATTTCTTTATTGTGATAAAATTTTGGGAATTTAAAGTAGTAAGATTACATGAATAACTTTGAAAGATCACTTTGGGGAAAACTTCCATAAAACTAAATGATGTTAGAATATTACAAAGACAATAACAAAATAGAAGTTACAGAAGAAAACAATATGTAACAACATATAGACAGGATATGTCAGTATTGAATTAAAGTTGATATTGAGAAATAGCCAGATTGATATTAATGTATAAATCATTACTCTGCTGTTTGAATATCATATGTAAATCTTTTTTTAATAATGTAATATATTTATGTTATAATAAAAAAAAATTGTTATCCTCTGGCTTTGAGGTGCATTACTTAGAAACAATGAAAAGGCATTCATTTCCAATAATGTGTCTAGCATAGGTGCTCAGTTCCAGGTAGGAAAACATGAAGCATATTTTCCCTTCCTTAGAAGAAATTTTCCTTGTATCCACTTTCTATGTGATACCAAGAATTTGTAGTAGTCCCTGTAATTCTCATACAGAGACCAAGAAGACAGAAGCTGAATTATTTTTTAAAATGAAACTCTCCATCCTTCCCTCTATCCACCTCTTCTTCCCACCCCTTTGGACCATTGTTGTTGTTCCTGTGTGCCTTCAATTCATTTCCTACCTATGGCAACCTTAAAGTGAACCTGTCACAGGGTTTTCTTAGCAAGATTTGTTCAGAGGTTTGCCTTTGCCTTCCTTTGAGGCTGAGAGAATGTAATTATTCCAAGGTCACCCAGTGAGTTTCTATGGCTGAGAGGGGATTTGAGCCAGAGTCATAACCCAGCGCTCACACCATTGGAAAGAACTTCACCAGGAAGAGTGTGATCATGTTATATCAATGATTCTATGATGGGAGCAATCACTGTATATGTCCTCCTATGGGCGTTTTCACACGGGGCTTTAGGAGGACGCAATCCTACCTCCGTCCGGCCCCACTCCGGCTCCATTGACAAATTTTTCACATGACGTCGCAGCAAGCCCCGCCTCATCCAGCGCCATCCCCGGCGCTAGCCGGCGTCAGTCTGGGTCTTGCTGCGCGTGTTCACATGACGTCGCAGCAAGCCCCGCCCCTTTTAGCTCTAACTCCGGCATCAGCGCCGGAGTTGTAATTCCTTTTTAAAAAAGGAATTAGGTTGCCGCCGCCGGAGCCATTCCGGAATGAGCGGAAGGATCCGTTCCGGAATGGCTCCAGGCGGCTTTGGACGTTTTCGTGTGAAAACGTCTAAAGTCACACAGGGTCTTTTTAAAAAAGACTATTGATTATATTTTAAAAAGATATCTGCAGATGGCAGAAATTAATTTCTAAGTATGATCAATATATTTGTAGATGATTGGCTATCTGTGCTAAAATCAGTAAATTCAGTATTTATATGACATAAGCATCATGCTGTATTTATTGGAACAATATAATCAGAAACTCAAGACTATAATGAATGAAATCTTCTTAAACCTTCCTATAAAAAGGCAGTAATTATTTTATTACCTAATGTACATACATGAAGATGAGCAATAATCGTTCTGAGTATTTTTGTGAACTGAAAAGTCACATATGGCTTGAAGGCAGCTCATTTTCCATTTTAAGAAAAAGTAACATGGAATTATTGTCTTTTTGGAACAATCTGATTCTTTGCTATTGTTCAATAATAGCAAGTTTCACTTGCTTCTAAAGTGAAAGACAAAAGTGTATTAAGAAGAATGTTGGTGTTATTGTTTTACTAGTTAATCACCAGTTTTGCTAAGTTTAGACATGAATCACAATTTGTTGCCTAGAGGATTTGAAACTATGCTGCAGATGATTCAGAGCTGCTCATACCCATCAAGAAAAAGCAGGCAAATGAGTAAAACTCATTGCATACAGATCTGAACTGAGAGATGGATGGGAAGGCAACCACCCCAATCCATTTTATGTAGCTGGAGTGAAGAAAGTGTGGCCTGCAATCCACATGTGATCACTGAACATTTTTGCAACCCCCAACCCCCCTGTACTCCACAATTTTAAAGTTAGACGTCCAATCTGCAAGCAGTTTTACCCCCAACCAGCTCAAAATGCCCTCAGACCACCCACAAATATCACATTTTACAACAATCCACCCTCTAGAACCCCTTAACTCCTCTACTGCCAAAACACAACACTACTGAAAATTATCCAAAAACAGTAACTGGAAGTGATTACCACATCATGTCCAGTGTACCAAGATGCATGGGAATGGGTAAGTCTTGGGATAAAAATTGGTCTCTGTTTCTCACACAGTTACTCACCACTGTTGAATAGATAAGCTGGAGACACAGTGGAGAGGTCTCATTGGCATGTCATAAGCCAGGGGTGAGCAACTTGTGGCCCTCCAGATGCTGTTGGAGCTTTATATGAATTTTAATGCAAAAAGGAGCTCAGCCAACATATTTCTGCAAGCCACACATTATACAGGTTGCCCCTTGTATCTACAGTATCAGTAACCACAGTTTCACTTAACCACGGTTGGGGGAAAAAGATCTCTCTAGGCATCTGGAAGGTCTCTCTAGGTATTTTCTTGGTCCTCCAGTCCAATTTTATGATATTCTATGGCAGTTCACTATTATCTATGGTTTTATTTATAAATCATAAGTTTGGGAACATATCCCTCATGGATATGTGGAGTGAGCTGTATATCAAAGAGCCATGGTTTGGCCACATGGTGCATAAAACACAATTCTACATTCAGATCAGAAATTGTTTCTCAAGGTTCCCAGCTATAAGACAGATGAAAAAATGTTTTATTAAGACCAAAGTTTACCCTAGGTATTTTCTGGATGATGCACATCAATGTCATGTCAGCTTAAGTGGGTTGTACACTGACCTATGATAAGTAACTGTGCTGAACTACTAACATAACTAGTTTAGCAGATGCTTGTTGTAATCTAAAACAAAGAAGAGATGCTGGCCAGATGTTCAACAGTCTTGTGATACAAATACATTTGAACAGATCATCTTAGAACTTGGTTTCAGGGGAGAAGTTCCCATAATCCTTTTTGTTCCAAATAGAAAAGAAATTGCAAAGCAGGAAGTGCTCTGCTTTTCTTTTTTATCCTCATGAGACCTAAACTTTCTGATACTTATGATACTTGTATCTTATGCCTTTTCACATTGTATTTTGTACTTCTTGGCCTACTGAAATCTCTCTGGCAGATATGTGGGTCTTTTTCATTGTTGGACTCCCACAGTCACAATCACATTCTAGGATGGTTTTTTGTTGTTATGTACCTTCAAGCTGACTTATGGTGAACCTATTGTAGGGTCTCCTTGGCAAGATTTATTCAGAAAAGGTTTGTTATTGCCATACTGAGATAGTGTGGCAAGGCTACCCAGTGGGTTTTTGTGGCTGAGCAGGAATTTGAACTTTGGTCAGCCATACTGGCTTTCTTCAGGGTATGTAGTAGTTGAAAATAAGGTTGCTGTTCTGTCATAATCTTGTTTCACCTATCTGATTTGTATGCTTCTATGTATCCTGTTTAAGGCTCCCAGGTAAGTGCACCTACATTCAACAGAAACTGGCAGGGAGAAATCAGGCTCATCCCAAGGCTTACTCTGCATTACAATTGGAAACAGAAACATGGCTCAGGCAGTCCAAGGGGAAAAGTAGTGTTGAGCAGTCCAAAGCCAAGAAGGGAGTTGCCAGAGGTGCACACTAAAAGCAGTTGGAGCTGTTTGTCTGCAACAACAGAATGGCTTGAGCTGAGCAAATTTTGAGCCAGGAGTAAAACTGTATTTAAAGTAGAACAGGGCTGTTCCTGACCTTTTGCTCCTGGATTTTTAATTCACAACCCTCTATAGGATGAAGTTCCTCTGTATTCTTCTCCTCCTGATCTGCAGCTGCTGCCTGTGATGGACCTGACTCTACTTCTGCAGGTACCAAGACAGGATTGCCAACCTCCTCAGCCTCAGGATGGGGTTCATATTTTGGCATTTCTCTCCCCCTTCTTCATCCAAGGAGGACTCCTGCAGATGAGACATGACACTATAAGCTGAAATAACATAAATACATGCCTCTGAATCTGCACAGAAATATTAATACTGGATTAGAGCCAAATAGTTCCGTCTCTGAAATCAGGATTCCATCTTCTATCTGGGGATGGATGCATCTTCACTGCAGAAATCATGCAGTTTGACATGGCTTTAACTGCTATGAAATTATGGGATTTGTAATTTTGTGATATACCGTATTTTTCGCCCTATAACACGCACTTTTTCTTCCCCAAAACGTGCGTGGGGAAGTCAGTGCGCCTTATAGGGCGAAGGGCCGAGGCCGCGGGGAGAAGGAGGGCTCCTTCCCCCCGCGACCTCAGTCTTTGAATGGGCTGGCGCTGGGATCGAAGCGATCCCAGCGCCAGCCCATTGAAAGACTGAGGCCGCGGGGAGAAGGAGGGCTCCTTCCCCCCGCGGCCTCAGTCTTTGAATCGGCTGGCGCTGGGATGGAAGCGATCCCAGCGCCAGCCCATTGAAAGACTGAGGCCGCGGGGAGAAGGAGGGCTCCTTCCCCCCGCGGCCTCAGTCTTTGAATGGGCTGGCGCTGGGATCGAAGCGATCCCAGCGCCAGCCCATTGAAAGACTGAGGCCACGGGGAGAAGGAGGGCTCCTTCCCCCCGCGGCCTCAGTCTTTGAATCGGCTGGCGCTGGGATGGAAGCGATCCCAGCGCCAGCCCATTGAAAGACTGAGGCCGCGGGGAGAAGGAGGGCTCCTTCCCCCCGCTGCCTCAGTCTTTGAATCGGCTGGCGCTGGGATGGAAGCGATCCCAGCGCCAGCCCATTGAAAGACTGAGGCCACGGGGGGAAGGAGCCCTCCTTCTCCCCGTGGCCTCAGTCTTTCAATGGGCTGGCGCTGGGATCGCTTATTTTTAGATAAACAGCAATGAACAAGAAAATAAGTAGGTTTTGATTTTCTTGTGTGTCCTAATCCAAATGTTGCTGTTGTTGGTGTTGTGATCAAGTCAAAACATTAATCCTGCCAAAGGCGTACAATCCAAAATAGTAAAATATAAAATTAAACAGCAATACTAACAACTTATAAAATAAAATACAATACTATAAAACAGCTAATGCATATATTCCAAAAATTGTTAAGATCAAGCTCCAAATGCTTTAAAAAAATATAAAAAGTCTTTAACTCAGATTTAAAACTTGCAAGGGAAGAAGCAGTCCTTGGATGTTCAGGGAGGCAGTTGCCTCCCTAAATAGTTGCTCACATATAGTAATTAAGCTGAATATATTGATATTTATTATGATTTCTTGTTAGTATGCTAGTAATACTGGCCAGAATACTGTATCCATGTATACTTAGCTAAGTATTTAACTTCTCCTGGCTTAAGCCCCCCAAACCTGATATAAACATAATTCTATCAGATAGAAACCATGCTCTGATCATCAGCTGAATGGCCCTCCTTCCCCCTTTGCAGCTGATGCCTGGTAAAGTAGGTTCAGGGGCAAGTTCCAATTGTGGCAATAGGGTTAAAATCATCACTAAGAGCTGGAGCAGTCAGGTGGGAAGGAGCAGCCTGAGGCCACTCCAGCTACAAGCAAGCCACAAGCAGTGGGCCACTGCTGCAGGACCCAAGGTGTGCTGCCAGGAGCCGGATTATTCCAGCTCCTTGTTGTGCAGCTAGTCCAAGGGACCAGAATGCCTCCAAAGTGGTTGAAAGCCACTTCATTTGGCCCATCTGTTCCAGGCCTAAGTAGTGGTTGTGGTCACAATCACTACTTTGTCATGATTTTGACACTATTGCCATGGTTGTAACTCACCCTCCAGCTTACTTTACCAGGCATCAGCAGCATGGGGGGAAGAAGGGCCATTCTGCAAATTATCAGAACATAGTTGAATGATGTTTCTGTCAAGATGATCAAGCCAGGAGAAGTTACTTATTTAAATATAAGCTGATACAGGATTCCGGGTGCTAACTGGGTTAATAATGAAAGCTGTTAATAAGAAGTAAGATGGAGAGGGCAGTGCTTGTTCTTGTTGGTTTGTTGTTGTTGTTTATATATCACCTTTTATCCAGTTTGGGACTCAAAGTAGCTTACAATGGTTCAAACAAACATAGCTAAAAATTCGCAACATACAATTTAAAATGTAAATAAACTATCAAAAAATGTAAAATCTGTTTAAAACATAAATCATTAAAAGGAAAACAACAAATATAAAGCTGAGCAAATTATGCAAGGCCCTTTCCTCTTGGGCAAAAAAAGACACCCCCCCAAAAAAAGGTCTTTACCTGCCTGAGAGAAAAACAGCAAAAAGGTGCCAGTCTAACCCCTCTAGGAAGGGATTTCCAGAGCGTGAGAGAGCCATGGAAAAGGTCCTCTCCCATATTCCCAGCAGATGTGGATGGACAGAGAGAAGAGCCTCCCCAGAAGGTCTCAAAACATGGGAAGGTTCATATGGGAGAATGTGAATCTTCAAATAAAATGTACTTGAGCCACATACAGTTTTGTAGGTCAGTCGCTCTGATAGCCTTTTGGCTGAAGAGTGGGGTATAAATACATCATCATCATCATCATCATCATCATCATCATCATCACAACAACAACCAGCACCTAGAATTGTGCCTGAAAACAGTCCAGCAGCCATTAGAGCTGTTGCAGAAAAAGAGTTGTGTGCTCCCTGTATCTAGCCCCAGTTTAGTGTACAATCTGGCTGCAGCTCTTTGGACTACTTGAGGTTTCTGAACACTCTGCTTAATCCTACTCCAGCCCTGTAACTTTAACAGGTTATAGCTGCTATTTAAGTTAAGTGCAGCCTGGGAGAAAAGGGTATTCCTACAAGGAAAGCTATGCTTTTAACAAGCCAAACACATATTCACAGCTCAAATCCCACTTTAATATTTGTGAGTTGCTGCCACTGAAGGCAATTCCTGAGTGCCTTCCTAGATGAGATTGAAACATGGTGTTGCAAGGCAAAGTTCGGCCTAAAGAGAAAGAAAACAATGAATTCAATCCAGGATTGGTCTTTTGATAGTGGAAGGGCTCAGTTCTCAAAAGGCCTCTCTGTCCAATTCCAGGGGATCCTCCTCTCTCACAACACATTTTACCAAAGAGCTGTGTTTGGCTGCATTTTCCAAAAGATTGCTGCAGGAAAAGTCTCTCTATGGGAAGGTATTTGTAGAATAGCACAGTAGCTAGGAAGCCAATGGTGGCCATGAATTGTCTTCTAGGTTTATTAACTTGTGAATTTGTGCTGCCTTGAGTAGTTTGTCATAAATCTCCATTTCCAATTGATTTCATATGTAGACAGATAGCAGCAGTGGCGATCCTGCACTGGATGTTACTCGATGTGGAGGGTGGACCTCTGGGGAGTGGGACTTCCAGGTAGAAGGGGTGCATGGGAGCAGCTGTGCAGGCCTGAGGCATGGCTGTGTGGTCAGAGGGGCAGCCGCACAGGCTGAAAGAGCACCTGCACAGTCGGAGGGGCAGCAGTGCAGCCGGAAATGGCACCTGCATGGTCAGAAGGGCAGCCGCACATCCAGAAACGGTGCCCATGCAGCTGGAAAGGCAACTGTGCAGCTGGAGGGGCATCTATGTGGGCTGAAAGAGTGCCTGCACAGCCGGATGCCCATGTGGGCTGGAGCCACAGCTGTAGCCATGCAGGACCAAGGGGGTGCCCTCACGGCTTGAAAAGCACCGAAGGGGATGGGGGCTGTGGCCCACACACCCCGCACCCCCCAATGATACTACTGGATAGCAGAACGATTCTGGGCCATACACATTCATTTCCCAGATTACGTAGTGAGTGTCATTTCAAAATGAAATGCTGGGTTGTTTAGGACATTTAACTTTGGAGTTCTTCCAAAGAGAGAGATGTGCAATTGCCAAGCATACCAAATGCATCCTTGACCTTGACACCTGCAACCCACACATAGACAGTGCCAAACCCTGCTGGCCCATACAGGCTGTTGCAAGTTTTCCCTCCTTGGTAATTCATTCTGACTCTTTAAAACAAAGCAGATGTACAAGCCAGGTATACTGAAAGGTTACTTGGATCTGAATTCAGTGTCCATTTCTGTCACAAGAGTCTGACCCTTCCCCATTACTCCACTTGACTTCACTGTCCAAACTAATTTGTGCCTGGAACAGTGTGTTCTGGGAATTAAATAAGCTGAACTCTTATCACCTGAATTTTTCATTTTTTATGGAAGTTTGCCATTTGGGGGGGAGGCAGGCCCTTGGCTTTTAAAAACCAAATTACTGACAGTTCTGTCTTGTTCCAATTTAACAAAATTCTATAGAAGGCACAAAAGAATCTATAAAAACTGAGGCCATGGTCTCATAAAATTCATTTTTTTAAAACAAAAATGTGCCTGAAGCAGTGTTGAATTGTTCCCTATTGCAAACATTAGGAGGACTGAATGTTCCACTGGAACCCTGTTCTGTACCATCATCAGAGCCTCAGGTTGCTTTATGTTGAACATTGCTTTAAGTAAGAAGGCTGTGGGACTGCCCCTGTGATTAGGCAGAATGAAGCAACTTCCTCAGGCAGCAGAAGTTGGCTTGAGGAATGGAAGTTATTTGTGGCAAGGACTAAACTATACTGCCAGAATATCTGAAACACTTATCTCACAATACGTGTCTGCCCAGATTTTAAAATTGTTGAAGGAAGGCCTTCCGTTGGCCCCATCATGATCACAGGCACACTTGGTGACAGCATGAGAGAGGGCCTTCTTGGTGGTGGTTCCCAGGCTGTGGAGGTCTAGGTTGGTCCCCCGTCTGATTTCATTCTTCTGACCGGGAAAGACTTTGGGGGTATGCAGATGGTGAAAAGTGCCATCTTCAAACCCAGGAAGGGGAGGGGCAGCCGGACGCCAGGCACCCCAACCCCTTTCTGAGGACGTCATCAGAGCACCCGCCATTACATATGGCAGGCGCTCTGATGACATCCTTCTGGCTCAGCGTCCGGACACGCTGAGCCAGAAGGAGTGTGGAAGAGGCACCCGGTGCCTCTTCCAGTGCCCCTTTTGGCTCCTTTTCAGAGGTGCCATAAGGGTGGATTAGGGCCGAAGCGTGGGGCAGCCTCGGTCCCAATCCGCGGCTTCTCGGGGCGGCCCAAGGCTGCCCATCTGTGGAGGCAGTTAGTCTTCCCAGGATTTGATTGCTAACTGGTCTTTGCAGAAGGTGTTTTAATTGGACTGGTTGGTATTTTTGTCCACGTTATGAAGTTTTACCTGCTTTAAAGATGTTACTTTGTATTATTCTTGGTTTCATATTCTCCAACACTTTACAGATGAAAACTGGTATATGTGTGGCCAAGAAACATCAGGATATGGCCATGTTAGCAAAAAGAACATGAAATTTAGGGGAGAATGCAGCAGTTTGCTTTTGTCTGGGCCTTCTGGGAAGGACAAGATTTTGGCCCACTTCTCCTCTCCCCAGCTGAGTGTAAACTATTTTTGTGTTTGGAACTCTTAAGCTTATCGCACTGTGTTCTTGGAACGTGATGAGAATGGAATGGAACATATTTTATTGCATGGTATGATCCTCATCAAGTTCCCATTCTGTGCTCTGACAGTCCCTAGCCCGTTCCAGCAGAAAAACTGTAAAAATGCATCCTCAGCCAGAAGAATGCTTACAGACCATTCCAGATGATGTGTATGCGATAATCCTACGCGGTCTCAATCTGTCCTCATGTTCTGATTGGCAAAGGGGGGTTGCAGACTGCCAGAAATAGTGCAAATTGAGTCCACTTTTAGGGTTAGGGTTAGTGCCAGGGAGTCATGGGGACTGTTTTTTTTCTGAGACATTGAGCCTTCTCTGTCAGAGAGCTCTGGTGCCACAATAAAGTACAGTTCCCATGATTCCCTAATCCTAACCCTAACCCTAAAAGTGGACTCAATTTGCACTATTTCTGGCAGTCTATAACCCCCCTAAGACAACCTCCTCCCCTCCTATCCTAGAACGTCCACAAACTCAACTCAACTCTTCCAGTGTTGATGCAAGGAAGGTGCCACAGGCAATTTAATTTTTTTTTTTTGATTGGATGTATTATGTATGTATAATAATTTAAAACAGGCAGCATTCTGATCTTAACACAAGGATTTAGCCACCTGGGTCCAGCATAGGTCCATCCCCACTCTCAGGGGTGGTCAGCGCGCCTCTTTTAGAAGCTGGGAGTTTTCCGGCTTAAGGAAATGCCGGAGTGGCACTGCGAGCAGTGATGGACCTGGGATGGGCGGCGATTTCGGTGGCTAAATCCTTGTGATAAGATCAGGATGCTGCCTATTTTAAATTTTAAGCTGGCTCAGGTAAACCAGTTTTATTAGTGCTACAATAATCTCCTTAGGCAGAGTGAAGCTGCTGCTCTAGGCAGCAAATTTGGAGTGTTATAAAAGAGTGGTAAATAGCTAGTTATTTAGTTTTCCTATTGTATTTTTACTGTCAAGGATTGGGGCAGATGCTTATTAGATTTCCGGCCCCATGTGTGAAAATACAGTGGCGCCTTGATATCTGCTGGGGTTTGCTTCCAGGATTCCCTGTGGGTATCAAAATCCACAGATGCTCAAGTCCCATTTGACTTGAAACACAGGCAGAATAGAAAGTTCAGGGCAGCCAATAGGAATCAGGCTGGGAAAAGGTGGGGGCTACTTTCAGGAGTGAGTATAAAAGGAGGAGAAGTCAGGAAGACTATGGGGGAATAACAGAAACCACCTGAGGAGTGGATATAAAAGAGAGCTCAGCTGAGAGAGCTGAGCTGTGTGCATTGAGAATGTGTCAAGTAACCTGTGAGGTTAACAGCTAAGGAAGTTGGGTGTAGGTTCTGTGTGAACTAAAGGGCTGTACAGATGACAAAAAGAGGTGCTTTCAGGCTGACTTGAAGGTGTGGCATTTAGATGATGCATGCCTAAAAGCCAGTAGGAAAGTGCCCTCTAGGTGCTGTATGCTGGGAAAGCTGTTCCAAAAATGAGCAGCTTTTTCCCACTTCTTCTGGAAAGATGCACACCTTCACATGTGTGCAAGTATGCAGTGACACCAGTGTGTCAGAAAAAGGGCACCTGAAATTTAAAACAGCTGTATAAATGCATCCTACATGCAGTGGAAACTGAGTCGGCGAACTACAGCATGCGTCCTATGATGCAGGCTTTAATTTAAAGCATCCTATGCTTCCAGGTGTGGATGCACCACTGCAGGTGCGCTTGAATATTAGAATCCTAACCCCAACATTAATTGTAACCCTATGCATGCACCCTAGCAACTGTTCTCTATTATGACAATAAATGCATTCCATTGCATGTATGCTTGCTGTCAGATTGTACAGTAGTTTGCATGAAATAAGCTTTTGTGACTTCTTCTTTGCAAGTGTGCGTAACACCTGCACACCACTTCCTGGCATGATTGGGGGGGGGGTGCTCCTGGAGTAACATTTGTCTATGTATCCTGTTGACCATGTCCCTTGCATGACCACCAGCTGCATGTATCCAATCTGTCCACACAAACCTCCTTTGCATGTACCTCTCCCCTCTCCCTGAAACTGTGTGGAACATGTTTTGTGGAGGACAATGGAATAGGTGTCTTTTTGGTTGACAAACTTGTTCCTGCACCCCAAGGGTGCCACAATCAGACAGTGGCACCTGTCTATGGCATTCTTTACTTGGGGGAAGCCAAAGTTAGTGAATCCTTGCATGATCTGTGGGTGTATGACAGGTCCTGTACAGGTGTGCAGGGATGCTGAACATCAGTCACCTTTGTGCAAAGAGAGTGACAGACTGTATACCAGCCTATGAGGTGTTCTGCACAGGTGTGCAGGGATGTGTTCCTGTGCATGTGTGCATGCGTCTGAAAGAACAAAAAAAATTTGAAGCAGCCGCTGCCGGCCTGTGCAGTTGCTCTGTCTCCCTTTGCAGTGTCCTCAGGGCCGGTGGTGTGGTTGGTGGGGCTTCAATACGGCCTCGGAAAAGCTGCATTGACTGCCCCCCAATGAGGTTCCTCCATTCCCATTTAAAGCATCCTCAGGGCAGGCAATGCTGTTGCTGTGGCTTAGGGAAAAGGCAGCTTCATGTCACCTTTTTCTGCAGGTCTGTACAGCCCCTAAGTCATTGATGAAATGTAACTGAAGTCAATAAGGGAAAGTAGTAAATGTGTAACAATTGAAATACTTGTATACTGTAACCACAAGCTTGGGAACCACCCACCAAGAAAAATACAGTATTAAGTTCTGAATGTAAATAAAGTTGTTTTATTCTTCAAGTTCAGCAAAGAGTGGCCTGAAATAATTTTACAGATATCAACAAACACACTACCTAGTATATTAAAACGTTACCAAAAGTAATGAGGACAATTATTAATAAAGACATATAAGTTAGTGGCAGTGGATGGAAAGCTGCCACATATAATTGGTGCTAAGCATTTGAGTTTTTAAAGACCCATTGTGCTGGCATCTAAGAGAGATCAAATGGAGTGGAGGTCTCCTCATAATAAATTGTACTACAGTTGTATTACAATGGTGTAGTAAAATGGTGTGCCTTATATAAAATGGCAAGATCATGTTTTGCTTTTTGGAATTTATGTATTTTAAAAACTTTTTCTAGCCATGAATGCTTGAACCCGTGGATGCAGAATCTGTAGATATAGAGAGCCAACTAATTATCTTTATGTATCATGTACCTTCACTTGGGTAAAGGTGGTGATAGCAGGGAGTGGTGTTTGATATTTGCTGCTCTGCATCAGGCAGCAAAATGACTTGGGAGAGCCCCACCTGCTCACTTGGGAGCAATTGTGCACAGTAGTCCTTTGGGATAGCTAGAAAAGTTGCCTTTACTCATGCCATAGGTATAAGCAACTAGCTCCTGCCTAACCTGATCCACAAGCCTGTTGATGAAAAGCTGAAGTATTACATGTGGGAAAATGAAAATAAATGCAAGTAATTGAAATAGTCGATACCTACAGATATAACTAGTGTATCTCACAGTACTAGGGCATTTTGGCTTGGAAAGCATATGCACACTCAAAACAGATGATCCATCCAAATACCAATGCAATCATATACAAGTTTACTGAGAAGTGAATCCTATTTCATTGACAGCACTTTTCCTTCAAGTAATCCTTCAAGAGGACCTGAGATAGGCCAAGCTGTCATTTTCCTGAATATGGGGAAAAACTCCAGTTTCAAGTACATCCCATCCAATTTATGAAGAAATCTGAGCATGTTATAAAGTTGTTCTTTAAAAAATGAGCTAAAGAAAATTCTCACACAACCATAAAAAAATAACAGTCTTGCTCCATACATTTCTGTGGAAGAGTAAACCATGCATTTACTCCTCAGTTGCTTAAAGCAATGGGCCGTATAAATGAGTCAGAATCAGGCAACCATCAGAAATTGGATTCCACCATGTTCTGATTCTTCAAAAAAGGCCTTTAAAAAAACACAACTCATTGATATACCCAGTGATGCAAGTGATGTGACCAACATTAATCTTTTCACATTCCCAAACATCCTGGCTCTAACAAGTTGCAACAATCAGTATGCAAAGACATCTTGTAGCACCTTTGAAACTAAGGGGGGCTGCAGATGGGTGTCTCTGGGCTGCCCTGGGAAGCGGCGGATTGGGGCCACGGCAACCTGACGCTACGGCCCCGACCCTCCTTTTTGCCACCCTAAGAGCTGGCGTGCAGCTCTTCTTCGCCCTTTCTGGTGCAGCATGTTTGAATGCTGCACCGGAAGGGCATCCTGATGCCATGCACTGTGTGTAATGGCGTGTGGTGTCAGGATACCGCCGGCATGCGGTTGGGGTGGCTGGCGTGCAGCTGCCCCACCCCATCTATGCCTTCAGGCTGGCCCTTTGGGCCAGTCTGCAGAGGCCCTAAGTAAAAGAAAGAAGCTGGTAGCATGAGCTTTCAGAGACTAGAGTGTACTTCCTCAGATGCAACAATTAGGGGAAGCTCTCCTTTGGAGAGCTGTTTGCAAGCAGAATTCTAGTATTTACAGCAGCAATCTGGTGGTCACTGGAGAATTCTGTACCAAATGCTGAAAGCTATCAAAGACAGACATTTTAAAATAATTACAAACATGCAAATCCTTTTATTTTGGAATAGCATTAGGGGAAATCGGATGCTTTTGCTGTAATTAACTCACTTCGGGACTGGCTTCTCTCCTTTTGCCAAATTAGTTTCCACTAATCACTTAGAAGAAGCTATAGGCCTTGCTCTTATGAATCAGCATTTGCTTATATCCTTATGCAACTTGTTGGAGCATATATGTTGATATTCTTTTTGTTGTTTTTGAACCAGGCTAGATATACCATCATTCGAAGGCTACATCCTCTGGAGAAGTTAATATTCAGTGAGTTAACCTTACCTGTTCTTCTTCTGAATTTCTGCATTTTCACTTTTACAGTCTACATTCATCTGTGAAATTTGAGGCATATTGCTAACAATTACTTGAAAAGTATGACTATTAACATAAGAATGGCCCATAGAAAGAATACCTTTCAAGCCACTATTATTATCAGGAACTTCAAATTAGTCAAGTGCAACTTCCCCAAATTGATTGAATGTGTTGTAACAACTGAACCATAAAATGACTTCTTCCATGATTATAGTGAGAGTACATCCAGACCACTGCTATTATTGTTCATTAAGGGATGGGTGAGAAAATTTTATTTCAATTTGGGGTTTTTTAAGTAAGAATTTACCAACATGTCTTTATATTTGGGCCAAAACCAATTGAAGTTTCAAAAATGCAAGTGTGAGGCAAAGTGCCTCTGATCAACGCATCCAGGGTTTTCTGCCTAAATCTTGTACAGAATGCCATCTTGAACATAAAGCAATAGTCTCCTTATAGTTTCTGAAGTGTATCACAAAAGCCACATGGAGAACATTATGCAGAAATATGAAGTGTGTGGTTCACTGTAAGTAGATATTAAAGCTTCATATAGCAATCATGGCTATTCCATAACACTTCTTGAACAGGCCCTAAATGGTACCCCAACTATTTCTATAGCCAATTTGTACTTTAAAAGCTCATTGCAACATTAGACACCAATTCTTGCCATCCTTGATCACCTTCTCCGTGGTGTAAGGTTATTTCCCTCTACTTCATCACATGGCCAGCAATAACGATGATGTAAATCTTCATTATGGTGGTAAAGCAATGCCATAGGGCATGTGGGTTTGAAGACTCATGTTGCTGAAATGACTAGAAAGTGCTCATATTCAAGTCACACTGAAATGAGTGGCAGATGTGTATTAGCCCTAGTTGATGTTGTTTGTGTTCAGATTCTGCTGTACTAACTGCAGAAGAAAAATCAACTTGTGCTTTATAGATCATACATAGCAAAGCCTTTAATTATATAGATCATGAAAAACTATGGATCACTCTTAAAAAAAATAGGTGTGCCACAACTTTTGATTATCCTCATGCATAACCTGTACTCAGGACAAGAGGCCACTCTTGAGACAGAATACGGAGAAACAGAATGGTTTCCAATTGACAAGGCTGAATTTTATCATCCAATCTGTTTCACTTGGATGCTAAATGTATCACACGCAATACTGGATTAGACTTGCAGAAGGAGGTGTGAGAATTGAAGGAAGGAACATCAACAATTTAATATATGCAAATGATATTATACTACTACAGAAAATAGCAAAGACTTGGAACAGCTACTGAAGAACGTCAAGGGAAAAAGTCCAAAGGCAGGTTTATAGGTGAATATCAAGAAAACAAAAATAATGACTACAGATGATTTATGTAATTTTAAAGTAGACAATGAAGATATTGAGAAAGTGAAAGATTTCTATACCTTGGCTGAGTCATTAATCAAAATGGGGACTGCAATCAAGAAATCAGAAGAAGGCAAGGACTTGGAAGGTCAGATATGAAGGAACAAGACAAAATCCTGAAGTGTAAAGATATATAATTGAATACCAAAGTCAGGATTGTCCATGTCATTGTATTTCCATTTTTCATGTATGGTTGTAAAAACTGGACAGTGAATAAAGCTGATAGGTAGAAAATCAACTCATTTGAAATGTGGTGCAGGAGGAGAGCTCTGCAGATACCATGGACTGCCAAAAAGACAAATAAATGGGTCTTAGAGCAAATCAGGGCCTAAACACCATAAAGGCATCAGATCCAGTGCAATCTTGGAAGCTAAGCATGATCAGCCCTGGTTAGTACTTGGATGGGAGACCTCCAAGGAATATCAGGTGCTTGTGGGCTATATTTCAGAGAAAGGAACTGACAAAACCACCTCTGAGTATTAATTGCCTAAGAAAACCCTATGAAATTCATGGGATTGTTATAAGTTGGCAGGTGATTTGAAGACACATACATTCTCTCTAGAAGCTATTATGACCAAACTGTTTTATTTTGGACATATTATGAGAAGATATAACTCACTAGGAAAGACAACAATTCTTGGCAAGGTAGAAGACAGTAGGAAAATAGGAAGACCATCTTACAGGTGGATAGATGCAATCAAGGAAGCCATAGCCCTGAGTTTGCAAGATCTAAGCTGAGCTGTTGGTGATACAGTGGCTTTGAGGTGTCTCATTCATAGGGCCACCATAAGTCAAAGTTGACTTGATGCCAGTAAACAACAACAACTGTAGAACTGTAGTTTTGGGATCCGTGAATATGAGCTAGGTGTCCGGGAAAGCAGCCAAAGGGCTGATAAGACAGCTGGCTCTCAAATAAACAAAATCCCCAGCACAGCAAGTCAGTGTTACTACACAGTCTTGTAGATACACAGCAACTCTAACCCAAGGGTTTACCAAAAGATTGTCAGACGGTCCAAGGTTCGAGGTATCAGATAGGCAGGTCGATAAGCAGTCCAAGGTCAAGGTTTCCGGGTGGTCAAGATGATCTGGGAGACACGGAGCCAGAGACAAAGTCTTTCCCTCAGAAAAGTCAGATATCCACTGGCAAAGCACCACCCATACTCCAGGTTCTTAAGAAGGCAAGGAGCTGGCCCTCAGCTGTGTCTGATTACTAACACGCTTCTGCTGAAGCCTCCGTGACCTTCGCAAGCCCTCTCTTTCTGCTCGACGCTCCTTAAAGGTAGGCACACTGCCCAAATCCTCCTCCCTGACTACAGCATTGGGCAGCCCTGACTGTTGAACCTCTGGAGGGCCCACAGCCTCTGCTACAGCAGAACTAGGGCCAGCCTCTGGCTCTTCCGCTACAGGTTCAAGTCCCAGGGGCCCTGGCTCCTCCCTCACAGGTTCAGGTCCCAGGGGCTCCAGCTCATCCCCTGAGTCCTCTGAATCATCCTCCAGGCAGGGCATGACATTAGGGCTAAGAGGGAGATTTGGTCCCTCTGTTTTGTATAACAGATTCCAAGATGCATTACCTGATTCTTTTCCATGATCCATGCTGGCTAGAGTTTCTGAGATCCAAAACATTTGAAGCTCCAAAGGTTCACAACCCATGGAATAAAGGTTCACAACCATGGCATACCAATCTTATTGGTAATGGCAACTAAAATAGACTCCTTGGAATTAGCTATTGAATGATATATGAGTCAACACATATGTAAATCCCATTAATTCAAAAGGCCGACTCTAGCTGGATCTACCAGTATAAGACCCTTAATGGAATTCATGCAATGATCATCATATATAGCTTGGTATTCATTCAACAATCTTCCTCTGCTCAACATCCCCATCTTGTACCTCTTTAGAGTGGGGATAGCCAACTGTAGCCCTCCACGTATTTTTCATTTACTACCCCATTAGCTTTTGTCAGCACAGAGCACAGACACCCCTGCCCTGTTTTGTTATAGGACGTATCCACCAAATTATCAATTTCCAAGAAAGGGTTCATTACTGCTCAATAGAAAATGTTTATAAATGATCAGTTACATACTACTGCTAGGGATGGGATGAACATTTGAAAATATTTTTAAATGATCAAAAATATGTTTCCTGGGAGACCCAAAACCCTCATGAGAAGAAGCCTGTACTGATATGAATATTTGTACATTGGAACTTCTTGTGTACAAAATCGACACATGGTTGTTTTGTGTAGAAAACAGAAAATGATGCCCCCTTGTGCAGAAAACAGCATTTTCTGCACAGGAGGCATAATTTTATGTACAGAAAACAATATTTCTGCACTAAAAATTTGCATATAATATTTTGTGCAGAAAGCAGCATTGCAACTTTTACCTGAGAAAACACCTCACATCAGGGACAGGAAGTGTAGAGTGTAGAGTTTGCCTTGCACCCCAGAATCTGTTCTGTTGTAAAATTCAACCAGTACATTCATTTTCTCTGTGTGGGCTTGAGAGGGGTCAGGTGAGGAAGTACCATCTTGCCCCTTGCCTTTGACAGAAACATGTCTTGGGACAGCCTTATCACATGGCAGAATTTGGAACACTTTGGGGACTACAACCCCCAGGATGCTCTAACTGGGAGATTATGGGAGTTGTAGTCAAAGAATAATTTTCCAAAGTTTTCCCACATGAACAGTATATAAAAACAATTGGAAATGCAAGGGAATTGGTGTGGAGTAGGTACAAGCTACTCAGAAATTATCTTGTGCTTCCAAACATCACAATGTGAAAATATATTGTTAATATAAAATGCTTAATATTAAAACTGTGATATACAAGTTCTAATTTAATACCACAAGCAAAATAGTTAAGGCATCAGCTTTTGATCACTGATGATTGAGGAGAAACAAAGGGTATACTTTTTGTTTTAAGCAGAAATTAATTTTAATAACTACAGTTACAATCCTCCTTCACATAATGGCATTTTCAAAATAACAATCTTCAATATCTTGCTTTTTTATAAAAAAAATCTTGAGCAGTATAATAATATCTTGCAGGCAATTAAACACAGCATGGATGAGCAGGTGTAAGTGGTGATTTGAATGCAGATAACAGGAATGTATCTAAAATAAACTTAGGTTAATCTAATTGAATCAGCCACCTTTGTTGCCAGGTACTTTTCATGGTAGCTTTGATTTGCAAGCAAATTATATTCCCAGGTAAAAGCAATTATAGTAGCTCCTTGGCTTGTAGCTAATAGACCTTTTTCCATCTTGTGTTTTCCCTATATGCAAATCACTGAAATATGTACAGAGCAAGTCATACTTGGAAATAGACCAGTTGAAATCCAGATAGTCATTACTTATTTATCCCATTAATAAATGTTATTTATGGCTAAATCTTGGTCCAAGTAAATCCATTGAAATTAATGGGTAAATCATGATTGTGTTATGTTGATTTCAGAGGGTCTGCTTTGATTAATTTTGAATCCATCCCACTGAAATACAGAGCAGCTATTGAGAATTGTGGTGAATATTTTTTCAGAACTCTATGGAACCTGTAGGGAAGCTGGGGCAGGAAGGTTGCTTCTATCAGTCCAACCAAACATGCCTAAATCTAGATGTAGAGCCAACCTTTATAAAATAAAAATGGTCGATAGGGTGGAAAAGAAAAATACTAAGACAGGAATGGAAAATTTGTAGCTGTCCAGATGTTGTTGGATTGCAACTTCCATCATCCTAGCTAGTATAGCCTGTGATGAGGAGTTGTGGTCCAGCAACAACTGGAAGGCCACAAGTTGCTCATCCTTGGGTTAGAGATACACAGAATTATGAGACAGCAAAGACCACAAGGAACTATCATTGAAAATCTGAGTATCCTCATGATGGGTCTTGGAGGATTTTGTTGGCTTGAAGGCATCTTCCAGTCTTATAATTATTCTTTCTTCCACAAGAAAATTAAGTTGGCAGAATTAAACATGACCAAAGATTGTTCTATGTCCAAATTGAGATATTTTTATTTAACTCATTGCTTGACATATATATGGTGGGTTTTGTTTTTGTTTTTTTGGTTTTTTTGGTGCCATTTCTCTTGTTTTCTTCCCCAGTTTTATGTCCTTTAGTGACTTTGGTAATGAACAATCCATAATATGAGTTTTTTTAAAAGTGTAGGAGAGAAATTACTGAGTAATGTGTAGATGCAGACTTCTTGACACATACAAGGGAGTGTGATATATTATTATGAGAAGTTTGGGGAAATCTCTGTGGGAGACTTTCATAAGTACACCAAAATGGATTCAATACAAAATTATTGTGGGGACATGCACATACACTCTCACACAACACACATACACTCACGGGAATCATTTGGCTGCTGGGGTGATGCACTGAAACATCTATTAGTATCTCTCTCTCTCTCTCTCTACAAGAACATTGAAATATTTTGGCAAATTGTGAACAAGTTCTAAATTTCAAGCACAGAGGATTCTAGGAAAGTGAATTGCTTCTCTTTATAAATAAATTTCACAAAATTTAGCAATTTTTTTTTCCCTTATGCACCTCCTGCTGCATAAATCTATCTGCTATCCACATAAATCAAAGTACATGCAGCAGAAATGAATGGAAGGGGTGCAGTGTCCTTGCTTTAGAGGATTGTGCATTAGATTTCTTTGGAGCTAGCCCTACCATTTGGCACAGTGAAGCAACTGCCTCAGATGGCAAATGCTAAGGGAGCCTGGCAGCCCTCTCCCCAAGCCGTTGCTCCTGAGCCTCCAGGCCTTTTCTCTTTGTGGACAGAGTTATAGTTCTGGATCTTCTATAACTGATCTTCTGCTTTGGTGAAGAATCTTATTCCATTGGCAGTGTTAAAGATTCATCTGCCAGTCCAGTGGGTTTCTGTACACAAAATGGAGGGTTGGTACCATCTGAAAAAGGCAGACTTGTACCATATAGGGTGAAAAAGACATTAAGGGGAATGCATATGATTAATCTCTTTTTCTTCCCACATGGAATTTCCCCAGAAATATGTTTCTTAGTAATCAGATTTGCAAATGAAGCTGTTTTTTTCTTTCTTTCAATAGCCAATCACAAAACAAATCATGCTAAATGCCAGACACATTGGTGAGAAATCTAACATTGGATGACAAACAGACATCTTTCACTACTTGCGGGAGCAACTCTTCTAAAAAGTATTTAATGTATCATTTAAATGTTCAATTAAGGGTAGAGATAACTTGGTTAAACACCTCATCCAGCAGTAGGTGATATCAGAGATGGATTTTCATGTGCTCTCATTCTAGTCCATTTACAGTAATTGAGTGTGGATGGCTACAGAGGTCATCATCACCCAATTGTTGTGTTTCATTTGTAACTTTTTATGTTTTAACACCACTTCTTCCTTCTGTTTTCTTACTGCAGAAATGTATTAAGAAGGATAAATGGACTAATCATATAATTTTGATCAGAAGTGCAGGAACCATCTGTCTGGAAGCAACCTTACAGGATGATCATTGGTCCCTTCCCTTCCCACCAACTCTCTCTCACAGTCTCATATATCCTATATCAAAAGTGGGAAATTATGGGAGGCTAGGGTGAGTATGAGATATTAGTTTGCCAGGAAACCTTGGAGGGCTGCCCCTCATCACATACTAATGCAAAAAATTAATTAAGTAAGTAAGTAAGTAAATAAGTAAAATAAAAAAAATTGCCCCAAAATGCCAGTTGCCAAAATGATGTACTTATAAAAGCTTGTTATGTTTCATGGCCACCTGTGCCTATGCAGGGCCAGAAAAAGCCTATTTTTAGCAACAGGAAGTGGCCTGAAGTTACTTCTTGTTTTAGAGAAAGGCTTCCTTAGCCTACAGGGGTGCATGAGAATAAAATGTGAGGGGATATTGAGCTCCTTGATGGAAAGATGGTTGCAAATGTAATCAACAATAAATAGCAAAAATTGAGATGATTGGTTTACCAATTAAATCTACATTCCTCCCTCCATTTTTGTGGGGGATCCATTCCAGACCACCACCACCCCCGTGAAAATGGAAAGTCACAAATATTCAAGTCCCATAGGCTTGAATGACCATGCACTCCTGTGCGTGGCTCTGTGCATGTGCTGTGGGCACACGCACCATTTCAACCCTCCCCGCTTGCCAGTCCGCGAAGGAGTGAGACTGCAGACTCAAAGTCTGCAAAAATGGAGGGATGAATGTATTAATGCTCTATTCCTTCTTCTTTCCATGCCTATTTTGAGAGTATTCCACTCCAGAGTTCATGATTAAGGAATATTCCAGAGAAGGCCCAGTTATCTTATCTTCTCTTCAGTTGAGCTGTGTGAAAATGAATTAAGGAGCCACTCATGAATCCACTTCAGCAAATTAAAAGTCAAACTCCAGCCTATTTTTAAATATTTTAAAATTATGCCAGACCAGTGCCATTCAGGGTGATGTCAATGACAAAGACCCTGCCATCCTCAAAAATCTATACTTGGATCAAATGTTGCTTTAACTTGATTGCCTTTAAGGTCAGAATGTGAACAGAATAAAGTAACCTGTAGGATGTGACTACTGGGTACGTATTTAATAAAGCTAAAGATAATAAATTGTAGGGCTCTTATGATGATCATGTCTTGAGTAGAGAACAGTTATTAAAACACTTCCCTTATTCAGCTTCCAAAGTAATGACAAAACCACAGGGAAGTCATGTTACACAGTTGCAGCAAATACAACAGGGTCTTGTGACTTTGCAAAGACTAACAATATGCCATTTTACTCAGAAGTAAACTCCACTGTATTCAATGGGACCTACTTCCAAGCAAACCTTAGAAAATGTATTTTTGGACTACAGCTACCATGCAGATTGGGGGATTCTGGCAGTTGTAGTCCATTGATAACATTTTCTAGTTTTGCTCCCAAGTCAATATATATAAGGACGCACCCTTATGTATTTAGATTGTCTTTAGATGTAACAACACACTATAGTTTATCATTAGGTAAATGAGCCTTTGGTTTAGAGAAATCCCCTTTCCCATCCCCACTTGTGGCCATTAGAAAGAGATAAGTTTATTTCGTGATTTCAGTTAATCATAGTTTCATGTTTTATTCAAACTCTATTTCCAGTTTAATTTTAACAACGAAATTAAGTGAAGCAAATCATCTTTGTAAACCAAGTGTTGACTTTAACTTGTTTTAGTAAGCCATCATTAAAGCTATCTTCATGGAATCAAGAATGTTCTGTTGCTGTTCTTCTTCTGTTGGAAAAGAGATAATAAAATTCTAGTCTTGCTTCCTGGCCCATGTGTGCTTTAAGACCTCTATGAGAGATGTTCATATATTCAAAAATATTAGAGACATAAAGTCTACTCTTCCAGATCCTAGCAGTATGCATCAAAAGTTCTCGCTACTGCAAAAGTGTTCTCTTCACTAGAGATATATCTTTTTATAAATGCCACATTTTCTTTGTGGCTGAGTTGATAAGACAAACCTATGCACACCTGAGCACTGAAATATGATTTGTATGATTTGTATGATGCTGTATTTGAGCAAAGACCAACTAGTCAACCATTCTATTCATATAGTAGCCAATGAGTTGCTCATGAAAAACCAATCAGTTGGACATAGCAATTTCACCCTCCATCTTGTGCACCCCAGCAGTTGATATAGGTAAAGGTAAAGATATTCCTCATTGACAAGGTTCTCAAGTCGTGTCCAACCATAAGGGGTGGTGCTCATCTCTGTTATTAAGCTGAAGAGCCAGCATTGTCAGAGACTAGTCTGTGGACATGTGGCCAGCATAATTGCACAGAATGCTGTTTACCTTCCCACTGAGAAGTGGTACCTATTTATCTACTTGCATTTGTATGTTTTCGAACTGCTAGGTTGGCAGAAGCTGGGACTAGTGATGGGAGTTCACCCCATCATGCAGCACCCGGGCCTCGAACTGCCAACCTGCCAATCTTGCAATCAACAGAGTCAGTGTATTAACCACTTGAGCCACTGCATCCCTTAGCAGCTCATATACAGAGGTAATATGGCACTTATAGTGGAGGTGATATATAGCCATCCTGTCTAGTAGCCATTAATGCCTGTAACCACCATTGGTTGTATCTAATCCCTTTTGGAGACCATCCAAATGAGATTTTGTGGCAATGAATTCCAATTTAGACTTTAAATAAACAACCTAATATTGATGGTCCAGGTTGGAAGTAAACACTCCAAAAGCTGGAACTATTCAACTTCAGACTGAAAAGTGTAGATGAAGGAAAACTTTAACTCCCTCTTTATCTTGAAAATTCACTTTAAAATTCTTTCACCTTACACAATCTCATAAGAAAAATGGGAACTTTTGCTACTCCCTCACATCCTTTGAGCATCAACTCTCAGATGTGAATATACCAATATGAGAAACAAATAAATATTATTTGTTAATTGGTTTCAACTTGACTTGAGGAAACTCCCACTACCTTTTACCATTTGCCTTGAGAGCTGAAACTTTTGAGAGCTGGTGTAAACCATTTGGAGGGTGAAACGTTTCACCTCTCCTTTGTTCTAGATTCTTCCATGTTGTGTGTATTATTCCCAATTTCAGTTGTGATGTAAAGAGAAGTGAGACTGAACCAGAGATTTCAAAACTTACTATTTTGGACTACAACTCCTGAAGACTCCTGGACAACATAGCCAGTGCTCTGGACAGAACAGTGGTGTAATGGTAAATGCTGATGTACATGCACCTTTCAAGATCATCCCCCTAGCTGTGCATCCACAGAGAATCAAAAAATGAAGGCAGTAGTGCCTGTTCAAACCAACAAACCAATTCTAGCAGTTTTCACCTCTGACGGAAATGGCTTTTTAGTATAGCTAATGGGTTTTAATTACTCAGATCTAACTATTCCCCAATACTTTGCTGATTAATAGGGAGCATATAACAATGTACAGTACTATTCCTGGGAAAATTCATCCCTTGCCTCCCTCCTTTCCCCAGTGTCCCTGAGGGCTGCAACTATACTTAGGACTTTATCACACCAGATTGCTAAGATGCCACAATTGTATTAGTGTTGAAAACCAGTTTGGGCACAGTCATTTTTGCACAGCTTTTCAAAAGTTCTATGGTGCTGCTATAGTTTCAGGCTCTGTCTTCTGCATGCTGGCCTTCAGAACCCTGTCTTCCTGCCTCATGCTCTTCCTAGTATGCCTTTCAGTCTTTTTTAAAAAAATTCAGTTACACAACCACAGCAATTTATTAAGGAAAAGAAGAAGAAAATAAATTGGGAAAAAAGAAAGAAAAAGAACAGCCTGCTTAGGAATAGTATAGGGAGAGGAAGAGAAGGGCATAATCATGCCCACTCGCACCATGTGACTGCTTGCATATTGGAAATGCAGCAGGAGGAACTTTTCACTTCTGAATCAACAGTGGAAAAGCAATGCAATTGGGGGGAATTGATAGGTTTTGCCTGTCAGTGAAAATGAGCGCTCTGGGAAACAGATGGAAGACAAAACAGCTATAGGTCAGACATGGTGTCATGTGATAATATATGACCACAGATGCTACTATGATGCTGTAATTGTGCTTTGGCAGCCTTGTGTGATCAAGTCCTAAGACGGAACACAGAAGCCTGAGGGGATTGCAGATGATATCATCATTGCTACTAATCAAACAGTCTTGGCACTTTGATCCTATGAGCCCTGGGTCCACTACACCACATGGACTGAGGCTTTTACTCTGAATTTTTTATACTGGGAGTAAATGTTGCCTTCTGTTGTCCAGCAGTGGAACCATTCTCCAAAAGTGATACACATGTTGGACACACTGAGCACCAACATTACAGCTTACAGGGGTTTCTTTCTGATATTCATGAATCCACTTTAGTTTGTATTCAGAGCATGTTGCTATAAGGGGTGAACACTTATATTACACTGTGTATAAACCTAAATCACTTCTGCTTCCCCAGCACTATGAATAAGAATTATTTTCCAACAGAGTGTAATAAGGAGCAAGGAAGGGAAATATCCTGTCATAGTATAGCTTTCTTTTCTTAAGCCATGATAGAATATTTCACAATTTTAAAAAGGCATTAATCTTACTGGCATGATAAAATTTTATTAGGAAATTCTTTCACAGAAGGACTCAGGGTTGTTTGTTTGTTTTTTTGTCTTTTGCACACAAGGAAATACAAGTAAACCAGAACCCATGTGCCAGCTGCTACACTTTTCAAACTGATTTCTTTGCCGTATATACTCGAATATCAGTTGACCTCATGTATAAGTTTAGGGCAGGTTTTGGGGCAAAATTATGGATTTTGATATGACCTATGGATAAGTCAAGGATAAAATTTAAGAGCATGTTACAAAAGATGTAAAGGATGGTGCAAAAGAAAACAATGTCAAAGAACTTACAAAAGTTTCAGCAGGCATGACTGTTTGTGCTCACCCTAAAGGCTGGATGGATGAGAGAGTATAGGTAGATCAGTGCTTCCAGGATAGATTGCACTCTTGTTTTTCATCAGGGGATGGTTCCTTTTAAAAATTAAAAATAAAAATAAGAGTTAAGGCATAGTACTTGCATTGACCCATGGATAAGTCAACTCAGGTTTTTGGGGTCGAATTTTTGACTAAAATTTCTAGACTTATACATGAGTATATACTGTATCTACTTATATGTCAAAGTAAGTGCTGAAAGAGTGGATGGTGGAAATAAGAATGGATAGTACCATATCACATTACAGTTGAAAGCAGAATCACAGTTTAGAAGTAATATTTGCTTCAATTAGAAAACCAATATAATGAGAGGACAAAGCTATTTCCCCGCTCCTGGTTATACTAGTCTTCTATTTGCAAAGATTTCTGCACATGAGTGGGATTTAAAATGACATTCTTCATCTGCAGTCTGAAGTGGTTTGTTGTTTGTTAATTGTTTTCAAGCCAGCTTTGACTTATGTTGACCCTACGAAAGAGAGATCTTCAAGACACTCTACCATCATCCCTACAGACCCCTGTCACATCACTCTACTATTTATTTATTTATTTATTTATTTATTAAATATCCTTCCTTTCTCCTGCTTTGGGACTCAAGGTGGGCTACCACAAGGCTAAAACATAATTCATCTACAAATCTGATTATTAAAAAAGTTAAAATAGTCTCTGCCTGCCTGTGGAAGAAGAGCAGAGAGGGACTACATTGGCCTCCCATGACAGGAAATTACACAGCCTGAGAGCAGCCACTGAAATGGGCTGTAGTCGCTCAGTGGCAGCGTTGTCATTTTAGAGTGTGATAATATCCAATCACATTCCAAAATGCAACTCCAGCCTGTAGTAGTTTGCTTTATTTTGCTGTGAGATAATCTCCTAAGGCAGGTTCCTACATAGAGTCTTTTAGATAGTCTGAATAGTACTTAACATCTTAGAAAGGGGATGAATACCTACCTGATGTTAGACAAAACCTGTCAGGCAAAACTGAGACATGAGGAAGTGTTTGGACTGAGGTCTTTATTTATCTTTCTTTGTACAGCCTGTCTTCTACTGACTTAAGAAGCACTTCCAGAGATCTTGACAAGGTGAAACACTTATTTAGGTGTATGAAAGAGGCCCATGGACTTTCTTCTCAGAGAATAGTCCTTTGTTTGAAGTTGTTTTTTGTTTGAAGAGCTGTCTGATCCAAGTTTGGTTTAAGGGGTGGTGGTGGTGGTGGAAACAGAAGAAGGAAGAGCAGCAAAAGCTTTGAAATTGCTCAACAGCAGTTAGCACCTGGATGATACAAAATAGGGCCCATGATCATAGTCTTCTCTATTGTGGTGAGATGTATCACGTTTCTATCTAAACGATTGTTGTTGCTGTGTGTCTTAAAGTTCCTTTTGGCTTATGGTGACCCTAAAGTGAACCTGTCATGTGTTTTTCTTGGCAAGATTAGTTCAGAAGACGTTTGCCACTGCCTAACTTTTGCATTGTGTAAATTGTCCAGGCTCAACAAGTGGATTTCCATGGCTGAGCAGGGTCTTGGACTCTACTCTCCGAGAACCCTAGTCCATCATTCAATACCGTACTGGTTACTCCTAAGCTGTCTCCCATTTCAAATAGCCTAGATAGCCTTGGCAGCAGACCGGCTGAGCTGAAACTGCAGCTGCTCAATGCCAAGTCAGTAAATGGAAAGACACCACTTATTCAGGACTTGATCCTGGACAAGCATGCAGACCTGGCTTGTATTACAGAGACCTGGTTGGATGAAGCTGGGGAGGGGCAAATCTCTCCCAGCTTTGCCCACCTGGGCTCTCCATACACAGCAGACGAGGCCTGGGAGGCGAGGAGATGGAGTTGCAGTGGTTTATTGGGACTCCATTTCCCTTACCAGGTGCCCTGTTGCACAGTCTACTGGGTACGAGGGTGTCTACTTAAAGGTGGATGGCCAGGACAGAATAGGGATTCTGTTGGTGTAGCACCCACCCTGCTGTTCAACAGTCTCCCTTCCTGAGCTGGCTGAGTTGGTCTCAGCAATGGCGTTGGAGTCTCTGTGGCTGATTGTGCTGGGGGACTTCAATATCCATGCACACAGACCACACTGTCAGGAGTGGCTCAGGACTTCCTGTCTACCATGACAACCATGGGGCTATCCCAAGTAATATCTGGTGCCACCCATGTTGCAGGACACACTCTGGACCTATATTCTGTTCAGGGCAGGATGATAGTGATCTGGGAGTGGAGGAATTCTCTGTAGTCCCGTTGTCATGGACTGATCACTACCTAGTAGAGTTTAGACTCACTGGGACTCTGCAGGGGTGGGGGGGCGATTAAGATGGTCCACACCAGGAGGCTTATGGATCCAGATGGATTCCTGATGGCTCTTAGGGAGTTTCCTGCTGCCTTGGCAGGTGATCCTGTCAAAGCCCTGGCTGATCTCTAGAATAGGAAAATGGCCAGGGCAGGGGACACGATTGCCCCTGAGCATCCCCTCCCATGGAGTGGAGGCAGACGTGTCCCCTGGTTCATCAGGGAGCTGATGGTGATGAAACAAGTGGGATGGAGACTAGAGCAACGATGGTGGAAGACTCGGAGTGAATCCAACCGAACATGGGCTAGAGCTCACTGGAAAGTCTATGTTGTGGCAGTGGTGGCAGCGAAGTCTGCATAGTGTCATCCAGCGGAGCTTTTACAAGTGGTCAGGGGCCTTTTAGATTCTGGCTCCCAAGAAGGAAACAAAGAGCACTGTATAGCTCACTGTGAAGAATTCACAAGACACTTTGTAGACAAAATCTCCCGGATTTAGTCTCCCTTGGATGCTGTAGTTGAGAATGGACAACCATCAGCTGGTCTCTAACATCCCATTTTGGGGCAAGGTTCTGGAGTGAGTGGTGGCTGGATGAAACGGATTATTTGGATTCATTTCAATCTGGCATCAGAACTGGCTATGGCACAGAGATGGCTTTGGTTGCCTTGGTGGGTGACCTACACAGGGAACTAGACAGGGGGAGTGTGTCCCTGTTGGTCCTGTTAGATCTCTCAGTGGCTTTTGATACCATCAACCATGGTATCCTTCTGAGCCACCTTTCTGGGATGTGACTTGGGGGCTATGCAGTGGTTCCAGTCTTTCTTGGAGGGGGGGACTCAGAAGGTGGTGTTGGGGGACTCCTTTTGACTCTTTGGCCACTGGTCTGTGGAGTCCTACAGGCTTCTGTGTTGTCCCCCATATTTTTTAACATCTACATGAAATTGCTGGGAGAGGTCATCCAAAGCTTTGCTGTTTCTGTGCTGAACCAGTGTCTGCTGTCAGTAATTGACTGGGTGAGGGCAAACAAATTGAAGCTTAATCCAGACAAGACAGAGGTGCTCCTGGTCAGTCATAAGGCAGATCAGGGAATTGGGGCTTTGCCTGGGCTGAATGGGGTTACACTCCCCCTGAAATCTCTAGCTCACACCTTGGGTGTGCTCCTGGACTCCACTGTGAGCCTGAATGCCCAGGTCTCAGCATTGGCCAAGAGTGCATTTGCACAGTTAAAAGTAGTGCTCCAACTGCACCAATTCCTTGAGATGTCAGATCTGGCTACAGTGACACATCTTGATTACATCCTGTTTGACTACTGTAACACACACTACATGGGACTGCCTTTGGAAACTGTTCGGAAACTTCAGCCAGTTCAAAACACTGAAGCCAGAATGCTGACCGGAGCCAGTTATAGGTAGCATATAACTCCTGTATTGAAACAATTTCACTGGCTACAGATTCATTTCCAGGCAGTGCTGGTCATAATAATAATAATAATAATAATAATAATAATAATTTTTTATTTATAACCCGCCCCTCTGCGCGGCAATCGGGGCGGGGTACAACAATATTAAAATAGAACAAAGTTAAAAACATTCCATCATCCCATAGTCCCACCCTCCCATCCCCTTAAAACAGAATTAAACAAATGACCAATTAAAATACAATATTAAAAACATAATGACAATAATATAAGGAGTCAGATTTACAAGTCAGGGACCCATCCCTAGGCTGAGAGTTATTCCGGGAAGGCCTGCCGGAAGAGATCCGTCTTTACTACTTTCTTAAAAGCAGCAAGAGTGGTAATTAGACGGATCTCATCCGGCAGGCCATTCCATAATCTGGGAGCGGTCGCAGAAAAGGCCCTTTGGGAGGTCTGAGACAGCCTAGTTTTTAGTGGCTGTAGCAGATTCCTCCCAGAGGACCGAAGGGCGCGGGGGGGTTCATATGGGGAAAGGCGGTCCCTAAGATAGGATGGACCCAAGCCATGTAGGGCTTTAAAGGTTAAAACCAACACCTTGTACTGCGCCCGGAAACTAATCGGCAGCCAGTGGAGGGATTTCAGCACAGGTGTTATGTGCTCCCTCCTTGATGTTCCTGTAATTAACCTGGCTGCCATATTCTGTACCAGTTGAAGTTTCCGGGTTAGGCACAAGGGTAGCCCCATGTAGAGTGCATTGCAGTAATCTAGTCGCGAGGTTACCAGGGCATGTACCACAGTTTCCAGATCCCTCATGTCCAGATAAGGGCGCAGTTGGCGTATCAGCCGAAGCTGATAACAGGCACTCCTGACCACCGCATTCACCTGACTGGTCATGTGAAGCGATGAGTCAAGGAGCACCCCCAAGCTGCGAACACAGTCCTTAGAGGAGAGTGTGACTCCATCCGGGACTGGAGACTGTATTCCCAGATCTGGTTTCGGGCCTGTGACTGCAAGTACCTCCGTTTTGTCTGGATTCAACTTCAATCTGTTTTTCCTCATCCAACCCATTACCGCTCTGAGACAGTCATTAAGAGGAGAGGCGCCATCTGAAGTCTGAGACGATGATCTGGTCATGGAGAGATATATCTGGGTGTCATCAGCGTACTGAAGACACCGAGCTCCATGCCTCCGAATAATCTCCCCCAGCGGCTTCATATAAATATTAAACAACATCGGGGACAGGATGGCGCCCTGAGGGATGCCACAATTAAGCTCGATTTTGGATGAGCAACTATCCCCGAGCCTCACCCTCTGGGATCTGCCCGAGAGGAAGGAGCGGAACCACTGCAGAGCAGTGCCTCCGATTCCCAACTCTCTCAGGCGATCTAAGAGGATGGCATGATCTATAGTATCAAAGGCCGCTGAGAGATCCAAGAGCACCAACAGGGTCACACTACCCCTGTCGATACTCAGGCGGAGGTCATCGGTCAGAGCAACCATGGCAGTCTCCACTCCATATCCTGTCCTGAAGCCAGTTTGAAATGGGTCGAGATAATCGGTTTCATCCAAGAGTGCTTGGAGTTGGGAAGCAACCGCCCTCTCGATCACCTTGCTCAAAAAAGGGAGCAAGGAGACTGGTCTATAGTTGTTTCTATCCAGGGGATCCAGGGAAGGCTTTTTCAGGAGTGGCCTAACTGCCGCCTCCTTTAAACAAGATGGTACCTTGCCTTCCCTGAATGACGCGTTGATTGTGTCCCGAAGGAACACCTTCAGCGCGTCCCCCCCCGGACGACCAGCCAGGATGGACAAGACCTATAAAGCCCTACACAGTTTAGGTCCAGACTATTTGAGAGACCATATCTTCCCATATGAATCACCTAGAGCCCTAAGATCCTCAGGAGAAGGCTTTCTCTCAGTCCCACCACCATCCCAGGCTCGCTTGGTGAGGACATGAGACAGAGCCTTCTCAGTGGCTGCTCCCACCCTATAGAACTCCCTTCTGTGGAAGGCTAAGCTTGCCTTTCACCAGCAGGTAAAAACGTTTCTATGCAGGCAGGCTTTTTAAAATCATGCAAGCCTGGTTTTACTGAGGTGTGTGTGTTAGATTATGTTTTTAACTTTTGTATGTTTTAAATATTAACTTTGTAGTGTTTTAATTTGGTTATTTTAATTGTCTTTAAAAATTGTTTTAATGTGTTTTTATATTGTGAGCCACTAAAATTTCTAGACTTATACATGAGTATATACTGTATCTACTTATATGTCAAAATAAGTGCTGAAAGAGTGGATGGTGGAAATAAGAATGGATAGTACCATTCTTTTTGGGAGAAAGACAGCATAGAAATAAAATAAAATAAAATAAAATAAAATAAATACTGGCTTTTTTATTTTTTTAAATCAGCATTTTAATCCATACATATAGGCCAAGAATTTGCACCAGGTGACATACATAGCTATATCTCCATAGTTATATGTCTTGATATCTCCCCCAACCACTTTATAAGTAGCGCAGACCCCAGCCCAACATGGCAGGAGAATTGACAGGGATGCATCTAGCTGTTTTCCTATAGCTGGACACTCTAGGACAGTCATCCAACAGGACCTTTGTGTGTCCTTGGGAGGTGACTGCAGATTATGTCCTTGCAGCAGATCAAACTACAGGAAAATAACTGGATGTGTCGCCACTGATCTCACTGCTTTCTGATAACATGAACATTGCTATGTTGTGTGGCCACATTGCTTACAAGATAGTTTTGTGAAGATTATGGTCATTGCATTGTGACAACAGAATTCCTATCTTGCAATGAGCAAAAGAGCCAGTGTGCTGTAGTGATCTGAGTATTGGGCTATGACTCTAGAGACCAGGGTTTAAGTCCCTGCTTGGCCATGGAAACCCACTGGGTGGCCTTTGGCAAATCACATTCTCTCAGCCCCCAAGAAAAGCAAACCCCCTCTGAAAAAAATCTTGCCAAGAACACTCCCGTGATAGGTTTGCCTTAGGGTTGCCATATGCCAGTAACAACATGAAGGCACACCACAATAAATAAGCAAAAAAGTGAGTTGCAATGGCATTAAGTCTGACTCATGCCATGGTCATTCACCAACAGTGCCAACCATAAATGAACAAATACAAAGTTTATATCATCTTTTGAGTTCTTTTTTGGTGATGCATTTCCTATGGAAGCAAAGTAAAGAGTAAGTGTCCACCCTAACCCAACCGTCCATCTTCTTCCATTCATAACATCAATGCTGTTAGATGCTTCAGGGTGCAAAAACATTGCTAGTGCTTCACAATTGCCAAAAATGTGTCTTCCACCAGCCACCCTCTCTAGCCTTTTGTGTTCTTGTTAAAATTCATTGATGTGGAGAAAACTCTTTCTTCATTGACCACTGACCTGATTTCTCTGTACTGGAACAGGGATCCTGAACATCCTCAACAGGTGATCTGGCTTGAATAAGCCAGTTTTGCTTCATGCTTTCTCGAGCATGAGAACATGTGCCAGAAGCTGGCAGTTGCAACATGACCTCTGAGCCATACAAATTGAAGAGATGTAAAATACATTATTGTTATTTATCTGGGCAGGAACATCCTCAAAATATGAAAACTAAGTAAACGTGGCCTTAATCCATTTATTGGCATTTACTGAAATGAATCATCCTCAGTTTGTTGATAACTGATATGGCTAAATTTTGCAGTACTTAATTTAATCCATCTTTGCCAGCTGGAGGTCTGCATCCTATATTTTGCTTCACAAAGAATTTGGAACAACAAATCCCCAAATTCTCCTTCTAATGGAATTCTAATAATTCCCCAGCCCGTTCAAAAAACAAGTCCCTCACCCATGGATTTTCTTATAAAAGTCATTTTGGAAAGCCATGTAGGAGAGCAATTTTATGGAAGGTGACTTAAGGATGGAACATTCCTTCCTATTCAAAGCCAGGGGCAAAATGAGGGTATTGCTCCTCAGAAATAAAATTTTAAAAAATTGCTCCCTCTGAATATTTTTTCACTAGAAAATGTCTAGCATTCCAATAACTTAGAACTTTAGTGGAGTATTGAGAAATATAGGCCATAATCCCGTATGGAAGTTGCATGTTTGTATGTAGATTTATTTACTTGTGGGGTTTAGAAATAGGCAGTTTCATAAAATCCATACCTACCAGAGGGCTGCTGTTACATTACTATATGGCAGAGCCAGCAAAGTGACCATTGCGCATATGGCTGCAATGGATAAGAGGCCCATTCTGTAGCAAGCACAAAACCACCAAGGGATCTTACAACCCACTGAATTATTTGTTTTGTATCCTTTTAATACTATAGGATTTGATACTCTTATTAGGCTCTTATTAGGCTTTCATTCTTGTAGCAGAATTGTGGGATAGAAAACATAAACAAGAAAAGAAAGAAGTAAATCCTTATCTTGAAGCACTTTCTCTTGAAGAACATGTAGAAATGTCCACATTTTGCACTTTTAAGCATAGGAGTACCCCCGCCCCTCCCGGATCTCACATAATCATAACATTTATGAAGAAATTGGGAATAATCTCTGAGCAATTTCCAAACCAGAAGATATATTGTTGGGCACACTGACTAGGTAAGTCATTTCCTTGAACCAAATTCTGTGAATTCAGGGCAGTATTTAAGAGTATTCAGAGCATTTTTGAACAGCAGCAGCAATAAAAGAGGAAACGGATAGTGTACAGAGGTCTTTGGAATTTTTGGTGGGAAAAAACGTCACCTTCTTGAAGCAGAAGTAGATGAACAAAAGGAAATGCAACACTGAATTCAGAAGAAAAGGGAGCATTGTAACCTTAAATTATTATTATGGGGTGGAATCCTGTTTAGCAGTTATGAATGCATAACCTAGAATGATGCACTCATTACTGTTTTGTATTGACAATCCTTATGTAGCCCCTAGTTTAGGGTATATATAGGGACCATGAAAGTTCCCCAGTCCCTACTTATCAAGGTGCAGCCACTGAGATTGATGGGGGTTTATTCCCCATTGATCATGAAGCAGTTGACTGATGGTCCCACAAACAAACTCTGGCTCAAGGGGGAATTGTGGCAGCAAACCTGCTTCTGCCTGTCTCACTCATTGCTCAAGGAAGGGGTGGGAGTATTATTTATCTGCTTCCGGCAGGAGCATCATTTATCTTCTTCCAGCTCAATGGGGAACAGCCTCCCATTGATCACAATGGTTGGTATCTGGTCAATGAAGATTGGGAGATCAGGCTGGGAGTCACTATAACTATGGTGCTAATGCATTTGTAACTCCCCACCAGGATTCCTGCCATCATTTTTTTTCCTGGCCAAGAAATGTGCAAACAATTATGACCTAGATGAAATGGCACATAGAAATAGCTCAAGTGCATACAATCTCAGCTTGCTTATAGAATACCTGATACTTGAGCAGAACAACAAAAGAAGTGTGTTTAAGGTTGGTTATTTATTTCGGTAGGAGTGAATTGTAGGACTTACCCAGAGTTTCGTTTTGCATGCTATATAGAATAGCTATAAGTTTAGGGAGGAACATTTAGAATTGTCAGCAAGAGCACTTTACTGCAACATCAAATGACAAATCCCAGGATTTCATAGGATGGTGACATGATAGTTAAAGTGGAATCTTAGTGGAATCATAAAAGATTATCAGACAGGGGAAGGGGGAAGGGGGAAGCGGGAGTAAAAAGCATACTCCCGGCAAAGTTGTGCGATCGCGCTGAAGATTTTCAGACACATTGCGCTTATCCAGGACTTTACCCATGAAGATCCAGGAATGCTGCAGCAACAATAAACCATTCACAGGGAAGTCCTGGGAATGGTTTGTTGCTGCAGCATATCTTCATGGGTTAAGTCCTGGATAAGTGCAAAGTCTGAAAATCCACAGCATGATTGCATGACTTTGCTGGGAGTATGCCTTTTTCTTCCCCGATTTCCCCCTGTTTCATAGAATTATAGAATCATATAATCATAGAGTTGGAAGAGACCACAAGGGCCATCTAGTCCAACCCCCTGCCATGCAGGAACTCAAAATCAAAACATCCCACACAGATGGCCATCCAGCCTCTGTTTAAAGACCTCCAAAGGAGGAGATTCCACCACACTCCAAGAGAATGTGTTCCACTTTCGAACAGCTCTCATTGTCAGGAAGTTCCCCCTAATGTTGAGGTGGAATCTCTTTTCCTGTAGCTTGCATCCATTGTTCCGGGTCCTGTTCTCTGGAGCAGCAGAAAACAAGCTAGCGCCCTCCTCAATATGACATCCCTTCAAATATTTAAAGAGGGCTGTCATATCCCCTCTTAACCACCTCTTCTTCAGGCTAAACATATCCAGTTCCCTAAGTCATTCCTCATAGGGCATGGTTTCCAGACCCTTCACCATTTTAGTCGCCCTCCTCTGGACACGCTCCAGTTTTTCAACATCCTTTTTGAATTGTGATGCCCAGAACTGGACACAGTATTCCAAGTGGGGCCTGACCAACACAGAATACAGTGACACTATTACTTCCTTTGAAAGACAGCATAAGCTACTAATAAAGGCGAAAGGGGGGAAGGGAAGAAGAAAAAAAAACAACAACCCATAGACAAGATTGAGAACTTCTTCTTATAAAATAGAAGAAAAAGATATATTTACCTAAACTGTGGATGGAAACATGGAACAAACAAAGGAACAAAGAAAAAGTCAGAGGAGACCTTAAAAAATAAATAATAATACAAAAAATATAAGTATGAATATAAAGCAATATTAATAATAATAACATAAAAGTTTGAAGTGAATTGGACTAATCAAATTGGATTAACTGAATGTGTAACAATTTTTTTGATACTTTATTATCCTTTGAGGTATCTATCCCAACAAAGTTTATAAAGAAAATTGTGTGTGTGTGTGTGTGTATCCTTTTCTCTCTCTCTCTCTCTTTTTTTCTTTTTCTTTTGTTATTTCTTGCTTACCTCCTCTTTCTGGATTAAATATATTGCTACGATATTTAGTAACTAAACTCTAGCTTTAGAATAACAAAAAAATTCTTATGAAATAGATATTTTATATTTATATTTATATTATATTTTTTCCCTTAACTATATTGTATAAGAGTAATGTTGGTATAATTATATAGAGGTTATTTGGATTCAAAGATGTACTAATTAGCTTAAAAATTTCATATCCACTACTGAATCCAAAATAGAAAGTTATAGCTGAAATATCTATCACTAATATATAGAAAAGTGGTGGGAATAAGAGGGATATAGAATAAAAAGGATTTGTATGATATATAGAGATATACAGAGAGATAAGCAACAAACGTAAGCTATAGGAATTTTGAACTTTAATATTCAATTAAACATATATAAAAATCAACTAAAACAGGGAGAAAAAGAAGGAAAAATGGCCACAATGAAAAAAAAAATATAATACAAACATCTACTCAAAGAAGAGGCTCGATAGAAGATACGGTAAAAGTAAAAGATCCCATAGTGATGTTATTAGATGAGATGAGAAGATTGAGACAGGAAGTGAAAGAAAATAGGCTGGAGATGAAAGAAGACCTCAAAGAATCTAATCAGGAAATAAGGGAGGAAATTAAAGAGGCCAGATCAGAGATAAGAAAAGATTTTTAAAAAGAACTGTACAATATCGGTAGAAGGATGGAAAAAATGACTTTAGACATAAATGAAACTCAAAAGGAGGTAGAAAAAATAAAAGAAAGAACAAGTACAATGGAACAAACTCTAAAAGAAAAAACAAGAAAGAACAAGCACAATGGAACAAACTCTAAATGAAAAAAACAAGAACAACGACAATTATGGGAGTGGAACAGTGAACCTAGACACGGAAAAATCTATCAAGATTAGAGGACTTATAGAAAAACAGGACTCCTAGATCCCTTTCCCACGTAGTCTTATTAAGCCAGGTGTCCCCCATCTTATATCTATGCATTTCATTTCATTTTTTGTTTTTTGTTGTTGTTGTTGTTGTTTTTGCCCTAAGTGAAGTACCTTACATTTCTCTGTGTCGAAATTCATTTTGTTACCTTTGGCCCAGCTCTCTAATCTATTAAGATCATTTTGAATTTTCATCCTGCCCTCTGGGGTATTAGCTATTCCTCCTAATTTGGTGTCATCTGCAAATTTGAGAAGCATGCCCCCTATTCCTTCATCCAAATCTTTGATAAAGATGCTGAATAGCACTGGGCCCAGGACAGAACCCTGTGGCACCCCACTGGTCACTTCTCTCCAGGATGAAGAAAAGCCATTGCTGAGCACCCTTTGGGTTCGGTTAGTCAACCAGTTACTAATCCACCTAACAGTTGTATTGTCTAGCCCACATATTACTCTCTTGTTTGCAAGAATATCATGGGGGACCTTGTCAAAAGCCTTACTGAAATCAAGATATGCAATGTCTACCGCATTCCCTTCATCTATCAAGCTGGTAATTTTATCAAAAAAAGAGATCAGATTAGTCTGGCATGACTTGTTTTTAAGAAACCCATGTTGACTTTTAGTGATTATGGCATTCCCTTCTAAATGTTCACAGACTCTCTGTTTAATGATTTGCTCTAGAATCTTTCCTGGTATTGATGTCAGACTAACTGGGCGATAGCTGTTGGGATCCTCTTTTTCCCCTTTTTTGAAGATGGGGACAATGCTTGCCCTCCTCCAGTCTGCTGGGACTTCTTCTGTTCTCCAGGAGTTCTCAAAGATTATTGCCAGTGCCTCTGAGATTACATTTGCCAGTTCTTTTAATATCCTTAGATGTAGTTCATCTGGTCCTGGAGACTTAAATTCATCTAGGTTAACCAGGTATTCCTGCATTTCCTCTTTACTTATTTTGTGCTGCATTTCCCCTATTGTGTCCTCTGCTCCATTTTCCTCAAGTTGAACACCCCTTTCCTTTTGTAAGAAGACTGAGGCAAAGAAGGTGTTGAGTAGTTCTGCCTTTCCTCTGTCCCCTGCTAGAATTTCTCCATCTTCTCTGAGCAGTGGCCCTATCATTTCCTTCTTCTTTCTTTTGCTACAGACATACCCCAAAAGGCCCTTTTTATTGTCCTTTACCCCTCTAGCAAGCCTGAGCTCATTCTATTTGATAGTGTCCATAGTTAAAGTGGAATCATAGTGGAATCCTTGCACATTGTGTAGTGTGCAAGAGGTCTACAACTCCCAGGGTCCCCAGGCTGGGATGTCCTTTGGTCCCTTGGGATCTACAATCCAAATAAGTAATTTTCCAGGCTCTACTGAAACCTGGCGTCAGCTCTGGGGTCAATTATCAGTGGCAACAACTACCTGATAAAGTCCAGTTTCCAGCACTGCTGTCTGCACTGAAACACTCCTGTCTCTACCAAATCTTCAGAGGCAATTAGCAGTCACTTTACTTCTGCTGTTAGCAAACCAAACCACAGAGTGGTGGTTGTAGTCACACAGGATGTAGGCATAAAATAAGCATCAATAAAACAAAAATGAGCAAAGCAACCTATTCCCAGAAGAGCTGTTAACTGCAAGAAAAATCACATTACATATTTCTTTTTTGTTTCTTATCATCCGTATGTAAGAAAGAGGAACCTGAGTCCTGATTAAAGATTCTAAAATGATTCTTGACACCATGCAACCTCTTTTGTATGCATGATCTGCTATGCTATCCTTCTAATAAGTATGATCCAGACTCCTCAATGAAATTTACCATTTTTTTTTAATGCCACATCCCCCCTAGCTATAGCTTAATAGTTAGATGTCAGATCTTTTGGCTACAGTCTCACTGAAGTAAAAAGGCCTAAGCATGACTAATTTTGTGCTGGATTGTGGCCACAAAGTACATCAAGAAATGAATATCTGTAGCTGAAATCTTCATACTCTGTAGCTTCTTAGTGCCCACTTTATTCATTTGGGACCAAAATTGTGTGGCTAGAAAAGAAAGACAAGAGTTGATACTGATTTGAATAGAATTTGCATGTGCTAATTTATGTGAATGAGGTATAAATACCCTAAAGGCACCAATCTCAATTTATTTTGGAAGATAAGCAGTGTCTGTCCTGGTTAGTACTTGAATGAGAGACTCTCAATGAATACCAGGTGCTATAGTAGGCTATATTTCAGAGAAAGGAACTGGGAAACCATCTCAGAGAATTCCCTACCTAAGAAAACCCAGTGAAAATTCATAGCAATCACCATAAATTGACAGGCAACTTAAAGGCATCTGCACACAAAATTTGTGTGTATAGCTGCAAATTTAACACTGGAAGATGCAATCCAGCAACATCTGAAGAGGCCCAAGATTTCCATGCCTGATTTATATCGAACTACAGTAATACCCATCAAAGTGGGGGGAAATGGTAATCAGCAAGTGGTCTGTGTGCCTGCACAAGCTGGCATCCTTATTCCCAACTAGATTAGATCCATTCAATCCATAGTTGAATCATTGGATCAATGGGATTTAACTATGCATTAACTCACAATTCAACAACTGATTGAACTGATTGGGCTTTCTTTAGTCAGTGACTACCACAGCATTTAGGACTTAGGTTGTATGCACAGCAGAATTATGCGGTTTGACACCACTTTAACTGCCATAGCTGAATGCTATGGAATTCGAATTTGTGAGATATTTAGCCTTCTCATTCAGAGAAATCTGGTTTCTAGATTCCATAAGATGGAGCTAAAGCAGTTTTAAACTGCATTATTTCAGCAGTGCAGATTAGTCCTTAGTCTGCTGTCTACGGGGGGTTGCAGACTGCCAGAAATAGTGCAAATTGAGTCCACTTTTAGGGTTAGGGTTAGTGCTAGGGAATCATGGGAACTGTATTTTATTGTGGCACCAGAGCTCTCTGACAGAGAAGGCTCAATGTCTCAGAAAAAAAAAAACAATTCCCATGATTCCCTAGCACTAACCCTAACCCTAAAAGTGGACTCAATTTGCACTATTTCTGGCAGTCTGCAACCCCCCTACATGCTAACCTTTGCTGAGCAACTTCAAGACAGATACTTATGATACTTCTTCAAACTGGACTTGAATGAAAGGGTAAAGGTAAAGGTATTCCCCGCTGACAACATTGTCAAGTTGTGTCCAACCATAGGGGTCAGTGCTCATCTCCATTACCAAGCCGAAGAGTCAGCATTGTCAGAGACTATTCTGTGATCATGTGGCTAGCATGATTGCACAGAACGCTGTTTACCTTCCCATCAAAGTGATACCTATTTATCTACTTGCCTTTGCATGCTTTCGAACTGCTAGGTTGGCAGAAGCTGGGAATAGTGACAGGAACTCACCCCATCATGAAGCAAACCCTGAAATAGAAGTCACATTCAAATTGAGAACTAGCCTTCAAATAGAAAGGTATCATCTGTAAAATAGAATCAGGATGGTTCTACCTTTAGGAACAACTGCTCAGGCATCAAGAGCAACAAATTCTTAGTTACTTACTTTCTGGTTACAGTATTTTTATATCCAAGGATATGGATAACTGCTTGTGGGATGGCAAAAAAACATAGCATATCATTTACACATTGGGCACCTTGAGCTGCATAGTAGCAGGGGTGTAGTTGTGTGGGCCAGGGACAAAGGTATTCCTCTGCAAATAACATTTCTACCCTCCAAATGAAAATTTTTCCTCAGTCCTCAAATTCCTGCCATTGCAGAGAGTATGATAATGAACATGATTGTTGCTTCTGATTAATACAGAATATATAAGAAAGTGACCTTTGCATTGGTTCCTTAGGTAATGACCCCATTTAAACCCCTGCACTTAAGAGAGTGTTCCCATGCCAGCCTATATTTCATCTTCCATGCCATGATGAATGACTTTTAATCAACAGTTTCAACAAATAGTTCATGATTGAAACCTGTAATTTTAATTACTACATCTTTCTGCATTTTCAGAGTAGAGTGAAAGCTCATTTTTCCAGTCCATTGCTGTGTGTTAATAACCTATTACAAAGCAGTGTGTCAAAAAAAAAAAAAAGGGGGGGGGGGTCAAGTGTCAAATAAATTTATTCTGAGCAATAGCATCTTCTTTGAAATACTCCTAGTAATCCCTTCTAATTGTCATAATAATAGGAAAGCTATTGATCATCTGTGGCCTACGTTGAGGCTATGGTGGATTTAAATGCAACAGTATTGATTTCCATATCATCATTTGCCATAGTCTGCTTCTCTTGTACAATAGGATTTGGAAAAATAAGAGACAGAGAAAGATGGGGGGGGGGGGGGGAGAGAGATTAGAATATTGGCCAGAATTCAGTATCACACTTACAGATGCATAACCTGCAGCTTCACATCAGTAACTGGCCTGCATTTATACATAATCACATAGTCAGGAAGGAATAAAAGGATATAGGTTGCAATACACAGAAGTATTATATAAAAGAGATGACAAAATGAAGAACATATGGAACAAAGAGCCATGTGAAGATGAACCTCAAATTCTAAAATGTGAGGTGGAAGCTGCAATAAGAAAAATGGCAAAAAAATAATAACTAGGAACAGATGATATTCCAATCAAACTGCTGCAATCCACATTGACAGCGTCAGCTCTAGTGCTAACTAACATATGTCAACAGATACAGAAAACAAAATGATGGCCAACAGATTGGAAATGATCAATATACATCCCCATCCATAAAAAAGGAGACACAAAGGATTGTAGCAACTATAGGACTAATCTCCCATGTAAGCAAAATCATGCTCAAAATTCTGCAACATAGACTCCATGGAGAGAGAAATCCCAGAGGTCCAACCAGAGTTCAGGAAAGGAGGAGGCATGAGGGACCACATTGAAAACATACAATGGCTAAAGAAAACAAAAATCCACCAATACCTTTATTGGCCAACCAAAATGCACAATATACTTGCTGTATATTTTGGTTAGTCAATAAAGGTATCACTGTTTGGTGGATTTTTGTTTGCATTTGCTAAATGGCCAACACAGCTACCCATGATGGGTAATGGAGTGCACTAAGGAATTCCAAAAGAAAATCAGCATGTGTTTTATAGACTATAGCAAAGCCTTTGACTACATAGATTATGAAAGGCTATGGAATGGCCTTAAAGACATGGGAGTGCCAGCACATCTGATAGTCCTGATGAGGAATCTGTGCTCAGGACAAGAGGCTACTTTCAGAACAGAACATGGAAAAACAGAATGGTTCCCAATTGGCGAAGGAGTCAGACAAGGCAACCTACCTATTCTACTTATATGCAGAACATATTGTAAGAAAAGCAGGCTTGGACACAGAAGAAGGAGGAGTAAAAACAGGAGGAAGGAATATCAACAATCTAAGATATGCATAGCAGAAAAATCTCAAAAACCTGGAACAACTACTAAGAAAGATAAAGGAAGAAAGTGCAAAGGCAGGACTACTGTTGAACATAAAGAAAACAAAAATAATGACCATGGGGGATTTACACACATTCAACCTAGACAATAAGGAAATAGAAATAGTAAAAGAGTTCTCATACCTGGGATCAAACAGGGGACTGCAGTCAGGAAATTAGAAGAAGTTGAAGAATGGGGAGGGTGGCTATGAAAGAACTAGAAAAGATTCTAAAATGAAAAGATGTACAACTCAGCACAAAAGTTAGAACCATACAAGCCATTGTATTCCACATTACCATGTATGGATGTGAGAGCTTGACAATTAAGAAAGAAGACAGGAAGAAAATCAATTCATTTGAGATGTGGTGCTGGAGAAGAGTTCTGAGGATCCCATGGACAGCCAAAAGGACAAACAAGTGGGTCCTAGAGCAGATCAAGACAGAAATCTCCCTGGAAGCCAAGATGACAAAACTGAGACCGGATTAGGCAACCTAAGGCCCACGGGCCGGATGCACCCCCCCCCCGAGGCCTTTGGACCGGCCCCAGACCGGTCCTGCTGCTGCCGCCGCCGCCCGCCACCCGCCATGATGATATTGATTATTGTTGTTATTACTTGTTCTTGGGGTTTTCTTGGCAAAATCTCCAAAGGGGTCTTGCCATGGCTTTTCTGGGGCTGAGAGAGTGTGCATGCATTTTTTTTAATCTTTTAATTTTTAAAAATATATATATATTTATTTTTATTGTTATTTATTTGTTTATTTATTTATTTTTGGTGCTTCGGCCCCCCAATTGTCTGAGGGACAGCAACCTGGCCCCCAGCTCAAAAAGGTTGCCTACCCCTGACTGAGACTGTTGTCCTTCAGGAATATCATGAGATGGGATGACTCATTAAAAAAACACCAATAATATTGGGAAAGGTGGGGAGAGGTAGAAAGAGAGATAGGTTGCATGCTAGATGGATGGACTCTATTACGGAGGTCACAGGTATGAGTTTATAGGAGCTATGCAGAGCAGTGGAAGACAGAGGTTCTTGGAGATATCTCATCCACAGGGTTGCCATGGGTCAAAATTGACACAAGGGCAGTTAACAACAATAACAATTGTAGTCTATTTCCTCAAACCTATTTTCCAGGCATCAGCCACACCAAGAAAAGGAGGTCCATAGATGGATGAAGTTTCCACCTCCACCCTGACAGTGAGCAGGATTGCAAGACTTCTGATTATCACGGCCTTACTCAGTGGCAGGAAGGGGGTTGGAAAATGTCATCCACCTGTCTGATCACCAGCAAAATGGACCTCCTCTCAGTGTGGCTGATGCCCAGTAAAGTAGGTTGAAGGCCAGAAGACTTTAAATAGTTATGCAAATATAACTAAGTAACCCATGTAGAATTCCGGCCAATTTTTTTTAAAAAATCCTATATTTTCAAAAAAAAATTATTATCCCACTCAAGAGATAAGCCCAAACAGGGGGACTCAATTCTTCCATATTATAGAAAGATTTTTCCCTTTTTAAAAACCCAAAGCAAACAGAATCTGGAAAACTTCATTTCTAGGACTACAACTCCCAGAATTCCCCAACCAGCATGGCTCCCAATCCATCTTTGTCAATGACCCTGAGTTTTTAATACAGTGCAAAATAATCAGCTTGGAACACCAGGGACATCTGCACTGAACCAATTCGATTGTACTGAGCAGTAGCTGTTATTAAAAACCCCGTTGAATGGTTCTGAGCAAGCCATTATGTCTCAGCTACAGTTTCACCCCCATAAAGACAGAATAATATTGATTCACTAGGGAGAAGTATGCAATATAAAATGCAAAGAGTGATTACTTGAGTAAGGTAACTGGAAATAAAGAAGAATGGGATGCCTGTGTAGAAGAAGAAATTTCAGCATATGTAGTTCATTCTTTTCCCCTTACTCTAGAAACATGAACTGCTTATGCCAAGACTGATTTATTTATGAATTACATTTACATTGTGCTTTTCTTCCAATGAGCTCAAGGTGACACACACAGCTTTCCTCCTCCCAACTTGATCCACACACACAGTGACATCTCTAGCTAGGGTGTTGCCCAGTGTGGACAATGTCACCTGGGAAGGGTGCATGTTCACCTCTCCTGCTCCACTGTTGGTAGGCTTACTCTCCAGGGAGAAAGCCCAGTGACAGAGCAGCCAGGAAGGGCACACATTCACCCCTCCTGTACCAAAGAGAGTAGAGGGCCCAACTGGGTGTCACCCCTTCTCTGAGATGTCATCCAGTACTGTTCGCACTCCCTGCATCACCCAAGTGATGCCACTGCACACACAGCCATATGTGGTGGAATTCAGAGACATAGCTGAGTTATAGCCTAAGCAGACTGCCAGAAATAGTGCACATTAAACTGAGGCACTGCCCTGGCTCAGTGCTAGGGAGTCATGGGAATTGTGTTTTTTTCTGGGACATTGAGCCTTCTCTGTCAGAGAGCTCTGGTGCCACAATAAAATACAGTTCCCATGATTCCTTAGCACTGAGCCAGGGCAGTGCCTCAATTTAATGTGCACTATTTCTGGTAGTCTGCTTAGGCCCTTAGTCTGGAATATCAAGTATGCAAAAGGATCTTGTAGGACCTTCGAGACTAACTGGATGAAAGAGGTTGTAGCATAAGCTTTTGTAGACTAGGTCTACTTCTTCAAATGTATGTGAGGTAGTTAAGGTTGAGATAGTCACTGGCACAAAGTCACCCAGAACTCAGGAGGAATTTGGACTGGTTCACTACAACACAGAGATTATACCAAAATATCTAAATAATATCTCAACAGAATTTACTGATAACACAGTAAATTATACCAACACACTACAACACAGAGATTATACCAAAATATCTAAATAATATCTCAACAGAATTTACTGATAACATGAGAAATAGATTCACATTACTAAGCATAATAGACCGAAGAACTATGGTCTGAAGCCAGGAACATAATAAAAGAAGAATGCAGACAGACACTTTCAATAAACAAAAAGAAAGAGAAAAAAAATGGACGACAGAAAAAACACTACAAACAATAAAGAAAAGAAGAGAAGAAAAACAAAAGGGAGATAGGAAGAAACTAAGAATTATGAATTCAACAGTACAACGACTTGTGCTGAAAGATAAAGAAAATTACTACAATGACCAATGCAGAGAAATAGAAGACAACAATAAAAAGGGAAGAACAAGAGCTCTATTTCACAAGATCAGGGAAATCAAAGGAAAATTCAAACTAAGGACTGGGGTGATCTATGACAATAAAAATAACACAGTTCAAGACCAGGAAGGAATAAAAAGACATTGGATGCAATACACAGAAGAATTATTCAAAAGAGATGACAAAATGAAGGACACATGGAATGAAGAGCCATATGAAGATGAACCTCAAATTCTAAAAAGTGAGGTGGAAACTGCAAGAAGAGAAATAGCGAAAAACAAATCACCAGGAACAGATGATATTCTAATTGAACTGCTGCAATCCACATTGACAGAGTCAACTCTAATGCTAACCAACATATGTCAACAGATATGGAAAAGTAAATGATGGCCAACAGATTGGAAGTGATCAATATACATCCCCATCCACAAAAAGGAAGACACAAATACTGCAGCAACTATAGGACCATAGCACTGATTTTCCACGCAAGCAAAATCCTGCTCAAAATCCTGCAACATAGACTCCAACCATACCTGGAAAAAGAGATCCCAGAGGACCAAGCAGGGCTCAGGAATGGAAGAGGCACTAGGGATCACATTGCAAACATACGATGGCTAATGGAGCACACCAGGGAATTCCAAAAGAAAATCAGCATGTGCTTTATAGACTACAACAAAGCCTTTGACTGCATAGACCAACTCATGGCAACCCTATGGATGAGACATCTCCTAGACCTTCTGTCCTCCACTGCTCTACTTAATTCCTGCAACCCCTTAATACCCGTGACCTCCTTAAGAGTCCATCCATCTGGCATGTGGCCTTCCTCTCTTACTACTTCCCTTCACCTTTCCCAGCATTATTCTCTTTTCGAATGAGTCCTCCCTTCTCATGATGTGTCTGAAGTACAACAGCCTCAGTTTGGTCATCTTGGCTTCCAGGGAGGTTTCCGGCTTGATCTGCTCCAAGACCCATTTATCTGTCCTTTTGGCTGTCCATGGGATCATCGGCACTCTTCTCCAGCACCACATCTCCAATGAATTGATTTTCTTCCTATCATCTTTCTTAACTGTCCAGCTCTCACATCTGTAGGTGGTAATAGAGAATACAATGGCTTGTATGATTCTAACTTTTGTGCTGAGTTGTATATCTTTGCATTTTAGAATCTTTTCTAGTTCTTTCATAGCCACCCTCTCCATTCTTAATCTTCTTTTGATTTCCTGACTGCAGTCCCCCCTTCTATCAATGATTGATCCCAGTTTGATATGTTTGATATGGGAATTCTTTTACTATTTCTATTTCTTCATTGTCTAGGTTGAACTTGCGAAGGTCCTCAGTGGTCATTATTTTTATTTTCTTTATGTTCCACATTAAGCCTGCCTTTGCACTTTCTTCTTTTATCTTCCTTAGTAGGTGTTCCAGGTCTGTGAGGTTTTCTGCTAGTACTATGGTGTCATCTGCATATCTTTGATTATTGATATTCCTTCCTCCTATTTTCACTTGTCCTTCTTCTGTGTCCAAGCCTACTTTTCTTGTAATATATTCTGCATACAAGTTGAACAGATAGAGTGAAAGGATGAAGCCTTGTCTGACCCCTTTGCCAATTGGGAACCATTACCATTCAGTAAGTGAGCACAGAACTGTGTGTCTGAAGAGTTCCTGGGAAAAGTGTCATCTTGCAGTGTCAATCTTCTATTTATGCATCCTGACAGACTTTCCTAGATTCAGTGGTAGGTAACAGTGGATTCCAAATAGTTATGTGGTTGGCTTTGCCATTTTAATTTTCTCACAATGCCATGGAATTATGCTATACTTGGGGAACTGTGGGAAATTAAAGGGGCAGCCATTGCCAGTTACCTGATGTACTGGGCCAATAAAATAAACCAAACATTAAAGGCAGTGGATCCTGCCAAGGACTTGGAATCTCAACAGCTACCCAAGGCTATCAGATGGCTATCCAGGGCCACAAAGCCTCCATATGACCTGCCTGAAAATCTAGTCAATGAGTGATATCCTGTTAGCAGTGTAAGCATGTGAAAGTTTCCCTTGCACATGCATATGCTCTTTCTTGGGTGCTGTGGAGGTTGGTATTTCCCTGCCTCCCTCCTTCCTTCCCTCCCTCTACAGATCCCAGCTTACCATACAGATTTTCATGTTCTGTGCCTTATGGGGAGTGGGCAGGATTGGAGAAGTATCTAGCTATGTCCCCATAGCCAGCTGTGAAATGATTGCAAAGGTGCAATAGGATACCTTTACATATTTCTTCACAGCTCTTAAATATATAGGAGCCCTTGTATATTAAAGCAGGACCTGGTGAGTTTTCAGCACCGATATAATTACTTTGCATTTAGCTATGGACATAGTCATATACTCCTTCGATCTTGTCCACTCCCTAGGAGGCACAGAATGGCTGTGTTGGGCAGGGGAAGACTTCAGAGGCTCATGGACTTATGTGTATATGGCTCAGCCTAGCATAGGTCTGCATGTGGAACTACTATACTGTTCTGAATCATACACTTATTTTCTTTACAATTGCTACTCACACTGAATTAATTTCGTAAGACAACTTTTTTTTTTTACTATGAAGTCAGTTTGCTGTAATTGAAGTAAGCAAAGGACAAGGGGGGGAATGGAAGGCAGAGAAAGAGAGAGAGAGAAGCTGAGACGTTTAAAAATAAGCTGGAAAAGTTGGTCAAGAGAGGATTAATTTAGAGAATCTCTGCCAAATTGGGACATAGAATCCTAGAATTATAGAGTTGGAATAGACCAGAAGGGCCATCCAGTCCAACAGGGACACACAGAACACTCCCAACAGATGGCTATCCAGCCTCTGTTTAAAAACCTCCAAAAAGGGAGACTCCACTCCTCTGTTAGAGACAGTTGGAGGGTAAGCAGTAGGCAAGTGCAGGAGGTTTGAGGCACCAATTTTCTGTCCCTCAGACAACTTGGGATCCAAGTGTAGCGCAAAAATCTAACAATAAAAGCGAAAAGTTAGATGTGGCCAGAAGGCCATTTAAGAGGCTCTTTCACACAACACAGTTACAGCACATTGATTCTATGGTTGTAACCCATGGAGTCCTGGGCCTGGTAGTTTGGAGAGGCATGAGCACTCTTTGCCTGAGAATTTGAAATACCCCTCCTTAAACTAAAAAACCCAGATTCCATAGACTGTCATCATGGCGGTTAAAGAGGAATCTTAGAGTATAATGGTGTAATGTGAAAGGGACCCAAGTTTTGAAAAACCAGGGAGGGTATGTTAAACATTATGGGCTGTGTGTGCAAACATTTGAAAAGTTGAATTGCCATTCCAAATTTCAGTAGAGGCAATTCACACATCTTGTTTTCCTTCAAAAGAAGTGTGGTTTGGGGTTCTATAGTGGGTGAGGGCTTTAAAATAATATTTTCATCACCTAGCATATAGTTCTTTCCCACTGATTTCTACTAGTAACTGGTCTGAGAGACATATTGCTCCTGAACTTGGAAAGAGAGATGGATAGTTAAGTATACAGTAACCTCTCCACATATGCAGCTTTGTCTTTTGCGGATTTGATTATTTGCAGATTTGATAAATATGTTCTCTCTAGGAATCACTAGGTGAGTGATGGCGAACCTTTTAGAGACTGAGTGCCCGCTTATTTATTGCAAAGTACCACATCCCTCTGGCTTTGTAGTAATGAATTCTGGCAAACTCTGTACTGGGGCAACAGCACACGTGCCCACAGAAAGGACTCTGAGTGCCACCTCTGGCACATGTGCCATAGGTTCACCACCACTGCTCTAGGTCCTCCAGCATGACTCTATGGTCAATTTCCATTGGAGGTTGACCACAAAATTGTACTAGAGGACCTAGAAATTCTTAGAGACAACAATTCTCTAGCCATTTGTTGGTCCTCCAGTGCGATCTGTAATCAATGTCTGGCAGAAGGTGACCATAGAGTTGCATTGCAAGACCTAGAGATTCCTTCAGAGATGTTTTCTCAGGTAAAAAAAGCAGTGCAGTTTTTTATTTGTGTTTTTTCCACTTTTATGGGAGTCCTGCTCCCCTAACCCCAGTGAATGTGGGGGGTTCACTGTACTTCCAATCCATGTCAGTTTGGGATGTGTTCATTCCTAAGTGTCTTCTGTCATGTTTTCACATTACTCTGCAAATGTTGTTGTTCTGTAAAATCCACAGGCAAAGTCATATTTAAATATGAGTTTAAATACACATTCTAAATGCATTTTCTCAAAACACACATTTATAAGTTTATTGCCTCCCAAAGAATGCATTTTAAAACATATTCCATCCTAAACTAAACATGTCTGTAGAGTAAATGTGCTTTCTGAGCTGATAGCTCAAATTGCACTGGAAATAAGGTTGCCAGATGAAAAACAGGACAGGGCTCCTATAATTTTAATAGTTGTGCAAAAGAGGGAGTTTCAATAGGTCTTGCCATGAAACCTCTGCTTGCTGAAATTTCCCCTCCTTCACTACCATTAAAGGTACCAGAATCTTGTCCTGTTTTTCACTTGGCAACTGCAGCTGGTTAACTCAGAGAAGTTCACCATCCAACATACATTTTGATATACATGTTAATCCAGGAAGGTTTGATGAGGTTGGTTCACTCTGCATTGCAAACAAAATCCTTGAGCAAGCTTCCCCAACCTGAGTGCCCTCCATATGTGTTGGACTATAATTCCCATCATACACCTCCTGTAAGCATGCTAGTTGAAGCTGATGGGGAGCTGTGGTCTCACATGTTAGGAGGGTGGCAGGTTGGGTTCGGTTGCCCTCTAGTTTCCCACCTGGAGTTTTGCATAATCATTGCTCATAAGGTGTGATAAATCTGTACTCCATGAATTTTCCTAAGACTCATTATAAAACTACCTAAATTAATTTAGGGGGGTTGCAGACTGCCAGAAATAGTGTGAATTCAGTCCACTTTTAGGGTTAGGGTTAGTGCTAGGGAATCATGGGAACTGTTATTTTTCTGAGACATTGAGCCTTCTCTGTCAGACAACTCTGATGCCACAATAAAATACAGTTCCCATGGTTCCCTAACTCTAACCCTAACCCTAAAAGTGGACTGAATTCACACTATTTCTGGCAGCCTGCAACCCCCCTTTGTGTAGTTTTTGCCATTGTAGTTTAGGTATATACTCAGTGTATAATGCTTCTGCTGCACTGTGGCATATGATGACTAACAGCTGACTAACACTTTTTCATGATCATGAACTTTGTGCAAAAGGCAGAGAGAGCTGCCAGGGGGAGGGGGGGATCTGTAGATCCCTATTAGGGTAATGCCTCTATTAGGTTATCAAAAAAGAAAAAAGAAAATGTGTAACATTTTGAGATCTTCTGTGGTGTCTTCACAATATACAGTTATGGCACATTCATACCACTTTAACTGCTATCAAAAATGGTACCATTTACCACCCAATGGAATTCTGGTAATTTCGTAATGTACTTAGAAGTCTCTGCTAGACAGATCTTATGCTGTTGTCTCTTATGTTACTTTTTGCTCAGAATGCTGAGAAACATTCTAGTTTCTCTTTTCTGCTGCCGTATCCCAAAGCCAACAAGTAATTTTTACTTGTACATCTAAACTGCAAAGGGGAGCATTAAAAAGAATGTAAGATGATTCACGTTCTTGTTCAGACTCTGTCATAAATCTAGTTTGAATGTATCATTTGGATCTATGCTCTGTATTAAGATAAAAGTTATTACACATGCCATTTAACAAAAATAGTCATTATCCTTTGCAGTAAAATGCCATCATTATGAGCACAAAGGAGTGTCTAACTCAGTTTCTTAAAACCCTATTATTAGAATTGTATTCTTCTGTTCTTTGCCCCATACCATATTTCAATACACAAAACTGGCTGTTTGAACAGTGCATCCTGTAATACTTAGAATCAAGAAAATTAGTCAATTTAGATTGTGTATGTGGTGATGTGTCTCTTACTATTCAACTGTGAAGATTTTTGGAATATAAATGATGTGGAGAAGCAGAAATATATTCAGAATATTTCTGTGAAATGGAAGCCCGTTCAGCTTTTTGAAAATGTGTGGCCAATTAGAGTTCCCAAAAACTTCTAGAATAATTTCCTAACAATCAGAGTGTGATATGTTGAGTTTGTAGTATGGATTCTTTCTATGCTGCTGGTTTTAGGTGTGATAGTACTGACCATAAAATGAGCATGTGTCTTACCTTGCAGATAACAATTTTCTGTTTAAATGGCCTTCAGTCCATTCAGACCAACAGTCCTCTGTTGGAAGACCTTTCTGGTACAGATCTAGTTTAAATATAAAGAACCAAAGAAGGGACTGTTTTGAAGTTACCCATTAATGCTTAGCACCATGACAACAGATAATGAATACATTTGTCACCTGGGACCCATTCACACTATAGAATTATAGTCCTATCCTGGGATTGGCAGGTTAGGGAGGGGCATTTAGAATATTCAACCAGAGAGCTCCAGTGCCTCATGAAACTACAAATCCCATGATTCTACAGGATAGAATCCCATGATTCTACAGGATGGAATCATGGACATTAAAGTGAAATAATAGTGCTATAATTGTGTGATGTGGTTGATTAGTCTCCTGCACAATAGTGAGGAGCACTGTTTTCTACTGAAATTATAGTAATTATTCTAAAATTCACTTATACGTATAAATGTATGTGCAATTTTTATACAGTGTCCTTTTGGAGTGGTATTGTTAATGCGGTAGTGGCCAACCTACCAGCAAGGCTGTAATCTATGTAATACATACATACCTGTAAATCCTATTGAACAAAATGAGACTTGTTTTTCAAGAGACATGTACTGTACAGCTTTCCTCTCTGTAAAGCAAGCTTTTTTTCTTCTTTTTATGCACTGAGGTATGTTGACCTACCACATCCCTCACTCAAGCCAAGCAACTATTTGCTGAAATAAAAATGGGGGGAAACAGTAGATGCAAAGTCTTAAGGCATTTTCACTCTGATGTTTACATGGTCTTTGACTATCTCTTTTGCACAGTTTCTTCACCATTCATGCAAAACAGAAATGTAAAAAAAAAAAAAAAAAGCAGAGGAGAGGAGAGATATTTGCAATGTAAATGAGCCCTTTGTCCCATGTGGGTTTTACATTTGAATTTGCAAAACTAATTGAAGGAAGAATGGCAGTATGACTGCAATTGCGGATGTACCTTGGAGTCAAAGCCCAGGTCCCAGAGCCCAGAGGTCCTAAAAGAGCAACAAGGGATGAGGAAACAGAAAACAATGCTATTCCTACTCAGGGAAAGGAGCTACCAAGAGTATTTCATGTTTCTGAAGCCCATTATGTGTAAGCACTGGGAAAAGAGAAGATTGAGATAACATTCATTGGAACAAAAACATCAATGTACTATCCTGGTTCTTGCTATATATTAATGTCAGCTGGCATTCAGTATTACTGTATCCTAGAGCTGAGGGCTAGCATGATATGGTGGTCTGAATGTTGGATTAAGACTCTAGGAGACCAGAGTTTGAATCCTGGCTTGGCCATGGAAATCTGCTAGGAGTCTTTGGGCAAATCACAGCCACAGAGGAAGACAATGGCAAACTCTCTCTGAACAAATCTTGCCAAGAAACCCCCATTGTTAGCTGGCTTTGTTTTTTCCTTTCCTTCTTTTTTGTTTCTTCCTTTTGTTCTGCTGCATTGCTGTAAAATCAATTTTAAAAAACAAATAAAAACCTTTTAAACAATTAAAAGAAAAAAATAAAATAAAGAAACAATCAAACCCTCTAAGAAAGCAAAATTTGCCCAAACAGATAAAAAGGGGCTTGAAAATACTTGTTCATTATGAAACTTTTCCATGTCAGCTAGAAATGAAAACTGTGTAAAAGAGGATGGAACAACCTATAATAGTTCCAAGGTAACTGACTGTTTAGAACCACCTTCAACAGAACATTTTGTTAAAAGTTCAAGCTCTCTAAGAAATTCTCTCCCTCTCTGAGCCTTCACCAGTCTGATGTTGTCCAGTGGTGTTGAACTATGGACGTTATCACACATGGGCCAGTTTTGTTGTTAAAGAGATAATAAAGTGGAAATGAAGCATCCCGAAAAGAAAGCGAAAATAGAGCTTAATTGTGCAAAAGCTTTTCACACATAATGACAGTAATAACGGAATTAAGTTAAAAGCGAAAAAAAAAGACGTTTTTAACTTTCATACACAAGTGAAAAGAACCCGTACATGTACTGGAAATGGGTGTGTTTTGTGACCAGACTCCTCCTTTTTCAAGGGCAAATCCTGCATTTCCCAGGAGGAAATGTCAGACTGTCCTCCATTTGGGGTCATGTCCTCCTGCACAGGTCCTAACCCCCTTCCGTTGGGGTTAGGACCTCTCAAGAGAGCAGAGGAGGAGGAGGAGGAGGAGGCTGGAAAGGCAAGGCAAGCGGAGGCAAGGGAGGGATTGGCATGGCTCACCCTCCCTTTTCTCTCTCTCCTTTCCTGGCATTGGAGGCTGTCAGCTGCTGGGGAGATGGGCAAGGAGGGTAGGATCACAGGCAGAGCTGGCAGGGAAGGAGGAGGAGGAGGAGGAGGAGGAGGAGGAGGAGGAGGAGGAGGAGGAAAGGGAAGGATGGAAGGAGAAGGAAGAAAAGAAGGAAGGAAGGTAGGTAGGTCTGGGTGTTCCCTGGGGAGAGCCAGAGCCTTGGATGATGCCCAGGAGAGGGGGAAACTGGAGGTAGCTCCCATGCCCCCCCCCATTAGCCTTTCCCCTTTGTAGGACCTGCAGGGCAGAACTTCATGGTGAGATGGATCTCCAAGTTGCTCCACAAGCACACCCCACACTTGCACCCACATCCACCCACAGCTGCTGTGAGAGAAGCCTTCTTTCCCCTCCTTTTCCCTCCATCTCAAATGCCAAACTTCTCCTCCGTCCCAAACTTCCCTCTCCTGGGCTGCCTTCCCTTCCCTTCCCTGCATTGCACTGAGGAAGAGCCTGGGACTCTCCCTCCCTGTAGGCCCCTCCTCCTCCTCTTGGCCCTCCTCCAGGTTTTAAAAGAGAATTGTCCGTGCGTATTTGCTTTTCAGATTAAAGTAAATGCGCAATTACTGTAATTTCGCAAATGCATTTCCTCTAAACTCCTGAAATTAAAAAGATCTCGGATAATACCACTTTCTGTCCACTTTCTGTGTGACGTCGTGTGAAATCGTCAGGCGTAAGTGCGGGTTTTTTTTTTTTGGATTTGTGAGGGATAACCTACAGATTCCCCCCGTGTGATAACGTCCTAAGACTGTGACCATGGGATTGTGGGAATTGTATTTCAACATATTTGGGGAATGTCTGGTTGAGAAAGGCTGCTCATGAGAGTGTCATGATGGTTTTTATAAGAGGTAAGATGCAGCTTACCTACATACAACAACAGCTTGGAAAAAGTGCCCCTTTTTGGACTGTAATTCTCAGAATTCCCCAGCCAGCTCCTAAGAGCTAAGTCTGAAAAAGCACATTCCCAAGCTCTCCATATAACCAGCACACTCCAATTCTTACAGCTCAGACGGCATCCATTTATAATCTAAACACTGATATGGACAATAGGGGAAAAAAGCTTTTCTACAGCAGAAAAAAGTTTCCCAACATGTGCATGCAAAGCCAACATGTACATGTAGGGACTGGACAGATATTAGAGTGAAGACATGTGAGCCAGGACTCAGCTGTGCATCTGAACAATGTCATTTGACATTGTCACTCTCATTGTCACCAAATCACCTGAACAATGCTATAAATATTAAAAAGTGAAAGATCATAATCAGGTGGAAGCAACAGTTTTGTATGGGAGAAGATAAAGGAGTGTCGTCCAGAAATATACTTTAGGTATATTTGATTAAGAACTTTTTCCCCCAAAGGAAGCTATTGGGAAGGGATTTTTTTAAAAAAAAAATCTGATAAACTGGGGATCTATTTTTGCAAATAGTTTCCATGCAGATTAGTTTAGAGAAAGAAATGTTCTTCCACTTGTGGTGCACCTTGAGAGAAGCTGTTGTAGAGATGCAATCTCCAGCTGTCTGTTTCAGTGTGCCCCATATTCATCATTCCCTACCTCCCCAATCTCCAGTGCCTCTGAAGCCCTCAGTTTGTGGTGCTACCTGGCTTAAGATGTAGGTTTTTAGGGGTGGCATCAGCAGAAGGATCTATGATGAAAAAGACCCATTATAGTTACATCTGCCTATGCAGGATCTCAGCTGTTATTTTCTGCCATTTTTTCTTCACATTCATTCATCTGCAACAAGTACCTTACAGTTTTGAAGGGCATGTCTCTTCTGGGTTCTTTTTAGAACTTTGTGCTGTGGCATCTAAAGCTGATTCACAGGAGCATCTTGTCCATCATCGTGACCCATCCTGTCTATGATTAATGACACCTCCTGACTTGAGTAGGAGGAAGATCTTCATAGCTGCCATTTGAGAATTCCATTCCTGATAAATGGATTTTTGATGTTCTTTTACAAACTAAGAGAAATGACATACATGCAAGGCAGATGTAAGGACTATGTTGTTCACACTGACAGAACAAGGGTTAGTAAAGCCTGCATCTTCTAAAAATGAAGAGGATTCAGGAAACAGGAGAACTTAATAAGACTGCTGTTGGAAAGTAAAGTCATTAATCATGTTCAGTACATTACAGCAATGCATGTCTTGGTGTTGCTGTTATGTACTTTCAATCTGATTCCAGTTATAGCAACCTTATCATAGAGTTTTCTTGGTCATCTGTACGGCCCCTGTTTTGCACCCCCTATTCAGTGGTGGCAAGTGGTTTCTAATTTAGCAGGACAGTGAATCTGCTCTAGGCTTTAGTCCAAACTTTAGTGGAGTTATCCAGAAATTATTGGGGAAAGGGTTTAGCACTTTGGATAGCTCCTTTAATCCCAGAGCAAATTCACTGCCTCACGCAGCAGCCCATCAGGGCCAGCCCAAGGCATTTTGCTGCCTTGGATAAATTGTCATAACTCACCCCTTGGACAACTCAGAGGGAGAGGAGGAGGCGGCAGATTGCCAGGAATCTACAGGTCCTGAAAATGGGGCTCTCTTTGAGTCTGGGGAGCTGGGTGCTGAGGCAGTGGGTGATTTTGCTCCCTAGCAGGAGATGGCAGAGCCCAAAGATGACACACTCCCATCCTTTGTTGAGCAAGGAAGAGAGAACCTTTAATGAGTAGTAGACACTGACCTAATTAGATAACTGAGGCCTTGAAAGAGATGCCCAAAAATATTCCAGCATTTTTCTCACAGCTTTGGTTCTGACAATCATCTTATCTTGCTGACTAGCAGTACTCTCAAGTGGTTCCTGTTTTCATGGCTGGTCATGTCTTCATGATTCTGTTTAAGCCTTGCTGGCTCCTGTATTTGGACTTGCTATAATGGACCTGCTATAATGATTTGTGGCTGGCTGATGACCACTTCATGCTTCTCCCTTCATCTTGCCCAGATAACCCGTGGCTGACCTAGACTGGACTAACTACCCAACAGCTCTTGAACTCTAGCCACCTGCTTCCTTGGACACTTGTTGACTGATGCATAGGACATGAATGAAAAGATAGAATCCTCCATTCCACATAAAGGAATTGATTTCCTTAACCAGTTGAATCTTATTTTGATATTGGTTGCAGTCCAGCATCCTCCCAAAGGCAGCAGCCTATGTGATCATGATAGCTCTGCCTTCTACATCTCTCTTTCTCCCCCAGCATCTGACTTGAACTGGAAGCCCCATTTCACCTAAAGGTAGGGCTGGTGCTGTATCCGATGAGGAGCACTGGATTAAAGATTCATCTGATTACTATCCATTTTCTCTGTGTGGAAAGTATTAGGGAACATCTTGCCATTTGCCTCAAGCAAGAAAATGCCTTGGCCCTGCCAAGGATGTAGTCCGAAACAGATCACATAACAAGACAACACAGAATCTCACAGTAGGCAGAGTTTGCAGGCTAGATTTATCCCCCTTTTGAGTTCATGAATGGAGGCAGTAATGAATTTAAGAGAGCAGTTTATCTAATGACATGTCAGTCCAGATGTCAGCATTCAAACTGAGTTATTTAGCACTGAACTAAACATATGCGTTACCATATAGCAGTTTTGGAAAACCTACCTGACAACAGTATAGAATGGATACAGCAAATCATAGGAGCACACCATATATATTTTAACATGAAACAGCAATGATTAAGCCACAACAGAAAATTTCTAAGCAAGCACCAAGTGAAAGCTATTCATGCTGAACCTTTCCCTTTCATTTCATTGCTTTTAGTAGAAAGCACCAATCGTCAATGGTAAAGTCAGAATGCCCTGTGACTGCTTTGGTTTGAGATTCCTAAGAACCTAATAACTCTACAGGTTCTAAAATTTCCTTGATTCAGAGTACTTTTCCTTCACCATAGCTCTGCTCTACTTTGGCCTACTCTGACCATTCCCTTCAAGACACAGGACAGCAGCCCTCACTGGTGTTGGTGACTGATCAACCATGGCCCTAGAAACAATTGTGTAAGAAGTGCAGTCATCCCAGGGAATAATACATTTGTGGGATATTATTTTGTAGTTCTAAACAGGTGAGCCAACAAATGTACAGTAGGGAGGTGGAATTTGGGGTCCTTCAGATGTTGTGGGACCACCACTCTCCTAAACATTGATCCTGCTGACTGGGGCTACTGGGAGCCCTGCTGTATCTGGAAAGCTACAGGTTCCAATAAGCCATGGGTGGGAATCATGTTGCCTGTAGCCATTTGTATAATTTTGGGGAGAGGGGGTTGGATCTCCAGACACTTCCCCAGCCAAAATAAAATAACATAAAATGACAACAGGAGTGTTGCTACTCCAAACAAGGTGTGGCCACCACACATACACCATTTACAAGTTTTATTCTTTAAAAAAAAATCTTCTCTCGTAATTGGAAGTAGATTTCCAGCTCTTAATTTATTTCTCCTTATGTTTAGGGTGGTGGTGGTGGTTCATCCCAGGGACAAAAAATTGACCTCTCAACTCCTTATTCCTCATGATTACCAATAGAAGTTTCTGAGTCATCTTCAGGCCCAGCACCACACAGAGAACATTGCATTAGTCCAGGAGTAGGGAGCCTTCCTCAGCCTGCCAGATCCTAATAGTTCCAGCCAGCATGGCCAAAGGTCAGGAGCAATGGGAGCTGCAGTTCAATAACACCTGAGGAGCACAGCTTTGTCCCACCCCTACATGCCTGCACTTTCTCACCTTAAATATACCAATTGGGAAGTAAGTGCCCTTGGTTAAGCCCTGAGAAATATATGAAAGAATTAAAGAGCTATTTCCTTTTCTCAGCTGAAATGATTCACAAAGCCTTGGTTAGGAACCTAGGCCCCTTTATTATACAGAAAAGAGTCCCCCAGCTGCTCATATTGAATGAATGTACCCAAACCTAAACTCCTCAAAAACTCATTATGTTAATCTGGGGGAGCCAAACATCCACCTTTTCTGCACATTTTCATCTTCCACTTACAAACAAGCCATCCTCTGTCCTGTGTTTTGGGACTGATAAAATATGCAAGAAATGTCTTGCAGCTATGAGTTGTCTTGGTTTTCTGCAAGAAAATATATGCGTGGAGTTGAACAAGAAGTAACGATAATAAACACAGCAATGGTTATGCACTGAAGTTAGCCAAGGATTTTTCTTTTTCCTCTTCTGTTGGCATCAGATCCAAACAGATCTTGGGGTAATGTTACTTTTTTGGACTATAACTTGCAGAATGCACCAAGGAAACATTCCCAAGTTCTGAACCTAAATACTGTAAAGAAGGAACCAAAAAGACAAGTAAATGGAGAGAAATAAGATTCCCTTAAAAAACCCTCTAATCCATCTATCAAATGATGTGTCATCTCTTCTGAAAACAGCAATGCATACTATTCATCATTCTGCCTAACCATCCTATCCTTTTTCTGTTTTTACCTCCACAATCATCTCAGTGGTTGTTAATTTATTCTTTGAACAAATTAACATTGCATTCTTTCTCGCACTCTCTGTTTTGAAAGGCATGGAGTACTGTGTTTTTTTTAACAATGCAACAAGACGAGGAGGTTCTTGAGTCACATATCTAGTAATTTCAAAAAAAAATCAGTGGCAACTGTCAAGAGAACTGACATGATACAAGGGGAGGTAACTTCAGAAGCAGCTCCTATAACATCTTATTATCTTGCTATTCCCACCATGCTCTATTTGAAGAAAGTATACTCCTGACTGGTGGTTTGGATTTATTTTTTCATAAAGTCAAAAAGTCAGAACAGATCTCAAGGACTCTCTTCAATCCTCCCCCATGAAGGAAGTGACAACTAAATTAAATTAATTATGTTAATCTATTTATGTATTTATTTATTTTATGCATTTTATATGTCACCCTCTAATTAGTGGTGTAGTGGAGCCACAGGGTCAAAGCTCCAGCCTTTTTTTTTTATTAGCAGAAGCAATGAAGTCATATGCTAGCTCTCTATTAAGGTTTTTCTATCCTCTCGGAGCTTAGCAGCAATCCTCAGATGTTTGGTTGTGTGTTTCTCCCTGATTTTGAGAAAACCTGGAAACCTACCTATAGTACACACACATACACACACACACGGTTGAATCAACATAGGTGAATTCATTTTTGTACATGACTATGAAGCCACCATCACTTGAAAAGATTCAGTAAAAGACAGAGCTTTGCCACAGTGAATCCATTTAAAACTAAAGCAGATGGACAAACTCCACAAGAGCTGAAACATCATAAAACCATCATATACTTTAGAAGGGTCTGGATAAATGATAAGGTTTTTGCTTGGCACAAAACTGATGTTAAAGTAGGTACTAAGCAGACCTCTCTTGAGAAGGTATTCAGTAATCAAGAGGGTGGTAACAGAGAATAACCTTTCAAGTTTTTCTTATGTTTATATCCTGTCTTCAGATGTTAGGATATTGACCAGAATATACTACCTAAATAAACAGATATTTAATCTGATTTCATGCTCCTATATTAATAAAAGCAATGTGGGATGCTACCCACCTCTTGCTCAGTAAAACTTCATGTATGCTTCACAGAATAAAAAATAAATAAAGCATCTCAGGGGAGTGGAGATGATGTCCAGTGAAGTATGGTAGTGCATCTGCTATGCAAAAATACCCTTATTTCATGAATAAAAATAAATCTATATCCCATGTTGCTTGATGAACGTTACCCATTTCTTACAGGATTCCAATGCTTTTAATTGTGTGAAAGATATACATTTACCAGGTACATCTTTCCCTAGCATAAGGATAAAGTCCTAGCAAAAAACTTTCCTTGCTGAACCTCTGCCTGTCCCACAATAATTAAAGGTACTGGGGCCCTGCCAGATTTTTTGAAAATGTTGTTGTTGTTGTGTGCCTTCAAATTGTTTCCAACTTATGGCAACCCTAAGGTGAATGATGGGTTTTCTGGGGCTGAGAGTGTGTGACTCTCCCAAAGTCACCCAGTGGTTTTCCATGGCTGAGCAGAAATTGACCTTGGTTTCCAGAGGTCCAACACCCATATTACACTATGCTGGCTCTCTTTTAAAAATCACTCAGGTTTAAATTTAGCATTTCCAACAGTTTTTGTTTCATAGAATTCCTTTTGTTAAAAGCTTATGGCTCAACTCAGCCTCTGAGACAAACATAAAACCTGAAAAGCTGTTTAAAATGATTATAGGCAACACCAGACCCCTCTTTTGCTGTATAATTTTGCTATTAATCTGTCAGGCTTTCTACATCTGTTACACTGCTTTTCAACATTCCAGCTGAGAAGAGTATGATGGGCAAATGAACCAGAGGATATAGTTCATCAAGCATTTTATTAAAAAAAAAGGAGGCATAAGAAACTGAAAACAGAAAACAGGTGTATCATGTGGGATGATTACATTAAAAATATAATGTGTCCTATTTTCAATTATGAGTATCTTACCCATAAAAAAAGCATATATATCTTTTGCCTTCAAATTCCCTCTAGATGGTTTTGGGCATATCTTTGCCATGTTGGGACACCAGGCCAACGTGGGATGAGAGCCAGTGTGGTGTAGTGGTTTCAGCATTGGACTACAACTCTGAGGATCAAGGTTCAAGTCCTTGCTTGGCCATGGAAACCCACTGGGTGACCTTGGGTGAATCATACACTCTGATCCACAGAAAACCCCATGACAGGTTCACCTTAGGGTCCTGATAAATTGGAAACAACTTTACACCATACAAAACAAGGCTATATTTTATGCCCAGGAGAAAACTTTTTTGACAACAAGGAGTGAGAGTCCAGGTTACTCCCTGTTTTCAAAAAAGGTGTCTCCTGGTTCTGAATTGGCATAGTGGGGGCAAAAACATGATGAAAATGTTTTACTTCTGAGAGGCCTGGTGGCATATGTAGCCCATGGACTGCACTTTGTCTGCCTCTGGTTTGGGGGATACACGATACTGTTCACGCTGCTAAAATATTAGCTGATATATTCCTCCAAGCAGTGGTGACTGTTGGCCTCTGTGTCTCTGGGGTGGTAGTGAATCCACCAAAGGTGCTGATCTCTAAACTCAAAATATCAGTGTATATCAGGATATATCAGTAATGACACTTCCCTGTGGGCTTCCCTGTCAGTGGGTTGGGGAATCCACTCCAGATTTTAGCCTGCACTTTAAAAGAACTTCTCAAGGTGCCAAGCCTATTTTGAGTTTAGAGATCAGCACCTTGGGTGGATTCACCACCAACCCAGAGAGACAGAGGCCAACAGTCACCACTGCTTGGGGGAATCCCCAAGCTTGCAGAGGTACAAAACTATGCCTGTAGTCCAGTGAATTATTTTAGACTTTAAAAAAGGTATCTAAACTGCTGGATTTTATTTTTTAAAAGGGCTCATCAAGCTCCTTTAAAATGGACTTAAAGAGGAATCTGAAGGAGAGGCCCACTCCATATCATTTGGTTACTTCACTTCATCATAACACATTAGTGGCCGTTCCACCTAAATTGCACCCGCTCTTTCTCATTCCTCTCTGCTCTTGCATCATGTTTATTTATGAGATCATAAGTCACTGCGAACAGGAAGAAAAGTCTTGTTTAATTATGGTTAGCTCTTCCAGAACATTCAATCAGAAAAGTGTGGGAAGTAAATACAAAAACAAAACAGTGGCATGTATTATGTTACACCTACATTTCATTCCCCTTGTAACAATTAAGCCTCTGACATTGGTTGAGCTAATATGCTATTGGAATTGGCATTAATATGACAACTTTTATTTCTTTAAGGCTGTATCCACACTGTAGAAATAATTCAGGTTGACACCACTTTAACTGCCATGGTTCAACGCTATGGAATTCTGGAAATCATAGTTTATTGGAGCACCAGAGCTCTCTGACAAAGAAGGTTAAATGTCTCACAAAACTACAATTACCAGGATTCCTTAGCGTTGAGCCATGGCAGTTAAAGTGGGGTCAATCTAGATTATTTCTTCAGTGTGGTTGCAGCCTTAATGAGTTCAAGAGATCTGTTTGGTCAATTTGTGCCTTGAAGTCTGTTACATGGAGGTTACATTCCAACAATAGATTTCATGGTCTCAGAATTTCCTGTTGGGTATCTTGCAGGTTTGGCCTATTGTACTTATGCTATGATTTGTACTTATACAAGGAACAATGGGGGGTGAAAAGTATTTGTTGGTCAATGTGTACAGTCAAAATGGAAAACAAAAAGAATTTTATGAAAAAGTATTTAAGGAAATGGAGGATATACAGGGAGATTCTACAATTATGACAGGAGATTTTAATATGGTTATGGATAAGTGAAAAGATAAACCAGATCCAATAACAAGGGATATATATACTCAATAATATTACACCCCTGAATAAGGTAATCAATAGAGATGAATTAAAAGATATATGGAGACTGATTAAAGGGGATGAAAAGAAATATAGTTATTATTCATCAGTTCATAAAGATTTTATTTTTGTATCAAAAATATGGTTCCAAAGGTATTAAATACAGGAATAGAAGGGATAAAAGTTACAGACCATGCTTTAGTAAATATGGACTTTGTAGTTAAAAAGGGTTATAGAGAAGAAGAAAAAAAAGAAAGTTGGACACCAGAATACTTAATTATAAAGATATAGTGAGTAAGATTGAGAAAGAATAGCAAAATATATGGGACATCAATAATAGAGAGGTTTCTCAAGCTGTGTTATGGGTTACTATGAAAGTGGTTGCAAGAGGGATTTGTATTAGGGAATCATGTAATGTAAAGCGACAACAGGGAGAGAGAAAAGTAAAATTAGAAATGGAAATAAAAAATTAGAGACTAAATACATAAAAGACAGGAGTAAAAATTTATATAGAATTACAAGCAAAAAGAAATGAATTAGAGAAAATAGAAATAGATGAGGTCCAGAGAAATTTGATATATTTATGGAGGGAGTTTTTTTGAATATAGCAATAGGAATTATAAAATGTTGGCAAGATCAGCACAAAAAAAGAAAGAGAGGAATATGATTGGTGTAATAAAAGATAAAACAGGGAAGATATGTATGATGATGAAAGAAAAGATAAAGATATTTGAAGAATATAACAAAGAATTATATTCAGCAGGGAATAAGTCAATGAAAAAAAATTGAGCAATATGTTGAGAAACATTGGAAAATAAAAATAGAGGAGAGGATAAAGAAATAATGGAACAATTGGTTTTGAAAAAAGAAATAGATGAAGTGATAGATAAATTAAAAGGAGGAAATCACCAGGAATGGATAGGTTGGGACCATAATATTATAAAACATTTTAAAAGATTTTAATACCTAAATGGAAATGTTATATAACAAAATTCTAAATGGAGAAAGGATTCCACCCTCATGGGACCATTCATTGATAATATTGATTTCAAAACCAGACAAAGATTTGACAGATCCAGGATCAAATAGACCTATATCCTTATAAATCAAGATGCTAAAATATTAACAGCAATAATATCAAAAAGAATGAATAAGTTTATACATAAATATCTTCAAAAAGATCAATGTGGGTTTGTGCAAGGAAGACAAATGTCACATTTAACAGGAAGAGTATTTAATAAAATAAACATAATTGAGAAGAATAAACAAATAGCAGGAATAATGGCATTAGACATTTACATAGCTTTTGATTGTGTGGAATGGCCAGCATTAAAAATAATGTTAAAGAAATTAGGTATGGGGGTAAAATTCAGAGCACTGATAAACTAACTATATTCAAATAACACAGAAGTGGTAATGGTGAACTATGGACTAACAGAACAAATTCAAATTTCTAGAGGTACAACACAAGGCTGCCCTCTCTCCCCTATTTTATTTGCAATGATTATTGAAATATTGGCAAATGTTATTAGGAAGGATGGAAGTGTCTATATACTTATTGTGACAAAATATGGGGAAAATAATTCGTACATATTTAATGATGCATCTTTAGATTTATGGTTTAGGAACATCAAAAAAAAAGAAGTTGGAACAGTGGAACAATTCAATATAAGAAGTGGCAAAGACTTGTAAATAAGAATAATAACATATAGATGGGATATACAGAAGCAGTATATAAAAATATCTGAACAAGGAAAAAATATATACACACACATACAACAGGATATGAGATTAATAAGCAACACTGAATATAGAGTGTATGGTTTGTTTGTTCCTTTAATACGAATCTATGTTGTCCTTAGTTACATACAACCTGTAATGTTCATTGTTGATAATGTTTATAATGTTAATAAAAATTATTTTAAAATAAAAATAAAAATAAATAATGAAGAGAAATGATTTTGAAGCAATACAGAAGATATTTGTACAAAAGGTTCTAGTAAAAGAGGAAGGTGGTCTAGCTCCACAGCAAGAGTTACAGTTTTGGAGGGTAAAATAATATGAAGATATTAGGCTCTGGTGATGGGGAGCACTTGTTTATAGAGATAAGTTAATTAGTAATAAATTAATAGTATTATATTTTAGTGGAATTATTAACAGTATATGTTGAAGAAAGGATAGAAATAAGAATGAAGATATCAATAATAATTGTATGTGTTTTAATTATTTAATTATTCGTTTAGTTTAATATGAATAAGATTTAGATAAGTTCATTAAGAATAGATAAGTAATGTGACTTATCACACATTGTATATGGAATATAATGTATAAGATACTTTTAAATATTATTTTAAGTATGTTATATTACTATTAATATTTTTTTAAAAAAAGAACAGGTCTTAATCTTTTTGTATCCTGTGTTTAATTTACAGCTTTCTTCAATCTGGGGCACTTCAATTGTTTTGGACCACAACTTCCATTAACTCTAGCATGAGTAATAGCAAGGAATGATAGGTGTTGAAATGTAAGACTTCTGAAAAGTGCAAGGTTGGGGGCAAGGCTGGATTAGTGCATTTCATTTTGTTCTCTTAATGAAAATCTCAGCAAAACATTTGGAAAGCTATTAACATCACTGGACATTAGAATAGACCTGGGCAGTTCCGTTTCAATGCCCACAATGTTCCCTCTAAAACAAACAATTATCCCATCACAAATGATTTATGAAGATATGTTCATCAGTCATTTGCAAGATGATGCTCATGACTGAGAGAGTTTAACATACTTTAAACCCGTGGCGGCACTGGGCCTCTTGGAGGGAGCCCTCCTGGGGGGGCCCACCACCATGCGCATGTGCACACGGGGGGTGCCTGCCATTTTGTTTTTCAAAATGGCGGTGCACACCCCCGTGCAGGGGGGTGCGTGCCCCCATATGGGGGGGTGCGCGCATGCATAAGCATGTGCGCGCCTGCCCCCAGTGCCATCTCCCCCCCTGGCCCATCGGCAAAAAAGGTTGCCGACCCCTGGTTTAAGGGATCAGGCCAGGAGACAAAACTTAGGGCCTTTGCAGACTGCTAGAAATAGTGCAAATTGAGTCCACTTTATGGGTTAGGGTTAGGGAATCATGGGAACTGTATTTTATTGTTGTGGCACTAAAGCTCTCTGACAGAGAAGACTCAATGTCACAGGAAAAAAAAATTCCCATGATTCCCTAGCACTAACCCTAACCCTTAAAGTGGACTCAATTTGCACTATTTCTGACAGTCTGCAAAGGCCCTTAGTTACACATTACTAATCAAGTACGTGATGTCGGATATTGACTATAATTCCTAATGCCCCCAACTGCTCAGTGTTGTATTACTTTTGATTAAACACATTATTATCATCAACGTGATTGTTATGTGCACATGTGCCCTACACAAAGAGAGAGAGAGAGAGAGAACAATGAAGAGAATGTTGATCCGTCAGGTCTCTCTCTCTCTGAATAATTAAAAATTGAGATATGTGTAGATAGCTGTCCTGGGAAATTAGAGTCATTAATTACAGAATATAGAATTGTTAGATCTGAAAATAACATATCTAACATGGTTATACTGAACCAAGAAAAATATAACTATGCTGAAGAATTACATTTTAAAAAAATGAATCCTTGCTTAAAAGAAAGCTGTAATTTCCTTGTTGATAATACTCCCACTCTATGAGCCAGCCTGCATTTTTAGTTGAAGACAGACAATATTCAGACTTAGAAGTGAAACTCCAAACTTGCGACTGATGTCTTCGTTTTTACCACTGCTCCTACCCATGGTCCCTACTGCCAGGGCAGGCATAAGACTTTTTGCTGCTTTGGGAAAACCTTTCTTGGTAACAAAAGCTAAATGGACTGGCGTGGTCTTACTTTGCCACTAGCAATAACAGCACATCCACCATTAGCCCTAAGGACAGAAGACTGGTTTAGAAATTGCATGCAGCACACAGGGGTTGCCTTCCAACTAGTGGCATCTTATGTTAGTGATCCATTCTGGATTTTAGCATAGAGATAAGAGAGCCAAAGTAGTGTAGTAGTTTGGGTGTTGGACGTTGAAGGGAGACCAGAGTTCGAATCCCCTCTCAGCCATGGAAACCCACTGGGTGATCTTGAACAAGTCATACTCAGAGGAAGGCAATGGCAACCCCCCAAAAAAACAAAAGTCTTGCCAAGGAAACCCTGCGATACTTTTTAAATGGTTTTAAATATGTTTTTTTAATGTATGTTTTAATATTAGTATTATTTAATTATTTTAACTTTTGTAATTAATGTTTTAGTTTTATCTGTTTTAAAGTATTCTAAGCTGCATTGAATCCCATTTTTTGGAGAAAGACAGGATATAAATTCAATAAATAAATAAATATGGCCTTAGAATTTCCATAAGTTGGGAATGACTGGAAGGCACACAACAACAACAACAACAAAAGGTTCAGCAGCTTGGGCAGATCTTTTAAAGTTCAAACTAAAAATGTCACATCACTGACATGGAAGACACCAGCTTCCCTTTCCACCAAATGAGAAGGATGGCCATCGATTCAGAAGAACTGTTTGCAGGGATTGCCATGCTCCCTGCCCCCAGCATTTGTCATCTGAGGTTGTTTTCTCAGTGCCTAATGGTATGGCTGTCTCTGAGACACTCTGAAATTTACTTTTTAAAGTAATTTCTTAGGTTATAATCCAAAGGCCCTAAAGGAAGTAGTTAGTTGCTATTATAGTAACAATTATAAAAGTAAAGTATTATTAAGAAATAATTAAGAAATAATTAATAATTGTAGGTATTTCAGAAATACATACCAGACTGCTATAGATCAAAGCAGTATAACTACCGATATTCTGTAACATAGGAGCAACTAAAACAAATACCATTGCAGTATAGAGGAATGAAGTTATTCCTCATTACATTGCAATCATAATGTGACTTATGCCCTAATCCCCATGGCAAAAATGAATTAATTATTAATAATTCATTGTAACAAAGTAGTTATATCTTCTTGGGTCCCACACAAAATCTATTTGTGCAGGGGCTGTGTACCAGTTTCCAGCTATAATACTCAGTAACTTTTCACAGGTGTAGACCTCAAATAGCAAGCATAACAAACATGGTTGTACTTGAACTTAGTATCATGTAACTGAGCTATAGTTCCAAATCTAGATAAAATTTACTTTTGTAAGTAAAATGTGTGACGTTCAAGTAAAATTCTCCCCTTCCTTCCTTCTTCCTTCTTACAATACACATCCTGAATATCTCCATCTGTCCCATTTTGGCAGGACAGTCCCAAATAATCCTCTTTCCATCCATTTTCCCCACTGCTTTAAAAATGTTCCAGTTTCTCTCTCCTCCCACTATTTATCTATTCATCCTCAGCTCAATGCAATTGCTGCAAATTGAGTTCAAAATGCAAAAGTAATTTGCACTCAGTTAATTCAGTATGGAGGAGAGGAGGAGAGGGGCAGAATCTTGCCCTTTCCAGTAGACTCAGGCAAAAGCTAACTGCTGCATCCTTTCTCAGCTTGTGTGTTCTTCCTCATCAGTAACTTTTCTCATCTTGACCATACTCAAATGTTGCTTGGCCACATGTATCCCAGTTTTCACCTGTGAAATGCATTCCTCTGACAAGCATTTGAATACAGACACAGCTATACCTAAGAGCATAATACCATCTTCAAGAGGCAATTGAAATTGACATGAAAGATTATTCTAGACTGTAAAAACAATGCAGTTTAACACCACTTTAAGTGCCATGGCTCCATCCCACAGTATACTGAGATTTGTAGTTTTGTGAAGCACTAGTACTCTTTGGTTGAAAAGGCCAACAACCTTGTAAAACTACAAATCCCAGGATTCCATAGAATGAAGCTACAGCACTTAAGGTGGTATCAAACTGTATTATTTTTAGTGTAGATACACCCTAAATCTGAATTCAATCAGGATTCAGAATGGTGTAGTATTTGTGTGTTGTGTGATGCATTTCATCAAAATAAGCCACTGCTGTGACATATTTCTTCTCCTTTTCAAAACAGACTTGCAGGATGAAGAAGCAGGATGGGCTGTTTTGATCAACTGAGGCCCAGTATCAAATGCCATACAGTACTTCATCCTTACCTAATATTCTAGTTTTATTGATATGTAAAGGATGGATCCCTTTTTACTTTCGTACAGAACTTTTTCTGCCTCACAGCTTCTGTCTCTTTCCAATTTTTTAAATTCATTTTTGCCTAAGTGGCCAGGAGAGCAGCTTCTACTTTTACCAAGATGCAGGAGCCTTTAATGAGGGAAGGAAACTGAACAAGAGCGGATGCCTTTGCAAACTGTCTCTAGATGAAATATGGAGGAAACACACAACGCATTCACAATGCAACTTGAGGATCATAAAATCTCCACACCAAGCTCTTAATCATTCATCAGATGTCTGCCTTGAAAAGTCTGAAAATGAGCTACAACTCAAGGCAAGAGGATAAAAGAGCATGGATGTTTGTAGCTATGCTTAATGTGGTGGAGAGAGAGGGGGAAATCTGGGTAATTGCCATTCACATTTCCCAGGAGTGACACTTATCAACCACACATGTCAATCATGGAGACAATTTTGTGGGAGGGGATGATTCACAAAAGAACAATGCCACTGTGTTGTCTTCCCACCAACCAAGACAAGCGTGTAGTAATATGAAAAATAAGGGTTAAGAAGTGAGACAACAGCAATGATGTGATGAAGTTTGAAATTCCTATGACAGTTTTAACATAGATTGTTGTTTGTGACATAAAAGTGGGGTAAAATCTTGGTGTTAATTAATTAAACCATCCTCTTGTGGGGCACAATTGGTCCTTGGGCAACTAGTGGGCTGTGCTGCGGTTGTGCTTAATTCTGTCTTTGAAGCCTCTTGCCTATTGCAAAGCCTACAAAACCAAGAATCCCCCAAGAAGATGGCCAGTGACCATGACAGCAGCTATGTTGGTGTGGAGGGACATCCTGGGAATAGTAGTCAAAAAAGTAATTTTCCCATGTTTCAAAATTCCTTCCCCCTGCCTCCATGATATCTTGAAAAGCCATCTGGGATGTGGGGAAAAGATAAGGGAGGTTACTGGAATATTGATGTATTGTCTCTCTACCATAAAATGCTGCCTTGTTCACCAAGTTACAGATGGAGAGCCAGTGTGGTGTAGTGGTTTGAGCATCTGGAGACCAGGATTCAAATCCCCACTCAGGCATGGAAAACCATGGGACCTTGGGCAAGTCACACTCTCTCATCCTCTGAGGAAAGCCTCTGAACAAATCTTGCCAAGAAAACCTATGATAGGGTTGCTTTAGGGTTGCCATAAGCCAATGATGACCAGAAGTCACACAACAACAAAAACTACTGGCCTATCTAGCTCAGTCTTGTCTACACTGTTTGACAACAGCTCTCTAGGCATTCACACAGGAACCTTTCCCAGTTCTAACCAGAGATGCCAGGGCTTGAACCTGGGATCTTTTGCATGCTATGTCAGTGATGACTGGTGTCTTCTGTGTCAGTGAGATACTGGTTCCCCAAATACATCCAACAGTTTAGGTAGCTCCTTTGGAGTTCTTTTTCTTTCTTTCTTTTTTGAGATTCATTTGTACTAGTTTTTAGAGTGAATGGTCTAATTTACAATCAAAATAATATGCAATCTGACTTAAATCTTTAACAGAGTAGGAAGTAAACTCAAGAAGAGATATTATAACCTCATAGAGGATTAGACAAAAGACAGTAAGTGAAAGTCAGAAAAGGTTAATTAGAACCAATATATGCAGGTGCACAGACTGAATTTTAAATTTATTTGTAAATTGCTGTTTGTTTGATTGAGGTATGTGATGTTTATTTTTAAAGCTAATAAAATAACATTATAAAACAAAAACCAATCAAAAATATAGAAACAGAAGGAAGAAAAAGAGATGAAGAAAAAAAGAAAAAAGAAGAAGAAACCTCCCTACCTATTTCATTTCACAAGGGGCCTACTCTTACTTGATTCAGATGTCTGTGCATGATCTCTTATTTTTCTTGCTAACATTTAGCAAAGCTTTCTCATTGTTAGATTTTCAAAGGCAGTTTGACTTCAAATCTCATCATCCTTGACTAGTGAAAATATAGGTTATGGGTGATGGGATCTGAGGACCCAACATTTTGGGAGGAAACCCTATACAGAGTCTGACTTGATTGATGCTGCCGAGGGAGGGTACAATAATGTGCTCAACTATCTGGGACTAATTCCCAATGAATTCAATGTGACTTACATCTGAGTAAATATGACAGGATTGTACTGTATTCTGTTTCAATTGTTTATCATTTCTAAAATTATGCTCATTGTTTTCAAATGTCCTCAGTTGTGGTGAGAGTCCTGAGTGAGGGGTGAGACAGATATCAATAATAAATAAATATCACTCACTTTAATTGCTCCTTTTTTAAAAAGATGGTGAAGCCTACATGCTAATATTAATACAGACATGGAACTGATTGTATTATTCCAGGTACACTGAGTTTGTTTTGCACCCTCTCTTGCCAATTAATTTTATTCCTAAGTAAAATGTGCAGTCATGTCATAATTAAACAGTAGATGAAATCTGAAGAACTTCACTTCAGTGAATGTCAATTACCTGTGATATGTAACAGATGGCAATAGCAAGCTATTCAATATAAACACATTAGTCTTTTGGGCTGCCAAATAATTTGCATAATCTAGCCTTGTGAGTTTATTTTTCCTAAACAGAAAATAGAGAGCTGATAATTTTTTCAATGAAGTGAGACAATCAGGATTACAGCTGATCACAGGCACTTTGGAACACATTCTTATGTATTATGACATAAACCTCTGGAGACTTCAATGGGTCAGTGGATGATGGGGCCTTTCAGGAGAAAGCTGGGCAGCCTTGCAGGGCAAGTGTTTGCCCGTCCTCCTCCTCTGCCACCTGGCCTTTTCCTTGAAAGAAAGCCAGGCAGCAGAAAAGCCATGAGAGGCAAACATTTGCCTGTCTTCCTCCTCCTCCACCTAGCCTTTTCCACAGGAGAAAGCTGAGCAGTGAAGGAGCCTTGCAGGGCAAGCGTCTACCCTTCCTTCTCCTCCAAGCAGTGGAGGAGCCTTGATGTTGTTCCACATCCTAGCGGGCCAACTGAAATCCTTTGGCGGGCTGCATGCGGCCCCCAGGACGTATGTTGTGCAGGCCTGCTCTAGAAGGTTACAAATGGAAACAACTTCTAGGGTATCAACACTACAGTTGCAGCAGTTTGATACCATTCTGTCCTGGTTTCATCCCATGGAATCCTAGGATTTGTAGGTGGCTGAGATATTTAGAATTGTCTCCTGCAGCATTCAAGGGTACTCTCCCCAACTATAGCACTGGAGGTCTCTAGAAGAGCTTTCAAGGTACCTCACTAAAGTACAAATTCCTACATTCCATAGGATGGAGGCATGGTACTCCAGGTGTCATCAATTGCAATAATTGTGCTGTGTGGCTACACCTCTGGACTTCTCAGTCTTATACTTAAGGGATAACAGATGCACAATAAAAACATAGTTTGGAACCAATCAGACACTTTAATGCAGAAACTATCCAAAGTGCAGAACTCAAGACCCAAATAGGTTTAGCATCTTGGAAAAGTCCTTTAAAGATTAAGCTAAACCTCAGAACAGATTCACTACCTTTCTGACATGGAAGCTGCCATCTGCCACTGATTGGACCCAAAGGCTCATGTCCTACTAGGAAGAAGTCTCTCTGGAAAAGGAAGAGGAGAGCCAAGACAATAGGTTCCAGTTGGAGCCAGAAAAGACCAGTAGTCTTGCCTTGGTGGAAATAGAGTTCACAAAGTAGCTTTAGAGCCACTTTATTCTGTAGACAGAACATTAGGCATTGAAACACCAGTTTAAAGGAACAGAAAATGCCCTGACCTGCTATAAGATGTGATGTGGTGATTAGGCCAACTGTACTGATTTGTACCTAGCAAAACTAAGGTCTTTCCTTTACTACAATGAAGAGTTCCAAAACTCGTTACGTGGCCTTGCCAGATATTTCTTATTGTATGGTTTCTGGACTTTGGCAGGGAGTCACTCTCTCTTTTAGTGACTCGCTGGCTGGTATCCTGTTAATGACATGCACACCTGTAAAGTAGCTTAGTATATATGCCTCCCTTGCAGGAGGTTATTCTTTTGCCCTTGTGCTCCATCCCCAAAACTTCCCCTGGCAGTTTTCAAGCCCTAGGACTGACTGCTGCTACTGCTACTGCTTCTTACTAGGGACAAGAGGATCAGAGGGGTAGTTCAGACCATGAAATGCAGCTGTTCTGGGCTCCCATGGGAAGGAAGGGGTAGGTGTAGTTCATCTGTGAGCACACCATCATTTTTTTTTCCTTCACAAAGCTGAATCTAGCTGTTAATTCAGGTTCTGAATTGCTGCCTCTCTCCTGCCCCTTCTCTCTGGTACATGACATATGCAAGGAGATAGGTGAGTGATGCAAAATGTAAGTAGGAGGATCTATGATCTGATGTAGGACCTTGGCCCCAACTGTCATTAGATTCCATTCAAAATTACTTTTCATCTTTAGATCTCAGCCTGCCTCAACCATGTTTCTGCTGTTCATAGAATCATAGAGTCGGGAGAGACCTCTAGGGCCATCCAGTCCAACTCCCTGCCATGCAGGAAGACACAATCAAAGCACACTGACAGATTGCCATCCAGCCTCTGTTTAAAAACCTCCAGAGAAGGAGACTCCACCACTCTCCAAGGGAGTGTGTCACTGTTGAGCAGCTCGTAATGTCCTCCTAATGTTGAGGAGGAATCTCTTTTCCTGTAGTTTGCATCCCTTGAGCCACATCCTAGTCTCTGGAGGAGCAGAAAACAAGCTTGCTCCATCCTCAATATGACATCCCTTCAAATATTTAAACAGGGCTATCATATCACTTCTTTGCCTTCTCTTCTCCAGGCTAAACCTCTCTAAGTTGCTGCCATTCTGTATATGAATCCAGACTGGCTTGGTTTCTCTACTGTCTGTTCTTATGGTCTATATGTTCACTCACCTGGGCATTTGCCAGTCTTCAATAGGACACATAACCTCCTGATGGAAGAGATTTTGCTCTAACAACAAACAAACAAATCCTCTTTGAACTGATGGAGTGAGTTCTTCAGTCAGAAGCAAGGAATCTTTCAACAGAACCTACCATTTTCTTCCCATTGAGGATTTCCATGTTCTCTGCTAAGTTTAATTTTAAAAACTAACAAAAAAGAGTAACTTCTCACTTATCTCTTTTACAACTTTGCATGCATAGGAATGATACAGAATTAACCAATGCTTGGGCACTAAATGTATCAGTTTTGACAAGTTATTGTCACCACTTGTTTTTCTTCCATTTAATTGTCAAGTTCTTTCATTCTTGGTACAGAGGCAACCCTGTGCCTCATTCTTTCCTTTGTATGGTTCCTTATATTCTAAGGTGGTATCTGGTGGTATCCATGCCACTGGGGCTAGGATTCCATTCAGACTTAGGGATCACAGGGATTTTGCTGCCGAATCTGCTACCTGAATACATCCTGTGTTGAGCCCGGGTCCCTGGCACACTGAGCACATGTCTTTTCCAAACCAGGAGTTTTCTGACTTAAGAAAATGGCCGCCAGAGTGCTCCTGGGACCAGGGCTGGACCCAGGCTGTATTCGGGCACCAGATCAGGCAGCAAAATCCCTGCAATAGTATCCAGATGCCGCCCAAATTAGAATTGAATTCGGGAGAGGTAAGACACTTTATTTAGCAGAGCTAAAGAGCTATCCAAGGTGCCAAACATACTTTGAGGAACAGGGTCTAGCAACTTAACTATTGCTTTATCAAAGTGTCTTTGGGTTTTTCTGAACTCAGCTGTTTTAGATAATTGTTAAATCTCAAAAATAGAATCCTTAACATCTGGACAAAAAAAAACTGTAGTGATTTTACTACTCCACCAGATGACAATGACCTTCTGTACTCTGTTTTAACCATCTATTTACCATCTATTACTATCGCATATTAGGATAAAGGCTATTCTGAATTACATTTTCTTGTACATGTTCATAACAAGAGCTCACACACAAGAAAGAAAAACACAGAGGTAATTAATACTTTTGTGTCTCCTTCCAGTAAAATGATCTCAATAGACATCTTAATCTTGTTCCCAGGTGATAAAATAATACATTATAAAATGAGAGGATATGCAAACTGGCAGCCAGTCATATCGGTTTGCATGCTCAAAACCATTTTATTGTCCCAATATTTTAAACTTCAATTATTCCTTGTTCTGGCTGACTGGGGCTTCTGGGGGAATGAAATCCAAAACATCTAGTGGACCAAAGGTCCCTCATTTATTACTTACTCAAAGCACCTATGGAGTGCTGCTTAAATAATAAATCCTTCATTCAAGTCTAAAATTGCTACAAGGTTACACATCTGGAGGGCCACATAATTCCCACCCTATTTTAAGGAATTGTATCTCCCACCTATTTTTAAGCAAATGTCAAAAAAATTGACCAGCTTGTTAGTTGGAAGCAATCCCACACATGCAGAAGTCAAGTCAGGATGGGATCTCAGAATAATTGCTTGCTTTTGAGGAATAAATGTTCACACAATTGGATCAATTCTGTTTATTCCCAAGAAACTGCTCATGTGATTGTACCTTTAATTGGTTTATATTAAAAGTTTAAACATTTCAACTGAATTTTTGCCAGAATGTAAACTCAAGGATAACAGAAGGGTCAGTTCTTATCATTCTACCCATAGCTTTCCTTTAAGAACTACAGCACTAACTTTTGCTTCAACAAGAGTTCTCAAACATGCAAGAACCCAGTTGCTACTAGTCCTCTGTTGTTCCTATTTGTTCCCTTCTTTTATCTTCAGCATACTTGATCCACATGCATAGCTTCTGCCAAGATCAATGGAGGCTCATATATAGAATGACAGCATGCTGCGCTGAATTTCCTACTGTGCGCTGGGTTTCCGTGTGTACAGTTTTTGGTATCCTGTTCCGTTTCTCTTTTAAATTCCCTGTGTAGAATTCCCTGTGCTGGCTACATTGTGTAACAGATTTTATTTCTCAGCACATCCCACACTGGGAATTTGCCTTTGTTAAAAGAGAAATGAAGACAATATAACTACTTCCCCAGAATACAGAATGGAAGTGATGAAAGGTACACTGTAGGCATCTGTCGATTCTCCTTACATTTTATTTCAGTTGAAAACTTGCTTTTGTCATCTTGCTGTGGTCTCTTAGATCAGATGGACCATGTTCTTAAGTTTACAAGAGATCCAGATTAGAACCACATAACCAGAGTTTTCCTTGATCTTCCTCTGCTGGGTTTTCCCATCAATGCTGAAGAGATATGCTGCAAAAGGTGGGTTGACTCTTCTGCTATGTGGACAACAAAACAAAAACCAAATGCTAGATAAGCACTTGGCTGCAAAAATGTATGATATAAATCAATATGGAAAGCACATCCTTATCCTAAATATAACCAATGTGTTGTAAACAAGAGACAAACATATCACACTATTAAGCACTGCAAGTGAAAGAACAATTGGATAAATTAGAATGAGAGTATTAACGTAAACATGAATAACATAAATGGAATAACTGTTAGATAAAATGAGAAAGATGAAGAACTGTAACAAAACATGGGTATAAATGGAAAGCAACAAGCAAAATAGGAAGGGAACATGAACAGTGAATACCAGAATGGGTTTGAGCTGAATACAAGAGGTTACATTTATTGTATGGATATGCTTTCCACCATGGACAGCCAAAAGGACAAACAAATGGGTCCTAGAGCAGATCAAGCTGGAAACCCCCCTGGAAGTCAAGATGACCAAACTGAGGCTGTCGTACTTCAGACACATCATGAGAAGAGAGGACTCATTAGAAAAAACAATAATGCTGGGAAGGGTAGAGGGAAGTAGGAAGAGAGGAAGGCCACATATTAGATGAATGAACTCTATTAAGGAGGTCACGGGTATGGGTTTGCAGGAATTAAGCAGAGCAGTGGAGGACAGAGAGTCTTGGAGATGTCTCATCCATAGAGTCACCATGAGTTGAGATTGACTTGAGGGCAGTTAACAACAACAACAAAATGCTTCCCATATTATTTTCTTTCATACATTTTTGCAGTTCTGTGCCCTTCCAACACTTTTGTTTTTGTTTGGTTTGTTTTATGTGAGAACTGCAAAGGCAAGAGGAACAAAGAAAGATTTGTCTATATCAATGAGTTTTCCTTGTATGCTCCCATCCCTTAATATTCCAGCCCAAGCATTCCGAACACTTGCAAATTCTGAATCACTTATTTCAGAGAAGTTTTATACAAGCTTGGGAAGCACTTCCCTCAAATGAAAACCATCCTCCTAATTCCTTTCCACTTTCTCCTTCCTCTCCCTAGAAGAAACCTTGCTGAAGCTATGCATTTGTTAGATTTCAATCTTACACACACTTAGGAGTAAATGCCTCAAAGGGACAGCTTTATATAGCAAAGGGCTCCTTTCCCCTCTTCCCTTTTCTCTGTGCCCAGGGCTGCCCATGGTTAAACTATGAGGGGTGCAAAAGGCAGGGTGAGATTCCACTCCCATTCAGATCATCAGCTGCTAATGAGTGCACTCAAAACTTATAAAATTTGCATGAGATCATCTTCTTAGAGGACATTTTCAATGCCCTTTAAGACTGTTTGCTGATGTATCACAATGTTGCTGCCTGGATGGAAAGATTTAGTAGCCTAATATGCATAAGTGACATCTTGGAATCACACAACGATGGCAGAGGCATTGCTTGCTGAATAAAACAATATTGGGCAACAAACAGCTTCATTAGTCATATAGAAGGAGTGGGGCAGGGTGACAAATCAATCAGCTGGTCTACCCATTTGCTTTGAGATGGACACATTAAATGAGCACAAAGCCCTACTCAGCTTTAAGAAGATTATAGGCTCTGTATGAGAAAAGAATTTCCCAGTTCAAATACAGTTAAACTGAATGTTGCCCTCAATAAAATTAATTATGCAGAATAAATCCATTCTATCTGGATCATTGTGAAGCTCTTAGAAGAAAGCAAACAATGAACTTGTTACATTCTGGAATAGGGAAATAGAATTCAAGAGGTGGGGGATGAGTTTTTAATTAAGACAGAAATTCTGCCTGTATATTGCACAAAGTATATGAATCATTTCAAAATAATGGCTGGCATCTGAAGTTACAGATCCATAACATCAGGAGCTGAATCTTCATCTTATCTGCCTTGGTTTGAAGTGCTGGGCCATATGGGTATGGCTTCACTTGCTTGTTATTTGCTGGCGTATGCAATTTTATGGAAAAGGGGAAGAAAAAGAAGGTTGTGCTTTTATAATGAATGAGAAGGTAGCCTGCCTAAGATCTGAAATTGTGTAAGTTTTAACTATGCATTGCTAATACTTGCTGGTTTGTTCTGACAACAAATGTCTATGGGGAAAATCTATAGTTTTCTGAATAAAGGTTTCTGAGAGTTTCCACTACTGTAGCCTGGATTTCTCAACTAAGGGGGTGCCGGTACATGACATATAACCTAGAGTTACAGGAGAGATCTGAAATTGCTCCATAGTCAGTTATACTCAGTGGCATCATTAGGGGGTATGGTGCTGCAACCAACACCGGGTGACACCCCAGAAGAGGGGTGACACCTGGTCAGGCCCTCCCCCCATCATCCCCACACATACTCCACAGAACCACTCCCCATTCCTGCATGCACCCCCTGTTCCTATGCACCACTCTCCGTCCCTGTACACCACTCCCTGTCTCATACCATCTTGTCCTTTTTCTCATTTTTGTAATTATACTTACAAAGTTTGGTCCTGAGCTTGTGACTATTCCCCTATTGATTTGTTTGTACTCACAGAGGCCTGGTTACTCTGAACTAGAAAACACCTATTGAATGAGTTATTGAATGCTGAGATAACCTGTATGTAAATCCAACTGATATAATTCAAGTCAAAATCTATATTTATTTGAGTTCAATATACCTAAGCAGTTCCCCAAATCCATAGCAACATGCAACATTAATCTGAAACAGAGGTGGGGCCCCGTGCACCATATGAACTCACCTGAGATTGTCTATGTACCTTCAAAGGTCCACACACACCTGATTTACACAAACAAGCTTACTGCTTATTTATTTATTCCACATCTATATCACTTTCCCTCCAACAAAGTGGGTTACATGGTTGTATCATTCCCATTTTATTTTTGCAACTACCCTGTGAGGAAGGTTCTGCTGAAAGGTAATTATTGTTGTTGTGTGCTTTCAAGTCATTTCTGACATGGTGACTGTAAGGTGAACCTTCTTCTTGTTGTTGTTCTGTGTCTCCAAAACTGCTGTGCTAACTGCAACTGGTTACTGCAAAACATTGAGGCCATGTGTGTCTGGCAGGCTGCATGTTGCTCACCCCTTCCATAAACCACGGCCAAAATAACTAACCAAACCTTTTCCATTTTTATTATTAAAAGTTTGCCATAAATACAGCAGAATAACATGGGATGTCAGAATGCTTCACGTACTCTCTTTTCCTGATCTTGCCTTCATTCTGAAATGCAAGAGAGTGGAAAATGAAGTGGATCATATACATTCATTAGCTTTCTAAATTGCTGATGCTAGAATTGGCAACATTTCTGTTTTAATGGAAGTTAATGGTGCCATAATTGCACAGTTGCATAACAGTGAATCACCCCTTGATTACGTTCAGGATTACTAAAACTAATCGCAAAGTGCAATAGCATTTCTATAGGCTCTGTTTCTCTATATTCTCCTTTCTTGTTATCATTGCTGAGAATATGCAATAAATGAATATTGCAACATTCACATTTAATTTTTAAAAGCTCTGTTTTCATGAATTTCTCGTGCAGTCTTATGAATGCTTACTCAGAAGTTAGGTCTCATTTAGTTCAATGGGGTCTATTCCCAATTAAACAGGCATCATTTTGTAGCTTTCATTCAATAGATGATGTCTTCAAAGTACAAGTACACTTCTGTTGAGTTGTTTGCATTTAAAACATGTCAATTTGTCACTGCATTAGCAGTGGTATCATCCTCTGTTGCAAGGACTAATTTTTATGGCCCTTGGAGCATAGCTACCTGTTTAATTTTCAGAGGTTGCTATGGGAAACTACCTATTACCAAGGCACGTTTGGTCTATGTAGTATAGTATTGTTTACACCATTTACAGGGACAACTCAAGCTCTCTTATAGCCTAAGATGGAAAGGAAAGCACCACCTGTTGCTATGTGTTCCTCACCAGTTCCTCACCAGACTACCAGCCCCAGGATTCCATGGGACAGAACCATGGCATTTAAAGAATAACAGTGCTATAATTTTGCTGAGTGAATGGGCCTTAATTCTCAGAGATTCATGCCCTCCCACCATGTCCTTGGTCCCATTTAAAAAAATAATAATCAGAGGACCCCCTCTGGAGTTGGTAGACAATTTCTCCATATCCTTCCAGATGAAGGAGGTCTGTTCAGTTTCTAATCAGGACATAAGGAGAAGGATGTTTTCAACCCCCTCTCACCAGCAAGTGATGCTACAACAATCAGAAGCAAGACCCTTATTCCAAGTCCTTGTCTTCACTTGCTGGTGGGAGGTGATTAGAAATGTCATCTTCCTTGTGCCCAGACTGGCAGCTCAACAGAACTCTTTCACAGCTGTGGGCTATTAAGGTGGGCTGGGGTGAGTGGACCAGAAGACATTACTTTGTTACATGTATGTAAGTCAGGTAGCTGATGTAGAATATTGGTGAATGAGTCCTGTGGCCCATCAGTTTTTAGTCTTATGTTTAGGAACTCTGACATCAGACATGGTTCTTGTTCAGTCAGGTAATGATCAATCTGGTATGGGATATGGTTTTGGTTTTTGCTTCATATTTAATGGTGGGGTTTTTTGGGCACATTAATGCCCTTTGCAGACTGCTAGAAATAGTGCAAATTGAGTCCACTTTAACTGTCCTGGCTCAGTGCTAGGGAATCATGGGAATTGTATTTTTTTCTGAGACATTGAGCTTTCTCTGTCAGAGACCTCTGGTGCCGCAATAAACTACAGTTCCCATGATTCCTTAGCACTGATCCAGGGCAGTTAAAGTGAACTCAGTTTGCACCATTTCTGGCAGTCTGCAAAGGCCCTTAGTGTGGCACCTAATAGAATCATAGGACGTTATCACACGGGAGCCAGTTTTGTGGTTAAAGAGATAATAAAGTGGAAATGAAGCATCCCAAAAATAAAGCGAAAATAGCACTAAATTGCGCAAAAGCATTTCTCATGTAATTAGAATAAAAGCTTAATTAAGTAAAAAGCGAAAAAAAGACGTTTTTAACTTTTATACGCAAGTGGAAAAAACCATACATGTACTAGAAATGGGTGTGTTTTGTGACCAGACTCCTCCTTTTCCAGGGCGGGTCCTGCATTTCATTCAACCTTCTCTCCTCCCCAAGAGGAAATGTCAAACTGTCCTCCATTTGGGGTCATGTCCTCCTGTACAGTCTTCCTTTGGGGTTAGGACCTCTCAAGAGAGCAGAGGAGGAGGAGGAGGCTGGAAAAGGCAAGGCAAGCCGAGGCAAGGCAGAGCCTTCTGCCTGCGCTGCTGCTGTTCCTCTTCTAGCCAAAGCTCCCGGCGTGCGGCTTGAAGAAGGAAGGAAGGAATAAAAAGAGAGAGCAGAGGAGGAGGAGGAGGAGGAGGCTGGAAAAGGCAAGGCAAGCCTTCTTTCTCCACTAGCTCAAGTGCCAAACTTCTCCTCCATCCCAAACTTCCCTCTCCTGGGCTGCCTTCCCTTCTCATTCTCATTCTCCTTCCCTTCTCCTTCCCTTCTTCTTCTCTTGTCTGGCCGAGAGCCCCCCCCTTCCCCTCCTGCCCGTTCTTCCCTTGCAGGACCCTGAGGGGTTGGAGGCGGCGGAGACCAGATGAGCATGGCACTGAGGAGGAGGAGGAGCAGGAGGAGCAGGAGCACCTTCCCACCACCGGCCAGGACTCTCCCTCCCTAGACGCCCCTCCTCCTCCTCCTTCTGGCCCTCCTTCAGGTCCTTAAAGGAGATTTGTCTGTGCACATTTGCATTTCACATTAAAGTAAATGCGCAATTACTTTAAAAGCGCAAATGCATTTCCTCTAAACTCCCAAAATTAAAAAGATCTCGGATAATACCACTTTCTGACCACTTTCTGACCAGTTTCTGTGCGACGTCGTGTGAAATCATGAGGCGCAAATTCGCTTTTTATTTGGGATTTGTGTGGAATAACCTACAGATTTCCCCCGTGCGATAATGTCCATAGAGTTGGAAGGGACCTCATCAAGTTCAATCCGCTGCCATTCAACAAAAGCCTAAAGACCCTTCCATTAGCAATGCAACTGTCAGCAAAGTGCCTTTCCTCATGAAACCATATAATCCCATCACCACAAAAAGTTAGTGACAATGAGTAACACAATTACAAAAGGGAGTACTACTTGGAACATGCCATATTATCAATACCTCACGGATTCTTTGATTCTTGGATAGAATCCAAATAATTGGTGATCCAAGGCTCCAGTCAGTAACACCTGGTAGCTGTTGTGTGAAGAACTACTTTCCTAGTCATTGCTTCTACCTTAGACAGCAAATGTCTTGAACTGTTCTGAATTTATTAAGAATGCTTTGTCAAAAAGTTCTTACATTGCAGCGTTCACATACCTGAAAGACTTTGGTTCATTTCCTTGCCTCATTGGAGAAATTGTGCTCAATTGCAAAATCTATGAAGTGAAAGGATCTATATGAAATGTTGGGTGTGTTTATGCATATATTGCTAGTACTGCCCCCCTGTAATTACCATTAATTACCATTGTGTATAGTATACTTTGAAATACGCCTTCCAGGATACCCTTGTCATCATAGAACTGTCTGGGGGATTCTGGGAGTCACAGTCCCAAATGTAGCTTTTCCAAGCTCTGAAGTATACACACTCCAAGCTCCTTTCTAAACTGTGATGTAAACTGTGTAAATTAAAAATTAAGAATCTTTGCATTAACCTCTTGCCATTTGTCTGCTCAGTATCACCCATTCTAAGATACTTATGTCTTTGGGAGTGGGTGACATAGGGACACAGAGTGTACCTATACTGCACATTTGTTTCAGTTTGATACCTTTTTAATTGACATGAATGCATCCTATGGAATCCTGGGATCTGTGGTTTGGTAAGATGTTTAGAATTCTTTGCTAAAGATCTCTAGTGCTATAGCTCTGGTAGAGAACCAGCCTTGCAATATCACATGCATATTACTGTCACTGAAAATCATTGTTCTAAATTTCTGCTTCTGACAGGTGTTCACATTGGCCATAAAATGACTGGAAGAACATTGCAGCTATCACGAGTTTTTAGAGTCCCAGCAAAGAAATAAACTATAAAATGCTGAAAGCTATAATTAAAAAAATAAAATAACATTTCAGTTACCTTTAAAATGGAGGAGTCTTCTGTACATTCTCTGGAGTCTAATATATTTGATATTTGAAAGGATTCAAAGAACAAGACTTAAATCACAACTATTTAAAAGAAAGCATATAGTTAATAAAGTAATGATCACATTTCTGTACTAAAAGATATACTGTAGTTTAATTGGTCATATAGATTCAGGCAAACTGTAACATTGCAATGTGTATGTGATTTAAGAATTAATAAAGTGCCCCTGGACTGAAATTAAACACATACACACACATGAAAGTGTTACAGTAGATGAATATGAATACATCAAATATGATTTTTACTATATTTGAGAAGGCTGATGTCATAACCAGACAATGGGTTACTGAAAATGACACAAACTTCACAGAGAATAGATGTTCCATTTTGGGAGAAAGGTGGGATATAAATTCAGCAAACAAACAAACAAATCTCTCTCTTTTAATTCACAAACTTGTTTTGTGGAAAGATTCTTGCCGCTACTATTTGCTGGGATCCGTAAGCAGAGGCAGGTTTAGCTGTAGAACTTAGAACACTACTTTTAAAATATAACACTTTTAAAAATATGTTGGAATACACTGTCTCGGTGTGTGGTAGCAGCTCCTTTTCTGGATATTTTTAAACAGAGGCTGGATGTTCATTTGTTGTAAGTGCTTTGATTCTGTCTTTCTGCATGGCAGGGGATTGGAGTGGATGGCTCTTGTGGTCTCTTCCAACTCTATGATTCTATGAACACGTTACAGTACTTAGTTTATTACCATTCACATTATTGCCCCCAAGTATGTACTAAGATAATTGTTACCACATACAAAGCTGTGAGGTAGTGGTTCCATTGTATGATGCAAGGATCCATGCCCTTCAGAGCAATGCAGGACCCTTTCTGATGGTTCCAATTCAACAAAAATCTACCACATTGTTGTGATGTGACTTGATGCCATAGCCACTCTTCCAGCACTCACCCACCCCCTTGTTTACTTAAGGTAAGAAGTATCAAGGAAAAACTATCAGTAGAAATGGCATACTGCATGAGAATATACAGGCTGAGTTTCACTTATCCGAAATGCTTGGGACCAGAAGTGTTTCGGATTTGGATGGGATTTTTTTTATTATTATTTTTATTTTGAAATATTTACATATACATAATGAGAGATCTTGGAGAAGGGAACCAAACTAAACATGAGTGTGAAGTAGTGGTTTGAGCATTGGACTATGACTCTGGAAACCAGGGTTTGATTCCTGGCTTGACCATGAGGCCCACTGGGTGACCCTGGGCAAGTTACGTGTTTTCAGACTCAGGGGAAGGCAGTGGTAAACCTCTTCTGAACAAATTTTGCCAAGAAAACCCTATGATGGGGTCATCATAACTTGGAAACCACTTGAAGGCACACAACAACAACAACAACAACAACAACCATACACACATAGCCTGAAGTGTTTTATCCACAATATTTTTAATCATTTTGTGCATGAAACAAAGTTCATGTACACGGAACCATCAAAAAAGTAAAGGTGGACAAATGTGGACAAAAGGTGGCCATGTGGACAATTTTGGATTTTGGGATATTTCAGATTTTGGAATTCTAGATAAGGGAGACTCAACCTGTACCAGTTTTGCCAGCTATGGAAAATATGCCAGTATCGAAAAGAATTTTGTTATAACCACATTACCTGCAAAAAATAATTTATTTCAATACTTGAACATATTATTTCCAAACGCTGGATGGTTGTCTTTTTCTTCCACCTGTGGAGATCCACTGCTAGTAGCTTTCTGTGATGTACTGTATATCTTATCTAAATATTGCGACATGTCAGGAGTTAAACTAGATGAGCCTTGTTGTCACTTCCAACTCTATGATTCTATGACCATAAAACAATATTTTTTTTTCTTTTATTCTGCCCTTACACTCTTAAATAAATTGTTCATATACGATTGCTGCAGCAGCTGTGTTGTTCTTCCCAGAAGGAACGTTGCATGATTCAAAGTGTCTAATAGTATGGACAGCCGTGGAGAGAATTTAGCAGCAGGTCTCCAGGAAAGAGAGCTTGGGGGATTCAAAATAGTTGTGTCTAAAGCATAGCCCACACACCTGTTTGAAGACTCCAGCATATTGGCAAAGTCCAATTGATTTTCTCCTTTCAAGCACTGGATTTAGGAAGGCAGAACATCAGCCTTGAACCTGCTGATCAATGGTTAGAAAGAAGACTGAGTAGTTAACACTGAAAACTGAGTCCTGGGGAGTAAACTGAGCAGGAATATAGGTCATCAGGTGTCATCTGCTCTGGTGAGATATTTATTTATTTATTTATTTATGGGATTTATATCCCCCTTTCTCCCAAAATTGGATTCAATGCACCTTATAAATGTCTGTATGTGTCCTCAAGTTGCCTTCAGCTTATGGCAACCCCATGAATTCTCCATAGTTTTTTTAAGGCAAGGAATACTCAGGGGTGCTTTGCCAGTTCTTTCCAACCTACAGCATCTTGTATTTGTTGGCGGTCTCCCATCCAAGTACTAACCAGGTCTGACCCTGCTTATCTTCCATGAACAGATGAGATCTGGTGCCTTTAAAGTATTTACGCCTGCACGCTGGTGAGATATACCATATGTCTATTTAAATGATAGTAACTATTTCCAAAAGTGTATCTGTTGAGCTTAAGATTTTGAAAAACTTACCATTTTTTGGACTACAACTATCAGAATCCCTTAGCCAGCATGGGCATTCCCATGTCTGTTTGGGAATTCTGGCAGTTGTCATCCCCCCAAAATAACATTTCTAACTTGTATATTAAATATGCAGGTTTTAGGCAGGCCTACAGCTTCCTTTTCCCCTTTTTTGCTGACCTGTGCTGTTTTCATGATGGTTCATGAATGACCATCTGTCATTCACTTTGCGTTACCATTGTGCCTGATGCCCTTTTTCATGTCAGCTTATAGAATGACTAGAAACAACAGTAGCCATGCCTGGGTGTGGCAAATTCATTCTGGGATTTATTCTAGACTTTAAAGAAAATACTTATTTGTGGGTCAGAGTTCATCACCTCTCATAGCTCCTTAAAAGTAGAGAATACAATCCAACTTGAATTCACTACACCCTGACACAGAACTCACATGCCCATACTCAACAGCATGTAACGTGGTGGCAAATTTGTGAAATCAGTCCCTCTTGTCGTAATGACACAATTGCTTTTTAATTTACCAAGGCGGAGATCCTACATCACAGTTTATATATTGTCACTTTACAGATCTGTAGCTAGGGTCTAATCCTGTATTAATGAAACAACAAAATAATTCAGTTTGACACCACTTTAACAGCCATGGCTCAGTGTTATGGAATTTGTTGATTTGTGAAACATTTAGCCTGCTCTGTCAGAGAGCTCTGATGCCAAAACAAACTACAATTCTCAGAATTCCATAGCATTGAGCCATGACATTTAAAGCAGTCTCAAACTGCATTGTTTATGCAGTGCAGATTAGATGTATGTTGCAGAAATGTCACAAAACCCTGTTAGTGAATTGTGAGAATGCAGATCCAGGTAAGTGCTCTTGCTGCACATTGAACACCTCTGTTCTCCTTGGACATTTCTATGTATATTGGATGGTGCTGTTGTGCTCTGGAACTTCCTAGCCTGTGTCCTGATACACATCTGGGCTCATTGGACATCAGTTTATGGTACATCAGTGACTCCACTGGTACCATAAATAAACATACATTCTATTGTCACAAGAGCCACTAGGTGGATATGGACTTTGCAAAATTACTCAATTTGGCTGTGTACACACATAAGGCCATTTATGAAGACATAAGTTCCAAGCAGAATGTCAACCATACTTTGGGAAACCAAGGGGTGTATCAGGAGTTCTACAATGTGAACCCACATTGTTAAAGCAGGCAGAATCAGATCAGTGGATGCTTCAGTTTACAGAAATCAGAGGTCTAAATCCAGTTGCTACTCCCAAGTAAGGTAAACCCACTAATGCTGCATCTACACTGTAGAAATAATGCAGTTTGACACCACTTTAAGTGCTGTCATTCCATCCTGTGGAACCCTGGGATTTATAGTGTAACAAGGTCTTTAGCCTTCTCTGCCAAAGAGTGCTGATGCTTCACAAAATGACAAATCCTAGGATTTTGTAGAATGGAGCTATGGCAGTTAAAGCAGTGTCAAACTGCATTATTTCTACAATGCAGATGCACCCTTAATAAATGGAAATTACATATGAGTAGATTCAGATTTAGACCATATCATAGATATAGAACTTTTTTTGTAAAGGGAGTTATTTCTGAAGTTACACTTTCCTCTTTTTCCCACCAAGATGTTTATAATTTTTCATTAGTCAATATTTTTAGTCTTTTAATGAAATCCTCCATTCTGTTGCACCACTGCAAGTATGTGAAAGAATGTCATTATTTTCCATGCCTTGATTTTAATGTGGCTGCATTTCCAAGCATTCTAATAAGACTACTACGACATCCCCCCCCCCTTTACAAAGGTAATTAGAGGGCTTTTGACAGGTATTTATATATGCTCCAGCTGCTTCTCATTGAAAGCCCCAACACTCATTGTAAATGCAAACTTGGATAAGCATGTTAGTCATGCAGCAAAAATGAAATCCTAAAATCATTTTCACAAAAACTCCCCTAATAGATTTTTTTTTGTGGGAAAGGGTCAATCAAGCCTAACTTCTGAACATATATCATGGAGTAGATCTACATCAGGAGTGAGCAGAGTATGCCCTTCAGTTTTTGCCAGACTTCATTCAAAAATTCCTTGCTGTCGGCAATGCTAGTTAGGGCTGATGGGAGGTACAGTCAAACATTATCTGGAAAACTGCATGATTCACACTCTTGCTCTAGGAGTTTCTAAGAGTTTCTGGTTTATTAAGAGGAATACATAGGCCTCATTCCCACTATGTTATAACCCAGTTTGCTAACCGGTTTGAAGTGGTTAAATGACCCTTGTTCACACTTGAGCCAATTTGCTGAAGCGGTTTGGCAAGCCCCCCCCCCCCCCCCCCCGCACTAGACCCATTAATGTGTATCTTTTTTATGCTCTTTTTTTCCTGCATCTTTTGTAATAAATTGATTCAGTGCAGGTGTACACAGGATTCAGCTCAGAATCAATTTAAATTTTCCCCTTTACATTGCCAGTTGGCTGAAGAGGATCCATTTTGAATCGATTCATTAGTCATTGTGAACAGCAAGTGGGTTATTTTACAAGCAAATGTGATTGGGGCAAATGTAGTGGGAACCACGCTCCAGTGTCAAACTGATCCATCGATTCAGATTGCAAACTGATTTATTTGTAAGTGGGAATGAGACCATAAACTAGTATTGAACTGGTATAGTCCTGAGAGTTGCCATGAAGGCACACAGCAACAAACACCAGCATACCCCGACTAAGTGTTCCAGATGTTGTTAGGTTAAAAGTCTTAGCAGTGCTAGTCAGGATAACTAAGGGCAAGGAATGCTAGAAACTGTAGTCCAACAGTAGCTTGAGGACCACATGACTGTAATCCCTAATTTGCAATTGGAGCAAATTGGTTTAATTTTAACTACTTTGGCTCAATCCTGAAATTTGCAGTTTGGTGAAGTACTTAGAATTCTCTTCTGTAGTTCAGGGGAGAAGACTAGTAAATTCTAAATACCTTATTTGCTGATGAATGCCTTATCTAGGAATCACTAGGTCTTCCAGTGCAACCCTGTGCTCAACATCTGCCAGACATTGACCATAGAATTGCACTGGAGGAGCTACAAATGCCTAATGTAGTGTTCTCTCTAGCAATCTCTAGGTCCTTCAATGTGACTTTTGGTTAAAGTTGACCATAGAGTTGCACTGGAGGACCTAGATATTCCTAGAGAGAACATATTAATAAAATGCATTAATAATCAAATCTGCAAAAGTCAAAGCCACAAATGTGGAGGGACAAGTGTAGTATCAAATTGCTGTAACTGTATATGCACTCAAACATTTGTTGTTACATGCTTTTAAGTCAATTCTGACTTATGGCAACACATCATAGGGTTTTCTTGGCAAGATTTGTTCAGAGGGGGTTTGCCATTGATTTCCTTTAAGGTTGAAAGAGTGTGAGTGGATTTCCATGGTTAGGTAGGGATGACTTGTTGAGTGTGACTTGTTGAAGGTCACAAAGTGGTGTCCATGGCTGAGTAGGGATTCAAAGCCTAGTCTCCAGAGTTATAGTCCAGCATTCAAACAACTACATCATGCTGGTTCTGTGCAGGCCAGTGCTGAAGGAAAAAAGTGTCTCTCTTGCTTCCTCTTCTTCCCCAGTCATTTCTCAAAACTCCATGCATGTTTTTTGTGTTTCTTGAGCACAATAATTGAGATTTTAAAAACAGCAACATGAGATCAGGCTGTTGGTCTCATGAAACCTGCAGGGCTGGAAAAAGGCTTCACATGTGGAGGTTCATGTGCTTTGCAATAGAAGTATTCCTTTTTGATTTCATTTTCATCAACTCTGCTGGAATGCCTCAATGATATTGACTGGAGGGGCTATTTCTGGAATTGGTCCAGGACCCCAGGCTTGGTTCTATGTTCACACTGCAGAAGTCCTGAGTGAATCTGCCCTCCCCCCAGCCATGAAATGTATAAAAAGGATAAAGGGGAGGAATCTACCTCATCTATTGAGAAAATGCTACAAATCAAAGGAAAGTCCATGCTGAATCTGTAATGTGTGAAATGACTTGTGAATGCCTGCAGAAATGTTTGCTTCTGAAGTTGCATAGGACTCGCAAAAAGGTTGGGTCGTTCTCCTGAGATTTCTGTAAAATGTGCCACCGTTCCAAGTAAAAGATTGGATGCACATTGGAATGACAGAACACTTGCATTTTAGTGTCCTTTACATAAGTCTAAGAAGAGGGGAAGAGAGAGAAAATCTTTTCGATTTTGCTTTGTGAACTTTTGAAACATTTGTAGTTTCTGTGGGAAGGAATACCATCATGTCAGGAGCTTCCTAAATATTTTTAGCAGAGGGTAGGAAGGAGTAGCCATGTTTGCTGCAGCAAATGCAGTGAATAACTGGCACTTCAAAGGCCAATTTTTATTTACCATAAATTTGGAGGACTGCAGCTCGTTCCATCAAAGGCATCAAATAAACATCATCACCACCATCATTATCATCATGATCATCTGTATCCAAATATTCAAACTAAGACAAGAAAAGATCCCCAGGCACCTACCTCTTCTTTCCTCAAAGCACTAACCTGTGGATAATGGCACTGTCAACATTATTGAGGTTGTAGCTCTGTGCTAGCTGTCATGTTACTACTAAAACATAAGCATGTCATCCACACCCATTGTAATAAATGCTCTTATAAATGAACAGTTATCATGCAGATTGTTTCAGTAGCAAACTAATTTTCAATGCCTTGGAGAAAGAGCAATGTTATTGCAGTTTTTATTCAAGAACATTTTGGCAGAAATGTTTCTTTTATACCCTACAGGATATCTTCTTTGGATGTTGATGATTAGTGATATGCAAGCCGTCCTTCTTCCCAGTTCACAGCTATCTTGTTATTTATTATCTTTTGCCTTTTGCTGGAAGCTTTCAGAAAGAAATGTGCCTATATTTCCAAACTTCTATTTTTCAACTTGAAATGTCAGCATGTGTATGGTGGCAGTACAATATAAATATCCCACCTGTACAGGTGGGAAGGACCATTAGGACCACCTAGTCCAACCACCTGTCAATGCAGGAATCATTGGCATAAATCCATTTTGCTAGTCCCATTGTGGAATTCAAGGATGAATTCCATGGTTCTGCTCTAGCTGAGTCTGGCCAGTGGAGTTCAGCATAAAGAGAAATTAAGGAATCCTGTAGCACCCTTCAGGAAAAGAAATTTCTAGCCTAAGCTCCCATGGATGCTAGTCCACTTTGTCAGATGCCAGTTTATGCAAGAATTTTTTATACTGCCTTATCTCATGAAAAAAAGAAAGCCAAAATGGAGCAGAAGAGAAGCAGCTTTCTCCGTGCCTCTCCACATGCCATTGTAGAATCATAGAGTTAGAAGAGACCTCAGGGGCCATCAAGTCCAACCCCCTGCCATGCAGGAATACGCAATCAAAGTACCTCTAACCGATGGCAATCCAGCCTCTGCTTAAAAACCTCCAAAGGAGTCTCCACCATACTCTGAGGGAGCGTGTCCTACTGTTGAACAGCTCTTACTGTCAGGAAATTCTTCCTAATGTTGAGGCTTCCTTCTCAAAAATCCCACATAAAACACCCTTGTTGGCCTGGCTTGTTCATCAAGCTCTGTCACGGAGTTCAAGAAACTGGGGCTTTAGCTATATAGAGAGCAACTATCTGACTCACTTCCTCTGAGCAAATTCCCACCTCCCTGAGACCAGGAGTTCAGGACCTGGGTCTAGACCCAATGAAACAGTAGAGTGCTAACAAGCACACAAGCACAACTCCCCTCAGCACACAAAAACATTCAGCCTTGACCCAACAGACAAAGGTGACAAAGAGCTTTTGCAGACTGCCAGAAATAGTGCACATTAAATTGAGGCACTGTCCTGGCTCAGTGCTAGGGAGTCATGGGAATTGTATTTTTTTCTGGGACATTGAGCCTTCTCTGTCAGAGAGCTCTGGTGCCACAATAAATTACAGTTCCCATGATTCCCTAGCACTGAGCCAGGGCAGTGCCTCAATTTAATGTGCACTATTTCTGGCAGTCTGCAAAGGCACAAAGTACACTAGAACAATAGACACTACTGCACACACAAGCAAGCCTCCACTACGCCAAAACAAACAGCCTTACCCCAACTGACCCTCACCTTTGACTGAACAAACTCTCCCAAATTGGTTTCTGCTACAGTAGGATTCAGGTCATTGTTTTCTCTTGTGGGAACTGTAGTTTGATCAAAAGAAAATATGGGGCAATGTAGCCTCATACACAGGTCTCTAAACCAAGTGGAACAAAATACTAACAAGGAAAGTCTAGTACTAATTTATACTCAGGTAACCTTTTAATAAATAATGCAAATATTTGCTACTCTTAGACATTTCATATATTTACTACTAACTGAGTTAACCTATTATGTATCAAAAATAGCTATAACCTTTTTACATTTTTGTTATTGCAATTTTTGAAACATAATGAGTTAATTCAATTAGTAAATATATGCATTTTACAAGAGCAGCAAATATTTGCATCATTTACTAAAAGTTGCATGAATATTAACTGCAGTTTGATTAGAGTTGTACTGCACCTACCTTCTCTCACCAGCCATGCTGGTAATCTGTTTGGAAATTGACAGTTGTGTTTAAGAGCATTCAAGACAGTGAGCAATGATCTCATCCATTTTACCAGAAAACCTTCTTAAAATGTAATTTTAAAAGTGGGGGGGGGGGGGGGACAGCCAGCCTGTGTCTCTTTCACAGCAGTGTTCTGAAACTAAATAACTCCCCCCCCCCCAGGGCTGAGCAAAACAGGCTACCAAGTGATTTTGTCAATTTCGCCATGAGATTGACTTACATTAAACTAAAGATATCAGCTGTAATTAGGAAAACAAAAAAATAAAAATAAAAATATTGATGCTTCATCATTACACTCTGTCAATGCTAGAGATGGTTGAGGTAGAAGCTGGGTCATTGCTAAGTGGCAAATGAAGAGATGGAGGGTCAAGTTTAGACTCGACAACCTATCTTTGCTCATGAAGTGCATCTTGTAGACCAGTGTTGGCAGATCTGAGGCTGCAGAGGACCAATGCTTGTTTTTGTTAGAACCTCAACTTGTTCCAGATGAAAAATAATGGCATGGGGACAAGCATACACTTAGAATTAAGGAATTTCTGGGTGCATGCTCAGCCCAGGCATATGTTCTCAGAACCAGAAGGAAATGATGAACATATTGAAATAGTTCAAGATTTTCTATGCCTTCACTCAGTTATTAATCAAAATGGAGAATGCACTCAAGAAATCAGAAGAAGGTTAGGACCTGGAAGGTCAACTATGAAGAAACCAGACAAAATCCTGAAGTGTAAAGATATATCATTGAATTGAGAGCCAGTGTGTTGCAGTGGTTTGAGTGTTGGACTACAACTCTGGAGACCAGGGTTCAATTCTCCACTTGGTCATGAAACCCACTGGGTGACCTTGGGCAAGTCACATGCTTTCAGGGGAAGGCATTGGCAAACCTCCACTGAAGAAATCTTGTCAAGAAAATCACATGATAGGTTCACCTTAGAGTAGCCATAAGTCAGAAACTACTTGAAGGCACACAACAACAACAACAACAACAACTAAAGTTAGGATTATCCATGTCACTGTATTTCTCATTTCTATAGTTATGAAAACTGGTCTGTGAAAAAAGCTGATAGGAAGCAAATCAAATTATTTGAAATGTGATGCTAGAGAAGAGTTCTACTGATATTATGGACTGCTAAAAAGACCTAATAAATGGGTCCTAGAGCAAATCAAGCCTGAACTCTCTCTGGAAGCCAAGATTACCAAATTGAGACTTTTATACTTTGGGCATATCATGAGAAGACATGGCTCACTAGAAGACAGTAATGCTTGGTAAGGTAGAAGGCAGCAGGAATAGAGGAAGACAATATTACACATTGACTCAATCAAGGAAGCCATGGCCCTGAGTCCACAAGACCTGAGCAGGGCTGTTCATGATAGAGTGACTTGAAGGTATCTCATAAGTCATAAGTCAAAGTTGACTTGACACCAGTTAACAAGAACAAGCCAGTGCAACTGTTTCAATGAAGGAGATACATGGTACCTGTAACCAGCCTCAGTCAACAGCCTGCCTGGAGCATTTGGACCTACTGAAATTTCTAAATAGTTTCCAAAGACAGTCCCATGTAAACTGCATTATAGTAGTACAAATGGGATGTAATCAAGGCATCCATCACTCTGGCCAGATCTGACTCCTTTAGGAATGGATGCAGCTGACACATTAGTTAACAGTGCAAATGTACTCCTGGCCACATTTGAAACCTGGGCATCCAGGCTCAGATCTGAGTCGAGGATACACCCAAGTTATAAACGTGAGAGTACAACCCCATCTAGCACAAGTTGAATCCCTGTTCCCTGATTTGCCTTCCAATTTACCAGGAGTACCTCTATCTTATATGGATTAAGCTTCAATTTACCCTCATCCAATCCATTACTGACAGCAAACACTGGTTTAGAACAGAAACAGCTTCCTTGGAATCAGATGCAAAAGAAAGGTGGAGTTGTTTATCATCAGTGCAACTAATGGCACTGGACCCCAAAACTCCATATGACCTTTCCCAGAGGTTTCATGTAAATATTAAGCATTATGGGGAAGCAGAATCAAGCTCTGAGGAATGCCACAACATAGGGCCCCATGATTCCCTAGCACTGAGCCAGGACAGTTAAAGTAGTCTCAAACTGGATTATTTCTGGCAGTCTGTACAGGCCCATAGTGGCCGGGGTGTCGAACAGGCATCATCCAGCACCACCTTCTGAGTCCACCCCTCTAAGAAAGACTGGAGCCACTGTAAAACAATGCCCCAAGTCCCACCCCAGAGAGATGAGCCAGAAGGATATAATGGTTGGTGCGACTAAATGCTGCTGAGTGGTCCAGCAGAACTAATAGTGACACACAGCCTCCATCTAATTCCTTGCATAATTCATCTACCAAGGCAACCAAAGCTGTCTTTGTCCCATAGCCAGTCCTGAAGCCAGATTGAAACAGATCCAGATAATTCTTAGAGGTGAATATGGGACTATCTTGATCTGTAGAGGTCAGTTTTACATATAAACCGGAAGCAATGGTATACACCAGAGCTTAGGAAAATGAAGCGAGTTGGACAACGACTAGAGCACTCCTGGAAGAAAACTCGACTCTTATCTGACAAGACTCATCACAGGAACTTTCTTTGGTCCTATCGAGAGGCAATACATGCAGCACAGAGATTCTTCTGTTCTGCGCGTATTGCGTCTGCAGAGTCCCATCCAGCAGAGCTGTTTAGGGTGGTAAGGGAGCTGACACAGGTACCTCCTGTGCAGAACTCATTACTTAACCCAACAACGACCTGCTGTGATGCGTTTAACAACTTTTTTGCAGATAAAATCTCTCAGATAAGAGCTGACTTAGACGCCAGTGTTTTGACAGAAACAACTGATGACATGTCCAGCGACTCCGTTAATGAAATTATCCTGGATCAGTTCCAATCTGTGAGTACCAATGACATGGACAAGCTCCTTGGCAGAGTGAGGAAAACGACCTGCCCTCTCGATCCTTACCCATCATGGCTAGCCGTCCTGGGGGGTGGGGGGGGTGGGGATGCATTGAGGATGTTCCTTATGGATATCATCAATGCATCCCTCAGGGAAAGTCATATGCCATCTTGTCTGAAAGAACCGGCTGTTAGGCCGCTTTGGAAAAAACCTTCCCTGGACCCCCTGGATATGAACAACTATAGGCCAGTCTCTTTGCTACCATTTCTGAGCAAGGTAATCAAGAGGGTGGTTGCTCTTCAACTCCAAGCTGTCTTGGATGAAACCGATTATCTAGACCCCTTTCAAACTGGCTTTAGGACAGGATTTGGAGTTGAGACTGCCATGGTTGCCTTGACCGACGATCTGCATCTGGGCATCAACAGGGGTAATGTGACCCTGTTGGTGCTTTTAGACCTCTCAGCAGCTTTTGATATGATAGATCATGGCATCATCTTGAATCGCCTGAGTGGGTTAGGAATCGGAGGCACTGCATTGCAGTGGTTCTGTTCCTTCCACTCAGGCAGATCCCAGAGGGTGCTGCTCAGGGACAGTCACTCCGGTAAAAAGGAGCTCACCTGCGGCATCCCTCAAGGCACCATTCTGTCCCTGATGCTGTTTAACATCTATATGAAGCTGCTGGGTGAGATTATTCAGAGTTATGGGGCTGGGTGTTATCAGTACGCTGATGACACCCAGATCTATTTCTCCATGTCTCGATCGTCAGCCTCGAACACCAATGGCATCTCTCCTCTTAAGGCAGTAATGGGCTGGATGAGGAAAAATAGATTGAGAGTGAATCCAGATAAAATGGAGGTGCTCACAGTAGTGACCCTGAAACCAAGAATCCGGTTGCAACCTCCAGTCCTGAATGGGGTCACACTCTCTGTAAAGGACTGTGTTCACAGTCTGGGGGTGCTCCTTGACTTGTCACTCCTGATGACAAATCAGGTAAATGCGATGGCCAGGAGTGCCTGTTATCAGCTTCGGCTGATATGCCAGCTGCGCCCTTTTTTGGAAGTAAAAGATCTCAAGACTGTGGTGCACTTGCTGGTAATCTCCCGTCTGGATTTCTGTAATGCACTCTACATGGGGCTACCCTCATGCTTGGTCCGGAAACTTCAGTTAGTACAAAACATGGCAGCCAGAGTGGTTTCGGGAATATCTAGAAGGGACCACATAAGCCCGGTGCTAAAGTCCCTCCACTGGCTTCCTATCAGTTTCCGGACCCAGTATAAGGTGTTGGTTATTACCTTTAAAGCCCTAAATGGCTTGGGTCCAACCTATCTTCAGGACCGCCTCCTCCCATACAATCCTCCCTGCACACTCCAGTCCTCTGGGAGGAACTTGCTACAGCCATTAAAATCTAGGCTGTCTGCAACCTCCCAGAGGACATTTTCGGTAGTCACCCCCAGATTATGGAATGGCCTGCCGGACGAGATATGTCAGATTACAACACTAAACAGCTTTAAAAAGGCTGTTAAGACGGATCTCTTCTGGCAGGCCTTTCCAGAATAGATTTCCTGGCCTCAGGAACCCCCCTACTATGCTCTCTCCCAAATTGAATGCTGCTGCTACACTTGTTGCCCTATTATGTTTTTTGTTGCTCTGGTTTGATTATTGTATGTTATTTTAACCTAAGATGTTTTAATTAGTGTTGGTTTAATGCTTTTTTAAGAGGGGGTGTATTGGGTTTTCTTGGATTATGCTGTATGTACTTTTAATTATTGTCAGCCACCCTGATTATTATTATTATTATAAACAGAGCTTGGAAAAATTCCTTTTTTGACTCTCAGAATCCACCAAGCCAATTTGGGTGGATTCAGCCCAGAAAAGCAACATTTCCAAGCACTGCAATAAATGTAGATGAAAGCCTGAGAATGAGATGATGCATAAACAGGTGGAACAGCTTTTAGATGGAAGAGATTTTTTTCTCTTTTTCTTCTGCTGTTGGAGATGATTACAGAAAGAGAGAAGAGAACAGAACAGAACCCCAAAAACTAGGAGATAAAAATTGTAAAGAGATCAACCTATTTTAATTGAAAGGCTAAGCATATGCATTAGAATCCAATTAGAATTAAAGCTCAGATGTTAATCAGAAATATTTACAGGGCTTTTAACTGTCCAATGTGACAATGTGACAAATGAAATAGATCCCTAAAACAAAACTAACATGGACTTCCCACTTTAAAGGAATAAATTTCCAAAGTTTGCCATGGGTAAGCAACAGGAAAAAGGAACATTTAAGTTGCAAAGGCAGATAACTATGAGTCTTTTCTCCCTGCTTGGGACCACATGGGAATATGGCAGTGTCTGCATGCCAGCAGTGGGCAGGGTTTAAGCCAATGATGCATGAGGCCAGAATGAACAGCAGCTAGATTACTTTTCGCCCTTTTATGCCCTACTTTCTCTTTCTGTAATCCTCTTAATCTCTCCTGTCCCTTTTCCTCCTCACCTAACAGGCTGCTGAAGAAGGACCAAATCACTTTTCCAATGTCTTGAACTGATGATTTGCAAGTGGATTTGGAAATTACACTATGGACCTCAAGAGAGAAGGTTGAGGACCATATATAGTCCAAGGATTGAAAGTTATCCATCCCATGTCTGGAGGAAGGATGATTTATGACAAACCTTACCCCCCTATGTTTTAATATTCTGGCACAACTTGTTAAGTGGAGACACATGATTTAGAATTTTCTTCAAAACACAGAGGCAGGACCACATAACTTGTGGCTAACCAAGTTCATTGTAGCACAATAGCTATGTGGTGTGGTAGGTATTTTGATAAGCCCTCTTCCTCATGCAGTCTGGTACCATTTGGAAAATTTCTCTGTCTAGAATACAATACCCAGAACCCTAGTCTGACGGTTGGGCTCCACTCTTGTAGAAGATGCACACACCAGCGCTTTTGAGGGCCAGATTACTATCCACACAGGCCCCAAAATTTCAGAACCAAAACCTGACACCAAGATGATCTCATTAAGCATGATACAGTAAACATCAGCCACACTTGCCCTTTAATATAAAAAGGTCAAGTCTAAGTAATGGGGATATATACCATATTTTCCTGCGCATAAGATGACTGGGCGTATAAGACGACCCCCAACTTTCCCAGATAAAATATAGAGTTTGGGATATACTCGCCGTATAAGACGACCCCTCTTCCAATGGGAGAAAATGAGAAAGTGTTGGAGGGAAAGGACTGCCAATATACTAGGTGATGCATTCTGGGGTATGTACAATTTGTGGCCAAGTAAGTGACCCTGGGCATATCACACACTCTCAGCCTCAGAGGATGGTAATGGCAACCCCCATTTGAAGAAACATGCCAAGAAAATCCCATGATAAGATTGCCTTAGGTTTGCCATAAGTCGGGAAGGACTTGAAGACACACAAGAACAACAACAAAAAAGATTGCAATTGTTTCATAGGTAGTACATGGGAATAGGAGCCAGCATGGTGTAGTGGTTTGAGTGTTGGACTACCACTCTGGAGACCTGGGTTTGATTCCCCACTCTGCCATGAAACCCACTGGATGAACTTGGACAAGTCACACACTCTCAGCCTCACGGGAAGGCAATGGCAAACCTCCTCTGAACCAGTCTTGCCAAGAAAACCCCAGGATAGGGGTTCATCTCTTATCCGCTGCTGCTTCCTCCTCCTGCCTCACGCCACACCACGCCACCCCTTCCTCCAACCTCCTCCTCCTCCTCTGACCTGGACTTCCTCTCTTCCTGCCTCCCACCGCGCCACACCTTCTTCCTCCCCCTCTGCCACCCAGCGTATAAGACAACCCCCGACTTTGGAGAATATTTTCCTGGGTTAAAAAGTAGTTTATATGCCAGAAAATACTGTGTGTGTGTATATATATATATATACATACATACATATATGGATACTTTTCAAGGCAGTGTCTTCATTCTAAGATTCCTCCCACTCTTTCTAAGGACTGGAGAAGGGCCACACTCTGAGATGTGACAACCTCAAGTTATTGTCCAGTGAAATGTATGGTTGTTGTTTGTAATATTTTGTAATGGTCATTGTGCCTTATACAAATAAACTGTTGCTGAGATCTGAGAACCCTACCTTTACAAACAGAGCAGTGTGCGTGTGTTTGTGTGTATATATGCAAATCTTGGTGTTGCTATGATCATGCTGATTCAACCCTCTTGTTTCTCAGAGACCCCATTTAGCACTTGATGAATTCACAAATAGATGGAGTGTTAACGCTTTTCCAAGTACAATTGCTGGTAGAAGCCCCATTTCAATGGCTTTGAATTTGACACACATCCCTCCCAGGACCTAACTCTTTCTAGGACGATTCTGCCAGAAAGCCTGGAGGATCTAGGCTAATTTGAAATCAGCACTTTGCAGGCAAGAGGATCAGTCTCTTGGGCATGTAAAGAATATTTGAAATCTCTTGTTAATTTTATAGTATGCATGAAATCTGCTTACTCTAATCCACTGGGAAATGTGATATTTTTAGTCATGTAAAAGAGTTATCAAATGTCAGAAGCACATCCTTTAATGTATTTATTGTTAAAATTCTAAATAAATGTATAAATGAAATCCAGAAAGGGAGGAGAATTAAGGAGAAAAGGGAAGAGGAAGAGGAAGAGAGCAACATTTGAGGGGGAAAAACATTCACAGGGGAGAGAGAATGGATCTCACCTGGTAGCCTACAGATATGTTGGACTCTACCTCCCATCATCCCCAGCCAGCATATGTTTGAATTGCAACACATAGTATCATGGATTTGGAAGACACCACAAGGGCCATCCAGTCCAACCCCCTGCCATGCAGGAACTCTCAATCAAAGCATACCCAACAGATGGCCATCCAGCCTCTGTTTAAAAACCTCCAAAGAAGGAGACTCCACCACACTCTGAGGGAGTGCATTCCATTGTCGAACAGCTCTTGCTGTCAAGAAGTTCCTCCTAATGTTGAGGTGGAATCTCTTTTCCTGTAGTTTGCATCCATTGTTCCATGTTCAGAAAACAAGCTTGCTCCATCCTCAATGTGACACCCCTTCAAATACTTAAACAGGGCTATCATATCACCTCTTAACTGTCTCTTCTTCAAGCTAAACATACCCAACTCCCTAAGTCTTTCTTCATAAGGCATGGTTTCCAGAACCTTCACCATTTGGTTGCCTTCCTTTGGACATGCTCCAATTTGTCAGCATCCTTTTTGAATTGTGGTGCCCAGAATTTATATATTTGACAGTATATGCACTCCATTGTATTTGCAATTACTTGTGGGCAGTGAGCTGGGTGAGCGGACCAACTGCGGCTCAGTGAGACAAATAACTGCAAAAATGATGGAGTGCATATACTGTCATTTTTTTTAAAAAAATGCATGCATCTATTACACCCATAGACCCATGAATCCCAGGGGAGAGTCCTCCATGACACCCATGGACACATGCATCGCAGGGGAGACTCCTCCATGAAACCCATGCATCCCAGGGGAGAGTCCTCCATGACACTCATGGACCCATGCATCCCCGGAGAGAATTCTGGCCACAGCACCTATGACTCCCTCCCATATTTTCTTGAATGTGTTGCTGGTTGCGTCACTGATGATGTGTAGATGATTGACAGGCATTTTGAAGTGGCACAAACTAGTGGGAATGACAATTGTGCCAATAAAGAAGCGAATAAAGTCCTGCTTCCATAATGGGAACAACGCATCGGCTGGAATCGATTCACCAACCTGGAGCAAAAGTGAATCACAAACCTGTTTAAATGTAAGTGGGAATGACCCCTTGGTATTCCTCAGTGGTCACCCTGTCCAAGTCTAACCATGCAGACCCTGTTTAGCTTCTAAGATCAGACAGGATCTAGTGTCTTCAGAGTGCTGGCTGCAAGTGTGGGGAGTTATACTCCAGCTCATTTATAGAGTGCCCAGTTGTGAACCTTGTCTCACAATAACGAATATCTCCAAAGGTAGTGGAAACAATTTTCATATTTGAAAATACTTTCATAATGTCTCCGTGAGCATCTTCCTAACGCTCACATGTCTTTCCACTTTTAAGAGGACATGCAGCCTTTTCTTCATGTGTTTAGAATAAGCAAAACATACTATTTAACAATCATGTCCCATTTCTCTCAAAAATTCTTTAATGATAGTTATGGGCATAAATACTTGCTAATGGAAAGTTATGACTAGTCACTAAAGTAATAAATCCATACCTCTTGCTTTGCCCTGAGGGGTGGAAAGACAATAAAATACATTTTGGAAGTATAAACTTTTAATGGCCTTTCACTAAAATAAACTCTAGTTATGTATTCCAAAGAAAGACTCATTCTAATGACTTCTAATCTTTTTATAAAGCATTTTGCTATAGCAGTATAATTTGCATAATTGTTACTCTCTGCAGCATAAAAGATCATGTTACCTACTGAGCTTTGCTCTTTGGTGAGAGCTACCTTAGAGCCAACCTGCATATTCAGAACAATTGTGTGGTATAAGAGTTTGGATGTATAAATGCTCATTTAAAGGAAAACAAACAACCTTCATGCATTAACTCTGCCCTTCTGGGTAGGTAGGAGTAAGCCCCACTAAACTCAATTTACTAATTTGTCTAAACATTTATATCACACTTTTCAAGGCCCAGGCCTTCATAAGTCACCCCATGTAAACAAGGAAATAAAATGTAATTTTTAAAGAAGCAAAAAAATCAGTAAAACTAAAGCAGACACTTTCAAAGTATCAGTGGGGCTTCCTGAGTAGACATGTAAAAAATGACAGTGTACATGCTTTCTGTACATGATTAGCTGTCATACTTCCCTCAGTGGTGCTCACTTCTGAGTACACATGTAGAGGATGGCACAGGTATGCTAACACACAATGTATCATGGTTCTAGAAAGTCCTGTCCTATTGTACTGTACATGAAGAGAGGATGCCTTCCAACATTTCACAGATGAAAACCAGGGCCGAGCAAGTATGATCAAGATAGCAAAAGTTATTAATGAGGACAAACAGACAAGCTAAGAGAGGCTGCAGCAGTTTGCCTTTGCTTGAGCCTACTGGGAAGGGCAAGACTCTATTCCCTCCTTACCTCTTGCTGAGTTAATTGAATGCAAACTACCTTTTCACTCTGAACTTAATTTGCAGCAATTTAGGTAAACTGAGAACAAAGGTGGGGAGTGGGAGTAGGAGAGAAAAACTAGAACATTTTAAAAGCAGCTGAAAACTTGGGGAGACAAGAGAATTATTAAGACTGTCCATATCATAGTTAGAGGGTATGAGAACGTTTCCAGAGGGAATATTTAGACATGCAATCCACTGTGTGTGTGTGTGTGTGTTGCATGCTTGGTGACCATAAGGTGAAGCTTTCATGGGGTTTTCATGGCAAAATTTGTTCAGAGGTGGTTTCCCATTGCCTTCCCGTGAGGCTGAAAGAGTGTGACTTGCCCAAGGTTTCATGGCCCAGCTGGGAATTGAACCATGGTCTCCAGAGTCATATAATACTCAAACCACTATGCCCACAATAATTTCAAGCATATAGACCAGTGCTTCCTAGTTTTCTGGTAATACATAATTGTTTCTAACTTTTTCATCCCCAATTAGCTTAGCTTCCTTCCAGCTTCAGGTCTGACCCCAGAGTGCCATTTCTGCAGGTATATCTTCCAGATCTAAGTCTGGTAACTGCATATAGAAGCCAGCATGGCTTAATTGTTTGAGCATTGGACTATGGCTGCTGCCACCCTGCAGAATTAATGCAATTTGACACCACTTTAAATGTCATGCCTCCATCCATCCTATGAAATCCCAAGATTTGTAGTTTGGCGCGACACCAGAGCTCTCTGACAGAGAAGGCTAAATATCTCACAAAACTACAAATATCAGAATTCCATAGCATTGAGCAGTTAAAGCAGTGCCAACTTTCATTAACTCTGCATTGTAGCAGTAGCTATAATCCAATGCTCAAACCACTAACTAAGCCATGCTAGCATACAACTCTGCTTTCAGGGGTTCGATTCCCCATTGGGCAAGGGACACACTCACAGTCTTAGATAACTCCATGAGTTAGGGTCAGCATAAATCAGAAATGATTTGAAGGCATGCAACAACAAACAAACAATAACTGTACAGTGGAGAAGAAGACATTTTCACTGCATTCATAGGCCACTCTAGTGTGTTGATAAAATTCACTTCTAGTTCATTTTTCAGCAGGATCTGGGTTGGGTAGTCAGAGAAGGCAAACTGTTATGTTTTGAAACAACCTGAGTATGTTTCAGCAGTTTTTAGACTAATTTTTTTTCCAAAAATCATCTAGAAAAAAAATTAAACTGGGGGATTCTGGGGGGGTGGGGGAGTTGAGAGCATGTTTGGGGATATTGAAGTACTAAAATCTGGGTTTCAGGGGCAATATACAACTGTGGGCCACCTGTTCCCCCCATTCTAGATCTTAGCTTACAAAGGATTTTTATAGGGACCTTTTCAGTCTCCCCATCCCAGATCCTTTTGCAGTAGTGCTGAAGCAACGCTAAATAGAAAGTGATCAAGTCCCTGTAGTGCCCTACCCTGTCCCATGCAAAGCCTGAGGAAGTATTCCCCCCCCCCCTTATATTTACCAGGATCCCCAGCCTAAGTGGCCATTGGGGTTTTGCACTAAAAGCATTTTTTTGTCTGTGTGAAAGTGAATTTTTTGCAAACATAAAAAAGAAAATCACAAAATGTGAAAATAACTGAAAAGTGTGCAAAAATATTATAATCTTCGCCAACAGGGAGAAAACATTTGAATTGCTTTGCACTTACATATGAGAATGAAAGGTTATGGCCCAGTTATGAAAAGCAATGAATGATGGCAATGCAATGAAGTACAGTAAGTTGTTGTTGTTGTTGTTGTTGTTGTTAACTTTATTTATACCCCACCTTTTCCCCAAGACTGAGACTCAACATAACTTATAAATTAAAATCCATTTGAACCCCAGTCTCTCAATTGAATAAAACTGTTATTAAAAATAAATCTGTGTTTGAATAAAACATAAAATTCATTTGAAACTCAATCTCTATTAACTTCTTTTGCCATTATAGTACACCTCTCTAGGATAGGCAGATAGTTTATTGCTTACTCCAAAGACCATTGCAAACAAAATATCCAAGGTTTCATACAATTGCAATTACAAAATCAACATTAAGACATTAAAATTAGAATTAACCAAATAAATAAAATACATGTGATATGTTTGAATTAATTTCACCATTTACATCAAAGATTGCCAATAAAGGAACTTGTAGCCTTAGTATAAATAAATATAATTCTGTATTTATTCAACTGTACAGAAGGAGCTTTTCAGTTCAAAAGGATTAACCTAGGGCAATTTACAGTTTTAATGGACAAACAATTTGATTGAAACTTGGCCTGTTCAAAATGTGCAATATGTATTTACAGCAGGATAGATGGCTAGAGTGTATGGAGCATATTATTTAGAAAAAGGTGATCCCATAAGTAACCTGAACTCAAACCATGTAGGGCTTTAAAGGTAACAAACATTTTGCACTTTGGCCAGAAACTAACTGGCAGCCAGTAGAGTTGTTTTAATATTATTGTGATGTAATTATTCCTAGATGTACCATAACCAATCTAGCTGGTGTTTTGTTTTGTTTTTTTAACTATTTGAAGTTTCCAGACTTGGTACAGAGGTAGCCCAATGTACTGCACATTGCAGAAGTCTAGACATAGGGTGACTGCTAATTCTCTTGGGATTGTTATGGACTTTTACTACCATTGGCCATGTGTTATTCTTCTGGACCATCTGCTTAGTATGGGAGCTGGAAGCACTACACTACACATTATTGAAGCTCATTGTTTATACAATGCTCATAATATGCCTGTGATCCTAAAAATTAACTAAAATCCTGCTACTTAAAGGAATGCAGCTCCCTTTATTGCCAATGCCCAGCTTCATTCATTTTTCCAGAAAAGTGAGCCCAGAGTCTAGCTGTCTATTTGTTTCATGTAGATACATTACAATGTCATTTCAATGCACCTGATTAATTTCATGATTTCTTGCCTCTATAAGAAAAGCTTTCTTTGAAAAGAAAATATATTTCTGACATCCAGTAGTAAATAAATATTTTAAAAGACTTATAATGCAATTTAAGATAATTCAATCACATGCATGACTGAATACAATGTTAAGGTTGCTCATTTCCGTACCAGATGCAGTCTGTCCACAAACTTATCTACAAGAGCAAATTTCCTAGTTAGCAATGAGAAACTGAGTGCATGACTACTTCCACTGGTCAGTTCCACACAGTAGCAAGGCATAGTCCTAACAAACAGTAGGTGAATGCTCCAAATTCTATTTTGTTACATTATTACAGCATATAAAGGTAAGAATTCAACTCAAGAAGTAATTCATACATTTGGATCGCCTGGTCAGAACTGGAACAAAACATCTGCCCCTTTCTAAATTTCACACTGTGCAGTTCAGATTGAGATATTGACATGCAGCCTCAACATTAGCATCTGCATCTGAAGGCCATTTGGCATCAGCAGTTGAAATTTTCTGACTGTCCAAATGTATGAAATTGGTATTATCAAGTGTATAAACCTTGATTGCAAAAAGCTTCCAGTTATGGCAAAATCTGCAGTTGGGGGGTCTTCAAATATCCAGATATCCAGGGAATATGTAGATAATATGTACCATCAGAATTCACAAGGAGGGGACAGGGAGAGATTCTCAGAAGCACTATTGGATGCATCTCCTGAAGATGGTCCTGAAGATGTGAGGACTCTACCCCAGAGTTTGGAAAAGTTACTTTTTTGGACTACAATTCCCAGAATCTCCCAAACAGCATGGCCAGTGCTTGTGAGATCCTGGAAATCTTCACCAAGAAGGTAACTTATCCAAGCTCTATTCACTCTGTCCCCTTCCATTTCTGCTATGCCTGCTTTATATTATTATATACCATAAGGTGTCATTACATTGGCATCCATGTACAGCTACTGATGTGTCTCAACCTCTGCAGAGTAGGATGATCAGAACATAATTAGCTTTATGAGTTGCTCCTTGCAGCCATCCTCTCTATCTCATGCTTTTATGATCCCCAGGATAGATTTTGCCATTTTATATAAGGGACACCATTGTACTATTCCGTTGTATATAATGAGACATAAACATCCATGTATTTTGTTATCCATGGGTTGGGGGGGGGTTCTGGAACCAAATGCCAGCGGATACCAAGGATCCACTATACTATGAAAGCCTGGGGTTTTCATTTGAGGAGGCACTAGAGCAGTGGTGGTGAACCTACAGCACACATGGCAGAGGGGGCACACAGTCACCCTAGCACAAAGGATGGAACCATAGCAGTTAAAGTGGAATTGTAGTGGGATAATTATGTAATGTGAAAGTGCAGTTGGCCAGTCCTCCTTATCCACATTTAAGCTTAAATTCTTTTTATTAGTCTGCAGTAGAGTAAATCCAATGAATCCATGGGATTTACCTATATGTTGACTCACAGTTCAACAATTGTTTGAATAGGTCTACTCTAGTTGGGACTAACCAACAGGATAGTAACCTTTGCCTATGTAGCAATCGGTAAGGCCTTTAATATTATTTTTACATCTTATATTAAAAAGTTGTGACAGATTCACCTATCTCCTTGATATCCTAGGAAGTTACGCAGTACTGCCTTGTAGGGTATCTGTGTCTTCATCTGGAATAGAACAATTTAGTTATTCTATAGCTTTAGCTTATTCTATAGAAGGTGTCACCTTGATAGCACCTTGAGTATAGATAGGGAAGTAAGATGGAATTAAAGAAGGAAAACCCAGAGAAGGTAATGGAGGAAGTCAAGGTGCGAGTGGTAAATTTTTAAGGGAATGGAGTGGTGAATGTGAGGGGGGTAAGAGCAAGTGATGACGGTTTGAGAAAGGAAGAGGATGAGAAAGGGAAAGGGAAAGTAAAGAGAGATGGGGATAGAAGAGATGTACAGACAGAAGAGAGAGATGTATGAAAGGAAGGGGGAAAACAGAAGGTTATGGAAGTGGTATGGAGAAGGATGAAAGGGAAGGAGTCAATAGAAGGCACATGGAAGTGAAAAGATGTACCGTGAAGGGAAGAGGGTCATGAAGGTAGACATAAGGATGTTGGGAGAATGTAGGCAGGAGGAAGAAAGGCATACTGATGCAAATAGTTGCAAAACTAGGAATGATACCATAGGATATGGTATGAATGGGAATGATGGGGTATTTATGGTAATGATGGTTTGATTTTATTTATGCTGTATTTTGAATTGAATAAAGGTATTTTTAAAAAGTTGTGACAGACTCACCTTGGTATCCTAAGGAGCTATACAGTATTGCCTTGTAGGGTATGTGTGTCTTTGCCTGGGGTAGTTCTAATTATGTTATGACTTTAGCTTATTCTATAGAATGTGTCACCTTCATAGCAGGTCTTTACTAGTGTTGTAAGCCGCCCGATTGCTCTGCAGAGGGGCGGGATATAAATAAATATTATTGTTGTTATTATTATTATTATAGTGCATTTAGACATGTATACCTGGAAGTAGCAATTCTTGTTCTTGCTTTGGGTGGCATCGGAGGTGGAGACATTGTTGTTCTAGCTTACATTGAGAACCTGAGATCTTCAGCTTATTCGAGGAAACAGATTTCCAAATGCTATTTAAATCCTAGGGAGGATGCACCTGTGGATGTTTGGGCACATTTTAATTGATCAGTCTTTTGGCATTATGCAAAACATTTAATTAGATACTGCATGGTCTAGAAGCAGATGTTTCCTGGATTGTTGGGATCATGCTGGTAGAAATGTGACATCATATGACTAAAACGCAGACATTTTCCTGGCACTAGGATTGGCACTGGCAAGACTGAGTGGCAATGATTCTGGCATAGATTTTTGTCCCTTTTGTACAGAACCTCATGCTAATGATTGCCCATCTTCTGCCATTGCAAGTGGGCTTTTAGCAACAGGCTAAAAGTGGAAATAAATGCATCTATTCTTTCTGACTATAAACACTTTGGAATTGCGCCTTGTTGGCATAACATTCAAGCTTCTGCACACTCATCTTACATTCCCTTTTGCAAACAAACTTTGGCATAAAGGTGGATCTATCTCTGTGAGTTAAAGCTGAGGGAAGCTTTGGCATACGTTTGGAATTCAAGAAATGCGAGCAGTGAGATTTGAGTTCACTATCCCTTTCAAAATTAACTCCATCTCTTCTCAATATGTTGTTGTTGTTGTTGTTAGTTGCCCTTGAGTTGACTTCTACTCGTGGCAACCCTATAAATGAGACATCTCCAAGTTTCTCCTCTCTGCTCAGGTCCTGCAGGCCCAGGCCCAGGCCCATGTCTTCCTTGATCGAATCTCATTCAGCGTGTGGTCTTTTCTAATTATTTATTTTTCTTCATGATGTGTGCAAAATATGACAGCCTCAGTTTAGTCATCTTGGTTTCCAGAGAGAGTTCTGTTCTAGAACAATCTTCTCAACAGATCTTGATCTTCTCAATGTGGCCACTGTAATTCAATGCTGGGAATTGGACTGGAACTCCAAGATTCTCTTGTAAGCATTACTGTTCCAAACCCTGCTCTTCTATGAGAAATCACACCAAGGTGCCTTACAAATGTATATTAAAGTTTCAGAAAACACACACACAGAGATCTTTATAATAAAATAAAGCAATAAAAGGAACGAGCTACAAATCCTTGATTCACATCTCAGCTGTGCCATGGATGCTTTAGGTTAGTTTAATTCAAGAATTTGATTAATATGGCCCTTCAGAAATTATTGGACTAAAGTTCCCAACATTCTCCGCCATTGACTATGCCGGTTAGGACTGCTGGGAGTTACAGTTCAACAATATCTGGAAGACCATACACTTCCTATTTCTGGCTAAGACTGTTGCCACACTGCAGAAATAAATCGGCTTAACACCACTTTAACTTCCATGGTTCAATGCTATGGTATTCTGGGGTTTGTAGTCTGGTGGAGCACCAGAGCTTTCTGACAGGGAAGAGTAAACATCTCACAAAACTACAAATCCCAGAATTCCATTGAGTCATGGCAGTTAAAGTGGTGTCAAGCTAATTGTGGCAGAAACCTCAAACTACTCCTTTTCTCTCAGTCTCATCATGCCCTTTCTACATTTCTACAAACTACAATGATAATAATACTGGTTTATCTATGGCAGTGGTTCTCAGCCTTTGATTGCTCAGATATTTTGGACATGACTTCCCATAGTCCATGCTGAGGGATTCTTGAAACTGGCATTCAAAACATCTGGAGGCCCAAAGGTTGAGAACCACTACCATATAGGGTTGTTGTCATTATTATACATGACAAAACTAGACATTTGAAAGCTACAAACGTAACAGTAGCAGAAATAAGGATGGTGATATTAGCTAACACCCAACTTAAAAAAACAACCACATAGCATCGCTTCATAAATGACTGTGGGGAGGAAATGTTTGTCAAAATCTATTTAAAAGTAAATAAGAAGAACTCTAGATGAAATATCAAATACAGTTGCCCCTCCATTTTTCACGGACTTCAAGTCTGCGTCCCTTGCCCATTCGCAGATGGTGAACAGAGGGGGACAAAATGGGACGCACACCCATGTTGTACACCTCCATTCAAGCCAATGGGGCTTGAATATCCATGATTTTTCATTTTCATGGGGGGGTGTCCAAAACAGAGAACAGAGGGGGGACTGTACTCTTAGGAAGATATTCTGAATTGTGGGCTGCAATGAAAACACCTGCTGTCTTATCCACATGAAGCAGACTACACAATTATAGCACTATGTTTCCATTTTAACTGCCATGTCTGTATCCCAAGGGATTCTGGGGTTTGTAATTTGAGGAAACACTAGAAATCTCTGGCCTAGAATTCTAAATACCCATCCTTGAACTGGAAATCCCAGTATTCTGTGGGATGTTGCCAGGGCAATTAAAGGGGAATGAAAATCCTGTAATTATGCTGTGTGAAAGGTTCTGTTGTGAAGGGACAAGAAGGGCTTTAGAAACTGAACACAGATTATCTTTTTATTAACTTCCTAGTAAGTAACTGTTTTATTTGCCAAGGCAGTTAGGTATAGGAAATTTGAAATTAAATCAGAATAAAATAGATTTACAATGTCATAAAAAGAGAAACAGAGAAGAATGGGCAGCATGCAGGACTTCAAGGCTGCTGTTGCAGCCCCCAGCCCAGCCAAATTCCTTAGGATACCTTTTTCTGACTAAAATTAAAAGGCACTCTGCACATGCTCAGGGATACTTACTTGCCCAGTTTAACAAAACAGTCTGGAAGGATGGAGAGCCATTTGTGCACACATACATGTATATGTGTCTGGGTGCATGCAGGTGCAGCCCTTCAGCCAACACTGTGGCATTGTAGTTCAAGCTTTAAGAACAATTGTTTTGAGTAGTTATTAAGGATTCTTGTGAAGTCATCTGTAATACAACATGCTGTCCTAGCCAGTGAAATGCTTAAGATGTTACAGATATGCTGCTGGATATATACTTCCCTAGACTATCACAAAGACCTTTTTGCCTAGCAGCAACATTCTGTTGAATATGATATTAATATACATGGTAAACAGTAGGCAGTGTGGAATAGGTCCTGGTTCGCTCTGAGACTTTGATTTTTGTGTTTAATTTTGTGAATAAGATTAAAACCATTACAGAAACAAAAAAGTTATTAAAATCATGGCTTTTAAATTATCTGAGCCTGTGCCTACAGACATTTATCTTATTTTATGGACTAGGTTTTCAGCAATTGGCTTGCTATGCCATGCTAAGCTCGAACAATTCCTTGAACTCTTATAAGATTATTAATTAAAACTGCATACACTTGCAGCTTTTTTGCATCACTTTCACACACAGAGGTGAAAAGCCTAGTTGTGGGGAAATTACAGGACATTTCCATAAGTATTGGAGCATCTTTCACATTCTCTACCTGCCAAATTATATTTTTCAGACATCAAGTACTGATTGCATAATTGACTTATCTTCATAGGAGTGTGGGAAGGGTGAGTAATTACCATTCTAATAGAGTTTTTTCACAGCTGCATATACAATTTAGAGCTCTTTCATCTACATTGGGTGGAGAAAGTGTGGACTATAGTATAAAGATTCTACATATTGACAACTGCTACTTAAAAGGCAGCGCTCTTGCGTTCAAGAGTCTCTCCCTCCTTTTTTTTTTTTTTTTTTTGCAGAAAGTCAGGTTAGAAATTCAAGAAATGAACAAAAGTGGGTATCACTTTCTGCTGACACAGTAGAATGGTTGAAGTTTTCTTCTTTTTGAATAGCAAGCCCAGCAGCAATAGGACATGTGATCTTCTGTATGCTGTTTCACCCCCTCCTTATTGCCTATGTTGGTGGATGGAAGTTTCAATCTACAACTTGTAGAGGGCCACACATTCCTTATCCCTACCCTATAAAATATCACAACCATGTTTTGAAACTACATTATTCAAAAGCAGTCATAGTTGAAAAATAGCTGTGTTAATCCATGTCAGAACACAAAGGAATCTTGCAGCACCTTTGAGAATAATGGAGAGAAGGAAGTTTGTAGCATAAGCTTTTGTAGACTCACCTTACAATTGCGCTTGATGAAGTAGGCCAGGTCTATTTTTGTCATGCAAGGCAATAAATCACAATTGGAGAAGGATAGTTGTTTCTTTGTCTGGGGCTTATCATCTGACATTGGCCCAGTTCTGTTGTTCTCCTGGTGGAATACTGTTTGAAAAGCATTTCTTTTCATTAACGCAACCCTCCCCCCCCCCATTAATTACCTCCTTCCCATTACTATTGTGTGTTGGAATATGGATGAGTTATACAGTCAAAGGAGAAATGTAAAGATGTATGTGTGGAACATCTAGAGAAACAAAGAGAACTCGACATCAGGTGGCCAAGAAGTCAAAACAAGTACAGTTTTAGCTGGGAAAAAGATAGCCAGTACATCAACAAGGTGAGCTCATGGGAAAGTAGTCACTTGGGGGATGATGGATAGCTAGAGGCTGGGTTAAAACACACCATACAGGCATTATCCAATCAGCATAAAGTTAATACCCAGAAGGTGGAGTATGGGAAGGGCCAAAGGTTCCTGTTTAAATATGCAAGCACTATGTGTGTGTGTGATGAGATGTGGTTAACTAGTTTTGGTTTTCAGTTTTTGAGTATGCTTATACTGCTTTTACAATGTAACTCCTGGATCTGGAAACATGGATCTGTAACTTTTCTTTTCTACAACATCAGCAAGATGTGATCCTATAGTGGATTGTATGTTTTTCTTTTCTTATTTACTTTATGGAACAATAAAGCTCTACTTTAGAATTACAAGAAGTGTCTGCATGCTTTTAGCATGGGAAAGGCTGATGGAGGAAGCTGTTCTTCACTATATTTTGCTGTACTCTGCACTCTGCTGGATTCTGCACACCACATCCAAATATCAACATTGTGCTGCCATTTTAGTGTGATAATTCAATTCTGCTTTAATACAATTTTGGGATGGTCAGTGGTCAGTGGTGGTGGGGACTTTAGGAGTGGTTTAGGTGCCCTTTGTTTACCTATGATCAGGAGAGAAGGCATGGGGTGGACATTTCTATTTGATTTCCCTTCAATTACAAAGTAATTGAGAAACGTTTAAATGTGTTTTTTCTGCATCCCCATCCCAGGTGTACTTGTCAGAGAAAATGAGAAGGAAAAACCTGGCTGACTGTCTTTTGCAGCCAAGTAGCCCAGTTCCAGAATCTCACTCACACACACACAAGCCTGGAAATTTAAGTGGAAAAGAGTATTACAATTAAAAAAGAATTTATTTCATTATCCCTGTTCTGTTGTTCTTATTGCTAAGGTTCAAACTTGATTAATCGCTGACAGGTTAATCCAGGGGTAGGCAACCTTTTTGAGCCAGGGGCCAGGTTTCTGTCCCTCAGACAATTGGGAGGCCGAAGCACCAAAAATAAATAAATATATAAATAAATAAACTATTTTTTTTAAAAAAAATTAAAATTAAAAAAAATATGCATGCACACTCTCTCAGCCCCAGAAAAGCCATGTCAAAACCCCTGTGGAGATTTTGCCAAGAAAACCCCAAGAACAAGTAATAACAACAATGATCAATATCATCATGGTGGGTGGTGGTGGTGGCAGCAGCGGCAGGACCAGCCTGGGGCCAGTCCAAAGGCCTCAGGGGGCTGCATCCGGCCCCCGGGCTTAGGTTGCCTACCCCTGGGTTAATCACTACTTTAGCTGCTGGCTTTCATCTGCCAGAGATTAATCAAATCTATCCCAAATCAAGAAGCTCCCCTGCCCCAAGAAAAAAGGCCTTTTTAAACGCAAGACTATTTTAATTTCATTTTATAATTCAGGGAGTATGTGTGTACGTACACACATGTGTATGCATGTGTGACAAACCTGGAAAAGGGGTGGGTATAATTTCTTAGAAGAGGTAGTGAGTGGGCTGTGTGTGATAAGCTGTTAGTGTGAACGAAGGTTGCAATGCCAGAAAGGTTCTGGCATTGTGATAGGGACGTGTGATAGAGAAGAGAGCAATTTCTCTTACATAGCATTTTTGAAAACAATGGTATTTTAGTGTAAGTGCACTAACGTAAGAACAACATTCATATCTTTCTGACTTCTTTACCTCCCAGAATAAAAGCCAGTAATTTCTAGTAGAGTTAGCACAAAAGCATAGGTGTGATCTCTCAGACCATGACAGCTGTCCATGCTGGCCAGGGAAGCTTCATAACAGCTTGTTCTCGTGAATAAAATAAGGTATGCAACCTGGCAAGTGCCCTGTTTTTTCAGTTCACACCCAACATAAGTGATTAAGTGCTGCACTTTCCTAAACTCAAGCTGACTTTGGGGATAGATGCCTGTGCATTATGGTTAGCCAACAAAATGAGCTGTGATCACTGGTGTTTTATCATCCAATCCCCAAGAGGCCTGTTTAATGCTGCCATGTCTAATAGGGCTAATAGCTGAACGAATGAGTGGAGTGAATGCATAATTAAGGGCCAGGAAAGAAAAGTATTCCAGACCTAGCTGTGCTAATGGCTCTCCCCAGATATCTGCAGCTGGAACTTGGTAAGTTATTTTTTTGAACTTTAAAACTTTGAACATTGCTTAAGGAGGTATCCCAGCTACATAAAGGCAACTGCACAACTTCTGGGCATGACTCCACACAGATAAGCTTATCGCACAGCACTTAAGGAATGGGAACGGGACAAAACGCATGTTACTGGACAGGAGAATGCCACCGATGCCACCAGGAGTCCCCAAGCCATTCCCCACCTTTCCTAGCTTGTGTGTTCTTCCTCATTAATAACTTTTGCCATCATGACCAATATGGTGTTGCTTAGCCACACATGTCCTGGATTTCATCCACAAAATGTTGGAGGGTGTGCTTCTGCACTAGATCCCTACCCTGTATTAATCCTGGATCAATTGCACCAGATGAACCACTGATGTTCCTGGACCTAGGTTCAGTCCCTGCCATTTCCAATTAAAAGGATCAGATGGCTAAGAAAGTGCACTGCCTAAGAGACCACAGAATCACTGCCACTCTGAGGTGTAAATACAGCCTAGATCAGATGTGGGGAACTTGAAGCCTGTGTCAACAACCCTAGTTGCTCTGCCTGTTCAAACTCAAGCTGTGCACAAGGCCAACCCTAAGGTTAGGCAGGGAATGAAGTAAATGCTCCAAGGCAGATGATTTGGGGTGTCATGAAAGGACAACAAATTCATAAATATTTTATGAATGACTACTGCTCTCTTCTAACTAGGTAAGAGGAGAGTTGCTTGTGTTGACATGGATGGCCTTAGTGCATTGAACCTTGGTATCTCCATTCCATAATCAAGTACAGCACCTTGGACAACTCCATCATTATTACATAGCCAGGGTTAGCCATGTTGGCCGTACAGCAAAGTACAATAACATCCAAAATCTACAACACAGCAATATTGGGTCAACCAAAATGCACAAAATATATGATGCAAGCTTTCAAAGCTCCTTTGGACTCTTCATCAGACAAAGGTGTTAAAAAAATCATACAGGAGAAAGAAAAAAACATTGATGTTACAATTACATGCCTACATTTTGTCAAGATGTTGTTGTTCTCAGTTACGATATTGTGGAGGAATATCCACAGAAGCAGAGGACACTCTTTTATTTTGGCCATGTGGACTCTGGGAGACAAAGGGGCTATGCAGAAGGGCGGCTCTGGGCCGCCCCTGCTAGCAGCAGATCAGGGCCGTGGCAACCCCACGCTGTGGCCCCAAACCTTCCTTTTGCCGCCCCTAAAAGAGCGGCAAAATGACACTCCTTTTAGGGGTGGCAAAAGGCCACCCCAAGACCCAGCAGCACAGCTCTTCCAGTCCCTTTTGGTGCAGCGTGTCTGCACGCTGCGCTGGGATGTTGTCCTGACGCCACGCACCATGCATACGGGCACGCGGCATCAGCACACCATTGGGGTGGGTTGGGGTGGCCGGCGGGCGGCTGCTCTGCCCCAACTCCACCCCCAGCTCGGCCCTTTAAGCTGGTCTGCAATGCCCCAAAGAGTCCTAAAGTCCAGGAAATAAAATTTAAACTTCATTAGCAACAGAAAAGGAAACTTCCTTTGTGATCCTGGCTGCATTTTATCCTGTGCAAGGCTACTTGCTCCCATTATTAGTAATCATTTATCATTAAAATGTTTATATTCCCACCCTCTGGGAAGTTTGCAAGGAAATCATTTTAAACAATTTAGAAAGGAAAAAAATGAAAAAAAAATGAAAATATTCTAAAAACATATAAAGCAACTGAACAATTTAAAAAGTTAAAACATTTTCATACCATCTATATGTACAGATTTGGCTTCAGTGGCTTTAATAAAAAGTCAAGTTTTCATGGTGCCAGTCAGGACTCCAAAGATAGGGCATTCCACCTGGGAGCATGGAGGAGAAGGCCCTTTTCAATGTCCTTATACAGTGTGTTGTTCTCACAAGATTTTTTTAAATAATTAAAATAAAAAACGATTATACCACTCCCTCATTTCTGCTTACATCCTCATTGCACAGCAATTGTTTCATTTTGCCTATGTAAGCAACCGCAACTACAGCCTGAACAATGGAGAAAGAGGGAATGAATAGCTTCCTCTTATTAAACAATTTTGATAGACTTATTCAGAATAACCAGACAGCAAATTCATAATAGTGCAATTGGTAGTCAATTGTCTGCATGAACTCCTCAATAATTAAAAGGAAAACAGACAAGAAACATATACCTTTAAGTCACAAAAAAACTGTTCTAAAGGTGAACCAGAAAGCGTCATCACATTTATCCTCACTCTGTTATCTCCATCAGAAAATATCAGTTTGGAAAAGTTACTTTTTTGGACAGCTAGTCCCAGCATGACCAGTGGGAAGGGGATTGTGGGAGCTTTCATTCCAAAAAGTATCTTTCCTGAGCTTTGGAAAATATTGTCTTCTGAATAACACTCTAAGGACCTTATCCCACGGGGCCAAAAGCAGCAAGAATCCACTAAGAATCAGGCGCTATAGCGCTATAGTTTTCCGCGTGATCCCACGACGTCGCTCAGAATCCGCTAAGAATCAGGCGCTATAGCGCTATAGTTTTCCGCGTGATCCCACGACGTCGCTCAGAATCAGCTAAGAATCAGGCGCTATAGCGCTATAGTTTTCCGCGTGATCCCACGACGTCGCTCAGAATCCAGCAAGAAACCGCTCGGAATGCAGCATCATTCGCATTCTTTTGAATGTCGGTTTCAGCGGGCATTGCAATAGTGCGAGGTGATCCATAGCGCTATTATAGCGCTAGCACCATATTTATACTAGCGCTATAGTACTGGAATGATGCTCATATTGCTTTCTTGCCACTTTTGAGAGCAGCGTGGGATAAGGTCCTAAGAACAGTTTAAATGAGAGCTAAAAGATAATGAGTTCCATTCACTCAGATACTGATAGATTGCTATAACAGACTAAATTAAGAATACCGTAGCTGCTAAGGAATTTAGCTTACGGTTGGTAGAATAAAAGAGATTTAGGCTACAATAAAATTTAAAATGCTAGATGTGATTCTAAAGTAATGGCAATGCACAAAGGTGACACTCTGTAATGAACTACTTAATGTTCTCCATAACACTTCAATTGTAGATCTGATAAAGACAGCCTTCTGGGATTGCTTCTGTAGCATCTTAACACACATTTAATCATCTCATCTAGTTTCTTGGCCTCATCTCTCTCCCTCTCCCTCTGTCTGAATAAGTTCTTCTTGGTAGTCTCTTGGAAACAAGTAATAAGTACAAGTTTGCTTGGGAATAGCCAATAAGCCAAACTCAACAGGAATGCACTGTCAAGTTTATGAAAAACAGGATTCTAATTTTTGCAAACCTGCAACAAGAGTAGGTCTGAGAAGACTTCGGTTCAAATAGCCACTACAACTTGAAAGTGACTTGGTGAACCTGGGCAAATTAATGGCAGCAATCTTGAGGATTAGTGCCCCCTAAACTAGATACACTGAACCAATTGTTGAGAGGTGAGACAACATGTAGATACATCTAAGTGATTCAATAGATTTAATCTAGTCAGGACTAACAGTAGGATTTTGGCTAATATCTCTCACCTTACCCCACTTGTTGGGATTATTGTGAAGACAAAAAAAGAGGAATCAGACTATTTATTCTACCTTGGAGGAAAAATGGGATATTAATATGGAGTCATGTAATCATAGAGTTGGAGGAGACCTCAAGGGCCATCAAGTCCAACCTCCTACCATTCAGGAACACAGAATCAAAGCACCACGACAGATGGCCATCCAGCCTCTGTTTAAAAGCCTCCAAAGAAGGAGACTCCACCACTCTCCCAGGGAGTTTGTTCCACTCTTGAACAGTTCTTCCTAATGTTTAGGTGAAATCTCTTTTCCTTTACCTTGCATCCATTGTTCCATATCCTAGAAGTTTATCACATGAGCAAAAGAAATGGGATATTAACACTATGCTCCTATCAATAGCCCATGAATATTGCATACTAATGTAATGCTTTTCACACAATGTCATGCAACTTTATCACAAATGCACGATTATCCCATTAATAAAGTGGCAAAATCGCATCACTTTTTATTTTCGGGAAAATATTGTGAATAAAAAGCGACGTGATTTTGCTGCTTTATTCATGGGATAATCATGCATTTATGACAATGTCATGTGAAAAGCATTGCATTCATGCATGATGTTCACAGGATATTGTGGGAGTATAGCACCAATATCCCATTTCTTTTGCCCATGTGATAAACTCCCTAGTCTCTGGAGCAGCAGAATACAAGCTTGCTCTATCCTCAATATGGCATCCCTTCAAATATTCAAACAGGGCTATCATATCACTTTAACCTTCTATTCTCTGGTGGCGCAGTGGTACTGCGGCCACTCACTCACAAACCACAAGGTTGCGAGTTCAATACCAGCCAGGGCTCAGGCTCGACTCAGGCTTGCATCCTTCCAAGGTTGCTAAAATGAGTACTCAGCTTGTTGGGGGCAATTAGCTTACAGTTGTAAACCGCTTAGAGACTGCATAGCGTGGTATGAAGTGGTATGTATATAAATGAAGCTGCTATTGCTATTCTCCAGACTAAACATACTCAGCTCCCTAAGTCTCTCCTCATAGGGCATGGTTTCCAGACCTTTCATCATTTTGATCGCCCACCTCTGGACACACTCCAGCTTCTCAACATCCCTCATGAATTGTGGTGCCCAGAACTGGACACAGTATTCCAGGCAAGGCCTGACCAAAGCAGAATAGAGTGGTACTATTGATCTAGAGCAGAGGTCAGCAATCTTTGTTGCCGGGGGGCCAGGAGGGGGGGAATGGCGTGGGGGTCCGGAGGCTGGGAGCGTGCTTGCGCTTTTGTGTGCTTGCCCCCCCACGCGTGCATGTGCATGACGCCGTACATATGCGCGCGTGATGCGGGTACCGTTGGGCCTTCCATAATGCGCCTGTGTCACGCATGCATGCGCGCATGATACGGGAGCCATTTTGGAAGGCCCCCCCAAATTCGCCCCGTGCAGGTGTGGGGGGGCTTTCTTGGGCCTTGGAAAGCCCCCCCACGCACCTGCGGTAGGTGAATTCACCCGGCGCAGCCTTCCCAAGGCCTAACGGCGGCTGTGCAGCCACCGTGGGGCCTTCCAAAATGGCACCCACTGCAGTGTGCATGCACGCGAGAGCGCGGGCACCATTTTGGAAGCCATGGGCTGGTTCTAAGGCCTCTGCGGGCCACACGAGGCCCATGGGCCGTAGGTTGCCGACCCCTGATCTAGACACTATACTTCTCTTGATCTAGACACTATACTTCTATTGATTCAGCCTAAAGTTGCATTGGCTTTTTGGGCTGCAGCATCACACTGTTGACTCATGTTCAGCTTGTTGTCTACCAGGATTCTTAGATCCCTCCTATATTAAAGAAACAATAAATTGTTACTGGCAGCCTGCTGATGATCTAAGATGTAATATTTTTGGTGATGGGAGATAGAGGTAGATTAGGCACCTGGGTCCTCAGCAACCTTTAATGCACTTTACTTACCATTCTACCACCAGGCTACCCTCCCCACAGCCATTTAGGAGGTATGGCAGGACAAGGGAATAGGTGGGCAGGCAGGCAGGCAGCATCCAACTGTGTTCCTGCAGGAGAATTCCAGGAAAAGCAGGCATCCTCCTAGGAGTGGTGTTATGCCTTTACACTCCACCAGCATGATAAAGGATCTCTCCCAAGTTCACTTTGCACAAAGCATTTCAAGTCAGTCAAATGCAGATGACCACAATTCTTAATTTGCCTGTCCTAAGACTTCCAGGGTAGAAGGGACTACTGAGGTTGCCATGCTGGAAGGGTCCCAAGACCCCAGAAACACCACTGAATGCTGTGATAAAACAAGAGGCTCCACACTAGACAATTAGTATATCAGTTTCATTCCACTTTGGCTGATATGGAACTGTATGGAATCTTGGGATTTCTAGTTTGGTGAGGTATTTAGAATGGTTTCATAGGATGCAGCCATAGCAGTTAAATTGGGATCAAAGTGCTATAACTGTTTAGTGTGAACAAGTATTTAGCCAAAATTAAGGAGGGTTCATTTGGATACAATGAAGCACAGATTACACCTCTGGGGTTTGTAATATATCTTGAAATGTTGCTTTCACCCAAAGCTTATAAAATTACTTTTTGAAAGTAATTCTTTTCCAATTTTTGTTTTGGTGCTTGAAAAGTAACTGCTCGTTGTGATTTTTCAAAGAATAATTTCCTGAATTACTTTTTGTATCACTTATTACACTTTGCTACTTTTTGTTCCTTTTTTTTTTTTAAAGTAACAAGCTTAGAATTGATGGGAGGATTGTATAACATCTGATATATTCCTGGCAAAATGCATCTAAAAATGGACTCAAAAGTAATTTGAAAACATTTTCTCCTTACAGCAATACGTAATGTTGCCTAAATGTATTCTCAAGTGCCAGCTAGAGTAAACCCAGTAAATCTATGGGATTTACATAAGTATTGACTTATAGTTCAGTAATGAGCCCCCTCTAGTTGGGATTGGCCATTTATTTTAAAACTTCATTGCCACATTCTCCTTTATTTTTGGAATGTGACTTCACACCCTCATTACCTCCCAAAAAGTAACTCATTACAGGTCATTACATTACTCACTACTCATTACATCAGTGCAACCAGGGGCCACATGTGATCCCAAGGCCTATTTTGTACCCCACCCAAAATGTCTCCCTGGTCCTGAGACCACCCACTTTTTTTGGAAATGTGCCACTGACAGACTGCACCAACCCACAGCAAAAATGCAATTCCTCTATACTACCACTACAATCACACTGCCCCTCTTCAAAATGGCCATTTTCAGCTGAAAATGAAACAGGAAGTGACATCATGCCACTTCCAGGTTGGCCAAAATATATCCCTGTGGTTCACTGGAGGGGTGCAGGGGCAAAAAACGTCCCCTGCCCCGAGTGTAGTTGCCCTTCCCTTGCATTAAATCCAAGCTCTGTTTCTTCCTTCCCTTAGGTCAGAATTTCTGTGGAGCCATTGGAGGAACTTCTGTGTTGGCTATGTGAGGCCAAAAGGTGGGCTCTGAGTTCCCCTTACCTTCTCCCTTTCCTAGGTTGGATCTTTACCTAAAACTCCAGAAGAAGATCTGCACTTTTTTCTATAGTCTCTAAGGGTGCGTCTATATTGCAGAAAAAATGCAGTTTGATACCACTTTAACTGCTCTGTCGCCATCCTACATAATCTTGGAGTGCTAGTTTTCTGAGGCACCAGTACCCTTTGCAAGAGAAGGCTAAGGTCCTTGTAAAAGTACAAATCCTAGGATTCCATAGGATGGGGCTACAGCTCTTAAACTGGTGTCAAACTGCATTATTTCTACAGTATAGATGCATCCCCAGATGCTTTTCCAGCACCACCGGATTAAAGCATTATTGTACTCTCTTATGTTTTCTCCATGTTTTGAGTTTTGGCAAACCCTCTCTGAAAAAATGTGCCAAGAAAACCCTTTGATAGGTTCGCCATAAGTCAAAAATGACTTGGAGGCACACCACAACAACAAAGACGCTAGACCAGGGGTAGGCAACCTCTTTGAGCCGGGAGCCGGGTTGCTGTCCCTCAGACAATTGGGGGGGGGGGGGCGAAGCACCATAAATAAATAAATAAATAAAAATAAAATTAAAAATTTTAGAAATTTAAAATTAAAAAAAATTTAAAAATTAAAAAAAATATGCATGCACGCTCTCTCAGCCCCTGAAAAGCCATGGCAAAACCCCTGTGGAGATTTTGCCATGAAAACCCCAAGAACAAGTAATAACAGTAATCAATATCATCATGGCGGGCAGCAGCGGCAGGACCAACCTGGGGATGGTCCAAAGGCCTTGGGGGGCCGCATCCGGCCCCCCAAGGCCTTAGGTTGCCTACCCCTGCGCTAGACCTTGCAGCAGTCTCTAGACACTGTTCAACAAAATAACTCCCTGGCTGCAAGTAGAAAGTGACAGTGGATAGGAGGAAGAGTCAGAACTTGGAACTATTACTTGGGAATATTATATTACAGATTCCTTATGGCCATGTTGGCTGAGGGATTCTGGGAAATCCTAGTGCAAAAAAGTCAACTTTTCCAAGTTCTGGGAATAGCTGTGTGTGTTGTGTGCCTTCTCACTTATTTCTCACTTATAGCAAACCTAAGGAAATGATCACAGGTTTTCTTGGCAGGTTTCTTCAGAGGTTTGCCTTTGCCATCCTCTGAGACTGAGAGACTGCAACTTGCCCAGGATCAAACAATGGGTTTTATGACCGAGCGGGGATTTGAACCCTGCTTTCCAGAGTCATAGGCCAATGCTCAAACCACAATGCACAATAACACAGTACACAATACACAATGATTTTTGATGGGTAGTGATAGGAGCTGCCATTCTGGAAGCACCTGGTCTCTATCACAATTTCTCTTTTATGCCTATGTTCCTTAGGAATGAACAGAAAACAAAACCTGAGCATGGAAAAGGAACACATGCTATGATCCTCTATACTGCACAGAATAATTGCTTGTTTTTTTGTTTCTTGTTTGCATCTTTTCCATGTTACCAGATGTGCCCTACAAGCCAGAATTTGATAGGTGACAGCTTTAGTAAATAAACAAAATGTTCAAACTGTCGGTGTGTGGAATTCCTCTCCTTCTCGACAGTAAAATCTACATTTGGCATCTCCAAATCCTACAGAAGAAGGAAAGTTGAAGAAGAAATGCTGCTTTTACTTGTTTCACAAGAAATAGTCTAAATATTTCATGCTCTCGAATGGATTTCTCTGGCATGCAAGCTGCTGACATTTTATTTGATTCGCTGTCGCATTTCAGCTCCCTGGAGTGAGTCAATACAGTATGTTACAACTACAGTTCTACTGCTAAAATTGCATAAGGCACTGTGTGCATCCAGTTTTTCATGTTTGGCTTCCACGCAAATATGTAGCAATTTCCAAAAGAGTAGCTCTGTTAGTCTGTTTCTGCTAAAACAACAAAGAGTCCCATGGCACTTTTAAAACTAACAGGTTTATTTGAACATGCATTTACCGCAACATTTCCGCAGCTGAAAGGAGAATAATATAGTGATTTAGTATGCAAAGGGATCTTGTAGCACCTTTTAAACTAACTGAAAGAGAGAGTTTAGTAGCATGAACTTTAGTAGAATTGAGTCTACTTCCTCAGATGCATCAAATCTATGAAAGTTCATGCTACTAACTTCTCTCTTTCAGTTAGTTAGCACAGATTTGATCCTCGAAAACTCTAAGAACAAGGTGGGAGTCATCATTTCCCTCCCTAGGAGGGGAGGTATACTACATTAGTGTAGTGAAGCCAGAAGTGTCATCATGTCACTTCTCACTTCACTTGAAGTTGTTTTTCAGTCTTTGGGGGTGTCAAGGAGAGTACATATCCCCCAACATTTCACAGATAAAAACTGGGACAAGTGTGGCCAAGCAACATCAGAGTGTGGTCGAGATGGCAAAAAGTATAAATGAGGAGGAACACACAAGCTAGGAGAGGCTTCAGCAGTTTGCTTTTGTCTTAGCTGACTAGGAAGGGCAAGATTGTGCCTGCCTCTCCCCCTCTTGAATTAAGTGAATGTACTTTTGCACTCTGAACAGCAAACCAACAAAAGTCCCTACAGCCAGAAAACCCAAGATCTATGATCAAAAAACCAAACTGAAGGGTTCTGCCAAAAATATATATATCCAGGATAAAATAATCCCACTTCCAATTACAAAAAGGCAACAATATGATGAGATAAAAGAATAACTAAACCCTGGAGCAGAAAAGCCAATAGAATTTCTGAAAGAGTAAAAATACCCCACTGAAAAGTATGCAAATGCAAAAAGTAATTATTATGATAATAAAAATTTCAAAACTCAAGGCCAAAAAAACCTGAACCCTGAAGTAGATAAGTCAGTAAAATTTCTAAAAGGGTAACAATACCCCACTGAAAAGTGTGCAAACGCAGAAAATAAAATAATATAATAATAGTAAATAGTGAAAACTCAAGGCCAGACGGGTTTGGACAACAGTCTTCCTTAGTGGCCTACAAGCATTCAAAAGATATGTATATATATATATATATATATATATATATATATAGTAACAACTCCTCAGCTCACACAATGTGACTCAGCTCAATTCAAAAGCAACAATTCAAAAGCAGAAAAGTGGAATGACAAAGGGTTAATTGGGACAGTCCCTGTCGTACTGGGACATTTGGAAGATAATGAGGGTAGAAAAGTGAAATGTCAGCATTTTGCAGAGGTTTTGGTCCATTTGGGGAAATTAAAAATTGGGGACTGAAGCAGTGTCTTGGGAGCAACAAGGGCTATAAAAAAGATGTTTCAGAGGCCACATATACCTCGGGGATCAGACTTTTCTCATCTTTGTCTTAGACTCATTTGCATCCTTGAAATGATGAACAAACAAGCACTCCAACCTTTGTGGCACTTTGGTCATGCAAGCTTTCTTAGTTTTGGGCAAGGGAGCTGAATGCAGTTAGATTGATTTTTGACATGAGAGCTACTAGTTTATTAGCAGCTGGGTCCAAATTCTAACCCTATCTGGCTCTTTCATCCTCATTCTCACAATTCTAACAATAACCACTACTGAACAAATCACCATCCATGTCCAAATTCAATCCACCCAATGTTCAACACAAATCCTTCATTTATCATACACAGTCTTGTCCCTACTTACCATACAATACTACAGGACAGAATCACTACCTGCAATACAGGTTACATAAATCCCAATGCCCACATTAAACTGAACAAAAGCCATCATGGGCTGTATTCCATGACGGGTCCCTGTCTTGGGAGGAATGCAGGATAGAAATAAATATAGAAACAAATATCATCATCATCATCATCATCATCCAGCAGTAATTGTGAAAAACAATTGGACATTGCTAAAGCCAAAGGGAGAAAAATTGTATTAGTTATCCAGTGTTGGCTGAGGACTGTTTAAAACTAGTCCAAGATGTGGCCTTCAAACTGTAGGTATCCCTCTCCACTTTATTATGATCGTGCCTTGCTTGTATAGTTGTCTAGGTCTCTCCATTTTCTCTACCTTTTTTGGTTTGCAAGTTCCTTGGAATGACTGTTGTAGGCATAATTCTAAAAAAGGCCAGTGATAGTAACCTGAATCATGTTGGTTAATCATAACTAGAGTAGACCCACTAAAGCAATTGTTAGTCAACAGTTATGTAAATCCCATTGATTCAATGGGCCTACTGATACTGATACTGATAGAATTCTGGCCAATATTACTTAAGACATGTCAGCAAAGGGAATACAATCAGAAAATAATTAAGCTTGAAACCATAATGCACCAATATCACCATCATTGTCATCAATAAATTCATAATGACACTCTTGAAAAGCTTGTAAGAACAGGAGAGCCTCTGACAAATATTTGCATTCAGTATCATATATGTGTGATGAAAATATTGACAAAACTAATGAAATCAATTAGGGAATGAAACACATCTAAAGCAATTATTTATTCATAGCAGGCAGGCTGTCAGCTTTTATATTTGCCCTATATTGGTTGTGTTCCTTGTGCAAACAGGACAAGTATAAATAGCATGTTATACCATATTAAATTGCTAATACATGCATGGCATTGCATTATGATGGTTTTTCAACACTTCTCTGTAGAATGAATTTGCTGTTGTCCTTATCTAGTATCAGCCTCACTTTGCACATGTCGTGCCATACTATCAATGTTTTTCTGTTTCCTTGACAGTTACATTTCACAGTATTTATTGTCAAATTTTTCATATCTCATTCCCCTGATAAGAAGGTTAATAATTAGCCACAGATGTTGCTGAAGCAAGAAAATTAGGCTGGCCCATTGAATCCTCTGGCTACATGGCCCTGTCACTTGTACAAAACCTCTAAAGAAGTAAGGATGGGGACATTTGCTAACTCCAAACAGAGAAATGTGATAGACTCTTGATTAGAGGAATGGGGTGATCAAAAATAAAGGCAGTCAGGACTTTGGATACAATTGAACCAGTGTGATAAAATAGGCTGTCAAGAAGAGATCTAGTTTCAAACCTACATACTGCCATGAATAGAGCTAGGTGGGTATTTAGTTTGGTTCATTTTGTTCAGTTCAGTTCAAGAACTCAAAATTCACACATTTCTTCATAAATCGATGGAAATATTGAAAAGAAAGTTCAAATGTGAGAGAAAGCAAAACTGACAGATTAACCCATCCAAGGGCTTTGAGTACATGGCTTTTACTTGTCTGGATTTGGATGGCTGTATTTCTGGTACTGAGGGAGGATTATCAGCTCTTCTTTTCTGACATGATCGTCATGTTTCACAGCTAGGTCATTATAGGTAGGCACCATTTAGATAGTTAGTTAGTCCGTCTCTTAGTTAATTTATATCTCACCTTTCTCCAGATGCAGCACCAAAGATAGCTTATAACAATTTAAAATACAGTACAGCTATAATTTCATTGTACAAAAGTTTTTTAAAGTGGAACAATTTAAAACACACATTTAAAACATAATAATAAAAAACGTCAGATACATAGCACATAAAAAGAGCTTTCTGACACATAAATTTAAGAGCCAAAGGCCTCCTTAAGTAAAAAGGACTTTGCCAGCAGAAAGAAAGCAGGGATGGGGCCAACCAAATCTCTTGTGAGAGGGAATTTCACAGCTTGGCAGCTTCACTAAACATGCCTGTGATGGTAGTGGGACCAAGAGATGTTCTCTCCCCCCAAAAAACCCATAAAATTTGGGCAAAATTATCTAAGGATAACACAGTCTTTTCCATGTTAGAAAAACTATACCTATTGAGTTGTGATTGTGTTGATGAATGGGGATTATATTTGGTTTGGAACTAGTAAAAATCACAAAATCCTTTATGAGCAGAAAAGGAAAATAACGTGAAGTGATAAAATAATTAAGTGTGGCAGAATGTGAAACTGATAGATCTGTCTGTCCCTCATTTTCAGTCCCTCATTGAAAAACTTGGGCCAATCATGTTATCTCATCCTCATTTACTTTTCAGGGTTGTCGTGATGATAAGACGGAAATCATGAGCATCACCTTGAAGAAAGGCAGACATGAAGGCAATATAATCAATAAAATCAATTTAAAGCATAATGGTTGGTCTCAACTGCATTTTAGTACAAAACTACTTTGCTGGCAGAACATCCAACTCATTTAAGTGAAAAATTTGGTTTGGCCCACTCATCAAAATAAATTAGATGATGATTTGGCTGAGATTTCTTCAGTCAACTTTCTATCTATCATGCTACCCAGGCTGTGATCCAGCATGTACATTATGTACTAGGCATGACTAGAATGGTTAGGAGAATTTTCAGTCTACAATTGTCTCTCAGAGAACTCTCCAACTGCTTTTCCCTTAAGGGAAAGGTCTGATGCAAACCATAAATCATGTTTGATCCAGTACAATGACTGCATTAATGAAGCTATTGTCAGTTTTAAGAGCCAGCCAAATTACCCAGGACACTAAGCATCACTCTCCATGACAATGACGACTGGGGAGGGGAAAACAGGATGGTGAGTACTCCTTTCCTATATTCTCCCAGTGCCCCCACCACCACATTTACTCCTCCAGCCTTCAGTCATAATGCATTAAGATCTTCTATAATGCATATTATACATGGTTGCTGTCACAGTGCAGAATTAATGCATTGACACTGCTTTAACTGTCATGGCTCCACCCCATGGAATCCTGGGATTTGTAGTTTGTTGTGGCACCAGAGCTCTCTGACAAACAAGGCTAAATATCTTAAGAAACTACAAATCCCATAATTCCACAGCATTGAGCATGGTGATGTCAAATTGCACAATTTCTGAAGTGCAGATGCGGCCAACACATCCAGTAATGGTTTTGTTGCTCCAAATCAATTTCCCCAGAGTTAAGCATATTCTATGCTGGACATGCCCAGATCCCCAGCAAACTGTGGGAATGAGAGTAATTTCATACCTTTCTGGAAAAGCAGCTCAAAAAGGATGGATGGGTGATTCTCCCCATCTGTGGGAATGAGAGTATTTAGGGTCCATCCCCTCATTTCCCCATCTGCTAAATCAAAGAACAGAGCTTGGAAGGACTCATCTTGCTGTTCAACAGCACTTAGAAAGGGTTGCACTCACAAGCAAGTTGGCTATGACATGCTAAAGAAAATGTACCCCTGTTTCTAAGGGCTTATTCAGACAGTGAAAATAATCCAGGATGAATCTGGGTTGAATCTCCATTATTTATTTGCATCCCAAATGTGCCCAATTAAGTTTTGTTGTTTTTTTTTGGGGGGGGCTGCCAAAAACCTCCACTTAATCCAGTATAATCAATATTGGGTTTTCACCCCAAGTTTTTTTTAAAAAAGATCTCCATCATCAGTAGTGTGAATAACCAATATAAATAGACTCAAATAGACCTGGAATAAAACTCTGCATGCCTTGAACATGTTCTGAATGCATTTGTATTATTGACTCCATCTTAATTCAAATGCTTGCATGTGTGAGCAACCGAACTTACCGAGATGGCATTGATGCAGTTCCATAGTGTGAACAATAAACCCAGAATACGTGAGTGAAATGATTCACATGGTTGCACTAAAAAAGACAATGGACGTTATCACACGGGGGTCTAAAGCAGTCCCATCCCTGCGCCATCCCTGCACCACCGCGGTTCCTTTTCCCTTGCGGTATAGAAAGCTGCATCATTCCGGCATCAGCAAAGTAATTCCCAAAAGAACCTGGCATTCAAAAGAACGGGGATGATGCCGGGTGATGCCGGAATGGTGCAGGGATGGCGCAGGGATGGGTGAGGTTTCTCTGCGATGTCGTGTGAAAACACGGGACAAGGATCGGCGATGGTGCAGGGATGGCACAGGGATGGGACTGCTTTAGACCCCGTGTGATAACGTCCAATGTCTGAATGACCCTGAAGTGAAAGGGAGATGGCAGTCACAGTTACTGGTAGCCCCAAGATGGTTGTGGTGGTGTGGTGATGATGATGATAATAATGAACTTCATTAATATCCTACCTTTTTTTCCAAGACTGGAACTCAAGGCAGTAAGTTTCTGGGTGTACACTGTTCTTGGGAATATGTTAATTATTTTTATATATATACATAGGAATGTACTGTATCAGTGTGATTCTATTTACTCAGAAGACAGTCCCATAATGTTCACTGAGGCTTGTACATCAAGGCAAACGTGTGCAGGGTTGCAGTTGAAATAGAACAGCTCATTAAATGAGATTTTAAAATAGCTCTGAACTTAGTAGCAGCATTAGCGATGCTTGATATATAGATTAATGGGCTTAATTAAACATGCACAGAAAGAAATGTTGTGCCCTTGTAAATATTCCTTTTAAGATGTAACGACTTGGCAGTTCAAAGACAGTTTGTGATCTGTTGGTGGATGTTTAAAGTTCTGATTCATGTCAGTGTCCGTATTGCCCTTCACGGTAAAATGAAGCAATTTACTAATGTTGCAAACTGCATTGGATTGCCTTACACATTGTGAGCCCTCCATATATTTTGGACTATAAGCCCCTTCAACCTCCAGGTAGGGGTTGAGGAAGGTTGGACTAGGGAGATCTGGCCTATATCCTCTTTGTCACAATGCTCACTAAGTAATCTCATAGTGTTTGTAACCATAAAGATAACTATTCTATAGGACTGTTGTGAGGATAAGACTTGAGTATTGACTCAAGGTTCATCTACACTTTAGAAATAATGCAATCTGACACTACTTTAACTGCCATGGCTCCATCCGACAAAATCCCAGGATTTGTAGTTTTGTGAGGCATCACTACTCTTTGGCAGATAAGGCTGAAAACTTTGCAAAACTACGAATCCCAGAAATCCATAGGATGGAGCTACAGCATTTAAAGTGGTGTCAAACTACATTCCTTCTACAGTGTAGATGCACCCTTGGGGTGCACCTATATTGCAGAATTAGTGCACATTGTCACTGCTTTAACTGCCATGATTCAATGCTATGATATTCTGGAATTTGTAGTTTTATGAGATATTTAGCTTTCTCTGTCAGAAACCTCTCATGCCACAACATACTACAACTGCCATGATTCCGTAGGATGGAGCCATGACAGATAAAGCAGTCTCAAACTACATCAATTCTGCAGTATGGCAGCACCCTTAGAGTTCCTTTGGAGGAAGGGTAGGATGAAAATGTTTTGTTTTGTTTTTTAAAAAGTTAAAACTCCAGACAGTGAAAAAAAACCTGTGATTGGTCAGTTCCTTCTATTAAGAAGTGATTCATTAACCAGTCCCTGGATCTGGACTCTGAATTAACTGAACCTTTATCACTAATACATTTTCACCCACCAAGAATACGGATATCAGGAGATCGCTTAAGCACACTAGCTAAGTGGAGCACAGACACTTTCCATTCATTATTTAGAATCTCTTCTCTTTTGCTTCTCTTCTTCTGCGATGCAATTAATCACAGTCTAGGCTGCAGTAAATTGGACGTAGGACACATTTACATGTTTTGTAGGACTTGGGTTACCATTCTGTTTCTCCCATGGGGATAATATTCTTTCATCTACTGAAATTATTCTAGTAAAGGATGTTCAGATATCTATATATAGATAGATAGATATTTAAAAATTCTTTACTTCCTTTAATATTTTCCCATGCCACCCTCAAACTTAGGAGCATACATGCACAGTCCATGTCAATTGGGTGGTGAAACTGCTCTGCGCTTTAGTATGAACTTTAAAAGAGTTATCCAAGGTACTGCACCCTATCTACCCTCGATAGAATTAGCATCTGGAATACTTCCTTTAGCATTTAGGCTAAAAACTAGAGTGGATTCACTGTCCTTTGTTTGTTGTTGTGTGCCTTCAAGTAATTTTTTACTTATGGCATTCCTAAGGCAAAACCTATCATAGGGTTTTATTGGTAAGTTTCTTCAGAGGGACTTTGCCATTGCCATCCTCTGAGGCTGAGAGAGTGTGACTTGCCTAAGGTCACCCAATGTATTTTTATAAACCAGAGATTTGAAACCTGGTTTGGAGCTACACTGCACAAAATGTGGTTTATACTATATTGTAATCACAATGAACATAAATATTACTGAAATCAACAAAGTATAGGTCAATGTGGCCCCTAGGGATGATATTTGTAATGTGTATAGGGATGAAAATAATATTTGGATGTAATGTGTATTTTAAGTGTTTTAATTTTTAATGTTTTAAAAGTAATGTTTTAATTGAATGTATAGTTTAATCCTATTTAAAAACTTCTGTACTCTATCTTGTTTTATATGCTCTGTTTTAATTTATATTGTTAACTGGTTTGAAGCAGGATATAAATCAAATAAATAAATAAATGTTCATTCCCACTTCATAATATGAGTTCCCTGACAGTTGTAAAACGGGTTGGAAAGAATAATAGACCACTGGAGATTTTGTGCCATTTTCCACTGGCATTCCAACATCCCAATGTATTGAAAAGTAATTAATCTGCAGAGAAAAAAATTGGTTTTTAAGTCATTTTCTGCACACACACAAATGAATTTCTTGTACAGAAAAACATTGTTCCATGCACATGAAACCTAGCTATGAACAAATAGTTCTGTGTATGCAAAACACCACATTTTTCTTCACAAAATAGTTCCTCCATAACACTCCAGGATGTTTGAATATGGGGAGAATATCATGGAAGAATGTTTGTTTTCTACCACAGGGGGAAAAACCCACCATAATTATTTGTCTTCATGTGTGAGGATGAAATAGTCATGGTTTCCCATCCCTAGTAAGAACTCAACACAACCACAGCCTGCGAATACAACTGGCCCTTGCTAAAGCCTCATACAGGTACAAAGTCAGCCCTACTACTGGGCAGAGGGAGGTTTGTTGTTGTAAGCTGCTCTCAAGTCGGTTCTGACTTATAGATACCCTGTGGATGAGACATCTCCAAGAATCCTTATCTTTCACTGCTTTGCCCAGATCCTTCAAGCCCTTGCCCATAACCCCCCTGACTGACTTTGCCCATCTGGTTTGTGGTCTTCCTCTCTTTCCACTACCCTCTATCTTTCCTAGCATTAGTGTTTTTTTATAGTGATCCATGCCTTCTCATGATGTGGCCAAAGTATGATAGTCTCAACTTGATCATCTTTGCTTCCAAGGAGAGCCCTGGTCTGATCTGTTCAAGAACCCATTTGTTTGTATTCTTGGCTGTCCATGATATCCTAAGTACTCTTCTCCAGCACCACATTTCAAATGAGTTGATTTTCTTTTTGTCTGTTTCCTTCACTGTCCAGCTCTTGCATCCGTACATGGTAATTGGGAATACAATGGCCTGAACGATTCTGGCTTTAGTGCTCAGTTGTATGTTCAGTATCTTTTCCAGTTCTTTCATAGCTGCTCTTACCATTCCTAGTCTTCTTCTTATTTCTTGAGTGTAGTCTCCATTCTGGTCAATGTTTGATCCTAGATATGGGAATACTTTAACTATTTCAATTTCCTCGTTGTCTAGATTGAATTTGTATATTTCTTCTGTGGTCATTATACCTAGCCTAGCCATCAGTTTCTCCTAAGCTTCTTAACTGTTGCATTCCATCTGAGGATAGAGCTACACCACACAAGCTGTCTTGGACTTCTTTAACCTCTTGCTGAAAGTGATGTTTCATTAAGAGTGCTGAAGTAAGATTTCAACTGTTAGTTTAACCACCTTCTGTTCATGGACTGGGCAGAGGATGTCATTTTATTCTTCACCTCAGGCATTCAAATGTCCTTGGTAAGCCCTGTAGAGCAGAGATGTACAATTTCTTGGGGTGGAGTGGCATATTGGACACCTTCACAAACACACATACATGGAACTGCACCATGTATTTTGACAGCAGCAAAAAGGCCACTTTTTTTCTTTAGAATTTCTGTTGCACTGCTGAAATGTGATAATGCAGCATCTAAGGGGGAGGAGGGCACATTTTTTTCTTTCAGATGAAGATGTATGTGGAGCATATGCCTTGCTTTAGAGCAGAACTGTGCTTTCAGGAGGGCAATTCTGCTCAAAAATAAGACATTACACTCGGACCTCCTTATCCACGGATTCTTTATCCACAGGTCCAACCATCTACAGCTTGAAAATATTCCAAAAATATATAAAATCCCCAAATGCAAGCCTTAATTTTGCTATTTTATGTAAGGGACACCATTTTACTAGGCCATTGTATTTAATGGACTTCAGCATCCACAGATTTTGTTATCCACCAGAGGTCCTGGAACCAAACTCCAGTGAATATCAAGGCCCCACTGTATTATACAGCCTCCACTTGCCTTAATAGCACTTACCTTAATGCTGGGAGGAGGACTTGGGGAATTAAATGTCTTTTTAAAAAAGAGCAGTGATTAGAAGTGGTCCAGGGACCATGCATTGCCCAACCCCGTTGTAAAGGGTACATGACGTTATAGTTACTTTTACTGACAGCCTATGTGGCATGTGCATTAACAGGTAATCAAAAGCAGGATTCTCATTTGCATGAGATCTGTAATCCAAAACAGTGTCTTTTCCAAATTGCTTGGATGTGACCCACAGAATTAGCCCACTATGGTGAGCTCTGGCAGTTCTCACAGCAGCATGATCAATGGTGTTGCAGTCCAAAAAAAGCTATAGTCCAAAAAGTAACTTTTCTGCATTCTGAGAGTTGTATTCCAAAAGTAACTTTTCTGCATTCTGAGTAAATTCAGGATTAAAACAGCATCAAAGCAAGGCTGCTCTGTAAATATTCCTCTAAACATTGTTCACTGCAAAAGGAGATTAGTAAAAGAAAAAAGGTAATTTGCATTTCTTTGCCATTACTGTGGCTTCTGGCAGATTTCCAGTATGAAACCAGCTCTCATATCATAGAACCAAAAGGCTTATAAAGCAGAAGAGCAGGGCTGTAAATTGTATGATTTTGTTCTACTTTTTTTTTGTCCCAAATGCAGTGTGAGGTTTATTGTGGCAAAATGTGAAAGTTTGCTCCTCTCAGAGCCTCATCCAGAATTTCTTGATCACATGGGATTCTTAACAGAAAATAGGAAGGGCATTTCCCCCATGTGGCAACTGGTAATTTTCGCACTGAAAATTGCCATGCATTTTGGTGTGAAAGTACTTTGAGGTAACAATCTTGAAAATTAAACAAGGAAAACTTGTTGACTAAAAGACAGAATCAGAAAAAGAACAAGTCAAATATTACATAGCAGAACAACTCCCTGCGGGAACCAACAGAAGCCTCATTAAAGGAGTCATTTAACTTAGACAATAAAAGTGGGAAGCACTTACAGTGAGGAAGAAAGCAGGATGAAGAGGGAGAAAATATTCTCCAATTGCCTTTCTTTTCCATGTTGCCCTTCAGTCAGCCTCTTTCTTTCACACATGAATTTACATATAACAAGATCACATCATCATCATCATCAAGAACTACAAGGTTGTGAGTTCAAGACCAGCCAGGACTCAAGCTTGACTCAGGTTTGCATCATTCCGAGGTTGCTAAAATGAGTACCCAGATTGGGGACAATTAGCTTACAGTTGTAAACCACTTAGAGACTGCATAGCACAGTATGAAGTGGTATATAAATGAAGCTGCTATTGCTAGTGCTTTCATGTCTGGATATAGTACTCCTTGACCAACCATAGCCACAGGCCAGTCTTGCCAAATACATAATTTTGAATTTCCCCCCTCAAACAATGGTGATTGGTGGTTTCCATGCTATTAGGGCAGTGAATCTGTTCCAGGTTTTAGTGTAAACTTTAATGGAACTATCCCTGAAATCTGTCCCCAAAATAAGCTTAGTATCTTGGATATCACCTTTATTATTTGGACTAAAACCAGGAGCAGGATCACTACCCTATTGACATGGAAGCCACCAGCTAGCCCTGCCATTCATAATTAAGTTTATCACATGGCACTTGCAGGAATGGGAATGGAATGGAATGGAATGGCACAGAATGGGGCAAGAATGCAAGTTACTACACAGGAGAATGTCACTGATGTTGCTGGGAGTCTCCAAGCTGTTCCTCATCTATGCTATGGCAGTCGATTTTGAAGAACGGTTCAAAATCGTTCTTCAAAATTGGCTGCCAGGAATGGCTGGGGAATGGTTTGGGAACTCCTGGCAGCATCAGTGGCGTTCTCCTGTGTGGTAACTTGCATTCTCACCCTGTTCTGTGCCGTTCCATTCCATTCAGTTCCCGTTCCTGCAAGTGCTGTACAATAAACTTAAGTCTCTGTCTTACATACTTCCAATCAAGATGGCCATATTAGATAAAGAACCATGCATCCACCTGCAGACAGACAAACACATAAATGGGGTTACAAGCAATAAATAAATAAATAAATAAATGTGTCTGTCCTCCTCATTCACACATGCCTCCATATCTACATGCATGCATATTGTAAATGTGAAAAGATATCCAACTCAGGGGGGTTGCAGACTGCCAGAAATAGTGTGAATTCAGTCCACTTTTAGGGTTAGGGTTAGTGCTAGGGAATCATGGGAACTGTTATTTTTCTGAGACATTGAGCCTTCTCTGTCAGACAACTCTGATGCCACAATAAAATACAGTTCCCATGGTTCCCTAACTCTAACCCTAACCCTAAAAGTGGACTGAATTCACACTATTTCTGGCAGTTTGCAACCCCCCTCAATTTCATTGCACTTTTCTGAATCCTACCTTCTTTTTTCTCTCCTCCTTCTTTTCTAACAGGTTGCAAGATTTATCTTTATGTCAGATTTTCTCTGGCAAGATCCAACCCCCCCCTTTTTTTTTTTGGTAGTGTGCACATTTATTTACACATTTTAGCTAACCCACATTTTCCTCATTGACTCAAGTGTGCTTGTACCTATTTCCTCAGGTGTTTGTATTGCTGCTTGCGTTTTAAAACACTTGCATGGATTTGTGTTCATTTTGATTCTCCAAAATGCCCCATAAGTCTCATAAACTAGTGAATTCTCTGGATGGGGTGCTAAAAAATCATAATTTTTATTGCACTCTTCTTCTTTCAGATTATATTAATGAAATTACTCTTAAGGTGGCAGAATGTGTTTTAGCTTCTTCTGCTAGGAACCAGCCGGTTAAATCATCTTTGTAATTTTATCAGAAGTATAACGCAGAAACCCCATGATAGGTTCACCTTAGGGTCACCATAAGTCAGAAATGACTTGAAGGCACACAACAACAACAACAACAACAACAACAACAAGGCCTCACTAAGCTCCTTACTAAAAACGTTTTTGTTTTTGTCATTTGTATACATATGTGTTGAAATTTTCCTAGACTTGCAGTTTGTATTGGTTCATCTGTACTTGTTTATTTAGACTAAACCCAGAGAGTGCTCATCAAAGAGAAGTGAATAGTGGGATGTCCTGGGATTCTGTCCTGAGGCTGGTATTGTATTTGTGGTTTCAATTAGTATGTTCTTTTTAGGAATTGCTAAGTCCTCCAGCGCAACTCTGCTAGAAGCTGACCATGGAGTTGTGTTAGAGAACCTAGAACTTTCTAGAGAAAACACTTCTCTAGGCGTTTATAGATTTTCCAGAATGATTCTATGATCAACTTCTGGCAGATGTTGACTGTAAAGTAGCACTGAAGGACCCAGAGATTGTTTTTTGTGGGTTTTTCGTACTATGACACCGTGTTCTTGAATTTATTCCTGACATTTCTCCTGCATCTGTGGCTGGCATCTTCAGACCAGAGATTTCTGAGAAGTGTTCTTGTAGGTAAAAAGAATAGTGTTTTCTCTAGTTTCTTGTTTTCACATCTACATCCTTGCTTTCAACAAGGAGCTCATCCTTCCTGAACAGCTCTTAGTGTTCTCTCACTGTAAATGCAAAATGAGATTGTACCTAACACATGGGGGGGGGCATTCAATTCTTCCCATCAGCAAAACACATGAATTTCAGAAAGGGAACTCATTTGCCTGATAATGCGTTTTAAAACTGTTACCTTTGTTAGCTTACCTGGCATCACTGTCTTCTGCCTCAGATATTTGTTTTTGTACTAAGCCTTTTCTTCTTGCAGTGAATAACACAGGAGCCTCCAGAGTTCTGTCAGCTAATAATAAAGCAATAACTTTAATCAGTCTGCTAGGAGAGGCTGTTTAATATTGTGCACACATTGTTTTCCAGTGAGTAATATATTGAAGCAACTGTAGTTTTACATTTAGGATGCAGCCCATGATACATTTATAAGGAAGCCCCACTAAACATAGTGGTCTGAATTCTATGTCCAATCCCAGCTAGAGTAAACCTACAGAATGAATGGCATTATATTATATAAACGTTGACTCACACTGGGTTTTATAGGCACTACTCTGAGTTTTACCGCAGTGTTTTAAGAATGCTATCAGTGCTTAAATTCCCTAAAAGCAGTAGATCCTGTCTGATCTTGGAAGCTAAGCAGGGTCAACCCTAGTTAGTACTTGCATGGGAGAATGCCAACAACACCAGGCGCTGTGTGCTATATTTCAGGGTGAGAACCTGGAAAAACCATTACTTGCCTAAGAAAATCTTATGAAATTCATAGGGTTGCCATAGGTCAACAGGCAACACACACACACACATCTATAGTGCAGAACCTATTTTGGGGAAAGGTTGCAGCTCCTGTAAAACTGGGGATCATTTCTACAAAAACTGATTGCGGATTCACCATCCAGAAGTAATAGCCACCATCCACCTCTGAAGAGATCTCTGTGCAAGAATTTGTCTGTCCTTGGTGCCTTTTGAGCTCACAACAACCCTGTAATTTTTGCTAAATAAAGCACCTGTGATTGGCTGAAAGATATCCAGTGAACATCAGGGCTGAATGGTGATTTGAAGCTGGGTCTTTCAAGGCCTTGTCTGATAATTACACCATACTGATTTCAATGAAGCTGTTCCATATGTGGGGAAAAACTGATCGTTAACAGGGAAAACTGTTAATATGTACAGAAATGACCATGTTAACCTTTTATGAGAGGTCAACTTGCCTCAGCTTGTACACAGGCCTCTCGGTAGTACAATCACTATTGACCAGCAGCCTTTTTTAAAATGTGCAAGCTCTCCGTAAGTGGAAATCAGCGAGGCCGCGTGGTTTTGAAGGAGTATTTTTATTTAATAAAGTTTTGTACTTAATATAATTTGATCTTTTCATTTCTTTGCTTAACATTAATGCTGTGCAAATGATGTCTCTGCATGTAATGTTTCTGGATAGTCTCTTCCCTGTTAAATGTAATTCAAAGCCTGGAGTGCAAACCTTCCCTTTTACTTTTTAAAAAATCTGTTTGCTGCAGTTCAGCTTTTAGATTCTATTGCTTAGTGCTCAGTAGAAGAGGAAAATAACAACTTAATCCTCCTAACTACTTTAACACAAAGCCATATGCAATATCTGAATATAGCCATGGTTTGGATATAGCCATATTCAAAAAGTCTGCTGGAAGATTGCTTTTTCACACTGCAACTCCCAGAATCCTGCAGCTAGGATAGCCAGTACCCATGTTTGCTAAGGGTTTTCAGGGAGCTGTAGTCTAAAAAAAATTACTTTCCCACAAACATTTTTGAATCTGACTAGAGGCCATATTAACAGGGGGATTTGGAAAGTTGTAGCCTAACACAGTTTTTTGAATGTCAGTAGCCATGCTGGCTAGGGGATTCTCAAGGCTACTATTAACATCTGGATAAAATTACGTAATTCCAAATTTTGTCTCTTGTAATAACATAGAAGTTATATTTGATCAGGAAATCAAAACTGTCCAGCTGCAGTAAAGAAATTTTGGGATCAGATTACCACCAATTTACCCTCTTTCTATAGTCATTTCTATTTGTGACAACCTCTGTAGAAAAATTAGAAAAGGAATCAAGTATCAGATTGTGGAGGTGGAGAAAGTAATCAATTTTAAAAATAAAAACTTTCTCAGATGTATTTTTCTCAGATTTAAGTTTTTTAACCTTAAATAACCCACTTTTCCACTTGGTTTCGTGGGTGGATTATGAATTTTTTATCTGTGCTAGAGCAAAATATCACTGCATCTTGAATTCCTAGGTCAAGTCCTTTTCTTCTTCGCTTCCTTTCTGCTTGTTACATTAGTGTAACATGACTGAATTCTGAACATGCTTCCTCCAGATTTACTCCAATGAGTAGATGAGGATTCCTCTATCTGCATCACATCTAGACTTTGCTTTCCAATGCAACCAGTTCTGCTTGCAAACTTGCATCCATTCGGCCAGGACAGGGAAGGAGGAGGAGGAGGAGGCTCTCCAGGCCAGTTTCTAAAAGAGAAGAGAAAGAGAAAGAGGTTTCTGCCAGGAAAGAAAGCTTTCCAGGCCAATTCCTGCTAGGAGAGAGGAAGAAAACAGTTCCAGGCAGCCATCTTGAGAGGGTAAGTTTTTAAGCTCTTTTTAAAAACTCTTGGGGGAAGTGTGACTGTGACTCAGCGGGTGGGGCTTTGTTAAGAGCATTTGCAAATCAATAGGGGGTGGGCTAGGCAGTTAGCTCTTTACAACTGCTCCCAGAGGTCAGTTTCAGGTCAGTTTCGGCCAGGACAGGGAAGGAGGAGGAGGAGGAGGCTCTCCAGGCCAGTTTCTAAAAGAGAAGAGAAAGAGAAAGAGGTTTCTGCCAGGAAAGAAAGCTTTCCAGGTCAATTCCTGCTAGGAGAGAGGAAGAAAACAGTTCCAGGCAGCCATCTTGAGAGGGTAAGTTTTTAAGCTCTTTTTAAAAACTCTTGGGGGAAGTGTGACTGTGACTCAGCGGGTGGGGCTTTGTTAAGAGCATTTGCAAATCAATAGGGGGTGGGCTAGGCAGTTAGCTCTTTACAACTGCTCCCAGAGGTCAGTTTCAGGTCAGTTTCGGCCAGGACAGGGAAGGAGGAGGAGGAGGAGGCTCTCCAGGCCAGTTTCTAAAAGAGAAGAGAAAGAGAAAGAGGTTTCTGCCAGGAAAGAAAGCTTTCCAGGCCAATTCCTGCTAGGAGAGAGGAAGAAAACAGTTCCAGGCAGCCATCTTGAGAGGGTAAGTTTTTAAGCTCTTTTTAAAAACTCTTGGGGGAAGTGTGACTGTGACTCAGCGGGTGGGGCTTTGTTAAGAGCATTTGCAAATCAATAGGGGGTGGGCTAGGCAGTTAGCTCTTTACAACTGCTCCCAGAGGTCAGTTTCAGGTCAGTTTCGGCCAGGACAGGGAAGGAGGAGGAGGAGGAGGCTCTCCAGGCCAGTTTCTAAAAGAGAAGAGAAAGAGAAAGAGGTTTCTGCCAGGAAAGAAAGCTTTCCAGGCCAATTCCTGCTAGGAGAGAGGAAGAAAACAGTTCCAGGCAGCCATCTTGAGAGGGTAAGTTTTTAAGCTCTTTTTAAAAACTCTTGGGGGAAGTGTGACTGTGACTCAGCGGGTGGGGTTTTGTTAAGAGCATTTGCAAATCAATAGGGGGTGGGCTAGGCAGTTAGCTCTTTACAACTGCTCCCAGAGCCGCGCGCCGAATTTTATAACCACTACCAATTGTAGAAAACTTTTGGTCATCTGCAGACTTTAACATTGGTTTTAGGAAGAGATTTTCTTTGAGGAGGAAAGCCATAGTCCTTTTTAATACTTAGTATGGATACTGAAGGAACTGTTGCCGTCACCTGCAATACCTGTGGTATGTTTGTCTTCCTACCTACAGAGGTCGGGAACTACACATGCTCCAAGTGCAAGTTGGTAGCTCTCTTGGAGGAGAAAGTACAGCAGCTGGAGGCGCGGGTAGCTACACTTCAGAATATTAGGGAGCAAGAGGCTTTCCTAGACAGAACGGAACGAACAGTCTTGGACGGGGACCACACAGTGGAAGTTGCTGGGGAAGAGAACATCACACCACATACACAGGAGGTAGACAGCTGGAGGAATGTCACACATAGAAGTAGGGAGACCAGAGATCATTCTGGGAGCTTGCAGCTACAGAATCGTTTTCAAGCTCTTTCCCTTACCAAGGAGGACGAGGAAGAGCAGCATGAACAGACTTCAGGGAAAGAGCTGGGAGTACCACCACAGGGAACAGTCGCTGCTAAGCCTCATAGGAGACGTGTGGTCGTGGTGGGGGACTCCTTGCTGAGAGGGACAGAAGCAGTGATTTGTGGGCCTGACAAGATGTCTCGGGAGGTGTGTTGTCTCCCTGGGGCAAAGATCCGAGATGTGACAGAGAGGCTGAGAAGACTAGTCAGGCCTACCGACCAATACCCCTTCCTTTTGGTTCACGTGGGAACGAATGACACAGCAAGACACAGCCTTCAAAACATCAAAAGGGATTACGAGGCTCTAGGAAAGAAGCTGAAAGAAATGGAGGCACAGATTGTCATCTCGTCTCTACTGCCAGTTGAAGGGCACGGTCCAGGAAGAGAGAGGAAGATAGCAGATGTCAACAATTGGCTCCGCAGATGGTGTCGTCGAGAACAATTTGGATTCTTGGATCATGGGCTGCGGTTCCATGAGGGCGGACTCCTGGCAAGGGATGGGCTGCATCTCACACCAGTTGGAAGAAACGTTTTTGCCAACAGTCTGAAGAATTTGATCAGGAGGGCTTTAAACTGAGTTATGTGGGGAAGGGAGACAGCACCCTGGAAGACAAAAGGACTGGAAAAAATAGTCAAACTGTCATAGAGGAAACAAAGCAAACAGTAGAGGGACCCAACAGTGGGAGGCAAAAAAACGTGCTAAGGCAGCAAGTAAAGGAGACATATGGTCTTAGATGTCTCTACACGAATGCACAGAGCATGGGAAATAAGCAAGATGAACTTGAACTCCTAGCGCAACAAAGCAAATATGATATAATAGGCATCACTGAAACCTGGTGGGATGAGTCTCATGATTGGAATGCAAAAATACAGGGGTATAACCTCTTCAAGAGAAACAGGCCAAACAGGAGAGGAGGAGGAATAGCATTATATGTCAGGGATATTTACACCAGTGAAGAAATCCAGGACAACAATCCTGGAAGCCAGGTGGAGAGCATTTGGATAAAAATTAAAGGGGAAAGAAACAACAGGGATGTTATTGTGGGAGTCTACTACAGACCCCCGACTCAGGCAGAAGAACTGGATGATGCCTTTCTAGAACAGATGACCACACACTCAGAAAGGAGAAATATAGTAGTGATGGGTGACTTCAACTATCCAGATATTTGCTGGAAGTCAAACTCGGCAAAATCCTTGAGGTCTAGCAAATTCCTCACTTGCCTCGAAGACAATTTCATTGTTCAAAAGGTGGAAGAGGCAACGAGGGAGTCAGCTATTTTGGATCTGATCCTAACTAACAGGGAAGACCTAGTTAATGGGGTGCAAGTGGTTGGATCCTTAGGCGGGAGTGATCATGTCCTCCTGGAGTTTATTATACAGTGGAAAGGAGAAGCCAGGCATAGTCAGACACGCATTCTAGACTTTAGGAAAGCTGATTTTACTAAACTTAGAGAAATACTGAGGGTGATCCCATGGACAGGAATACTAAAAGAGAAGGGAGTTCAAGACGGATGGGAGTTTCTCAAAAGGGAGATACTGAAGGCACAATTTCAAACCGTGCCAATGAGGAGGAAAAATGGGAGGTGTCTCAAGAAACCAGGATGGATGACTAAGGAACTTGCAACTGAACTATGTTTTAAACGGAACATGTATAAGAAATGGAAAAATGGGGAAATCACCAAAGAGGAATTCAAACAAATAGCTAGCACGTGTAGGGTTAAAGTCAGAAAAGCTAAAGCGCAGAATGAAATCAGGCTTGCTGGAGCGGTTAAGAACAATAAAAAGGCCTTTTGGGGGTATGTCAGTAGCAAAAGGAAAAAGAAGGAAATGGTAGGGCCACTGTGTGGAGAAGATGGCAAAAAGTTAACAGGGGACAGAGAAAAGGCAGAATTACTCAACACCTTCTTTGCTTCAGTCTTCTCAGAAAAGGCAAAGGGTGCTCAACTTGAGGATAATGGAGCAGAGGACAGAATAGGAGAATTTCATCACAGAATAAGTAAAGAGATAGTACAGAAACATCTGGTTAATCTAGATGAATATAAGTCTCCAGGACCAGATGAATTACATCCAAGGGTATTAAAAGAACTGGCAAATGTAATATCAGAACCATTGGCAATAATCTTTGAGAATTCCTGGAAAACAGGAGAGGTCCCAGCGGACTGGAGGAGGGCAAATGTTGTCCCCATCTTCAAAAAGGGGAAAAAAGAGGATCCCAACAATTATCGTCCAGTTAGTCTGACATCAATACCCGGAAAGATTCTGGAGCAGATCATTAAACAGAGAGTCTGTGAACATCTGGAAGATAATTTCATAATCACAAAAAGTCAACATGGGTTTCAGAGAAACAGGTCATGCCAGACAAATCTGATCTCTTTTTTTGATAAAATTACCAGCTTGGTAGATGAAGGGAATGCTGTGGATATAGTATATCTTGATTTCAGTAAGGCCTTTGACAAGGTTCCCCATGACATTCTTGCAAGCAAGTTGGTAAAATGTGGGCTAGACAAAGTAACTGTTACATGGATTTGTAATTGGTTATCTGGTCGAACACAAAGGGTGCTCAACAATGGCTCCTTTTCAACCTGGAAAGAAGTGACCAGTGGGGTGCCACAGGGCTCTGTCCTGGGCCCAGTGCTATTCAATATCTTTATTAATGACTTGGATGACGGTATTGGGGGCATAGTTATCAAATTTGCAGACGACAACAAATTAGGAGGAGTAGCTAATACCCCAGAGGACAGGATCAAAATTCAAAATGACTTGAGCAGACTAGAAAGTTGGGCCAAAGCTAACAAAATGAAATTCAACACAGAGAAATGTAAGGTACTGCACTTAGGGCGGAAAAACAAAAAGTACAGATATACGATGGGGGACACTTGGCTGAATGAGACTACGTGTGAAAGGGATCTAGGAATCCAGGTGGACCACAAGTTGAACATGAGTCAACAGTGCGATGCAGCAGCTAAAAAGGCCAATGCAATTTTAGGCTGCATCAGTAGAAGTATAGTGTCTAGATCAAGAGAAGTAATAGTGCCACTATATTCTGCTTTGGTCCGGCCTCACCTGGAATACTGTGTCCAGTTCTGGGCACCACAATTCAAAAAGGATGTGGAGAAACTGGAGCGTGTCCAAAGGAGGGCAACTAAAATGGTGAAGGGTCAGGAAAGCAAGCCCTATGAGGAACGACTTAGGGAGCTGGGGATGTTTAGCCTGGAGAAGAGAAGGCTGAGAGGTGATATGATAGCCGTATTTAAATATTTGAAGGGATGTCATATCGAGGAGGGAACAAGCTTGTTTTCTGCTGCTCCAGAGACTAGGACCCGAAACAATGGATGCAAGCTGCAAGAAAAGAGATTCCACCTCAACATTAGGAGGAACTTCCTGACAGTAAGGGCGGTTCGACAGTGGAACACACTCCCTCGGAGAGTAGTGGAGTCTCCTTCCTTGGAGGTCTTTAAGCAGAGGCTGGATGGCCATCTGTCGGGGATGCTTTGATTGGGAGTTCCTGCATGGCAGGGGGTTGGACTGGATGGCCCTTGTGGTCTCTTCCAACTCTATGATTCTATGATTCTATGATTCTATGATTCTATGATTCATTCCATCTTGGAGAACAGAGGGAGAATGAATTATTAAGCTGTGTGATATGTTTTTCAAAACTTGTGTACTGTTTTTAAAAACCCTGCTATTATTTTTTAAAATGTCCTCAGCACATTGTTGAATATATCTCTTAAGAAGTTAGGCTTGCTGTCCCTGTACCTGTTGAACATAGAAATACTAATGCTGTTGTGTTTGTTGTTGTTGTTGTTGTTTAAAAAAAGTATGTTGATTCTGTAACAGCTAAGCAATCTTTCTGCATAGCAATTTCCCACTATTTTAGGGGTCTGCTCTAAGCAAGCCGAGTTGGTGCCAGCTCAGGGAATGCTGTGAAGGGAAGCTTGTGGGAAGAAAGGAGGCAAAATTGAGGTTTGGCTCTGACAGAAAACAAATAGGAGAAAGATGGCATAGAGATCAGGAAAAGCTGTAGTAGAGATAGGACAGTCAGCTGGTGGTAATTGTTAACTGCCTTTGAGTCAACCTTGACATGGCAACCCATGTCAATGAGACCCCCTCAGACTTCATCTGGACACAGATCATCAACATAATCCTGTCCATCTGAAAATAACTGTTGAATTTGGCCAGTGTAAAATGGTAAGAATTTCATTAAGTTCATATCAAATAAAGACCTCCTATCACTTATGTTATATACAACAATTTTCAAAACATTGGCTAAACAAGATATGGACTATAGCCCTATCAGAGAAGTTAATTTATAAATTAAGGGCCTTTACAGACTGCAGAAATAGTGCAGCTTGAGGCCACTTTAACTGTCCTGGCTCAGGGCTAAGGAATCATGGGAATTGTATTATTATTTTTTTCTGTGACATTGAGCTTTCTCTGTCAGAGAGCTCTGGTGCCACAATAAACTACAGTTTTCATGATTCCTTAGCCCTGAGCCAGGACAGTTAAAGTGGCTTCAAGTTGGACTATTTCTGGCAGTCTGTAAAGGCCCTAAGACTAGCAAAAGGAGATATAAAAGAAGCCTTTTTTGCTGTAATGTGGAAGTCATTCGTTATTTTTATGTGGCAAATTAATGGTAAATTTAAACCACCAAACAACCAAATTAAATTTTGGATTAATAATTAGATAAATACAGTTATAATGATATGTAAAGGAAGAGAATGGAGACTGCAGGTGTAAGAGGCTTCATAGAGTGGTATTTCTGTTACGTACTATGAATTAGGGGAAGGATGGGATGTGTGGGTTGTTTGTAATGAAGGAGGGGGAAATTGTTGTAATACTGAGTTTGTACTGTTGTTAAATATCAATGAAATGGTGTTTTTTTTTAATTTGTTTGTAAATTGCTGGAATGTATTACTGTATTATCGTTGTTTAATTTATTGTAATGTATTAATGTATTTTGTTGTTCACCGCCTCGATTGGCTAGCCAGAGGGGCGGTATATAAATAAATCGTATTATTATTATTATTATTATTATTATTATTAATTTAAAAAGAAAAAAATCATTCAGTTCATATTAATTTCATTTTAATAAGAATTTACCAGTGCACCATTTTTCTCTTCTCCCCTTCTACTGCTAGCATACATGGAGTGGTTATCCTTTTCCACTGATACCACAACACCAATAACTCTGGACTGCAATTATCCTCAGAGATGTCCCACTGGTGCAATGTATAGGCCAGAGCCACAAGGACAGGGCAAAAGTTTGTGGAAAGCCAACTGTATAAAAATATGCACTTTCTTCATTTTTTAAACATTTATTTGTTAATAAAATTATTATTATAAGTAAACAACTATGTACAAAAAATATCACAACAATAAAGCAAATAAAACAAATAATCTCACAACTTTGAATTGTGTTGGGGGTCTCCTTCTTGGGTTCTGTGCAATGTAAGTGGCCATTTTAAAGTCCAGTGCTATCTTTGTGCAAATCTAGTCTAGAATGTTCAACCAAAGGTTCGGATGAGATGGGGGTTGTCTTCTCTTGTTTCTGTCTTTGTTTGTAAAGTCAGTGAATGGGAACCATTTGTCTATAAAAGGTCCTGATTTTGGTCATCCTGCATAACTTGCCATTCTGTCTGACAGTTTTTCAAGTTCTTCATTTTTTAAAATCATACTTACTTCTTAATATAAGTGGATTATTACTGGAAGCACAGAACTCCTTAATTGTAACAGCTCAGCTAGTTGTTTTGTGTTTCCATGCACAATTCAGAGCTGGTTATGACCTAGTTTTGGACTACATAATCCAAAGGACCACATTCTCACATATGAACCTGCCTATATTTTGAGATCTTCTGGGGAGACTTTCTTTCTGTCCCATCATCATTACAAGTACAGCTTGTGGGAACATTGGCCAGGGTCTTCCTAGTGGCTGCTCCCAATCTCTGGAATTCCCTTACTACAGACAATAGAGAGGTTAAAGGTGCCCTCCCTGTTATCCATAGACAAGTAAAGAGCTTTTCGTTTTGGTAGGACTTTGAGGGCTGAATTCTCATGAGGAAAGGGCCTTTCATGTATTGTTTTTGTTAGTTGTTCTTTTTTAATGGTTATGCTTAATTGCTTATAATAATATTGATAAATTACGTTTTCAACCTTTGAATGAGGTCATTTTCCCCCCTGTAACTTTTGACCTTTGTAAGTGGTCCTGAGTCCCAGACTGGGGAAAAGGTGGGACATAAACACATACCCTCCAACATTTCTCAGATGTTAAATGGGACATGTGTGGCCAAGCAACATCAAAATGTGGTCAAGATGGCAAAAGTTATTAATGAGGAAGAACACACAGGCTAGGAGTTGCTGCACCAGTTTGCCAATGCCTAAATCTCCTGGGAAGGGCAAGATTACACCCTTTAATCTCCACCTTGTTGAGTGTATACTGTTTTTATACTTTGAACTCATCTTGCAGCAACTGAGGTACGCTAAGGACAAAGGAGGAAGGTGGGAGGAGAAGGATAGAGAAAGTGGGGTTGTTATAAAACCAGTTGAAAAAGTGGGTTGAGAGAAGATTAATCAGGATCATCCCTGATAGATCAGGATGTTTGGCAGGTATATGAGTAAGATGAACGATAACAGCTTCTTTGAACAACTGGGAATGTGAGCATTTCAAACAATCTTAAGGGTTTATTTGAACAGTTTAGGTCCTCCCCATGGGAGATGCAGTGGTAGGTATAAGTTCTCTGCATGATACAGTTGCATAAAGAGTTCCCCTTTTAGTATAAATCTGATATCCACAGTAGCAATAGCAATAGTAATAGTATGTGAGGGGCTAAGCAGATGGCGCAAAGCACCGTCTTCAAAGCAAGGAAGGGGAGGAGCAGCCACATGCTGGGTGCCCCAACCCCTTCCCCAAAACGTCCTCAGAACAGCTGGCCCTCCGCATGGCCAGCGCTCTGAGGATGCCCTCTCGTTGCAGCGTCCGCACACGCTGCAGCGGAAGAGTCGCCAAAGGTGCGTCAGCAGCCTTTTGCGGCGCACCTTCGGCGATTTGTGGAAGGAGCGCTATTTTAGCACTCCTTCCAGGGTCAGCGAAGCTGCGCCGCGGGGCCAAGGAATGGGGATGCCTCGGCCCCGATCCGCAGCTTCCTGGGGCGGCCCCGTGCCGCCCGTCTGCTTCCCGTTAATCATGGTAGCCTGTGCAAAGGTACTAATTGTCCTCAACAGCCTCACTCTAAAAAGGAAAAAAAGAAAGAAACTTCTCCAAACACACATGCACAAAATAACAGCAACCCAAAAAGAGGAACTTATCGCAAAATTAAGTAATACAGCTTACCAGATCCAACTTAAAGATTTAAATCAGGCAGAATCCTGATATTTTCACAAGGATTTTGCCGCTGAATTTGCCACCTGAATGCAGCCCAGGTCCATCCCCACTTCCAGGGGCACTCAGTGCGGCTCTTTTCAAAGCTGGGAGTTTTCCAGCTTGAGAAAATGGCCGCTGGAGCAGCCCTGGGAGCAGGGATGGACCCAAGATGGAGCCAGGCAGCAGATTTGGTGGCAAAATCCTTGTGATAATATCAGGATGCCGCCCAATTTAAATTTTAAGCCGGATCAGGTAAGCTGTATTATTTAACTTTGCAATAAGCTTGTTTTATCACTTAAGAGAGATGAATGGAAGCAGATTTCCCATTTACTGCAGCCATTTACTGCTGTGGTTTTATCTGTCAGTAACAATAGGCAGGGTACTCCAGAAGTGCTCAGAAGTTTCCTGGTAAACAAGGGGCTTTCTAGTCATCTAAATAATTCTTTTGAAGCAGTTGCACTACTGTAGAAAGAAATAGTTGCTTTGAATGCCTTTTACCATCTGACCTTCTCAGACCTCTTGACAACAGAAAATGAAAAGAGAGATCTATTCTTTTCTGAGGCCTAAGATCTCCAAGCTGAATTTCAGAAATGCCTCCCCACATTGTTTCTATATTTTAAAAAAGTTCATCCCAGACCTTTTAAGGGAGGGATAGGGAATACAAATGGAGTCATTTGTAGGTCTTACAGCAGGGGTGGGAAACCTGTGGCCCACATATGGGCCCCAGAGCCATTTTTCTGGGCCCAGAGCTCTCCTTGATAGCTCTGAAATGTCTCCTCCAAACAATTTGGAAGGTTTCTTAAAAACTCCAGGGGATCCTTTACACTACAGAATTACACTTGTCCATCCCCGTTCGCAGACATGGCAAGCAGGGCGGGACAAAATGGTGCACACACCCAGGAGTGCACCCCCATTTTAACAAATGGGCTTTGAATATTTGCAGTTTTTCTGATTTGCAAGGGGATCCAGAATGGAACCCTTGTGAATTGGGAGGGACAACTGTATAGTACTATGATTCCACTTGATCTGCCATGGCTGCATTGTATTGAATCCTGAGATTTGTCATTTAGAATTCTCAGCCACAGAGTTTGAGTGCTTCACCAAACTACAGTTCCCAGGATTCCACAAGATGCAACCGTGGCAGATCAAGTGGAATCATGGTGCTATAAAAATTGTGTGGTATTAAAAGGCTTGGAGGAACATTGGAAAAACCTTCCACAGGCAATGGTTCAGGCCGTACTCAGGTACTGACTTGAAAACTAAAGAGAAAAAGAAGTGATTGTAACTACAGATTTAACATAATGGGTTGCTCAGCTCCAAGAAACTCTGAGCAAAACTGACATAAATGTCAGGAATACTCAGTTGTCTGAGAGTGGGTAAAAAGATCACTCCCACTTGAAGCCCTGGATTGTTCACCTTTGATTGACTAGTTTCTTAAAGGCCCTGATTACCCAAGGAGTCAAGAAGTGTCTTGAAATACAGATTATTATATACTTTTAGTTCTACTCCATCAAACATTGAAACAAAGGACTCTTCCAGATCAGCCTTGGGATTAGGTGGAAGTTGTAACTGTACTTATCAGACTTTAAAAAAATAATGGTATTCCTCCTATCCTAGTTTTTCCCGCCTCTAAAATTATGGTACATGAGGGGGCATGGCTAGCCATCAATTTTGGTGGATGCGTAAAACTTGAGCAAGACAAGATCTCAGCTTTTACCAGTTAAATAGAGTGAATTTCACCCAACCTTCAAGATCAAAAATACCTATCTAATCCAAGGAACTAAAAGGTCAGTAAATTAAGCAATTTTGGGTTTCTGCTCATCTCTTAAAGAGTCAAAAATTCAAGCAAAGGACACAGAGATGACACAAGGGAAGGGAGGCAGAGGTGAAAGTCCCTGGACCCATCATTTTCAGATCTCCTGGAAAGGCTTCAGGTAAATTTAGTGCAGGACTTACAAAAAGACTGGGCACTTACCCTGGAGTCAATGAACTCAAAGCTCACTGCCCTGACAGCCTGCATTGGTAATATAGAAAATACAGCTCATGCAGCTCTTGAACAGGGTCATTCTCATGAGGCCTGAATACAGGAGTTAGAACAAATGAATGACTATGGGCCTCGTCAGACGGCTAATTGAGCCGTCTCCGAGACCCGGAAGAGGAGGAGCCACCGCACGAGCGGCGCTCCTTCCTCTTCCTGAGGTCGCCCTGGGAGCTGCCGGCCCTCCGCACGGCCGGCGCTACCGGGGCAACCTCCCGCCGCAGCGACCAGACGCGCTGCAGCGGAAAAGGCAGGGAAAGTGCGCCCTACGCGTTTGGGGCGCACTTTCCCTGTCTTGTGGAAGGAGCGCTGATTTTGCGCTCCTTCCAGGGACGCCGCAGGAGCGCCAAGGTCCGGCTGCTGAGGTCCCGCGGCGCTCCGGACCAGGGCGTCCCCGACGCCCTGGTCTGCATTCCCCCTTACTCACAAACAAAGTGCAGGATTTGGAGGACAGAAATAGATGCTTAAACATCGGAATTTGTGGGATTCCTGAATGGGAGGAGTGTCAGGACATGATTTCATTCCTCCTTTCCTAGCTGAATAACACCTGCCGAGGTCTTGATCTCCTTTTGGCTGACATAGGGGGGAAGCAGACCAGGGCGTCCGGGACGCCCTGGGGCAGTGCATCGCACGGCAGCCGCACCGCGCCGCACCGGCGGCGTCCCTGAAAGGAGTGCTAAATTGGCGCTCCTTTCAGAAGTCAGGGAAAGTGCACCCTAAATGCGTCGGGTGCACTTTTCCTGACTTTTCCGCTGCAGCGTGTGAGGACACTGCGGCGGGAGGTTGCCCCCGGAGCGCCGGCCGTGCGGAGGGCCGGCAGCTCCGAGGGCAAACTTGGGAGGAGGAAGGGGCGCCGCTCGTGCGGCTGCCCCTCCTCTTCTTGCCTCAGAGACGACTTTATTAGTCGTCTGCCGAGGCCCATAGAAGAGCACATTGGATGTTGGCTCTTAACCAAAGACAAGGTGCTCCCCCCAGGGACATAATTATACATTTTGCACATTATCCAAAAGAAGTACTAAATAGGCTTCAATATACTGAACCTTGCCTAACAGGAGTCCAACGTGCAGGTATACCAGGACATCTCCCCTGAAATGCTAAGGAAATGCCATGATTTTAAACCCTTCACTTCTCTGCTCCAACAAGCAACTATAAAATATAAATGGGGCTTCCCTTTTAAACTAATAGCCTTCCATAATGGCTCTGTCATGACTGCCTCAGCTAAAATTCAGCTTCTTCACATATGTAAAGCCTTAGATATCAAGGGCCTCTGCAGACCGGCCCAAAGGGCCAGCCTGGAGGCAGAGATGGGGTGGGGCAGCCACACGCCGGCCACCCCAACCCTACGCTGACGCCATCCTGATGCTGCGCACCATTACGCACAGCACGCAGCATCAGGACGCCATTCTGGCGCACCGTTCAAACACGCTGCGCCAGAAAGGGGGCTAAAGAGCTGCACGCCAGCTCTTAGGGTGACCTTTTGCCACCCATGAAAGGAGCAGCATTTTGCCGCTCTTTCAGAGGCGGCAAAAGGGAGGATTGGGGCCACGGCATATGCTTGCCGCGGCCCCGATCTGTGGCTAGCAGGGGTGGCCCAGAGTTGCCCGTCTGCATAGCCCCTAAGGTGCCTCAAGATGGTGAGAAAGAGGTGAAGAACAATGTCTCCTCTTCAGCTGCACCCAAATCTGTACAAGTGGCTCAACCATGGATGCCAGCAAGACAGAGAAACACAAGCAGCTTGGTGGTCCTGCACAGCTGAAAGCCACACAGCCAAACTGACTCTAATGCAACTTCCAGCACAGAAGACCTCTCTTCTGACTTTTTATGATACCATAAAGTGAATGATTAAGCGTAACTACCTTGCCTTGCTCTAACTTCTGGTATCTTTCTCATCTATTTTCCACAACTTTCTCCCCTTCCAGCCATCTTTTCGTTTGCCCTCCTCTGTTGTTTTCCTGCTTTAATCCTAATGACAGCAGCCATCTTTGAAGGAAATAGTCTCCCTGTTCACAACTGTTGTTTTACATTTGCAACATGGCCTTTTGCAAGCAAATAGCCTCACTCTAAATTTCACTTTAATTGTATTAACTCTCTCTCTTTGCCTCACTTCTCTCCCACCCCTCCCCTTGCTCTAACTTCTGGTATCTTTCTGATGCATTCTTCACAACTTTCTCTCCCCCTCCCTGCCATCTTGTCTTGTTCCCTCTTGTTTTCCCACCTAAATCCTTACAACTGACAGCCACCATGTTTGAGGAAAATAGCCTCCCTGTTCACAACTGTTGCTCTCCATTTGCAAGATGACCTTTTGCAGGCAAATAACTTCATTCCAAACTTCACTGTTATTGTTTTGACTCTCTTCATACCTAGAAAATCCTCTCCCACCCCACCCCTTGCTCTAAAACTATTACTAAAGTGCTATCATCCCCTCCTTCTCTCCCCTGAATGCAAATGGCTCTTGCAACTTTCCCACTCTAGCACTACTATTAATGTGCCACCATTTTCTTGTTTTGAATGTGCAGTTGGGCATCAATTGGGCCTTGACTTTTGCAGCTTTGGCACTCACAGCTTTGATTATTCATGCATTTGTTGCTGCGTGTGCATGTGCTCCTCCTTCTCCTTCCCAGGCTTTTCACCTGGGGAGACAGGGGGCAGCTAGGGGGGTGCGTGTGCATCCCTCCTGCCTCCCCTCTGGTGCTTTGACCGCCTTGCCTGAGGTGGGGTGGGGGTGGGTGGTTTGTGTGTGCACACGCGCTGCTCTCATGCCTCTGATACCTTGACTGGCTTTCTTGGTGTCTCCATGTTGCCTTCATATATGGTAATATCTGAAGAGCCCTATTGTTAATTAATTCCTCTCATCTTTTAGATGGGTATCCTTATATCCTCCAATACACCTTCTCTTCTTTCTATCTTTGATTACTGGGATCTCGTCCCCCACAATGTATGCCATCAATGCTCACACACCCCAACCCTAGAGGGGATTGCCACTCAATGGCTCGATCGAGATGTGGGACTCACCCCACATACTCCTCCTCTTGATTTGCTTCTGCTAATTGTTGTTTGTATTGTGTTATGGTTAATTGTTTGTACTTTTGGGCACTGGGATGTATATTTCTTAAGCTGGAGCCTTATGAGTCCCCTTCCTTTAAATCTTTCCATCCTTGGCAGGATTGAATTAGTTAAGATGTTTATGATCCCTCGACTCTTTTTCCTTTTTCAAACAATCCCATTGACTCCTCCCCTATCTAGATTAAAGAAATGGCAAAAATTAATTGATCAAATTATTTTCAATAAAAAGGAGACCTAGATTTCCCAAATCCACTAGACACATCATTTCCAAGAACAGTGGTCTGATAGTCCCAGATATTGCACTATATTTCCAGTCTTTCCAACTCAGCCAAACTATTCAATTAATTAAGGACAACAATGCTACCAGATGGGTAAATCTAGAAGTTTATAATATGAAGACACTGAATTTACTTGACTCCACACTAAAACTTCAAAACAGAAACTTCGTAGGTTATCTAATCCGTTTTTATCTAGCTCCCTACTCATTTGGCATAAATGGAAACACATACTAGCTCCAGACCCCTCTCCCATTAACCCCCCCCCCTTTTTGCATCATCTTTTTCATTTAGCTGACCAATTCCCACTAAAAACATTATTGAGAAGATGTGGACTCTACCGCACCTTAGACCTGTTGTCTGGTGGTTTTTCAAAGCCCACCAACACCATAAAAACGTCCCTACAACAAACTAACATTACCTGGCTTCAAGTACACCAATTTGTACTTTGTCCTTTGTCACACCTATCCTCAGCAGGAGAATCTCCATGTCTGCTCTCCTTTTTTTGAAAACTTTTGTTTTCATACTAAATGAAAGTATGAAATCTCATACTAAAGGGACAGCGGTAGTTATCTACAAACATCTCCTGGAGCACATTTATGGGGAAGGCCAATATATGCCCTCATTTTTGCAAGGAGAATTGAAAACCATAATTTCATACACTGCATAGGCTCATATTTGGTCTTCACCCCCATACAAATCCTGTTCAGCATCTGTGAGGGAGAATACTTTGAAAACCATCCATAGGTGGTATCTCACACCTGTAATGTTGTCTAAAATGGTTAAAACGCTCTCTCTGGATTGCTGGAGGGATTGCAAAACACAATAAAAAATTAATTAAAAAATAAAATAAAATTATGATATACGCAGTCCCCCATATCCATGGATTTTGCATTCACGGATTCAGCAACCCATGACTTGAAATTATCCCCCTCCCCCCCAAAAAAAGAAAATCCCTTGATTTTGCCTCTTTATATAAGGGACACCATTTTACTTTGTTGTTGTTGTGTGCCTTCAAGTAATTTCTGACATATGGTGACCCTAGAGCAAATCTATCATGGGTCTTGTTGGCAGGATTTGTATAGAGGAGGTTTGCTATTGCCTTCCCTGGAGGTTGAGAGCATTTCACCCAATGGATTTCATGGCTGAGCAAGGAATTGACCCCTTTCTCCAGAATTGTAGTCCAACACTCAAATCACTATGCTACACCCTAGTGGAGCAGGGGTTAAATTCCTGTACTGCAGCCACTCACTCACAAACCACAAGGTTGCAAGTTCAATACCAGCCAGGGCTTGGGCTCGACTCAGGCTTGCATCCTTCCAAGGTTGCTAAAAAATGAGTACCCAGATTGTTGAGGCAATTAGCTTACAGTTGTAAACTGCTTAGAGACTGCATAGCACAGTATGAAGCAGTATATAAATGAAGCTGCTATTGCTGCTAGCTTCTATTGAATAGGATAGGACTTGAGCATCCATGTATTTTGATATTCACAGGGAGACCTTGCTACCAAACCTCAGTGGATACCAAGAGCCCACTGTACTAACCACTTTTTACACCCAATGGAGGGAATGTTTCTACACTCCTATCCTGGGAGCTTATGATACAGACCAGGGTGAACGTTTTCTCAGTTTCCACTATATTTTGGGGCAGCCCCATGGATAATGTTTTGAATGGGACTGTGCCTACCCCCATAGAGGTCTCCCATTTCCATTCCTCCTCCACAGGGAGATGGTAGTAAATGCATGACTTTTGCCAAACAGATTTTTCCAGCAGGACAAAAGACATGCATTTACAATTGTGTCCACTGGAAATAAAATTGATGTGCTTTGATGGCATGAGGAGATGTAAACAGAAAGCTGCTTCTATCTTGCTGCCTCTCATCTTACTTTTGCAATGTGATAAGGCTCTTAGTGTTATACTGCTCATGTGGCATGGACTTATGTCAGTTTAGCACTATGATTATACAAAAATTAGAAAATCAGAAATAAAAAATAAAAATGATGTGCAATGTTGATGCCTTTCAGCTATCAGACTGATGGTTTCTTATCATCACCCTTCTTCTAAGACTTATATTGCTAAGGTGGTACAGCTTTGTATCACTTTAGTACTATGACTATGCAAAGGGCTTTTCTGCATGGCCGGGGGGGTGGGGGGGAAATGATCTCACCTCATTTCCACACTGAACAGATTAGATGATTCACAGCACAATTTGCTTCATCTTTCTTTACTGACCAAAGCCTCCTGGACCTATGGTAGATTTTCTACACATGCACACACACTCATGGCCTTGTGTGCCTAGTGAGAGCAGTGATGATCAAAGAAGAGTTTCTCTATGCCCCTATAGCCAGAGGAAATTATTACATGGGGGGAGGCACCAGATCCCGTGTGATCTTGGAAGCTAAGCAGAGTCAGCACTAGTTAGTACTTGGATGGGAGACTGTCAAGGAATACCTGGTATTGTAGATTACCCTTCAGAGGAAAGAACAGGCATAACCACCTCTGACTATTCTTTGACTTAAAAAATACTCCTTGAAATTCATGGTTTCACCATAGGTCAACAAGTGACCTATCAGCCTTTCTGGCTGATAATTCTAAATATTTCACAAAAACTACATATCCCAGGATTCCATAGTATGAAGCCATGGCAGTGAAGTATCAGTGCTAGAACTGTGTAATGTGGAATAGACCAAACAATACCATGTTCATTTTGTCCCCAAATATTTTCAAGTCAGATGATCGCATAATCCAGACTTTTCCATCCAAGGAAAGAGGTGATCCTGGGGCAGCTCTGTGCTTTTATCTAAGTACAAACATAGGGCCTCTTCTCATGAGTGCCAAACGTGTGGCCAGTTTGGAGTTGCACCCAGTTAATCCCCTACAGACAGACACCTTTCATGAATTAGGGAGAGTGGTGTAACCTGAACTTACCCACTACCATGGCCTTTGTAAACATAGCAATACTGAGTACAATAACAGCCAAAATCCACAAAACAGTGTTATTGTACTTCGCTATATGGCCTGGCTACTCCTGAATATGCTTCCTGAATAACAATACTGACATTTATCTCATTGTATTAAAATATATAAAATACTGCCCAGAGCTTGGGAAGTTACTTTTTAAAAATGGTTACATAAAATGGACTGATAACCATTATACTTACAATTTTTAAAATTATTTCCCATTTCACAAAAGTAATTGAAATATTTACTTTACTTTAAATTGTGAGCCACAGTGTCAGCCAGCTTTTGAGCCATTTGATATTTCTCCACCATTCAATAAAGACAGAATTTCTATATCTGTTACCATTATACCACAGAAGACGTAAATTTATCCCTTAAGTTGCATTTGTAATGTAACTTGAAAATAGCTCAATTAATGGGAAAGGAATTCATTACCAGTAACTATTTATTTGTAAGCAGTAACTTCAAAACTCTGATTAGTGAGCTCAAAAGAGCCAAAGTGTCAAGATTGCTTCTGGGTTTCTATTTTGCAGAATTTCTGGATTTGTTTTCAGATTCCAGTCCAAGTGGTATTATGGTAAATTGAAAACAGCTAGTGATCAGGGAAAATGGCAAGTCAGAAATCAAACCAAAAACACTTTCCAGTGTCTCCGTAATAGCATCTCCCATAATAATAAGCAACATCATCTATAAAACAAACCACAGATACTCTTCTTCTGACCTCTTATACTTAGAAAAACAGACTTTCATAAAACTATTTTTAAAAGCTTTTTAAAAGCATGCAGAAGTAATGCAGTGATTCTGTAAATGGCTTTGGGATTCGTTTCCTTTCGCTAGTGGAATAACTCAAACTTTGGGCATCATTATGCCTTTGTTTACCTAGCATGCAAAGTGTTTCTTGGATAATGTGCTTCTCACAGAGTGCTGCTGCAATTATGGTGACAAGTACAGGGGGAGTGGGGTAGTTATCTTGGAAAGCGGACCCAGGCATAGCAGAATAAGAATAGCCAAAGAAGACTTTTGAAGACTTTTGATATTGGAAATACCATCAATCAGGTAAGTAAGTAGCCATAGTTATGGCCTGATCTCCAACTCCAAACATGATGTGGCTTCATATATAGTCTCTGCTTGATTAATGAGAGGTGCAGCTTTCATTCCCTAGTGCTGCACTGCTATTCTTATCCTGCTATGCCTGGGTCCACTTTCCAAGATAACTGTAATCAATTGTTTCTGATTCACCTGCAGCCCTATTGCATTTCACAATGTGAACCATGAACATTTTCACTGGTCTATACCAGGGTCTGTGGCCCTCCAGATGTTGATGAACTACTATGAATCCCTCCAGTACTATTCCCCATTCCCGTGCATTTTTTCTTTCAAATGGTAAGGGGGCACAAGAGGCCCAATCTACTTGAGTCTGCAGCAAGAAGCCAAGAGTTTAAGAAATCCTACCCTTCATCTGGCATCCCAGTCTGTATCTGACATACATATCATCCTTGAAATTTGCTTTTTAAAAACCATTCACGTTACTGCTAATTGTGTTAACAGTATTATGTTTTCTCTCGTTTTGCTCCTATCCTTTGAAATGGAGATTGGATCTAGGGTGCAAAACATATTTTGCAAAAAAATATTTTTGAAAACTCTTTTTAATCCCAAATGCCCTCTAGGGCAGTGATGGTGAAATTTTTAGAGACCGAGTGCCCAAACTTAAAGGTGTTCCGGCACAAAGTGTTACCTGGTGCCAAGGGGTAGGACTTCTGGGAGTGGGACTTCCACCTTCTGGGGGCAGGACCTCCTCTCCCCCTCCCCCCCCCCCCGCCTGGACCCTCAGCTGCCTCTCCGGAGGCAACTGAAGTACCAGGAGTGGGGAGGTAGAGGAAGAGGAGGAACAGGTGCTGTCCCAGGCCTTCAGCTGTCTCTGGAGAGGCAATTGAAGGCACAAGAGGGCAGGGTGAAGAGGAGGAACAGGCACGCACCTCCTGTGCCTTTAACTGTCTCTGGAGAGGCAGTTGAAGCAATGGGAGGGCAAGGAAAGAGGAGGAATAGGCATGTGCCTGTTCCTCCTCTTCCCCCGCCCTCTCATCTCTCCACTTGCCCTCCAAAATGGCTTCATGTGCCAGAGATGGTATGCATACCATAGGTTCACCAACACAACTTTAGGGAATATGAGCACATTCTCACCATGGCTTTGGCCTTTTTTGGACCAGGAACTGAGCAGAGATCTCCTCATGTTTATATCTTGTTCTAGAAAAGGCCTCTCCTGTGCATAAAATGGCCCAAGAGAGAAGAAATGTAGAGATGGTACCCAAAGACATGGGCGGGGGGAAACAAATGACTCTGGGGGGCTCTGGAGGTCATAAAATGGCCCTGGATGCTGCATGCAGCTCATGGACTGCACCTTGCCTACCCCTGGCAAGGTGCTGTCACCAGTTTTGGGGACAGAGTAAAGAAAATTTTAAAATGGTTTTAATTTATGATTGTTTAATATATTTTAAGGGGTTGGTGGGTTTGGGATTTGGGATTGTGATTTTATTGCATTGTATTGTAAACTTATGCTTAATTTTAATGCTGCAAGCCACCCCGATTGCTTTGCACAGGGGTGGGATATAAATACATTTTTATTATATTATTGTTGTTATTGTTATTGTTATTGTTAAATAGGAGAAGAAGGGATGAAGATCAGGAGAGTCACCAAACTGGTGCCCTGTAGATGTATTAGACTACAACTCCCATCATCCCAGGCCAGCAATGTTAATTGTCCCCCAGTGGTCATGTTCACTGAGGTAATGAGAATTTACTCCAACATAGCTGAAGAACTTCAGGATGGGGAAAGCAGGTATTCACCACATATCTTATTAAAACTGCTTGTAAAAGAAGAACACCTTGTCTGAATGCATAGATGACCAACATAACTTGTCAACAGTTTAATTTGGCTTGACTTCGTTGGCTTGAATAATAGAGAGTAAGCATAAAGGTTGATCCTTTGGCTCCCTTTGTTTGGTTTTCATCATGAAGAAGGAAATGTAGTAATGCCATTGAACTGTCTGGGTGAATTGGAGGGAGGCAAAACATACCACATCATCATTAGTTTAAAGTAAATACAGGAAATTAAGCCATCTAATGAAAGTTAAGACATGAAGAAATGAAGCATTAATGGAAGCAAGTCGAAGAGCAATTAAGGCATCATAAGAAAATCAGCTTGCAATAAAGGAGAGAGGGAGAACAATTTATAAAGCTAATATCTGGTTCCATAGCATTCCTCCTAAATAAATATTGCTAGTAAACCTTGATTAATGCATTATCAGCTCACATAGCATTTTAGAAATTTGCTGGAAGTTTAGGTGATTATCTGACAAAAAGGTTGTGGTTGCCAGACAGTTAAAAAGTAAAGAAAAACAATCATATCCTGGAACATTTAAGGAACTGTCATAATTATACCACATCTAATAAGGTAATGTGAGGCTGAAATCCTGCTCACATTTATCCAGGAGTAGTTCCACTGAACTTACTGGAATTTACTTCTGAGCAGATGTGTATAGCATTGCACTATTATGCTTCAGTTCTGTACATATTTTTCTGGGAATATGTCTCACTAAATTCAGTGTGGTAAACATACCCAAGTTTGTATTCCTTTGAGCTTAACATACCCAAGCTAATTCCTTTGAGCTTAAAAGGGCTTGCCCCCTAGTAACTATGCTGAGGAACATGTTCTAAGAAAATAAATATTCACCTTAAAAAATACACAACACCTCTTTTCTAGTACCACATCCATGTTGAAAAAACTAAAAGCAAAAATCCATGAACTAAATAGTTTAGGTACCCTAATATAATTATTGATTGAAAATGGGGTGTTTTTCTTTAAAAAGCAAGTGCCCAAGTATATCACAGACTTGTTTGGTTTGACATACCCTCAGTTCTGAAAGCAGTTTGTCATAAAAAGAGAACAGTGCTGTTCCATACCCTCCAACTTTCAGATTTAACATGAACAGTCCTGATTAATCCTCTATCCTGAATAATCCACTGTTTCAGTTGCTTTTTAAATGTCCCAGGTTCTCTCTCTCCTCCTTCCCCTACTTTCCCCTTTATCCTCAGCTTACTTCAATTTCTGCAAGCTGAATGCAAAGTACAAAGGTGGTTTGCAGTCATTTAACTCAGCAGGGAAAAGGTAGGAGAGAAGGGAATGGCATCCCAGTTTGTATCTTTCCAGTAAGCTAAGACTAAAGCAAACGGCTACTGTACATCTTTTCCAAGCTTGTGTGTTCTTCTTCATGAATAATGTTTGCCCTCTTGACTGTGGTGTTGCTTGGCCATGTGTCCCATTCTTCATCTGTGACATGTTGGAGGGTGCACTTGGATGGGTGCATACCAGGTGCTGTAGGCTATATTTCAGAGGAGATTATTGCACAGCTTAAAAAAGCCACTTACCTCTCCCAAGGTGAAGTCTCATTTAGGCTGCAGCTGGGTTCTATCGGATAGATTTTGCCACCAAATCCACCAGCCAAGTGCAGCCAGGCTGCAGCCCAGATCCCAGGAGCACTCAGCACCACTTTTCAAAGTCGAGAACTTTCCGACTTTGAAAAGTGGCTTGCTGAGCACGCCTGGGACCCGGGCTCCAGCCTGGCTGAAATCAGCTAGTGGATTCGGTGGCAAAATCCATGTGATAGAACCCAGCTGCAGCCTGAATGAGACTTCAACTTGAGAGAGGTAAGGGCCTCTGCAGACCGGCCCAAAGGGCTGGCCTGGAGGCAGAGATGGAGTGGGGCAGCCGCACGCTGGCTGCCCCAACCCCACGCCGATGCCGTCCTGATGCCACACACTGTTACACATGGTGCGTGGCATCAGGACACCTTTCCGGCACAGCGTTTTGATGCACTGTGCCAGAAAGGACGCTAAACAGCCGTGCGCCAGGGGCAGCAAAAGAGAGGATTGGGGCCACGGCATGCAGTTGCCACAGCCCCAATCCATGGCTAGCAGGGCAGCCCAGAGCCGCCCGTCTGCATAGCCCCTCAGTCACTTTTTTTAAGCTGTACAATAATATCCAGAGGAAGGAACTGGCAAAACCACCTAAGAAAACCCTACAAAATGTATGGGGTCACCATATGTCAACAATATTCCATTCCCTCTTATCAAGGCACATACACACACATGCTGTTCAAGAAAAATATGCCCAAAGTCTAGGGTTTGCAGAGCGAAAACTGGAGAGGGTTCCTGCCCTTTTCAAGGTCGTGTAGAAGAGTCTTAATATTCAATCTAAATGGAGGTCAGTTTCTCTGATCCATGGAATAACTATTCATGAGAACTGTTATATAATGAACCAAAAGAAAGTCATGGGTTTTTTAAAAAAGAAATTAATTGATTTATTTCCGAGGTTAATGAAAACTGGCCATATTTTATTTCATATGGACTATATAACAATAATATGTATTGGTAGTGTGCAAATACTATCAGCATTACTGAAAAAATGGTACTAATAAATATAATGAACTAGTGAAGGACACAATATTTCCTAAAATTACACAGCCAGTTGCTAAGATTCTGTCACAAGCACGAGGAATATCAATCCATTGAAAGTCTCTTACTTAATATTTTACACTTATTTTCTTTCTTACATTTAAAAAAACAACACCCCCATCTCCTCCCCTTTTACTTCACTGTCTTGTTGGGCGATATTAACTTCAGCATGTACATGAGATTGAGGTCAATCCAAACACCACGTATGAGAAACCAATCTTGAAAGGGCCACAGGAAAGAATTAGGGATCAGAATTATTTTCTGCTGGCCAAGGATTTGCTAGTCCTGCCCAAAATATGAATCATTGCTCTTTTCCTATTACCTCTCAGATAGTAGTACATCATTTCACCTCATGGCTGTACCATCAGTTATTCACTGATATAATACTTTATTGATTCATTCAGATTCCCAGGTAATATTTCAAAGAGTAAAGGTGTGTTTTTAGTGATCTATACACCATGAGTGGGATCTGCAGCAAAATCTTACAATATTGTGCATTGCAGTACAATATTGTCACTTTCCAGGGTTCCAGCCACATAATTCCATTCCCTCTTATCATAGTTTTCTGTTTGCATCAGCCCTTAGTCTCAAAGGTACTGCAAGATCCCTTTGCATACTGATTTTCCAGACTAACACAGTCATGTCATAGGGTCCTCTTTAGTAAAGCATTGTGGCTTAAGAGACTCAATGCATTGCTCCACAGAAGGTGTGTTGGTAGGAACATTCTAGAGTGGCTAGAACTGAAGCCATTCCAGGATGTTGTTGCCAGTGCATTTCTTTTGGAGGTATGCCTCACATCTCTCTCTAGTACAGAGTGAGGAGAGAACTACTGAAAAAATTCTTTCAAGTTCCCACTCTAGTCAGCATTAAAACTAAACATATTCTAGAAAGTACCTAACATGATAGTTAAAAGGAGCTGTGATGGCACAGTGGTTTAAATGCCAGTACTGAAACCACAAGGTTGTGAGTTCGATCCCAGGGCTCCAAGGTTGACTCAGCCTTCCATCCTTTCATAGGTCAGTAAACTGAGTACCCAGCTTGTTGGGGGCAATTGGATTACAGATTGTAAACTGCTTGGAGAGTGCTGAGTTCACTATTAAGCAGTTTAGAAATGTAAATGCTATTGTTATTCCCTGTGGAGCTTTCATAGAGGTAGCCATTTGCTTTTTTCAGTATAAAAAAGGGAAGGAAAAATTAATTGTTAGGAAAATTAGGGGGAAAAAGCTGTCCTGGGCTACAGCCAACTTCAAAAAACTGTAGAAATTTAAAAGCCCAAATTATCTTTTAAAAGTCATACCCTGACATCTGTTTTTAAAGTGATTGTTGTTATTGTTGTGTGCCTTTGTTTCTGACTTATGGCAACCCTAAGGGGAACCTATCATGGGATTTCTTGGCAAGATTTGTTCAAAGGAGGTTTGTCAATGGACGTTTTCACACGGGGCTTTAGGCGGAGGCAATCCTACCTCCCGCTGGCCCCACTCCGGCTCCTCTTCCAGCTTGTTCAAACGCACGCCGCAGAAAACCCCGCCCCTTCCGGTGTCATCCCTGCTTACGTCCGGCTTCTAGCTCCATGTGTTCAAACGCACGGAGCCTTAAGTCCGGCGTCCTTCCGGCGTCCCTCCGGCCTCAGCACGTCCAACTCCGGCTTCAGCGGCGGAAAGGTAATTCCGACTTTTAAAAGGAATTAGCCTGCCGCCGCCGGAGCCATTCCGGAGTGGGGCCGGCGGGAGGTAGGATTGCCTCCACCAAAGCCCCGTGTGAAAACATCCGTTGTCTTCCCCGATGCTGAGAGTATGTGATTTGCCCAAAGTCCCCCAGTGTGTTTCATGGCCAAGCTCGGAATCGAACCCTGGTCTCCAAAGTCACAATCCAACACTCTAGTAACTATGCCATGCTGGTAGGTGCTGGTTATTTCCTCTATGATGAAACATGAAGTATGTAAAGGGATCTTGTAGCACCTTTGAAACTAACTGAAAGAAAAAAGCTGGTAGTATGAACTTTCATAGACCAGATGAGGAAATGTACTCAAGTCTACAAAAGCTCATGCTACCAGCTTTCTTTCTTTCAATTAGTCTCAAAGATGCTACAAGATCCCTTTGCATACTGATTTTCCAGACTAACACGGATGTCTTTGGGTGAAATATGCAGTTTTGAAATAATGTTTGTTGCTGAATTTGAGTTGTTTCTTCACCTGTTGGTGGTGATTACAACAAAGTAAACTTTTACTAAGACACTGATCGAAGCAAGACAGATGAGAACTTGATGTTTTACTATACCATATTACATAAGACAACTCTCATTAGGGTAAGATAGCATGACATTTAAAATTTTAAAGAATCCCCTCATTTTTAGACCAGTTGCTCATTTTCAGTTCAAACAGAGCTTCAATGGGAATATTCACTGCCTGGAGCAGTTCCTGTATGAATGAAAGATGGCTAGCTCATTCTCAGTAGTCCAGCAGAATGCAGAATGATTCAGAAATATAGGCTTAGAGTAGTTTGGTTTTCAATTATCAAAGAGATGCTGGAAGAAAAGGCTTCAGGGTTTTTGTCAGCCAGCCATCCCCTTGTATCTGTCACATGTAAATCTAAGAAGAACTCTCCTGGATCAGATCTAATGCCCATCTAAGTCCAGCATTCTGTTCACAACTGGTCAACATGTTACCTAAGGGAAGCCCATAAGTAGGATGTAAGTGCAAACAGCACATTATGACATTCATACTCTCCAACAGCTGATATGCAGAGAACTATTATTTCTGATGTGTGTGTATGTGCCTTCAACTTGCCTGTCGACATATGATGACCCCATGAATTTCATTGGACTTCCTCCTGTGGATAGTAAAATCCACGGATGCTCAAGTCCTATTGTATACAATGGCATAGTAAAATGGTGTCCCTTATATAAAATGGCAAAATCAAGGTTTTCTTCTTTGAATTTTTTTTTTTGGGGGGGGGGGTATTTTCAGGCCATTAATGGTTGAGTCTGTGGATATAGAATCCATGGATACAGAGGGTCAATTGCATTCATACCAGTGAGCAGTTGCCACCCTCTGAGCTGAATGAGGAGGCTTCTATGGCTGAATTTAAGGCAGATGTGGGCCTCCAGTTTTTGCTTGATTCCAGATGTTGCTGGACTTCAAGTCCCAGTATCCCTCATTATTGGCTATACTGGCTAGGGTTTATGGAAGTTTCAGTCTAACAACAAATGAATATATACATTTGTCAAGTCATGCCTTAAGGTATGGGTAGGTACATAAAGTAAAATCCAATCCATTTAATTCACAGAAAATCACTTTTGATAATAAATACAGTGTATTGAAAAGCTGGAAATGACTGGAACAGCTTCCACGGTGACACTTGTTGAAAACACATCAAAACTGTGCTCCTTGTAAGTACATTATTCTGAACATGATGATCTGCCATTAAAAGCATGAAGCTGCTAAGCAGCACATGTTTCTGTCTAATGGTTTGAGTTGTATGCAACAGAAAGTGTATTTTGAGACTGCAATTTGCAAAACTCCACATTGTAGTTAAAACAAGCTTTGCTTTTTTTACATCTCTGTTGACTGTATATGGAATAGGTAGGTGTAGGTGATACAAAGAAAACCTGCCAGCAACCATCATCTCAGGTCACATCCCCACTTTGATTTAAAACAAATTGCTGATTGGGTTATATGTCTGTCGTTCCCACTTGAAACCGGTTCTGAACTGACAGCACTCGGTTTCAATCACAATGAAGAGAGGAAAATGCAAAAGAACCACTCTTTCCTGACACTAGTTTTTTGGTGGTTTTTTTTTTTTTTTTTTTTTTTTGAAAGAAGCAATTAGCAAGCATGTTCAGCAAGTGGGAATGAAGGACCTGAATTGCATCAAACTGAAGGGGAGGTATCACAGTGACAGAGGGTTGGCACATCCCTCACGAGTTTCTGGGGAAATCTGCCATTTGCCCCCTCCCCTTTCCCAGGATCCATCCTACATTCCAAACTTCTGTCCAGGAGGAATTCCAAGCTTGACTAGGAAGTATGTCTTCTAAGTCAGCAAGGCTGGGAGGGCAGCACCTCACTCAGGGGAGAGTCCTCCATATGACAATCATGTGTGAGGCATCCCAGGGGAAAGTCCTCCATATGACACCCATGACTGATGCACCCAAGGGGAGAGTCCTCCAAATGACACCCATGGCTGATGCATCTCAGGAGAGAGTCCTCCATATGACACCCATGGCAGCATGCATCCCAGGGGAGAGTCCTCTATATGACACCCATGGCTGAAGCACTCAAGGGGAAAGTCCTCCATATGACACCCATGGCTGATGCACCCAAGGGGAGAGTCCTCCATATGACACCCATGGCTGATACATCCCAGAGGAGAGTCCTCCATATGACACCCATGGCTGATGCACCCAAAGGGAGAGTCTTCCATATGACACCCATGGATGATGCACTCCAGGGGAGAGTCCTCCATATGAAGCCCATGATCATCAAGCTCAGAATGGAGGGCGCTTTGGAATTCCTCCTGGACAGAAGGTTGGAATGTAGGACAGTTCCTGGGAAAGGAGAAGGGGGAATGATGGATTTCCACAAAAACTAATGAGGGATGGGATACTAGTGAGGGATGGGATTCTGGACACAGCACCCATGACTCCCTCCCATGTTTTCTTGAATCTGTTGCCTGTTGCATCACCAATGATGCATAGATGATTGACAGGCATTTTGAAGGGGCACAAACAATTGTGCCCAAAAAGAAGTGAATAAAGAAAAGATCCGCTTCCATAGTGAGAAAGACGCATGGACGAATTGAAAGCGAATCGCAAACCAGGTTAAATGTAAGTGGGAATGAGCTCTCAATGTCCCATATTTCACAGTAGCCTGGAGGCATAAATGTATGAATTGTCATTTCATGGCTGAAACACAAAGAAAGAGTCACTCAGATGGAATATTTTCCCATGCATTGAATAGCAAGATATAAAGCCATGAAATGCACCTGGATGTGCTTCTCTTTAAAATATGGAAAGTTTGTTGTCATTATAGATCTTTGCTTTACAATTTTTTTTAAAAAAATAAATCAATTCACCAAGAAATGTTCTTGGATTTTGTAGGTAAGATTATTAATTATTTCCTCCTGAGTTCATGAATGTGAGGCTGTGAAGTTATACCTGTTGACATTATTACTGACCCAGCAATGATGTCGGTGAGAAAACCGTAATAGGATTCCAGCTGATCAAATTTGAAAAAGGTTGTCATAGTTGCAGTGGAAGAAAATAAATTTTTCAGTTTATTCTAGACCATATTCAGTGTATGGGATGATGTTTCAAACATGCTGAATCCAGTAAGGACAAGTTTCATTCATTATAATTGATTATTTGCTTTTATTTGATTGAGTACTTGTGTGCACACCATTATTACTGCTAAGCTATGCATTACTAACTGTGTGCTGAATTAATCCTCGTACCCAAGATGGGACACACTAATTCGTGAAAACTGGAGAATCCGCATAGGCATAGGACTTCAGTGTAGGAAATCTGCTTTATGAACAATTTCCCCAAACTAAAGACAGTTGGCATGTATGGTTTAAAAAAAAAACAGTCAAAATAAAAAGTACCTCATGAAATCTATTCCTGTTTGCTATTGGAATACCTTCTTCTTCTTCTTCTTTGTCCTAGCTGATGTCATACTATTAACATTTTACAGATGAAAAATGGAACAAGGTTGGCCAAACAACATTGGAGTACTGTATAATCAAGACGGCAAAAGTTATGAATGAAGAAGAACACAGAAGCTAGGAGAGGCTACAGCAGTTTACTTTTGCCTGAATCTACCAGGCAGGGTAAGATTCCATGCAATCTTCTCTTCTCTCTTTTGCTGAATTAACTGAGTACAAACTACTTTTCTAGTCTGAATTCAATTTGCAGCAACTGAAGAAAGCAGAGGGTGAAGAAGAAAAGTAGGAAGAAGTGACAGAAACTGGGACTTGTCCAAGCAGCTAAAAAGGTAGGACTACTTTTCCCTATTTCTTTTCTTTCTTTTTAAAAAAATTAAATCGCAGTAGCAGAGGTCCACAACTGTGTGGAAAAGTGTAAAATATAAAAATAAAAATAAAATAAAATAGCAAACTGGATAGGGAAGGGAGGCAGAGTGTGGAAGCGCAATGGCAGAAACAGCCCTAGTAACACTATTGTGGAGACATATGATAATGGTTGCTCTGAAACCAATATGTTTCCATTCTTTCAAAAACTGATGTGACTGCAGCAAGAACGGAGCTTGTGTAGTAATGACCTAATGCTTTTGTCCTACATGTATATTTTTAACAATTTTAGCTTGTTTTAAATTGTTATATACAGTTGACCCTCCATATCCACAGATTCTACATCCATGGATCCAACCATCCATGGCTTGAAAATATTTTATAAATATAAATTCCAAACCAAACTGCAATGGATACCGAGGGCCCACTGTAGTTTAATAAGTCTTTAGATTGCAATTTATTTTTTTTCTGCCCAGGATTTTAAATTGTTTTAAATAGTTTGAATTGATTGCACTGCATGCTGCCTTGGGGAAAGGATATAAATATTTTAATTAATCAATAATTTAATTTTTTAAATTTTAAGTTCCTTTAGGACACTTTTCAATGCTATCAACCCTATCTAAGAGCTCAGTCTCTCTAAAGAAGAAACAGTGGGAACTAAAGTTGTCAGAGGAATCTTGCTGAATTGGATTTTGATATGGTGGCCATATTGAATTGAAATCATACATAAAATTATATACAGTACTTTTCACTTAGACACAAATGATAAAATGTGTCATGCCATGATAAAAAGCTACAAAATGCCCACTGTAATTAGTTCTTCCTCATAAACGACAGTTATCTGAGATAAGAGTCTGAAAGGTGGGGGAGAAAATGTACTATTTTTAATGAAGTAGCACAAAAGAAAAACAGAATATATAGTACAAGCTCATATGTTTTGGGGTTACAGAGCTGAGGTCTACGACTATATTCCCCTTTGATGTGGTCTGATCTATGAATACATTGTCTATGCATGATTGGTGCATAAAAGTCCTCAGTTCATGAAAGGAATATCTCCTTCATTTTAGCATTTCCTTAAATTATGTATGTGGACATTAATAAGGAAAGATCAAACTCCTTCATTAAGTAGGGCAAGCTTTTAACTGGTAATGAGCGAAAGACTAGACATTGTGTCTGTTTGTATTTGTAGGGCCACACTACTCTGTAACAAAAAGGAATGGACATTTTTTTTAACAATACACTCATATCAGAAATTAAGTGCTAGTGTATCACGTTGAATGTTGGACTCAGATTCTAGGAGACCAAGGATCAAATCCCCTCTCAGCTATGGAAACCCACTGGGTGACATGTACATATTCTCAGCCTCAGCTTGAAGGCATAAATCTAGCTGGTGGAGTCTGGAAGCCGTGTTCCAAGTTCTGTTCATTTATGAAAAAACTCAAAATACTTCCACATCTATAATGGAGCAAGACTGTTAGGGGCAGAGAACTGACCTTGTTGGCTGGTGGATTATCTTGTACTCCAAAAAATAAAGTTTGTAAACTCAGGGAGGATGTGGCATGGTGGGATGTATGAAACAAAATCTTCAGCCTCTTACAATGATCAGAACTGAAAGCTGTAGATTCCATATAGAAACTGAACAATAACAATTTTCTGATTGTGAAGCCATGGGACAACATAAAATGCCTAGACAAATTATTATTCCCCACTGCTATGGTAATGCAAACCCTGAGCCAGAAGACTTCTGTTGTTGCTGTTGTTATTTGTCATCTTCAACTTCAGTTTACAGCAATTCTATGAATAAAAGATCTCCAAGACTCCAAGTCATCCATTGCCCTTGCAATCCATTGCCCTTGCAAACTCACATAGCTTCTTTAATTGAATGTATCAATCTGTACTGCAGTCTTCCTCTTCTTCTACTGCCTTCCACTTTATTGTCTTGTAAGTTAAATCTCCTTACAATATGTCCAAAGTATGTCAGCCTCTGTTTCGTCACCTTGCTGTTATATCTTAACATCCAGTGGTTGTTAACCCTTCTCCTAGGGCCACAGATCTCCCTAAAAAGATACTAATGGAACAGTCTATGATAGGGATAGGACTAACGTCTTGATGATGTTAATGAAACAGCAGAAGATGCTACAGTAGAGGATGCTACAATGGACATTTTCACACTAGACCCACCAAAGCCGCCTGGAGCTGACCGTGCCGCTCATTCCGGAATGGCTCCGGCGGCGGCAACTTAATTCCTTTTTAAAAAAGGAATTACCTTGCCGGGGCTGATGCTGGAGTTAGCGCTGGATCGGCCGGAGTGAGGCCAGACTTGCTGCGATGTGAGTGTGAACACACGGAGCAAGGAGCTGGACTGACGCAGGGATGGCACCGGAAGGGGCGGGGTTTGCTGCGACGTGAGTGTGAACACACTGGAAAAGGAGCCGGACTGGGGCTGGAGGGAGGTAGGATTGCGTCCGCCTAAAGCCCCATGTGAAAACGCCCAGTGTTTGTTTACTCAGAAATAATTCCCTTCACATTCATTGTGGATTACTTCCAGGTAAATGTACAAGAATTACATCTTTAAACTTCCTTCCCAGGGGGAAGTTAGCAACTTCCATATCTGTGTATCCTTGGATTGCCAACTAACAAGTATTCTTTCAAATGCATAGCTTTTGCCTGTTTGTTTTGAATGTTTGAATTTTCTTTATTATTTTGCCTGCAACTTAAGTTGCCTAGTGATAAAAGCAGAGCATTGCAATATCTCAATAAATGTGTGCATCTAATGCAAATATATATTAATGCAACTATATGAACGTACATAGATTTACAGGATATAAGATTCTATATATTAATTACATACATTACATACATACATACCAGAAAACATGTCTTTGTATTGTGGGAATGTCCATATTTATCACCATAATATTTGAAATTTAAAAACAAATCTTATTTGGTTGTATAATCCATTTGTAAGCCAAGCCTCATTGAAAAAACAAACAAACACATTTGCTTTAGGGGATCACCATAGTTTAAAATTACATGAAAATTAGCTATTTCACTGATAAATATTTTTAAAATGTCAACATCAATCATTGTGTTACTAAGGCTTCTGATCTGTAATCAATATCTTTCGAGTTAACATTTTAGGCACACACAAATGGAAATTAAGTGTTAATCAATCACAGCTCATATAATTTATGAACAGATGGGGATACTGGCTGACTGGAACAATGCAAAATAATATTAGCAAGGCAGCCTAGCTACCTTTGCATGTAATACATCTTACCTCCTATGCTAATATGCTTACACTCCAATATAGCACTGTAATTTTAGGTAGTGCAGGTGATCTGACTGTAGCTTGCTTCTGGGAAGACTGAATAAAAAGAAGACCTCCCTATATTTATACTTTGGGCTGTTCCAGTTTTGAACAGTAGCCAGGAATAGATTGCTAGTCAGTGTAATTCTCTCAGGACTGGCAAAATGTTTTCACAAATGCTCCAAAAAGTTAGCTGCTGCACACTATAGTTTCTACACAGTCTTCAATGGCAGCTTCATTTGCAGCATCATTTGTTGTTGTTAACTGCCCTTGAGTCGATCTCGACTCATAGTGACCCTCCAAGATCTTCTGTCCTCCACTGCTCTGCTCAAATCCTGCAACTCCATACCCGTGGCCTCCTTAATAGAGTCCATCCAATGCAGCATTATACCAGCCTGAATAACATGGGTGACTGTAGTCAGGCCATAGTTTTCCTCAGTTGGCAAAGCAACCAAAGCTGCTAAAAAGTGCTGTGAGCCACAGACAGCTGAGCACCAGTCCATGAAACCAGATATAATAACACTTCAGGCTGCAGTCTAGTTCTTTGGGTTCCCAAGTGTGGCAGAAATGCCTTCCACACACCCTACAGGACATTTGGAAGCAAAATATGACACCCATGGGCTACACTTTGTAGATATTAAACTGCATGGGAACAAAGTAGAATATGCCTCAAACTGTTCGTGGGTTGGTGAGCATTAAATGGAGGAAGTCCGTCACTGCTAGCCATCGTGAATGCTTCTCTCTGTGTATCCTTGCTCCCCTGACCTTACAATTTAACAAAGAAGATGTCATCACTAAATCTAAGACAGCACAAAGAAAGTTAGCATATGATCTTCAAGAGCGTAGGTTTTGCTCAATGGTTTCCGATTAGTCATAAGTATCATGGGTTAATGGAAAGACCTGTTATGGTCTTCTACATGCCTTTCTTTCAAAAATCTGTTAGTGGCAACTGCTGCCAAGACTTGAAATGAAATGGCTTGTCTAGAAGAAAACCGTCAGCATCCTAACAATGCATGTATTGGAAAATAGCCAAGGTTAAATGCCCGCAATCATGCCTAAGTAACCTTGAATCTAATGAGAAGGCTCTGAAATCTGTTAAGGAAGATCACTCAGACCTGTCAAATTGGGAGGGAGAAATGATTCAATGGACAACCTTTCCTATCAGAGCAGACTGGCAATATACCTTCACAGGGAAGCTGGAATGTTGTTGGTGCGTCATGTTAGAGGCTACACTTTTTCCAGAGATGTACAGAGAGACTTATAACAAAAATCAGAGTAAGAATGAAGAAGAAAACAAAAACAGTCATTATACCAAAATATGATCTAAATAATATCCCAGAAGAATAGACAACATAGTAAATAGATTTGCATTATTAAATATAATAGCCTGAGAACCTGAAGAACTATGGGCAAAAGCCAAGGACATAATCAAAGAATAATGCAAGAATACATTAACAGTAGCCAAAAAGAAAGAGAGGAAACAATGGATATCAGACAAAACACTCTGTGCAGTACAGGAAAAAAGAGAGGCAAAAGTAAAGGGAGATGGGAACAAAACCAGATCCATGAATGCAACTGTACAGTGCACAAGGATAAAGAAAATTACTATAATGACCAATGCAGAGAAACAGAGATAACAACAAAAAAGGAAGAATGAGAGACCTATTGAAAAAATCTGGGAAATCAATGGGAAGTTCAGACCAAAAGCCATGTTGCCCTATGACAAGGAAAGGAACATAATACAAGAGCAAGAAGAAATAAAAAGAAGATGACAACAATAGACAAAAGAGTTACCGCATATACTTGACTATAAGTTGACCTCATGTATAAATCGAGGGCAGGTTTTGGAGCCCAAATTATGGATTTTTATATGACTCACGGATAAATTGAGGGTTGAAATTTTGGGACATATAACAAAGCAAAGTTTCCAGAAGAAAAACAAAGGAAAACAACGCCAAAGAACTTAACAAAATTTCAGCAGGCCTAACTCTTTGTGCTTATACTAAAGGCAGGATGGATGAGAGCATAGAGAGGGAGTCAGTGCTTCCAGGACAGATTATGTTCTTGCCTTTCACCAGGAGACAGTTCCTTTTTAAATAAGTGTTAAAGTACAGTATTTTCAGTGACCTGTGTATAAGTCGACTCAGGTTTTTGGGTCGATTTTTTGACTAAAATTTCTAGACTTACAAATGAGTACAAAAGGGATGAGAAAATGCATGGAACAAAGAGCCATATGAATATGAACCCCAAATTCTTAAAAGCAAAGATACAATAAGAGAAACAGGAAAAATAAATCACCAGGAATGGATGACATCACAATTGAACTGCTACATGTATACAGACAAAAGCAACTCTACTCTTAACTAAAATATGCCAACAAATATGGAAAACAAAAAAATGACCTTCAGATTGGAAACAATCAATATACTGTTGGCCTGCAGTATCTACAGGGGATCTGTTCCATATCCTAAAGCAGATACCAAAATCAGAGGGTGCTCAAGTTCTGTTGTCCCCATTGGCGATGTGTGCACGTGGCCACATTGTGGCAATGGGACTTCAATGTTGGCATGTGCATGTGGCCGTGCCCCCATTAGGGACAGCCCCCATTGTCCCCAGTGGCAGCGTATACACACAGCTGTGCTGCCACTGGGGACAACGGAACTTCCATTGTCCCTAATGGCAGCATGGCTGCATCCACACACCACTACTAGGAACAACAGGGGCTGTCCTTATGGTGGCATGGCCACATGCATGTGCTGTCATTGGGGACAATGCAGGTTTGCCATCCACGAATGCTTGAATCTGTGATGGCAAGTCCGGAGATACCAAGGGCTGACTGTGTATGCCAATACACAAGAAAGGAGATACAAAAGAATGCAGCAATTATAGGACTGTAGCATTAATCTCACATGCAAGCAAATTTATGCTTAATATTCTGCAACACAGAATCCAACCATACATGGAAAGGGAAATTCCAGCAGTGCAAGTGGGATTCAGGAAAGTAAGAGGCACCAGGGATCACATCACAAACTTACGATGGCTAATGGAGCACACCAAAGAATTGGGGGGGGGGGGGTCAGCATTTGTTTTATTGACTATGGCAAAGCAGTTGACTGTATAAATAATGAAAAACTATGGAATGCACTCAATGACATGGGAGTGCCACCACACTTGATAGTCCTGATGAGGAATCTGTACCAAGGACAAGAGGCCACTGCCAGGACTGAATTCAGAGAAACAGAGTGGTTCCCAATAGGCAAAGGGGTCAGACAAGGCTGCATTCTATCCCCCTACTTGTTCAATTTATATGCCGAAAACATCATAAGAAAAGTAGAGCTTGAACCAGAACAAGGAGGAGTGAAGATAGGAGGAAGGAACATCAACAACCTAAGGTATGTGGATGATACCATAATAATGGCGGACAACATCACAGACTTAGAACAGTTACTAAGGAAGGTTAAAGATGAAAATGCAAAGGAAGGTTTAATGCTGAACATAAAGGAAACAAAAGTTATGACCACAGGAGAGATACATAAATTCAATCTAGACAATGAGGAAATTGAAATAGTTAAAGAATTCCCATATTTAGGATCAAATAATGACCAAAATGGTGACCACACTCAAGAAAGAAGATTAAGAACGGGAAGAGCAGCTATGAAAGAACTAGAAAAGCTCCTGAAGAGTAAAAATATACAACTGAGCACAAACGTTAGAATCATCCAAGCCATTATATTCCCCATCACCGTGTACAGACATGAGAGCGGGAGAGTAAGGGAAGCAGATAAAAGGAAAATCAACTCATCTCAGACATGAAAAGGCCTTTCCCCTTGAGCAATCAGTCCTCAAAGTCCTGAGGAAACTAAAAGGACTTCACCTGCCTACAAAAGGATGCTAACTCTCTACCAGAGGAATTCCAGGGCCTGAGAGCAACCACCAAGAGGGCCCTCTCCTATGTTCTTGTGAGGTTGGTGGGACATTTGTTATGGGTGTGACCTTCGCCATGGAGGCTTTCTACTGACCTTCATTCCCTCATTATATTTCCCATTATCAGGTTGAACATGTCAGTCAGATAGATAGATAGATAGATAGATAGACAGATAGATAGATTAAAATTAAATATACAAACAGGGAATGTAAATGGTGGGAGTTGCAGCAGCCCTGGGGTGGTTTTGGTCATTACAAAGGGATCACTAAAGACAGGCTTAAGACAGTCTCAGATTGTGTATGTCACTAGTGGGATACCAGCCATAGAATTATGGTGCAAAAGTGTTTCAGTGAAGGACTGTTAATATTTATTCCCCTTCCCCACCACCATTCCCTTCTCCTTTTGTGTCTTGTCTTTATAGATTGTAAGCCTGAGGGCAGAGAAATGTCTGATTAACCATTTGTAAGCCGCTTTGAGAGCCTTTTGGCTGACGAGCGGGGTATAAATACTTCAAATAAATTATATATATATTAAATAGGGAGAAAAAAAGAAGGGAATATATTTTTCCAACTTGTCTCAGAATTGAAAAGAAACCCACATGAAAGTGGGAATAAAATGTTGCAGCTGGTGACAAGAACTGCCAGAAAACTGATCAATAATAACATTGTTTGTAGATTTATTTAAAAATAAACCTGTTAAACCTGTACAACTACATAGACCATGACCTTCCAATACGTTTGCCCTATCTAGAGGAGCCTACAGGTGATTATTCAGATTCTGCTTCAATATCTGAAGTGAAGTGAAGTGAAAGAGAGGTCACCATTTCTTCAGTCTGATCCACTGTCAGACAATTCTTCCTGTTAAGAACAGAGGTGGACACACTGTAGTCTGTGGGTCATCTGAGACAACCCCCAGAGCCATTTTTGTGGCCTGAAAACCCTCCCAGGCTCATTTTTCCCCTAATTCCCCCCAAAAACTATTGCCCCAAATTTCCCCCTGGGGGCATGGGGGGCATTTTCATCACATTTTTGCCATTCTAAACCCTGAGGACACCTTTTTAAAAACCGAGAAGTGCTTTTTTTTTGAGGGGGGGGAGGTGTAGCAAGGGTGTGGCCCTGGTCTCCAAGGTCTCTTGGGGAATAAGGAAAATTTCAAGGAAAAGTTTTAAATTTATTCTGGATTAGCCAACCAAACTTTTGTATGCATGGGGGAATAATACAACCCCTTCTCTCTGGCAGCTGCCCAACCCTGGTACAGATGTTTCCCTTAATGCTTCAGAGAAATCTGGTTCCCTGAAGTTCCCATTCATAAGGTATCATCCTGCCCTCAGGAGCAACCGATGACAAGTCTCCTCCATCCATCTTCTTCAGGAAGGGCCTTCAGATTTATTTATTTATTTAATGACAGTTGTCATGTTTCCTCTTAACCAAGTGTTCCCTGAGCAAAACAGGCCCAGCTCTCTCAACTGTTCCTTATAGAAGGTGGTTCATTTATATTCAACAGCATACAAGCACTGAACACTAAGAATGGATATCCGGTGGTCCAAGAAGTCTTCTCTGAACAATTGGCCCAAAACTCTGAGAAATGCCATCTGGCCTTCCACAAGGAGCCCAGGATGCAGAGAAGAAGAGGCAGAGGAATGGTCCCATAAAACAGCCAGAGGGAGCATCCCTTCCTTAAGGTAGCAGGGGTTCCTTGCTGTAAAAGCTCCAAAGCCCGAGCCAGAGAAAACCTTATTTCATTCCCCACAAAGCCAGACAGGCATATCCACTAGGGAGCAATGCCACCTGACCCCTGCCACAGCACTGTTCCCCCTGGGAGACATGCTAGAGCTTGCCACAACCAGGCCTCAGTACTAGAGAGTAAAATCATACCTGAGACCCATCTCTCTCTCTCTCTGTATGTGTGTGTTGTGTGCCTTCAAGTCATTTCCAACTTGTGGCAACCCAAAGGCGAACCTATTGCAGGGTTTTCTTGGTCGGTTTCTTCAGAGGTGGTTTGCCATTGCCATCCTCTGAGGCTGAGAGAGTGTGACTTGCCCAAGGCCACCCAGTGGGTTTTCATGGACAAGCAGGGATTTGAACGCTGCTCTCCAAAGTCATAGTCCCGTGCTCAAACCACTATACTACGCTGGCTCATATCAATACATATTCAGATTTGGGCAGCTGCCACTCAGCTATCTAGAGCTGTGAGTTTGCTGTAGATGAGGGCTGGATTCATTGCAGTGAATCGGTTGCCAAGGGACAGTGAATCCACTCTTAGTTTTACAGCACAGTTTACAACCACTACTGCAGGTGCTCTGCTTTCCATAAGACTCTGTCAGCATTTCACAGATGAAAACTGGGACATGTGTGGCCAAGCAGCTTCAGAGCTTGGTCAAGATGCTAACAGTTATGAATGAGGAAGAACACATAAGCTAAGAGAGACAGCAGCAGTTTGCTTTTTGCCTGAGCCTCCTAGGGAGGGCAAGATGTCACCCCCTTCTCTCTTCGCCCCCCCGCCCCTGAGTTAACGAAGTGCAAGCTACTTTTGTATTTTGAAAACAGTTTGCATCAACTGAGTAAACTGAGAACAAAGGGGGAAGTAGGAGGAAGAGAGAGAAACTGGGACATTTTAAAAGCTGCAGGAAAAGTAGAATAACAGTGGATTGATCAGGTCCATCCCTGCCAAACTGGAGGGCTCAGCATCAGGGGAGTTCCAGTGCAACCCAGTGCAGCTACATCATAAGTGGTTTTAAAACCAAAAGTAGATTCCCCATTCCTACAGGAGGGGCTATACTAGCACCCAGCTAGTATGGCCACTGAGCTGCACTCAGAGCTCAAGATTGAATCTTGTACATTATATAGAAGGGTTAGAATTGTAGTTGTTGCTATCAGCACACAGCTGAAGGGAGAGAAGGGTGGAATCACTGCCTGCCCATACTCTCTCTCTCCCACCCACCCATCCTGCCGACCCACTTGAGAGTGTTATGTCTGCTAACTGTGTGATTTAATAATAATAATAATAATAATAATAATAATAATAATAATAAATTTATTTCTAGCCCCCCCCCCCTGCTAGGCAACCGGGGCGGGGTACAACATATTAAAACAGTTAAAAACATTCCCTCAACCCTCTCCACAACCCACCCCCCTTAAAACTGAATTAAACAAGCAAAGATTAAAATACAATAGTACAATAAAATATAAAAATATATATAAACAGGAAGCAGCAACAATACAAGGGAGAGGGGTGGCAGTCGCTCCGATTGGGCTGGGAAGTTATTCTGGGAAGGCCTGCCAGAAGAGATCCGTCTTTACTGCTTTCTTAAAGGCAGCAAGAGTAGTAATAAGACAGATCTCATCCGGCAGGCCGTTTGTTGGTATAAATCATCTCTTGCTGCTAACCATACCCTGAGCCAACAAGCGTAAATTGCTGCCAGGATCACAATCATTACAGCTGCAAAGAGAAGGCGAGGAAAACTACAGGTAAAGAAATGAAGGGGGAAGCCTGTTCACTTTTTATCATATTGCTACCACCTGCCAGAAAACCTTTTGAAGGAGTTACTTACCTTACCTGTCTGACTCAAAGGTTCAATCAAATGGGCGTTATTTTCTGTCCATCACCCACTAGTGGGGCAAACACACACACACACACACACACACAAACAAACAACCTATTTTCCTGAAAAGCAAAATATTCAAAACTGACGTTATGTAAACTAAACCCTCTTTATGACATTATCATGCTCTTTTAAAAGTCCACCCAAGTGACTGCCTGTCAGTTTGGAAGCAGAGACACCTTCCCAATGTAGAATTTTTCAAACACGTTTGGACTATATCCTCTCATAAAAGCCTGTTACAGTTTTTCAGATCTTCAATGGACAACCTTCTCTAAGTCCTGCTATCCTCACAGGCATGTGAGTGGGAAGATGGAAGAGGGCTTTCTCGGTGGTTGCTCCAATTCCATGGAATTCTCTTCCTAGGGAGACTAGACTGTACATTTGAGGGGTTATCGTAAAGTAATAATTATCACCCGAAGTTATTATGGTATATTGATGACATTTTGTCAGTGTCATCATTGGTCCCTAAGTGCATGATGTTGAGAAAATCACCTTTACTTTTGTTACAGGTTGTGCTAGAAGTGACTAAAGTGTAAGATGGAGAAGTACCAGGGGGTATAGTAAAGTAATAATTATCACCCAGAAGTTATTATGTTATATTGATGAAATTGTGTCAGTGTCATCCTCACCAAGTGACTTTTTCTTTTCCCAAAAAATGAAAAATCCGTTGCGGGGTCACAGATTTGACAACACAGATGATGTCATTTATGAAGTGGAAGAGTGGTTTAAGGCGCAATCTGCAGACTTCTACAATAATGGTATTCGGAGGGTCAAAAAATGCTGGGAAAATGTGTAAACCTGGATGGTGACTACGTAGAAATAAGTTAACAACTGCAAATCAAAACAAACTTTCTGTCAAATTTTTTAAATGTGATAATTAAAATTTTACGATACCCCCTCGTATGTATGGTTTTGATTTATATCTTGCCTTTCTCCCAAAATTGATCAATCCACATGTAGAGCACTCTCCCTCTTCCCCTACTGCCCTCTACTTTAACAAACACCAGCTTTTCCAATAAGTCACATCATCTCATGATATATCCAAAGTACAATAGCCCCAAGTTAGTCTTCCTCACAACATACATCTGAGGAAGTAGGCTCAAGTCTGTAAAAGCTCATGTTACCAATTTTTTTCTTTCAGTTAGTCTCAAAGTTGCTCCAAGATTCCTTTGCATACTGATTTTCCAGACTAACAGGGCTATGTCTTTGGATTCCTCACTTTTAGTAAAAGTTCAGGCTTAATTTGTTCTTAGACCCATTCATTTGTCATTTTAGCAGTCCACAGTACAGTGGGCCCTTGGTATCTGCTGGAGTTTGGTTCCAGAACCCTTGTGGGCACCAAAAAAAATCCATGGATGCTCAAGTCCCATTATATACAATGGCATGGTAAAATGATGTCCCTTATATAAAATGTCAAAATCAAGGTTTGCTTTCTGGACTTTTTTCTTTCTGTATATTTTTGAGCCCTGTGTGGTTCAATCCATGGATGCAGAATCAGGGGATATGGAGGGCTGACTGTTTGTATAAAACTCTTTTCCGGCACCACATTTCAAATGAGTTGAGATTTGCTTGCTGTCCAAGGTGCTGAACCTGTGAACCTGGAAGAAGAAAAAAGCAATCTTTTGAGACTAATGAGTATATATATAGGGCTTTTTTCATTTCCCTATTTAGTAGACATCCCTGCTCTGCCATGGGTGACTGTGAGCAAGTCACACTCTCTCAAAGGATGGCAATGGCAAACCTCCTCTGAACGAATCTTGCCAAGAAAACCCCATGATAGGGCTGCAATAAGTCAGAAATGACTTGAAGGCACACAACAACAGCAACAACAACAACAACCAACATGTAGTCAACATTTCTGAAATGAAAGTATGCCAGCAGAAGAGGTTCAGCAATGAGGAAGAGTGAGAGCGGTACCTAGGCAGTAGATCCTGGAGCCAACATGATTGGCACTGAGGTAAGATTCAATGGTAACTTCAGTCAACTTTGGCACCTGGAATGGGAAGGAATGCCATCTTGGCCTTGGGAAGCAAAAATGTCTTGAGACAGCTTTGGAGTGGGACTGGAGGCAACGATGACCCTCCTGTGTACCAAATGGACATCCTTGCCCAAAGCTATGATACATCTTGAGCCTAGAATATAACACAGTGGGCCCTTGGCATCTGCTGGGGTTTGGTGCCAGGGTACCAAAATCCCCTCAGGGGTAGGTGAACTGTCCCCTTAAGGGCCGAGGGACTTCAGCTCCCAGAATCCTCAGCCATGTTGGCCAATAGTCTGGGATGTTGGCCAATAGTCTGGGATTCTGGGAGCTGAAGTCCCTCGGCCCTTAAAGGGGAAAGGTTGCCTACCCCTGCTAGATGTTCAGGTCTCGTTAAATACAATGGCATAGTAAAACGGTGTCCCTTCTGTAAAATGGCAAAATCAAGCTTTGCCTTTTGGAATGTATACATTTTCAAAATATGTTCAAGCTGTGGATGCTTGAATCGGTGGATTAAAAAAAATTGAAAGGGGCTACAGAAGTCTCACTGTAAATAATGGCAAAAGCAAGCGGTGAGAGAGCCTTGCAGGCCAAGCAGCCTGCACTGAACTGATCTGAATTTGCACGATCAATAACCGAAGCACTTCACAGAGTCCAGTCATCCCATTTGTGCAACCCTTTGCAAAGCGAATGTGACTTTTAATTAGGAGAAGGGAAGGGAGGTTGCTTTAAAAAAATAATCCTGGTTGCCTTGCTGTTGTGATCTTTGTGGCTCTTGTCAACACAAGTCCTTGAAGGTGTGCAAGTGTGTGTGTGTGTGTGTGTGTGTCCAGATCTCCAGTCCCCAAACCAGACCTGACATCAGCACTCTTCCCCTTTGGTCCTTTCGGATGAATCATCTGCCTCTGGCTTTGATGATTCATTCATCTCAGGCCTCCTGGGGCTGGGGCACAGCAGCCCTTTTGGGACGGCGAGGGGCTCCTCTCTGCGTAGGCTTGCCCCAGATTGCAGCTTCGGATTTGTCCCAAGGGGAGCCAAGCCAGGAAGGAAGGAAGGAAGGGGCTCCTCTTCTTCCAGGCATTGAATATTGATCAGCCTTGATCAGGCGTCGCAGGGAGGGGGCGGGATGCTCATGTGACTCCCAGGGAAAGACAAAAGGCGGCAGGCAGGCAGGGGCGGCCTTAGCTAGCCCCAGGCAGACAGAGAGCTCTTCCGACGGTCGGCAGAGAAGGAAGGAAGGAAGGAAGGAAGGAAGGAAGGAAGGAAGGGCCGCTGGGGCTTCATCCCGACGCCCTGCCTGCCCGACCCCAGTAAGTCCTCTCGGCCCGATCCCTGCCCCGTTCACACAAACACCCGGACCCGTGTCAGGGAAGGGAAGGGAAGGGAAGGGAAGGGAAGGGAAGGGAAGGGGAGACGCCAGGGCAAATCCTGGGCTTTTGCCGCCTTTCTTTGCGCTCCCCGACGGAAGGGAAGCCCAGCCTTGCTTCTCCTTCTCCTTCTCATTTTCTTTCTTTCTCTTCCTTCTTTCTCTTTCCTTCGTGCCTTCCTTCCTGTCCCTCTTTCGTTCGTTTCTTTCTTTTCTCCTTTCTTTCTTTCTTTTTTCCTTCCTTCCTTCATTCTTTGTTTTTTCCTTCTTTCCCTTCCTTCCTTCTCCCATTTTTTCTCCCTTTCTTTCTTTCTTTCTTTCTTTCCTTCCTTCATTCTTTGTTTTTTCCTTCTTTCCCTTCCTTCCTTCTCCCATTTTTTCTCCCTTTCTTTCTTTCTTTCTTTCCTTCCTTCCTTCTCTCTCTCTTTCCTTCCTTCCTTTCCTCATCCCTGCCACCTCCTTCCCTCCCTCCCTTTTGTTCTTTCCTTCCTTCCTTCCTTCCTTCCTTCCTTCCTTCTTTCCTATCACCCTTTCTCCCTTCCTTTCTTTCTCTCTCTCCTTCCTTCCTTCCTTCTCTCTCTCCTTCCTTCCTTCCTTCCTTCCTTTTTCCTTTGCTCCTTAGATCAACTCAGGACTCAGGAACCGGTGTGTGAGGTCCTTCCTTCCTTCTCTCCTTCCCTCCTTCCTTCTTTCCTTGGAGGGGGCGCCCGCTCTCCTCCCGCTCTTTCTCCGCGGACCTTCCGCCTGAGGCTCCCGAGCGCATCCCGCTTTTTTTCCTCGACGGGAAGCAGCGGCCGAAGGAGCGGCGGCGGCGGCGGCGGCGGCGGCGATGAAGGTCCTCCTGCTCCTCGCCCTCCTCTTCCTCCTCGCCTCGGATCAAGGCTCCGCGGAGGAACTCGGGGACCCCGAGGAGATGGCTTACTGGTCCGACTGGTCCGACGGAGACCAAAATAAGGTGAGGAGGACAGGCGGTCGGGGATGCTCCGCTCTGGCTGCATCCGCACTGGAGGAATAATGCGGTTTGATACCGCTTGAACTGCCATGGCTCAAGGCTCAACTGCCGTGGCTCCGCTCTGGTGCCACAACCAACGACCATTCCCAGAATTCCATCGCCTTGAGCCACGGCAGTTCAAGCGGTATCAAACCGCATTATTCCTCCAGTGCGGATGCAGCCAAAGTATAGGAATTCTTTGCCAGAGGTGGGGACGAACCAGCGGCCGCTGTGGGTGGAATTGTTGTTTTTATATTTATTTATTTATTTCAGGGGTTTCTATCCCGCCTTTCTCCCAAAATAAGGTTCAAGGCGGCTTGAATCAATGGTTGTGGTTGTGGTGTGCCTTCCCGTCGTTTTCCGACTTCTGGTGACCCTCAGGCAATCCTATCCCCATAGAGTTTTCTTGGCTAGTTTCCTTTTGGCCACTGAGGCTGAGAGAGTGTGACCTTTGCCCAAGGTTTTTACACACGCGTGCGCACATTTTAAGTCGTTTCCAACATCTGGTGACCCTCAGGCAACCCTATCCCCATAGGGTTTTCTTGGCTAGATTTCCTCAGAGTGGGTTTTGCTATGGCTATCCTCTGAGGCTGAGAGAGTGTGACCTTTGCCGAAGGTTCCCCCTCCCTTTCCCCCTAGGTTCCAAATCGTTTCTGGTGACTTTATCATCATAGGGTTGTTGTTGTTGTTTTGGCAAGATGTCTTCAGAGGGAGGGTTGTTGCCATTGTCATCCTCTGAGGGCTGAGAGTGTGATTTTTGCCTCCTCCCTGGGGATTTCCATGGCCGAGCTGGGATTCGAACTCTAGTCTCCCGCTATCATCAGCTAACACTCAAACCAGAACACCAGGCTGGCCCTTTGGGTTAATTCCAGCTAACTTAGTATGTAGAGAGATCTTGTAGCACCTCTGAGACTAACTGAAAGAAAGAAGTTGGCAGCATGAGTCTTCATAGCCTAGTCTACTTCCTCAGATGCATATAGAATCATAGAATCATAGAGTTGGAAGAGACCACAAGGGCCATCCAGTCCAACCCCCTGCCATGCAGGAACTCCCAATCAAAGCATCCCCGACAGATGGCCATCCAGCCTCTGCTTAAAGACCTCCAAGGAAGGAGACTCCACTACTCTCTGAGGGAGTGTGTTCCACTGTCGAACCGCCCTCACTGTCAGGAAGTTCCTCCTAATGTTGAGGTGGAATCTCTTTTCTTGCAGCTTGCATCCATTGTTTTGGGTCCTAGTCTCTGGAGCAGCAGAAAACAAGCTTGTTCCCTCCTCAGTATGACATCCCTTCAAATATTTAAACACGGCTATCATATCACCTCTCAGCCTTCTCTTCTCCAGGCTAAACATCCCCAGCTCCCTAAGTCGTTCCTCATAGGGCTTGCTTTCCAGACCCTTCACCATTTTAGTTGCCCTCCTTTGGACACGCTCCAGTTTCTCCACATCCTTTTTGAATTGTGGTGCCCAGAACTGGACACAGTATTCCAGGTGAGGCCGGACCAAAGCAGAATATAGTGGCACTATTACTTCTCTTGATCTAGACACTATACTTCTACTGATGCAGCCTAAAATTGCATTGGCCTTTTTAGCTGCTGCATCGCACTGTTGACTCATGTTCAACTTGTGGTCTACCTGGATTCCTAGATCCCTTTCACACATAGTCTCATTCAGCCAAGTGTCCCCCATCGTATACCTGTACTTTTCGTTTTTCCGCCCTAAGTGCAGTACCTTACATTTCTCTGTGTTGAATTTCATTTTGTTAGCTTTGGCCCAACTTTCTAGTATGGATCCATATGCATCTGAGGAAGTAGACTTATGTTTGGAAATGGAGCTAATCGAATTCAAGGAGCTGCCAGCTTTGGGGAAGATCAATATTTGTGGGTCGCAGTGGGTTTAACAGATGAGCGCAGTTGGATGGCATTGGCGACGCGCTCTCTGCTATGAGTCCAATATTAGTCCTGCCAAGAATAAGACCCCTTTGGAATCCGCGGGTCTGAAGACATGGGGGGAGAGAGAGGAACCTTGGGCATGTCACACTCTCTCAGCCTCAGAGGATAGCCATGGCCAAACTCCCTCTGAAGAAATCTTGCCAAGAAACCCAATGGTGATAGGGTTGCCTTAGGGTCACAAGAAATCAGAAAGGATGAAACCCGATGCAGAGGGAGGGACCTTGGGCAAAATGTGCCAGGCAAAGGCCCATGTCTTTGAATGGGTCTACTCTAGGACTAAACTTGTGTTCTAGCCCCCTCCATTTCGATTAGAGACGGTTAACAGTCTAGTCGATTTCACAACTTTGGTTTTCAGATGGTCTCCTCAAAAGTCTGCATGTCAGAGGGTAAAAACGCAAGATTTTTTAAAATATATATATATCTCTTATATTAAGCAGTGTACCATCCTTACACACATATATTTGTTGCTGTTATTGTTGTTGTGTGCCCTCAAGTCTGCAAACCAGACTATCTGAACTCTCCTATCCATATACTGTTTTATTGTTAGTATCGCTGTTGTTGTACACCTTCAAGTTGTTCTCAACTTATGGTGACCCTAAGGCCAACCTGCCATGGGGCTTTCTTGGCCAGGTTTTTCCAAGGATTTTTTTTTTTTTTTTTTGCCATGGGCATCCTCTGAGGCTGAGAGAGTGTGACTTGCCTAAGGCCACCCCAGTGGATTTCTATGGCCGAGTTGGGATTCAAACCCTGATTTCCAGAGTCCTAGTTCAATGCTCAGACCACGGCACCATGCTGGCTCTCTGTCTCTCATACACACATATATACACACATACACAACACCTTCAGAGAAAATATGTACAATTGTCTTGGCAGAGTGGATGGTGCACTGTTTAATGAGAGATGTAAGGGAAAGAGAGGGTCATCCATTCAGATACAAACACACACATATACACATAGGTATGGGTTGTAATCCTGTGCAACTGTTGTAAATCCACTGGAGTGCAGGAGAACTTCACTTCCAAGTAAGCATGCTTACCACTGGGCTGAGCAACGGCAGGTACTGAAATGGGAATTTTGTTCCTAACTTCAAATATATGTGGCTAAAACCTCATTAAGTGCATTCCTGTAAATTCCTATAATCTTATACATATATGATGTATATGTGTATGTCTCGGCTTATAACCGAGTAGAACTAGGATTGCCGGGGCAGAGGTGTCATTTGGAACCATATCCTAAGAATTTCCAGCTTGCCCAGCCAAAATTGCCTGTAGACATATAAAAATGTCAGCATTTTCCATTGGTAAACCTCCTTCCACATTTTCATAGAGCTCTCTCTGACTTTTTCTTGCCACCAAAAGAAACAAAAACTGAAGGAGAAAAAAAGGTGGAATAGATGGAGGAAGTCCTGACTGATAGAGTTAGGTGTCTATCTACAAGCATCCTTGATCATTGCTAACAAGGTTAAGAAATAAATGGGCAGCCTGGTTCATATTTGGACTCCCTCATAAATTGCGTACAGCCTAGCATATTAGTTTGAGTGTTGCACTAGGATTTTAGGAGCCCCAGGTTCAAATCTATGCTCACCCAATGGAAGCCCACTCTAAAGTGATCTTGAACAAATCACACTCTCTCAGCTGAAAAGAAAGGCAAGGGAAAATCACCTCTGAATAAATCTTGCCAAGAAAACTGTATGATAGAGTTACCAAAAGTCAGAGTCGATGTGAACGCACACCTAGGGCATATATAAGTCTGTCTCTGGCTTACCACTGCACCAAACGCATCTGAGGAAGTAGACTTAAGTCTATGAAAGCTCATGCTGCCAACTTTTTTCTTTAGTTAGTCTCAAAGGTGCTACAAGATCTCTCTACATACTGATTCTACAGACTAATACAGCTGTATCTTTGAATTCTACAACAAATAATGGCTTAGTGGAAAGTCATGAGGCAACAAAAGCACATGTGGCGACAGCAGGCAGTTTCTTTGTCAGGAGAACAGTGAACTTATTTTGGGGTTAATGCACACTTTTTGGGTATAGTTCAGCACCTTCAATAGCTCCTTTAAAGTTCAGATTGCATCCCAAAGTGGATTTAGTACCCCTCTGTAATGGAAGCTGTCAGCTGCCACTGGGTACTCCTGGCACTGGGAAGAGAGACAAAGAATAATCATTCAAGGGTAGCAAGCAGTGAGAGGATTGCAAGTTTAGACTGCTATCAACACAGTAGCAAGAAACCCTGAGTGCATCAGAGTTTGCTTATCACATTTTGAAGGAAGGTAAAGAATACACATTGCCATGTAAAAGCCTCTCCACTCCACCCCAGTGAGGACTTAACGGCACAGATGCAGATAGTGTTCTCTACCTATCAAAATTATTGTCCACATTTGAGGTAGGGAGAAGGATGTATGCATCTCGGATAGCTCAACAGTTTATTAGACCATCACAAGCCACATGGATGCTATAGTTGCCATTGTTGCTGTGCACCTTCAAGTCATTTCCAACTTATAGCGACCCCAAGATGAACCTATTGTGGGGTTTTCTTGGCAAGATTTGTTCAGAGGAGGTTTGTCATTGCCTTCTTTTTCAGCTGAGAGAGTGTGATTTGTTCAAGGTCACCCTGTGGGATTCATAGGTGAGCAGGGATTCGAACCCTGGTATCCCAGAATCCTAGTCCAACACTTAAACCACTATGTCAGGCTGTCCCTCAAAAAAAGTTACTTCTTGAATGATGAATCTCAATGGTGTGCTGTCTAGGGGGATTCTGTTACTTGTCCAAAAATTTTACTTTTCCTAGTTTTGACTTAGGCAATATCTCCTCTACTATCTTGGATTAGCTTGTCTAGCTGGCAGACTCCATAACATGATTTTAAAAAGCATCAAAATTCATGCAACATGAGTTTCTTGTTTCTGGTCCAGATTCTACCTTTGCACCAGGTGAGTGAAAGACTTCTAAGCTCCTGAAGCTCCTGAAGTTATCTAAATATCCCAAATAACTATTCTTCTCTCATTGGGCAATTACAGTACATCAAAATCCTAACTGTTCAAGGTCCAGAAGATTTTCTGCAGGTCCTTTGTTATAACCAGGGCTGTCATTTCTCCCCAATCTCCCTTGCCTTGTTAGATGTAGAGCATCACTGGATATGGCATCTTTATGGATAAGAAGCTGACAATGTCAAGCCCTTTATCTATCAGCATGCTGTTGAACAACCATCTCCCCGTCATGCACACACACAAACGCTTCACATCAAAGATGCTATTGAATTATACTGGAGATTCCAATGGGATGAGAAACTGAGAGTGATTGCCAGTGTTAACTGGCAAAAGATGGAATGAATCTCTTATTTTGTTGTTGAAGGATAGGCTAATTTCTCAATAAATATATGCAGTTTTTAGAAAATAAAATATCTCACCTGATTACATTTGTACGGTGAGCATTTTGCTAGGAGATCCTAAAGATTAATTGCTTTCTCCGTACTTTCCTGGTGCTTGGTTTAACTTTTTTCTGCCAGTAAATTTGTAGGGAATAAGAAGAGGAATTATGAGAGAACAAGAGATTTGCCTGCTTTTCTTGTTCATTTAAGTAATCTCTACAAAGGCAAATGCCACCGTGGCATGGGTAATATTTATCAGCAAAATGGCATGGGAGAAAGTGTTAGTTTCTCTGCCCAGTGCCCATGGACCCAATCCTTTTTCCCCCCACAAGAAGAATGTTTTCACAAAAATGTAAAGAGATGGAAGATCTTTCCATGGATCTCCTTCATGTCATTTAATTTGTCTTGCCTTTTGGATATAAATTCAGAATCAGAAAGGAACGGAATATCATAGCAACTGAATGTCATCAGGAAGGAAGAACCATGCTATGAAATAAGTGTCTTTCACCACTGAATTTCACCTATTTATTAAGCTGATTCTACAAAGGACAAAATAAGGTGATCTTTTCTTCCCATCCAATAAATGCACCTTTCCACAACCTGCTTCAGTTTACGGCTGGCCAAATTTTCCCCAACCTTGCCCAACCTGGTATCTCCATGATGGACAACAACCTCCAAAAAAACCACTCCACATGCTCAATACTGTGTTGGCCTGGGATGTTAGAAAATATATAGATCTCAAAATTTTCCACAAAGCTGGTCAAGGGTGAGGGATGATGAAAGTATGAATAAAATTCACGCAAAAAGGAAGACACATCTCAAGATGCTGAAGAATATTGCATAATAATTAAAAAGCTTGACACATTTTGGTCAGTGGACCATAAGACCTCTTCTTCTGGGGACTACAGAAAATATCAAAGATATGATATAAACAGATACCCCTCTTGAGAGCTTCTATGCAACCCTTTAGTGAGCCATTTGATGGAACAAAATAATCTTACAACACTAATAATGATGAAGCCCTACTGAAAAAGGAAATAGATTTAATTTTAAAATTAAAAGTCTTGGCCTTTTCACATCTTAGCACAAGAAATAAAACATCTTTATAAAAAAAGATTACTTATAAAATGATAAAGAATTTTCAGACATTCCCTTTGTTTCCAGCAAATTTCCTCCACAGCATCACCAATTTCTTCCAGCATCTATAAGTAACATAGAAGAAAATCAGCCTTCCACTCATATGCTTTCAGCCATCAGTAAATGATACTGGAGTTTCGCAGATCAGACATTTCTATAGACTTTTCTTAAATCCAGGCTATAAACTATGTACAAGAGGGTTTGGGGAACTGACTGGAAAGGCTTTTTAATAGTGTGCGGTTTTAATGACTTGGTTATCTTTCATCTTTTATGGATTTGTTTGAAAGACTTTAAATCTATGGGTAATTTGATGCCTTTTAGCTAATTTTTGGAATTTCTACTTATGTTTTTATAAGTGTTCTTAACTGTACTTGCTTTAATGTTTATAAGCTACCTTGAGTCCTAGTTTTTGGGGGGCAATGACAGTGTATAAATGAATTAATAATGATAACAACAATAATACAAGCATTAATATGATGTTCTATTCTTATATGTATGAACTCATATGTTGTCTTTGTATAGCCCCCACTGGCCAATGTGCATTAGTGTTTTTAATTATTAAATATTATTCTTCAGTGAGAGTCAGTGTGACGTAGTGGTTTGAGCGTTGGACTATGACTCTGGAGATCAGTGTTGGATTCCTAGCTTGACCACGAAACCCACTGGGTGATCTTGGGCAAGTCACATGCTCTCAGCCTCAGGGCATGGCAATGGCAAACTTAACAAATTTTGCCAGGAAAACCCCATGATAGTTTTGCCTTAGAGTCTCCAAAAGCCAGAAATTACTTGAAGGCACACAACGACAACAATAACAACAACAACAACAACAACAACAACTCAAGTATGTTGAGGTGTCTTCCCCCACCCACCCACCCAGGAGAGCCATAGTTCATCAGCATTTGAAGGACCATAGGTTCCTCACACCTGCTGTATGGGGTGCTACAGGATTTTTGCTACAGGAGGGACTTACTCCCATTCCGTAGATCTAACCAAACCAAGATGTTCCTACCAAGCAGAAGTGTGACATATTTCACCATCCACTCCCCAGACTTGTTCAGCTTGGAAGTGCAAGTTTTCTTTCCTCATTTCTGAAATGGTATTCATTTTGGTATCCAAATACTTTTTTTGAAATGTTCAAAAAGAGATAAATAAATTTGTAAAAAGAACAAAAACCTTATTAAAATGAGAGAGTCACGATCAATTAATATATCAAATAAGAATTAATTACTTGATCTATCTATCTATCTATCTATCTAAATAGCTCTAGGAACACCTTGAGACAATGTCAGCAAAATTACATTATTCTATAGAGATCATATATAAAGAGTTATTGAAAGAAGCAAAAGGTGTTCATCTGACACTGTAAAGAGAGAGAACCACATGGGGGAGATGTAACATCTACAGTCAGTTTCACTCTATCCAAATCCCCAACAATCAGCTTCTTGGGTAGCTTTCAGATGATGCTTTTATTGTGAAGTTGCCATGTTTGAAGCAGAATTTTACTAAAGTCCAGATATTGTCTTCCATTTGATTCCTACCTGTATTTTTCTGCTATTTCTTCCATGTTTTTTTTTCTTATTCCAAAAAAAGAGGAAAAAAATGTTGAACAGGGAAAGATTAATCAACAGCTTTTCATTTATAGTGCTAGAGGCTATCCACATAGAAGTATATTTGGCCTAGTTAGCATATACTCAAATGTAATTCACTTGGAAAGAGCTCAGCTAGATTTCATGTTTCTAAAACACAGAGACAGACACACAAAACCCAAAACAAAGCAGAGAGGGATAATCTACCATTCAATGGTTCTTTATCCATCATTGTTCCCAGACTCTGGAACTTCCTACGAAGGGCGGCTAAGTAGGTCCCATTCCTGTCATCCGTCCACTAGCAATCAAAAACTTTTTATTTAGATGTCATTTTGGTAACTGACTTTTTTTTTAATTGATGTTCCTTGTAATTCAGTTGCATCTTAATATTATAATTTGTTAAATTATGTCTCAGTACTATACCATGTTATGTTTTTACCTGTATATGTCTTTAATCTTGTCGTGAGCTGCCTTGACTCTGTTTTTGAGAGAAATATGAGATATAAATTATGTCAAACATATAAATGAGTTGTCCTAGGATGAACCAAGGATTGTGCCTAAATCTGGTAGACTTTAGTATAATTACAGCTGGAATCCTATTGGTGACCCATTGAATCAATAGTTGAACAGTGAGTCAAAGGTAAACCTTATTGATCAAGGCATCTATTTTAGCCAGGAGAAACAATAGGATTTGGGCTTCATCCTAAGACAGTGACAACATACAGAATCTGTGGCTTCAACATTAGAACAGATTGTTTTTTCTGCTTTGTTAAATGTCTACCCTGATGAAGGATTCTGGAAAAGCCCAAAATTTGCTCACTATTTGGGGACATTTTGATTGATCCTAATCAAGATATTGTTGACAGTAGGGTTTTGTCTTTTTAATTTCTTCTCTCTCGTGGGTCAAGATGATTTCCTTTGCTTTTCCTGCACACATGTTTATCACTCCAGCATCAAGAGATGACTTAGAAGCTTTCACAGACCAAACTAAGAACAATATCACACGACACTGTAGTGCAATTATTCCACTTTTACTGCTATGGTTGCCTCCTGTGGAATCCTGGGATTTGCAGTTTAGGGAGGGGCAGTTTGAATTCCTAGCTAGAAAGCTCTTAAGCCTCACTAAACTACAAATTCCAGAATTCGACAGGATGCAGCCATAGCAGTTAAAGTGGAATAGTAGTGCTATAACAGTGTTGTGTGATATTGTCTCAGCAGGAACTACTCCCACTTTTAGTTGATCGACATCTAGTGATGACACCAAATAATGTGCACACATATTCGTTTGTTTATTTAGTAGTCACATTTAGATCCTGGCTTTCTTCAAATGGGCTCAAGGCAACATACCATATTGTCTCCCCCCCCCCCCTTTATCCACATAACAGCAATGCCCTCATATCCAAGGCTGAAAAAATGACTTGACCAAGGTTATCCTTGGTGAGTTTCATGGCTTAGTGAGGATTTGAATTTGGATCTCCCAAGTTTTGGACCAGGGGTCTAACCATTCATGCCTTTGTGTGGGAAATATTTGAATCAAACTTTTAGCCTGCTTGGAAACCTTTCTGATTTAGTACAAGTAATCAGTCAACACAAATTAACACAACTCTGTTATAGTTTAGTTGTGCTGCGGGACTAACAATGTCTCTTGTGATATCTGAAGACTGAAAGTGCTTGTTTAAAATGTCACAGTAAACGAGAAACTCTTTGTCATCATCCTCTTCATTTTTCTCTTTCCTCCTCCTCCTTCCATTTCAGAATCTAATGGATCAAGCAGATACAGATCTTACATTAAGGAAAAAATCAGAGCTTAGCTGTACAGCTTGATGCGCAAGCATCCAAAAATTTACATTTTCCACATCTGGACCTGTCAGTTCCTCACACTCTGTACAGCTAATAGCAATTTTAAGGGGTGTTCAAGATTAGAGAAACAACAGAAGGATAGGATTAAATAGCACCTCACCCAATGCCATGACTGATGCACACCTCACACCTATTTTAAAATCTCCAGAGAGCCAGTTGCGGATCTCTAAGAGAGAGGAGGTTGCCTATTTTATTTTCTGATTCTGTATTTCTAGTGCCCTCTAGTGGCTTGCTAATGGTGAGTAAATGGGGTTTTAATTGCAGGTATGGATTTGTTTCAGGATGAGGACTTGGGAGGAAAAAATGTTTTATTTTTCCTTTGCAATAGGACGAGGAATCATCCATTCCAGGAAATAGTGGGAAATAACAGACAAGAAAACTGAGCCACAGAGGCTTCTCATGCTGCACGATAACACTAAATGTCTGGAGCAGGGCTTAAGAGTTAGATTAGAATTTTCATGTCTTAGACAACAGTTTTCAGAATCTCCTAGCCATCACGGCCACTGCTCCTGCCTGCTAGGGGATTTTGAGAACTAGAGTCCAAAAATAACTCTCCCTGGCTTACCTCTGAATGCAGTGTCCTCGTTTTTAAAAAATCCTATATCACAGCGTCTGGAGGGCAAGTTGAATGTTCCAGTTTGTTGTTGTTGTGCCTTCAAGTCATTTTTGAGTTATGGCAACCCCAAGGCGAACCTATCATGGGGTTTTCTTGGCAACATTTGTTTAGAGGAAGTTTGCCATTGCCTTCCCCTGAGGCTTAGAGCATGTGACTTGCCCAAGGTCACCCAGTGGATTTCATGGCCGAACTGGGAATGGAATCCTGATCTCTGAAGTTGTAATCCAATGCTCAGACCACTATGTTACACTAGCTCCTGAGTGTTCTAATAATCATACAATATTTCTGTTTCAGGAGGAGTTGCCTCTACCCTTTGAACACTTCCTGCAGCGAATTGCCAGGCGACCCAGACCTCAGCAATTCTATGGCTTAATGGGCAAACGAGATGCCGGTAAGAATCATTTTTTAATTTCCCTTTCTTAATGCCCTTTCTTAATGCCACAAGACTGATTCCTACAAAAGATAATAGCCACTAAAACAAGCAGGGCTAGAATCCTGCCAGTGGCATACAGTGCAACTCCCAGTTATGCCAGGGTATGCACTTGTTTGGTCATTGGGGAGGGAAGTCAACAACACCTCTTGATGCAATGACATCTTCTTCTCCACTCCCACCACCCTTTGCTAGAGATGCTAGAGTTTACCTGTACAACCGTTTAATGGTTAAGAGAGATAGGAAGTTTTACAGGCACCACTAAGCTGCAAAAATTTTCTGGCTGGGAAAAAAGGAAAGCCATCATCCTCCAGGAGTAGGCTGGATGTCTGGGATGGTGACTGCGGCTCCTTTTTCCCACCTACAAAACTGCAGCCAAGCGGTGCCTAGGCACTCCTCACTCTCCAAACACCAATTGGCTGTTGTGTGGATCCTCATGCTTCAAACTGAGATTGTGGGTGTGAGTGGAAGAGGAAGACTAGCAAAGGTGTACTGGTGGAGCTTTATGCTCCATCAGCACTGGGCGGGATCTGGGACATCATTGTAAACCAAGGGTGCACAACCTGCAACCCTCAGGTTTCATGCAGCCTTTGGCTACGCCTTTTGCAGCCCCAGTAGCAGATGAGTCTCTACCCCCTTTTTTGTGAAGCCCAACTGATCAGATGAGGTACAGGGGAAAGATACTTGGCTTCTAGAATTGCTCTTTCCCTACCCCTAGTAGTGATGATTTCTCATGGGGAATGCAGTCTCCAATGCTTCACCTGCAGTGATCTCTTGAGCTGTAGGTGGAAAGGAAAGTGTAAAACCTTCCTGCCCATACACATGGCAGTGAGTGTGTGTGAAAGAGAGTGAAACTGTATAAGTGTGTGAGTGAGTGTGTCCCTACTACCCCAGCTGACACTGGATGTGATGGTGCTGCATTATTATTGCCCATATATATATATATATATATATATATATATATATCCATCTTCTGTCCCAAAACTGAGGACACTTTCACACCACACAGTTATAGGATTACGATTCCACTCAGAGCCTTTGAAATAAATTTTGCAAAGTGGAACAAGACTGTTTTCAGGCCCCAGGGTGGGCTCCTCTCAAAATTGAGGAATTAAGTTCAAAACAGACCCTAAATCCTCTATTAAGATTTTTCAATAAAGATAATGGTATAACATGAATTTTTTTAAGTGGACACTTTTTCTTCTTTTTAGACAAATATGGTTATGAGAAAATATGAACAAAGTAGACATCTATTGGTCTATGATTATGAAAGCCCTGGTGACACTGTAATTAAATGCCTGTACTGCAGCCACTCACTCACAAACCACAAGATTGTGAGTTCAATACCAGCCAGGGGCTCAGGCTCGACTCAGGCTTGCATCTTTCTGAGGTCGCTAAAATGAGTACCCAGCTTGTTGGGGGCAATTGGCTTTACAGATTGTAAACCACTTAGGGAATGCTTAAGTGCACTGATAAGTGGTATAGAAATGTACTTGCTATTGCTATTGCTATAAACTAAAGCGTAATTGAACGTGATGGCTAATCTCAGGCTATCTGAATATGGCCAGTGGTAAACTTTCATAAATGTTTTATTCCCTGTGTACCAGAATGATCAGCTAACAATATACTTTATATTTTATATAAAGCAACAATAAGCTGTTCTGGCTTTTTTATCTGCAAAATTTCTAATACGATCAAAATCAATTTCTCTGGCAACGTTTGATTCAATACTTAGTCTTTCAAAATCAACAAGTCAGGTTTGAGACATGATAGACCTTTAAAAAGTTTTTTATACGTTTGAGTTTGCTAAAAGATCTTTCTGCTGATGCTACTGTAGCTCAAATATATTCAAACTAATTTAAACATTTGGAAATACCTTACCAAGGTTTGTAGTCAATTAATAAATTTAGCAATTCTAAAGGTTTCAGAGCTGGTTTCCCAAAATTTGCTTTATGTACTGACAGTAAATGTTGCATTTCTGTTGCAAAATCTTCATTGTTAAGGTCAGTAAGATATTGATGTGCTAACCCTTTCACTTTTTTTCGCAGCTCACTTTCAGACATTGTGAAATATTAAATAATAATAATAATAATAATAATAATAATAATAACAACAACAATAATAATAATAACAATAACAACAACAATAACAAAATTTATTTCTATCCCACCCCTCTACCGAAGCAATCAGGGCAGCTTACATCAATAAAATGTCACAATATACCCTCCCAAACCCACCCTCCCCTTAAATTTCCACAAGAAATCAAAATGTTCAGCCAGTTGCTTAACAGCACTAAAACGTACAGTTAATCCTACAATAACATTATAAATCAAAACATAAAAACACTTGAAAAGCTATATGGTTGCTAAATTTTGTCAAATAATGCAATGGAAGGGGGCTGTAAAGTTGTTTTCTTTTAGGGAGGGGGCTGTCAGAAATTCACAGCCCCCTCCTTGGTTCTCCAGACCCTGGACCAATGTACCAGCTGAACCCTCCTCTTATAGGCCTTGATCCTATTTTAACTTGCAACCTCCTATGAAATCCTGAGGTTTTTAGTTCAAAGAGGCATTTCCATTCTCTATGTCCTCTCACTTTTTCAGCTGCTTTTAAAATGTCCCACTTTCTTTCTCTCACTTTCCTCCTTTGTCCTCCACTTACTTTGTCTGCTGCAAACTGAGTTCAAAGTGCAAAAGTAGTTTGTACTCAGTTAATTAAGCTGGCGAAAGGAGTGGAGGGATAGAATCTTGCCCTTCCCAAGAGGTTCAGGCAAAGGTAAACTGCTGCAGCCCCTCTTTGTTCTTCATTAATGTTAACCATCTTGACCACACTTGGATGTTGCTTGGCCACATGTGTCCTGGTTTCCGTCTGTGGCACTTTGGAGGGTATGGAAAAATAGGGGGGGTGTCTCATGTTTGTATAGTGTATATATATATATCTGAATATGTCTTTTGCTAAACATAATATCAAGGAAGGTTGACCACACTTGGATGTTGCTTGGCCACATGTGTCCTGGTTTCCGTCTGTGGCACTTTGGAGGGTATGGAAAAATAGGGGGGGTGTCTCATGTTTGTATAGTGTATATATATATATCTGAATATGTCTTTTGCTAAACATAATATCAAGGAAGGTTTAAGGATGCTGTTGAGATCCTCAGGGATATTGTTAAATCACATTTTCCAAAACTAGGAATTAAGCCAATTTACACTTAAGCAATACAGATGGTATCAGGAATGTCCCTTGTAGTATTACTTAGTAGAATAAAAGAGATGTGAGTTATATAAAGGAATAAACATATTTAAGGAGCTTCTGCAAGAAAGATGCCCAACGTATTGTAACTGTAATGAACAGTGTGGCAATGAATTATTCAAAAAATTGTTAGTTGCCATCCAACAGTGTTGTATTGTCATTAAATGTGTTTGCCTTTTCATTTAAAAATCACAGTTGAAGAACCTTTTAGCGGTAATTCTGCTAATTATTTCTTTTTATTGTTTTCTAGGATATGGCTCCCTCTCCCATAAAAGTAAGTTGAAATTGATCCCACCCTAATGTGCATAATCATCCTGTGCATAATAATCTTCTGATTTCAAATGCAACTTATTTCTAAGATTGTTACTATACGTTTAATTCTAAATACATTGACCCAAATCTAGTGATCATATGGAAATGTTGATGTGCATTTATGGGCTCTGAATGAACAAGAGCTGCTCAGCTCTTGTGCTGCAGAAAATCCTCTGACATTGGATGGAATAAAGTGATCCATGCACACCATAGCTTTAGTGTATAGTGACTTAAGGCTGCAATAATAGGCATACTAGCCATTTAATACATTGGGACTTACTTCCAAGTAAACATATATGGCATTTCTCTACCTTCTTCTGTGGCTAATGATGTGCCTTTCTGTTGTGGCCACATTTTTATGGAATGCTCTTTTGCAGGAGGTATACATGGCTCCTCTTTGACTGTCCTTGTCTGCTTTTAATTGGTGCTGGGCTGTGTCCCATATTTACATTTTATGGTTTTAGCTATCACTGATTTTATACAATTGTGTTGGAAAAGTATTTTTGATGCAAATGTGTCAGTGAACCTCAGTTTTTAAATATAATTGTTTCAATGTTTAATTCTATAAAATAGAGAACATTTTGTAAGCTTGCAAAGAGGGTATACAATATTTTTCACACACACACACAGTAGTATCAGTGGCTATAGAAATATAGTTGCAGCCCCAATGAAAGCAATGATAATTTAATAGTTTTTAAAATTGTACTGTAGATTTTAGTTGATTTCTTTCTGGGAAATGTGTGTCTCACTCCAGAGGAAAGACGGCATAAGTAGTATTAATTTTTTGGGATTGGTTTCAGTGGGATTTAGGAAACAATTCTATGCATACTTCATAGAATAACTTTGGCCATCTGGGTATAGGTCCCATTGAACTCAGCATGTCCTACTTCTGAGTAAATCCGTGCAAGATTGCAGTTTATTACTACTGGATTTAGCTGGATACAGTAGTGGTGGGCCACATTTGACCTTGTAGAGGTTTTGAACATCAACTCCCATAAATTCCTGACTCTTGATCGTACTGATGAGAGTGGCAAGCCAGAATATTTAAGGGATTAAGGGTTCCCTAGCCCTGAGAAAAGGACCCAAATGTGCCTCAGTGGATCATTTGATCATGATCTTGTGCAAGAAATCATAGTATTATTTGTTAATGCATATTAACATCAGTTAATTTTCTTCAGAAGTACTGTTTAGACTTAAAACCAAAGAGACATGAAGCCATGATCAATTAGAGAGCCATATCATTTAAAGCTGTTTTGAACATATTGATAGCATGAAATTAATTTATCAAATGATATAAAGAACCGAAGTTTCCACCAGGTTTAAGCCCCTCTCCAAGCAACTTGCTTTGGGGGGGCCCTCTCGACAACTTCTCCTCTTTAAGTTTGGAAAAAGTCTGCACCCTGCCATCTTGCCCTGCCCATCTACTTGACAGTGGCACCTTCTCCTGCCACAGCCATTTCAGAATTGGAGATAGGCAGCATAAAAAAGAAAAGAAAAGAAAAGAAAAGATAGCAGGCCCACAGGCTTCACTGTGAACCTTTACAGGACACTGATTCTTAATGTGTGTGACCATAGGAATGACAGTAGCAACCATCATGGAGCAAAATGTTGTCTTGCTCCAGCCAGCTGTGCAGTGTTTCATTGTATTAATAACTAACCATGTCAAACTTAAAAGGGACCATGTTACAGAAGGGAGGACAGCATGGTGCACAGCAAATCCTACAATTACTATCATCTGTCTTCGTGCACTTACAGCAACAAAGGTTAAGCAGAATATATGTCAGCCCAGTGTAAAAAGACAGAGAGAAAAAACAGAGACAGATGGCAAGAGATAGGGGCTGCATCTGCACCACAGAAATAATGCACTTTGACATCACTTTAACTACCATGGCTCAGTACTATGGAATTCTGGGATTCATAGTTTTTGTGAAATATTTAGCCTTCTCTGTCAGAGAGATTTGGTGCCACAACAAACTACAAATCCCAGGATTCCTTAGGATGGAGCTATGACAGTTAAAGTGGTGTCAAAGTGCATTATTTCCATAGTGCAGATGCAGCCATGGGAAAAAGAAAACAAAGCAGGCATTAAGCAAACTCATTGCTGCTGTGCTGTTCTCCAGTCCATCTGTTAGGCAGAGAGAGCTGGCTGCCTCCAGCCGCAGATTTAGGATGTTATGAAAGGCAGCAAATCATAGTGATTTAGCTTCTTATTACTGTACTTGTTCTGCCAAGAATGGATAGAAAGACACTTATGCCAGGGGATTGTCCTAGAGTAAAGTAATTGGTTAAGTGAGTTACTTACAGAGCAGTCCTAGGCAGTGGTGTAGTGGAGCTGGGGCTGATGGAGTCCAAGCCTTGGGACTTTTCTCATCAATGATGTATTGTTATGAGCTGTACCAGTTATCATCCAGAATATTTTGAGGTTGTTTGTACTTGAGTGAGAGAGAGCCATTAACTTTATTTTAAAAACAAAGACACAGGCACACTCTTGGTAAAGATGGAAACTGCTAGAAATGTTTTAGGTTTTGAAAACATAAATCAACACATCCACCTGTATTTTTGAACTCTCTTGAGGGGTATTGCTATATAGGGACTGTAGTGCAGACACCACTATAGCATTGTCCTAAGACATAGCCATCACTGTGTACTGAGAGTCCTACCTATGCACAGCAGCTGAAACAAAGTGTGAGATGTTTCTCCTGACTTCTTACTTAGAATCATAGAATCTTAGAGTTGGAAAGGATCCCAAGGGCCATCTATCCAACCCTCTACAATGTAGGAATACACAATTACTTGTTTTGAACCCTCCCCTTTAAGATTTCACTCCTAATGAAATCAAAGAGACAGGAGTGGCCTGCCCATTAGGCAGATTGATGTTACCACCTCAGACAGCAGATACTTGGAGGTAGCAATGGCAGCCCACCAAATTTCCTCCTAAGCCACTTTCTATTGACAGCCAAGTGATACATGGGTCACATAGCTTTTTTTTGCACCTTCTGAACTAGACTGCTTATCTTGTATATGATGAAATGAAACACAGAACTGTTGTTTTTTTTGGGGGGGGTCACATTGGCAGAGAAGTTGTTATTAATTTTGCCTACTGGAGATACTTACCCCATCCATTATTACTGAAAGATCCATAAATATGAAGACACATTACAAACACGATGTGTGCCTAGAACTATCCTCTGTATGTTCAGTGTAGCTTACTACCAAGTAAGGGCCTTTGCAGACTGCTAGAAATAATGCAAATTGAGTCCACTTTAAGGGTTAGGGTTAGGGAATTCCCATGATTCCCTAACCCTAACCCTAACCCTTAAAGTGGACTCACTTTGCACTATATCCCTGGGAGGGCTCAATGACAATAGTTATTTTAGTGCTTGATCATTTAGTACATTTAGTACAATAGACATAATATTTTTAGTGCTTGATTATTTAGTACATTTCTGATTGAGAATTCCTGAGGAGGTTCAACTGCATAGGAGTTCTGGTGATCCAATTTTGCCAGATCATTTCAGGGGGGTTCTAAGCCCTGCCTAGCCCAGTTTCATCCCCATTCTGGGGACCATATATTACAGGGTGGAATACAGGATGACTTGTCATTGGTTGAAGTAAATTCAATTGCCAGTCCATCTCAAGTATGACATCTTGTCCTTTGCCTCAAGTAGAAAAATGTCTTGGAGCAGTCCTGTTGTGGGAGGGAAATTAAATCAATTATTTAAATGGTTTAAAACTGTTGTGTTGATTATACCCTGCCCTGAGGTCTTCAATCAGAATTCTCTAAGGCAGTTATGAATGCATAGCCGCTTTAGTTGTGCAGCATCTCCCAGCCTGCCCACCCCAATCTTCACGTACCAGGTAGCAGCTGCTGTGAGCAACAGGGTCTGTTCCCCTGTCTATTGGGAAACAGCTAACTGACATTTCCATCCCCGCTCCCATGAGTGATCTCCAGTGTGACAGTCAGAAGCAAGGCTCCTGTTGCTATTCCCACTTGCATAGAAGATCACTTACAGGAGGCGGGTGGAAACATCATTCAGCTACTTCCCAGCTGAGAGGAGAACAGACCTCTGTTGCTTGCAGTGGCTGCTGCCTGGCAAGTGAAGATCGGGGGACTTTCATGATCCCTACATGTTCCCTAAACTAATGAATACATAGGGATTGTGAATACAAATCAGACACAAATGCATAACTCTAGATTCCACATTCATAACTGCCTTAGCGAATGCCATCCAATATTTGTAAAGTGGGATATAAATATTGAAATGAATAATAAATGAATGTATAGTTGATGGTTAGGAATAATGGGGATAAGGGGTGGTTGAAGTCTACGATGTTTAGAGGGCGTTTCTCCCATTGGCTTACTTCTCAGTGACCATGGACTGAAGCATTGTACTCTTAGAAAAACAAAATGATAAAAGTTCACAAATAACTGACACTGAGATGAAAGGAAGTCACAGAGATTTATTATAACAGGGACCATTGTTAGCAATTAAATCAATAGATGTATATTGTATATATTGAGTATTTATGTACTGGAAATTTTTGTTACTCTTATCTCTTTTTGTTCTCATATTTTTTATCCACATGTATTGTTAATTGTGTCAATATTATCTTCGCTGCATTTTTATTGAATTTTTAAATATGTTTTATGATTTATTACTAATACAAATAATAATTTAATTTAACTAAGAACAAGAAGATGGGGGGGAACAAGAAATGCAAAATGATCTAGACAGATAAGAAGAGAAAACTGTCTTGCCTTCATTGGCAGTCTCCCAGAAAGAGCTGGTGTCAATCTACTGCTCCATTGGTAGTGAAGAAGGGAATCTACTGGGCAGAGGTGCTCAGTGTATGTGTATCTGAGCATCTGTACTAACAAAGATTATTGTGTTCAGGCTATGAATATTAAACATGTATTATAGAGATTAAGGCTCAAGACAGTCCTTGACAGAAGGAAGGAAAGAAAAAGAGAGTGAGAGAGAGGAAGCAGAGATAGAGAGAGAGAGAGAGCTAGGATGCTCCCAAGAAAATGTAGTGCCATTCCCTGACAACTGGTGGTTTTTGTGTCAGTGGAGTAATGAATCTGCTCCAAAGTTTTTGGTCTGAACTTAAAAGAAGCTATCTAAGGCTATCTCCAAAATAGGTTCAGTACCTTGGCTAGTTCCTTTAAACTTCATACTGAACCCAAAGCAAATTTATCAGCTCTCTGGCATAGAAGGCACCAGCTGCCCCTATTACCACTACAGACAGCAGAGCAATTTTAAAATCAATAAGAACTGTCAATTATATAAGCAGAGCAGAGATCAGAGCCAGGAGAGAAACATGAGGGTGCTTTCATCTTTATTTGTGTGAAGACCTAGGGTATCACCTTTAGTATTAATACAAATATTTCTAGGATCTCTTTCTAGTGTGTATTCATCTTGAAAGCACATTGCCACTAAGAAAAGGCATATTTCATATGTATTTAAACAACCCCCAATATATTTTTCAGGACATAAAACAGATTCATTTGTTGGACTCATGGGCAAAAGATCTTTAAATTCTGGTATGTATAAACTACAGCTAAATCTAAAAACAATATCTTTTATCTCATTTTGTCATAGATACATAAATATACATACATACTCAAGTATTTTGAGAACATCTGCCTTATCATATAAAGGGGAGAACCTAGGAATGTGTGGAATCCCCAATATGGCCAGTAACAGAGTGATGGGAGTTGTGGTCCAACAACATCTAGAAGACCATATGTTCTCCAGCACTACTACGGCTGTGTCCTCACTGCAGAAATAATCTAGTTTGATGCCATTTTAACTGCCATGACTCAATGCTTTGGAATTCTGGGCTTTGTAGTTTTGTGAAGTATTTAGCCTCCTCTGTCAGGGAGCTCTGGTGCCTCAAGAAACTACAATTCCTAGGCATTGAGCCATGACAGTTAAAGTGGCATCAAACTGGATTATTTCTGCAGTGCAGATGCAGCCTAGGAGAAGTTGGAAGGGGGAGAATATGTACTTTTAGGCAGGTTGTTGGACTATCTGAACTTCTGTATCTCTCCATATGATCTTTGCTGAGACTTATAATATTCAGGGGAGGGCTTTCTCTTGATCCCAAGATCCTTACAAGCATGTTTGGTGAGGACACAGGAGAGGCCTTTCTCAGTGGCTGTTCCTGTGCTATGTACTCCTTCCCGAGGGAGGCTCAGTTAGTCCACTCTCTGTTCGTTTCTTGCTGAGAAGCAAAGACCTTTTGCTATAAACAAACCTCCATCTTGCAACTACTTAGGGCAGAAGAATGTTTTGTATGTGCACTGTACGTTTGAATATGTATTATGTTGAATGTGTTTTTTAATGGTTTTAAAATAGTTTTTTTAAATTAGATTGGTTTTTAAACTTGTGTTTATTATTTTAACTTATATAATTTGGAAGCCACTTCAAGTCCCATATCACAATATAATTTAAATGAATAAAAATAAATAAAATACAACTTCCACCCATCCCAGCCAACCTTGGCTTTATAGGGTTTAGTTGGGGGTGATGGGAACTGTAATCCAACAACACCGGCAGGCCACAATCCACCCCCCCCCCCAAACACACTATAGACATTGACACAGGGCCAAAACACTGAAGAAATAATCCAGTTTTGTCCTGGCTCAGTGCTAGGAAATCTTGGGAACTGTCATTTGTTGTGGTACTGGAGCTCTCTGACAGAGAAGGCTAAATGTCTCACAAAACTGCAGTTCCCAGAATTCTCTAACACTGAGCCAAGGCAGTTAAAGCGGTCTCATACTGGGTTATTTCTGCAGTCTGTTTCAGCCCAAAATCCTAGAACATCCAATTTGATGTAGATTCCTCAACTGTCACTGATGTTCTTTTTTTTCCAGTTCCCTGCCTTTTCCTCACCTTTTCTTCCTAGGCTACATTCACCTTTGCTGTGCAATCACCTTTTCTTCCTAGCCTACATTCATTGCTAACACATGCCTCTGTCATTAAACTGAATTTCCCATCAAGCTGCTGTTCTGCTCCATATGATCTCTCTCTGTGTTTATATGTGTTTGTCATCAAGTCATTTCCAACTTATGGTTACCCTAAGACAAACCTAGCAAAGGGTTTTCTTGGCAAGATATGTTCCTGAGAGTTTGCCATTACCTTTCTCTAAGGCTGAAAGAGTGCGACTTGCTCAAGGTCACCCAATGGGTTTCCATGGCTGAACAGGAATTTGAACCATGGTCTCCCAGAGTCCTAGTTCATCAGTCTAACCACTATATACCATGCTGGGTCTTGTAGCTACTTCATTAGAACTTAATTTAAAACTGAAAATGCAGTATCTGCCAGTCCATCCACAAGATCTATGTTTAGCTAATAGAAAAATTTGTGTTTGATTTAAATGTGTTTTGAAAGACTCTTGAATGATTTTTAAAGGAATGCTCTCTGCTATTTTCTTAAGTGGATTGGGATGCCAAATTCATCTAATACCATTTGCAATTATTTAAGCATGGCTTGGAAACTATTTCCTGAAATTACAGTGTTCAATTACTTTATTTTCCACCCTGCAGTATTCATAGCAGCAATATTATGTCTATATCCTATTTAGTTTTATAAATTGCTATGAATCATGATCAATTGAGCAAAGGATTTATCTCCAAGAGAAATAGCCATTAAATGCTGGTGGACTAGTAAATACCAATTGACAGATTCAGGCTTGAATTGAGATTCAGCTCCTATTGTGAACTTATGTATGAAAATACAAGAAGCACAAATAACCAGAGTTTTAAAATCTGATTCTTATTTCAAAATTGCTGTAATTGATAGAATAATTCCAGCTTCTTCCCTAAAGTGGATGAACAATAAAGATACATTCCCACACTCATATATGAAACTTATCCAAGCCTGAAATGCTAAGTTCTAGTTTCAGTCTCCTCAGTGTTCATTGCTCTTCTGTCTGAAACGGTGAAATTCACAGAGTGTGATGGACTGAGAAAGAAACAAAACACTGAATTGATATGGATCTAATTGTTGAAATGAAAGTAGGATTGTTTCTATGGTTGCTAAGAAATGCATTCTGCAAGGTTTAAGATGCAGGAAAAGTAAGCTTGCATCTTTTGTGCAATGCAATCAATTCAGGATGCAATGTTAACTCTTTCTAGTATTTTCCACACTCAGATTCACTCAAATGTTGAAAGTGAAGTAGTTCACATCAGAGCATGGAAATGTTACTTTTTGGGATTGCAACTCTCAGAATCCCCCAGCCCACAGGATCAGTGACCATGCTGGCTGTAACATTCTGGGAGTACCTCACACATTTGTTTGTGTGTAGGGTTTAGTTGGGGATACACCCCTCCTAGAAAGGGAGGCTAATGTAGCACCCTAACCTAACTCTGAGAGTTGCCCATCCCTACAGTACTGGGAATAGTAGCTGGTGGTTTCCACGCCACTGGAGTAGTGAATCTACTTCAAGTGTTATTCCTAACGTAAAGGAGTTATCCAAGTTGTTAAGCTTATTTTGGAGTGAGGATACAACCCCTTTGGATAGCTTAGTTTAGACTACAATCCATGGAAGCAATCAAACACTACAGTGCTGGTCTGAGCATACTGTAGTTGTCTGATCCCACAGCCTGAAAATGGTTAGGAAACCTCCAGTGTTCATTGGCAGTGCATCCTTTCTGTCTTTAATCTAAACTTTTTTAAAAATTACCCAACATATTTCTCTCTGCCCCCATTTTTCTCATGAGGGGAGGAGTGAAAGAGATTAAATATTTCAAGATGGACCTTAGGTTGATTTCCTATGAGAAATGGAGCATCTGGTAATGAGGCATCCCAGAATATAATGCCAAAAGAATCTAGCAGAAGAATCTGGTTTAAGCTGAGGCTGGGTGATCATCTATCGGGAGTGCTTTGATTATGTATTCCTGCATGGCAGGACTGGATGCCCCTTGTGGTCTTTTCCAACTCTATGATTCTATGACTAGGTGATAGTAATCAATGCTTTCCATGTTTAATCAGAAGTAAGCCTTACCTTGTTCAGTTACATAATTTCGCTCTTATGTAAGTGTGCATAAGATCATGGGCTGAAGAGACTTTTGTAGAACTCGGGGAGGTAGGGGTTGGTCACTAGTGCACAGCTAAGAAAAAAGAGAACATATGGTTTGGAGTTGGGAGGAAAGTGCATGTGTGAATGTACATATGTACAGATGCAAATTTAAAAGTAAATACTATAATTTAAAAAGAAGTATAATACATTTCATTGTGGGGAAGACTGAGATCCAGTGGTCTGCATTTAGTCTGCTATCCTGATGCTCACTGTTGATAGGGAACTCCGAGGCCCCTGTTCTCGTGCCTTATTTTTTGTGTATGTCTGAACTAGATGACACAGCTTTCCAAGGAGATAATACTTTCAAAGAGAAGTTCATCCTCTGTAAAGTAGCATGTACAACCACGTGCTTCTGGTCTGTCCATTTGTTCTTGTTAGCTGCCCTCAAGTCGGTTCCGACTCATGGTGACCATGTGGATGAGACATCTCAATAATTCCTGTCTTCCATTGCCTTGCCCAGATCCTGCAAGCCCTTGTCCATAACCCCCCTGATCGAGTCTATCCATCTACCGTATTTTTCGGCATATAGGACGCACTTTTTCTTCCCCAAAATGGGGGTGGGGAAGCTGGTGCATCCTATATGCCGAATGTACGCGCCCTCCGAGGCCGCGGCTAACGCGGGTGGAAGGAGCGTCGCTTTCCCTGGGACCATGCTGGGGTTGGAGGACTCCTCCGACCCAGCATCACCCCATGGAAAGCAACGTTTTTTTCCTTGGGGCAGTGCTGGGGTCGGAGGATGCCTCCGACCCCAGCTTTGCCCCATGGAAAGCAACTTTTTTTTCCTTGGGACAGTGTTGGGGTCGGAGGACGCCTCCGACCCCAGCATTGTCCCATGGAAAGCAACGTTTTTTTCCTTGGGACAGTGCTGGGGTCGGAGGACGCCTCCGACCCCAGCATTGCCCCATGGAAAGCAACTTTTTTTTTCCTTGGGGCAGTGCTGGGGTCGGAGGATGCCTCCGACCCCAGCTTTGCCCCATGGAAAGCAACGTTTTTTTCCTTGGGGCGATGATGGGGTCGGAGGACGCCTCTGGCCCCAGCATTGCCCCATGGAAAGCAACTTTTTTTTCCTTGGGGCAATGCTGGGGTCGGAGGACGGCTCCGACCCCAACATCGGCCCAAGGAAAGCGTCCTGGAAAGCGTTGCTTTCTATGGGCCAACCCTGGAGAGGGAGGCGTCCTCCAACCCTAGGATCACTCTAAGGAAAGCCTCATTGCTTTCCTTGGGCGGATGCCTGGGTCGGAGGTGTCCTCCGACTGCATTTGGTTAAGAATCTTTTTTTTCCTAGATTTTCCTCCGTTAAAATCTTTTTCTTCTACCCTCTACCTTTCCTAGCATTATTGTTTTTTCTAGTATCCATGTCTTCTCATTATATGGCCAAAGTATAATAGTCTCAACTTGATCATCTTTGCTTCCAAAGAGAGCCCTAGTCTGATCTGTTCAAGAGGTCCATGGTATCCTAAGTACTCTTCTCCAGCACCACATTTCAAATAAGTTGATTTTCTTTCTGTCTGCTTCCTTCACTGTCCAGCTCTCACATCCATACATAGTAATTGGGAATACAATGGTCTGAACGATTCTGACTTTAGTGCTCAGTTGTATGTCTTTGCTCTTCAGTATCTTTTCCATTTCTTTCATAGCTGCCCTTTCCATTTCTAGTCTTCTTCATATTTCTTGACTGCAGTCTCCATTCTGGTCAATGTTTGATCCTAGATATGGAAGTTCTTTAACTATTTCAATTTCCTCGATGTATAGATTGAATTTGTGTATTTCTTCTGTGGTCATTATTTTTATTTTGTTTATGTTCAGCATTAAACCTGACTTTGCCCTTTCATCTTTGACATTCCTTATTAACTGTTCCAATTCCTGAATGTCTTCTGCTAATATTATGGTGTTGTCTGCATATCATAGGTTGTTAATGCTGCTTCCTCCTATCTTAACTCCTCCTTTTTCTGATTCTAATTCTGCTTTTCTTATGATGTTTTCAGCATATACGTTAAATATCTGGCCGATGAGTAACCAGATTGTTGGGGGGCAATCAGCTCACAGTTGTAAACCGCTTAGACATCCCATAGCATGATATGAAGCAGTATATAAATAAGCTGCTTTGCTTTAAACAAGTAGAGCAATAGGATGCACCCTTGCCTGACCCCTTGGCCTTTTGAGAACCACTCTGTTTCCCCAAATTCTGTTCTGACAGTGGCCTCTTGTCCTTGTTACAGATTCCTCATCAGGACTATCAGATGTAGTGGCACCCACAGGTCTTTGAGTCCATTTCATAGTTTTTCATGATCTATACAATCAAATGATTTCCTGTAGTCTATGAAAAACATGTTGATTCTTTTTTGGAATTCTTTGGTATGCTCCATTAGCTATCGTATGTTTGCAATGTGGTCCCTAGTGCCCCTTCCTTTTCTGAATCCTGTTTACACCTCTAGAATATCTCTATCCATGCATGGTTGGAGTCTATGCTGCAGAATTTTGAGCATTATTTTGCTTGCATGTGAGATTAGTGCTATTGTCCTATAGTTGCTGCAGTCTTTTGCATCTCCTTTCTTGTGGATTGGTATGTATATCAAGTATTTCCAGTCTGTTGGCCACTGCTTTGCTTTCCATATTTGTTGGCAAATTTCATCTGTCTGTAGACACTGTAGCAGATCAATTGGGGTATCATCTGTTCCCGGTGATTTATTTTTTCCCATTTCCTTTATTGTAGATTCCACTTACCTTCTTAGAATTTGGGGTTCGTCTTCTTATGGCTCCTCATCCTAAATATCATTTATTCCCTCATCTCTTTTGTATAACTCTTCTGTGTATTGCCTCCATTGTCTTTTTGCCTGTATTATGGTGGGGTTTTTTTCTCCATAGAGCATCCCTTCCCTCATCATATGGAATAAAATCTCATTTTGATCTTTTGTTTCCTATTACAACTACCTCTGATTCTATATTGTGCTCAAGAACCTGGATTAGAAACAGTTTTAAACCCACTTGATGATCTCTGATTGTAAGAGGAAAGGGGTGATGAAACCAAATCATCTGTGAGGGATCTCCAGTATAGTAAAACCCCATTATTAAATCTTAGCTCCTGTCTTGCAGTGTTGTTCTTGTTTAGGTATTAGTTAGGGGTGTAGCTATGCAGGAGGGAGGAATAAGAACACTGCCTCCAAATAAAAATTCTGTCTGTCCATGAAATTTTCCTTCATCCTTCCCAATATCTCACATTGCAGAAGTGAGACACTGAGAATCATTCACATCTGGAACTCTTATACTTGTTGTGTTCACATCCCCTTAGTAATTGTGCCTAACCCTTTTCTTTGATGCCTAATCTGTATTTCTAAGTGCTCAACTGAAGTTTTAAGTTATTGCAATACTAGAAATTTGGAGTCTAAATTTCTCATGCAAAGTCTTGCTCAAATTCATACAGCAAAAATTTCTACCATATGTGGAGCAAGAAATGCCAGGTGTGCAAGCTGAGTTTAGGAAAGGAAGAGGCACTAGGGATCACATTGCTAACATACGTTGGATAATGGAGCACACCAGAGAATTCCAAAAGAAAATCAGCCTGTGCTTTATAAACTACAAAGAATGCAACAGGAGGCAGCCAGAGCACTAATAGTGGAATAGCATCACTATAAGAGTGTAGTGCAGAATCCTAGAAAACTACTATACAGAAATTGGGTGGGTGGGTGGCAATGTGATCATTGTCTGTTAACTGTCCTCAAGTCGACATTGACTTATGGTGACCCAATGAATGAGACATTTCCTAGACATCCTATCCTCAACAGTCTATAAGAGTGTAAGTTGTCCCTCCCTGTTTGCAGACTTTGAGTCCACATTCTTGCTCTTCACAGGGAGGGACAAGTGGCTATAATTAAAATGGCCATGCGTGCCTGTGCGCGGCCCCCATGCACACCATTAGTTTTAATGGGGCTAGAATATTTGCGAGCAACTGTAGTGCAGAAATGTGGTTGGTCTTTAGAACCAAGGATGGCCCTACCACTTGGCAGCAAATGTTCAAGGTGAAGAACAGCAGTGACAGCAAAGCTGTGTGTGCTATTTCCTGAACACCCTGACTAGATCTTTAAAAAGTTGTCTTTTTAGAGTATAACACCCTGTTCATGCAGTGTTGGAGATTTTGTGGGTTGAAATTCAAAATAATGGCTTTTCCATGCTCTGCTTCTGACTGAGGTTATTGTCCACTTGTCCTCTCAGTCAGCCTCTGTATGAGGGACAAAGCATATCTTGCCCTCTGCAAAACCAGTAGCAGTGGGTGGCTTCTATCTCAGTGGGTGATGAACCTGCTCTGGTTTTTAAATTAAACTTTATCGGAGCTATTCAAAGTACCCTGAACCCTATCCCCTAAATAGGTTCAGTGTTGCAGATAGTTTGGGATAACTTGGAGCAGGTGTACCACCGCACTTGCATGGAAGCCACTAGCCACAGAAGTAGTGAACAGTTTGGGCCAGCCGTGTTAACTATAAAAATGTTCATTACATTCTAACTATACCAGCAGATTAATGGTACAGGGAGGGGGTCTGAGAGAGGAAATAAGGATTATTGTTAGTTCCTTTTGCTGGCTGTTTGTTTGCAAGGTTTGTAAAATGAGGTCTCAGTGAATTTTCAAAAGGAGCTAATAAGCCACAAAGGAGCCATACAGGGGGATTAACTGCTCTTCGAACATCCCTGGGTGTCTTAACTGTGGGACTCATTCATGGGGAAACAAATACAGTGAGGAATTGCACACACTGAAAAGGCACCAGTTGGGATTTATTAACACAGCTTGAGACTCCTGGATAGATAACAGAGACAGAGATACAAAACACAAGGCATAACATGTTTCACACTGGGGGAGAAAAATAGACAAGGAAAATGTTCCCCATTGCAAAGTAGAAATACAGAACAATTGTGCCCACAGCTTTTGGTGGACTGCAATAATTCAAACTGTGCAAGCAGGGGATTGTCAGATGTCTCAATGATCCATCATCAAAAATCAAAGAAATGATCCCGACAAAGAGGAAAAAATAATGAACACTTATCTAGAAGTAGGTGAGGCATTTACTTCAATGAGGTGTTACACTTTAAGAGACCTAAGTCTTTTCCCTTGAGGGTAGGAAATGTGTTGAGGGTTATGGAAGGGGATGGTCATTCAAACATTACAGCACAGTGTTAACAGCATGACTGATGACTGTTTTGATAAGTACAGGGCAAAGAATCCTGATATCCCCTAAATGTTTTAGAATAAACTCCCACAATCTTTTACTATGTTGGAAAGGATCCGATGAAAGTTATAGGCCAAACATCTGGAAAGCAAAAATCGACCCATAGTTTAGCAATTTAGCATGAATAGCCTGTTCTGAAAGAGATGCCAGTTTCTTTGATTGTGCTTTCTTAATATATTAACACACTTGTCACAGTACTTCAAATACAACCTGAGCTCAGATATGGTTACTTTTTAAAAGCAATGTGTTCCTGTAAGTTGTTTTAGTATTTGAAAAGTAGTTTGCTGTTCTTACCTATCGCAATGTTTTGAGAAGTGGCTTGGTCATTTCATTATTCATTATGCTGATAGTCACTTGCAGTAACTTTTCATTTTAAAGAAGCTAAGATTGGTGTGAGAATATGACAAAATTTGGACATTTTATGCTAAATTGCCTCTAAAATGCCCCTTTAAAAAGGAACTTTAAAGGCTAAGTAGGATACATTACACTTTTACAACAATAAGGTGATTTCATCCCTATTCACTATAATACTTCTGACATGTAAGTTTGTTGCACCCTCAATACGACAAAAGGAACTCAGTACAGTTAATGCCTTTACTTGTAACTTCCACATTCTGAATGCAACCTGACCAACATAGAATATAGTGAAATAATCACTGAATGATAGCTTAAGCTTATAATTTGTCATGATACATATGTGTATATTCATTCAGTTAAAATGTCACTCTTTTATTCCTCTCACAGGATCTTCTGAATGGAACACGGCACAAATGTATGAAAGGAGACGTAAATGAAATATTCCTACCATTATTTGTTGAAATTTGTTTGTGGCCAAATTAATTAGTGTAATATAAAAATAATTATTGTAAGGAATAATTATTTATTTATGATTGGTCTTTTTTTAGTTGTATATTCAATAAAGATAATGTTTTCATATTACAGCAGTAATACATGCAGTCAGTATGCAGGTATGTGATGGATTCTACTACGTCAGCTCCTTTTGGAAAATAGAAATCAGTGGTGTTTCACAACAAAGCACATTATTTGATATGTTTTGTGAAAGAGATGTTCACCAAATGTAAAAAAAGTGGTAAAGAAATAAAAAAATCTTTTGTTAATTGATATCAATTGTATCAGCTTCACTACCAATGCCAAGTTGATCAGGTGTATAGTGCCTCAAATTGTGTTTGTAGCAAAATAATAATAATAATAATGTACTGTAATTTCAACTAGCCAAAATATATTTGTATCATTGCAGCATGGGTTTTTTGTGCCTACATATATAGATATATTTTAAAAAAATGAGATTTCAATGTGAATCTAGAAGTTTTCATTTCATTGCCTGGCTTTTTACAACAGTTAAGAGGTTGAATAAATGTTTTAAAAAAACGATTCTGGGGATTTTGCAACATACAGTCTGTGAATGAATGAAATTATTTAAAACAGAAAAAGCATTTGATACCAGACACACACATACACCCACAAACCCAGAAGTGCTATCAGGTGTAGATCTCTACTCAGAAGAAAGCACCTTTGAGTTTGTGGGATGAAGGACTTTATCACATGACCCTCGGTCTTGTCGCAGTTGCGTTATATAAAGAGAACAAAAATATACCAGTTTTGAAGCTTTTATTATCACATATCTACAGTAGCACAACTGGGGCTTTTTGTGCCATTGATGGTCCTGCATGCTCCACATTCCCCCTTAACACCAACTTCATGCTCTGTGCCCTACCCAGCATACCTTTCAGGTGTTTAAAATTATTTTTATTTGTAATGCAATTCCAGAATTATGGGAATGCAGTTTAGTTTTTTAAAAAGAAAAAAGAGGGGAAAGTGGGGAGAAAAGAAAATAGGCTGCTTGGGAATATGGAGGGGGAGAGACTGACACTACATGACTGCCCAATGTCAGGATTGTTGCAGGAGCAACTTGTCGCATCCGAGCAGTAATGGAGTGACAGTGCGATATGCCACTTATTGGTGGGTTTTCCCATCAATGAAAAGATGAACGTTAACACCTCTTGAGAAACACAGCAGTTATGAGTTGGAGGCAACATCCTATGATAGGTATTGCCAAAGATGCAATTCTCTTGCTAAAATTGTGGTTTAAAACCCATGTGTGATAAAGTCCTTACTCTCAGGTGGCTTGCATAGGGTGCTGCCTCAGCTATTATGTATATATTCATTCACATCTCTTGACGCCACTATATCTGATATGAGACTCATATGACTCAGAGGCTGCATCTGGCTCACCTGTTTTTTTACAGTTCCTCCTGCATCAAATTCCAATTGCATCTGACCCTACAGATTCAACCAAAGTTGCCACGGTCATAAATCTGTAAGAACTGAAAGGATAGGGGGACTTGGAGGTTTTTCATTCATAGGGTCACCATAGGTTGAAGTCAACTTGAAGGCAGTTAACAACAACCCCCCAATATTTTTGCTTGAAAATGCTTTTGCTCCAAAATGTTCACTTCTCCCTACAGTGCCCTGTTTTTCCACACATCCCCCCCCCCCAAGATTGGGGGACAATTCCCAAGGACTTCAAACAAGATTGTCTGAGCTCTCCTATCTGTATTCTGTATTATTGTTAGTATTGTTGTTGTTGTGTGCCTTCAAATCGTTCCAAACTTATGGTGACCCTGGTGCAGACTTATCACAGGGCTTTCTTGACAAGTTTCTTCAGATGATGGGTGCGGTGGCTCAGCAGTTAAGACACCACAAGGTCTGATGACCACAAGGCCTCCAGGTTGCCAGTTCGAGACCCAAGCACCATGTGACATAGTGAGCTCCTGTTACTAGTCTCAGCTTTTGCCAACCTAGCGGTCCAAAAGCATGAAAAAGTCCAAGTAGATAAATAGGTACCACTTGGATGAGAAGGTAACAGCATTCTGTGCACCTCTGCATTTAGTCATGCTGGCCACTTGACTACAGAATCATTTTTGACAATGCTGGCTAACTTGGCTTAGTAATTGAGATGAGCACCACTCCCTACAGTCGGACATGACTAGACCATCAGCTCAAAGGGGAAACTTTAACCTTTTTCTTCAGATGGAGTTTGCCATTGCCATTCCCTGAGGCTGAGAGAGTGTGACTTGCCAAGGGTCACCCAGTGGGTTTTATGACCAAGTGAGGAATTGAATCCTATTGTCTAGAATCACAGTCTAGTGCTCAAATGACCACACCATGCTGGCTCTCTAGTAAAAGTATTATTACATTTTTATCTTACCTTTTCCACAGTTTGAGAGTAAAGGCCAGATTTAAAAAATAGTTAAAAATTCACAAAAACAAAAAGTTAAAAAGTTTTTCAACTTTAATTTTTTTTAAAAATTAACTTTAAAAAAATTAAAACCATTTAAAATATGTACCATTTTTTAAAACAGTACAACAAAAATAACAAATACAAGATCAAGTACATTGATTAGGCAAGATGGGACTTATATAATCAGTCATCAGATAGTTGAAGTGAAAAGGTACAAAACTTTGGAGAACAAAATGGTGGCCACCACTCGTTTGCGCATGCGCAGTATTCCTGCGCTTGCGCAAATGCGTCGTGGCCGCCATTTTGATTTTCAAAATGGCGGCCGCTGCACGCACGGAGGACAGCAGCAGTGGTGGCTGTGGCGGCAGCGTGCGCGGGGGGTTCACATGCTGCAGCGGGGGTGCTCGTGTGCGTGCGTGTGCATGCGCCGCATTCCCCCCCCCTTGGCCCAGCGGACGGGAGGACTTCGGAGAACCGGCCCATGCATCAAAAAGGTTGCCTACCCCTGACTTAGAATATGAACCTCACTAAATCATAACATTCTTCTTAGATCTTTGGCAATAATAATAATAATAATAATAATAATAATAATAATAATAATTTATTTATACCCCGCTTAAATGAAAACAGTCTAAGCGGCTTACATCAGTTAAAACCCCATACAACAAAATTCATATCCCATCCCACCCCCTTAAAACAGTATTAAATGGCAAGATAATTAAAACAGGAATATAAACATTCCAACACAAATAAAACAAACATGAAAATATAAAAATGTAAAAATATAAAAATGCCCTGATTAGACTCAACTGTGCTCCCCATCCATCAGCAATTGATGGGACCACGGGGGGAGAGCAGGGATCAAAGAGCCCAAGGCCAGGAGAATTAATCTGGAAAGGCCTGCCGGAAGAGATCCGTCTTGACAGCTTTCTTGAAGCTGTCTAAAGATGTCAGCTGATGGATCTCGTCCGGCAGGTCGTTCTAGAGTTTGGGGGCGACGATAGAAAAGGACCTCTGGGAGGTAACCGCCAACCTAGATTTTTGAGGATGCAGCAAATTCCTCCCAGAGGACCGGAGAGCGTGGGGAGGATTATATGGAAGGAGGCATTCCCTGAGATAGCTTGGACCCAAGCCATTTAGGGCTTTAAAGGTAATAACCAACACCTTGTACTGGGCCCGGAAGCTGATAGGCAGCCAGTGGAGGGACCTCAAAACAGGAGTAATGTGGTCCCTCCTAGATGTTCCAGAGATAAGTCTGGCTGCCATGTTTTGGACTAACTGAAGCTTCCGAACCAAGTACAGGGGTAGCCCCATGTAGAGCGCATTACAGAAGTCAAGGCGTGAGGTTACCAGTGCGTGCACAACGGTCTCAAGATCCCTTACTTCCAGAAAAGGGCGCAGCTGGCGTATCAGCTGAAGCTGATAGCAGGCGCTCTTGACCATCGCATTAACTGTCGCATTAACCTGATTCGTCATCAGGAGTGATGAGTCAAGAAGCACCCCCAGGCTGCGAACACAGTCACTGGAGGAGAGTGTGACCCCATCCAGGACTGGAGGTTGCAACCCAATTCTTGGTTTCGGGGCCGCTACCGTGAGCACCTCCGTCTTGTCTGGATTCAGCTTCAATCTGTTTTTCCTCATCCAGCCCATTACTGCTTGAAGACATTCATTGAAAGAGGAGATGCCATTGGAATTCGAGGCCGACGAATGAGACACGGAGAAATAGATTTGGGTGTCATCAGCATACTGATAACACCCAGCACCATAACTCCATATTATCTCACCCAGCTGCTTCATATAGATGTTGAATAACATTGGGGACAAAATAGCTCCCTGAGGGACCCCACAAGTGAGGTCCCTCTCATTACAACCTGTAGAGTTCATCTCCAGCTTTAACTGCAGTCCAAACAAAGAAGCCCTCCTTCCTTCCTACCCCAAACTGCCTTCTGTCCCACCTACCCTTAACCCATATCTGTGCAAGCCAATTTGCAAGCCACCAAAGCGCTTCTCCAATCTGTCCCTTGTGCATGGATCTGGAGCTTGGAAACATTACTTTTGAGGACTACAACTACCAGAATCTTCTAGCTGCTATGCACAGTGGCTAAACTCCTGGGAGGAAGGAGAGGAGAGTTGTAATTCTGAAAAATAATTTATTTGAGCACTTGTCACACTAATAACCTGGAATGAAGGAAGGGACCTACCTGCCACTGTCATTGCCACAAATGGGTACAGAAGCAAGATATGCAGATTTAGTGATTGTGGGTTGGCAAATGAAATCCTATTGTGAGAAATGTACTCCCAAAGATGTCATTAAAATAGCCCCTAAAGAGATTTAATTTGGGTCCAAAAATGCCCAGCACTTTTCTAAATATTTGGGATTCCAGTTCTTTTACAGAGGCCAGGAAGGTTCACCTCTTCCTAGCTTTGAATTCTCATGCTGCTCCTGCTAAGAATTAAAGATGCACAACAGAAACAACCACTGAGCAATTGACACCTGGCCTAAGAATAATAAGTAGACTGCACATTTGCTATTAATGTTATTAATGAGAATCCAGATCAAGATGCCTCTGTAGGAAACTGACTTGTTACAAATACTTTTCAATTGGGAAGATACCTTTTTGAGTGAGCTTTGGAAGATTTCACCAATTTTTGAGAATGCCTAGCTTAGAACAGCATCCTTAAATCTAGCAATATCTCCTATAAACAATTTTGAATTGATCTCATTCCATTTTCAGTGCCATCACAAGCCACTGAAGGTGACACGTTTCAACCACTGTACAATGAGCAGATCCTTATCTGTCAGACCAAAATCAGCCTTATTTATAAATGTGTGCTTATCTTTGACTTCCTTTGAATATATATTTTTACATATAATGCAAGATCACAGATGCTCCATGAAACCATAGCTAAAATGTCTCAACCTGGGAAATTTTCTGGGAGCAATAGTTAACTATAATCCTAGGGAGCAGAATGTATTTTGCTTCCTTTTTCAAATATAAGAATCTTCTGAAATTCACACATTTCTTCTTAAATTTATTGATATGCCATCAAATTCAGTGAGGGCTCTGTGAAACCACAAAAACATCTAGGGAGCACATGCGGCTGTGAGTTGTTCATCCCAATCTACAATTTGGCCACAGAGGCAAGGTCTGCAAACTGATTCACAAGGGCCACATTCATGAATTTTCTGTCCAGTTGTTGATACATATCTTTTTACCACATTTTACCCACCTTGCTATTTAAAAACGTGCTCTCAAAATGTCCTTGGTTTGATTTGTGAAATGGTATTTCAGGCAGCACTTATCATTATGTACCCTTTTCAAATGTTTCTTCTCAAAAGGTCCATTTAATCTATTTGAATACTTACAAGACTGCAGTTTGAAAACTACAGCCTCTGCAAAGCAGGTCATTTACTCTGATGAGAATGCAGGAAAGAGGTTTTAAACCACCCACACAGGTGCATCATTTTAGCAATAGTGCTGGCTTTCCTCCTCATATAGGTGCCAGGGTTATTAGGAAGTATGCACTATATTTTAAAAAATCAAAACCGTATTTCTTAAGAGTACACTTGAACAAATCTAGCACTTTTATATATGGATGTGAAAAAATGGTCTCGTCAAAATCTAACATAGGACGTTATCACACTGGGGAAATCTGTGGTTAATCCACACAAATCCCAAACAAAACCTGAATTTGCGCCTCACGATTTCACACGACGTCGCACAGAAACTGGTCAGAAACTGGACAGAAAGTGGTATTATCCGAGATCTTTTTAATTTCGGGAGTTTAGAGGAAATGCATTTGCGAAATTACAGTAATTTCGCATTTACTGTAATGTGAAAAGCAAATACGCACGGACAATTCTCTTTTAAAACCTGGAGGAGGGCCAAGAGGAGGAGGAGGAGGAGGGGTCTCCAGGGAGGGAGAGTCCCGGGCTCCTGCCATGCAGAGAAGGCAAAGCGAGGCGAGGCGAGGGAAGTTTGGGATGGAGGAAAAGTTTGGCATTTGGGATGGAGGGGAAAGGAGGCGAATGGCTTCCCTCGCAGCAGCTGTGGGTGGATGTGGGTGCAAGTATGGGGTGTGCTTGTGGAGCAACTTGGAAATCCATATCACCATGAAGTTCTGCCCTGCAGGTCCTACAAAGGGGAAAGGCTTATGGGGGGGGCATGGGAGCTACCTCCAGTTTCCCCCTCTCAATCCCTCCCTTGCCTCGGCTTGCCTTGCCTTTCCAGCCTCCTCCTCCTCCTCCTCTGCTCTCTTGAGAGGTCCTAACCCCAATGGAAGGGGGTTAGGACCTGTGCAGGAGGACATGACCCCAAATGGAGGACAGTCTGACATTTCCTCCTGGGAAATGCAGGACCCACCCTGGAAAAAGGAGGAGTCTGGTCACGAAACACACCCATTTCCAGTACATGTACGGGTTCTTTTCACTTGTGTATGAAAGTTTAAAATGTCTTTTTTCGCTTTTAACTTAATTCCGTTATTACTGTAATTACGTGTGAAAAGCTTTTGCGCAATTAAGCTCTTTTTTCGCTTTCTTTTCGGGATGCTTCATTTCCACTTTATTATCTCTTTAACAACGAAACTGGCCCACGTGTGATAACGTCCTAAGTACATTTATTAAAATGATAAGTCCCATTGAACTCAATGAACTAACTGGGATTTATTTCTCAGAAAACTGCAGACAATCCAGCAAAAGGGATGATGTTTCTTTTGAAAAAACAGACCCGGAGTGGTACACAGGGATGCTAGACTTTTTAAAAAAAGTATTACTGTAGTAGATGATAATGTGAAAGATAAAGTTCTGACTGAACACACTAGATACCTAGAAGGGATTTATGTCTACATTTTATCAGATCACAGAACTGAAGAAATTAGCCCATTTACAACGAAACTGGCCCACGTGTGATAACGTCCTAAGTACATTTATTAATTCTTTTCGGGATGCTTCATTTCCACTTTATTATCTCTTTAACAACGAAACTGGCCCACGTGTGATAACGTCCATAGCAATGTCCTCTGATACATTTTGACCCTGAGGATTTAGGAATTAGCTTTCCATGAATCAGACTCCATGCTAGGCCATTTCTTCGTAACTGCCTGGAACGTTATGTTGTTAGGACCCATGTTCTCTTGCAAAATAAGTTCATGACTTTAAAGTGCCTAGAAGGAATAGGCTGGGATTTTTAAAGACAATGGCAAGACCTCTGCTCCACTCTTCTTTAACTATGTTTTCACCCATTGATTTTTAGACTACAGGCCATGACTCAGCCCACTTTTTTATTCATTTCTAATGTGATCTGCTTCCAAATTGTCTTGAAAGCACCCTCTTTCTTCCTAGCTCTCTCATCCTTGTTAGTCTAGGTTACTTGATTTCATATATATATCTATATCTGTTTTTCCAAACAGGCAAACTGAAAAGCTGAACACCCTGCTGACATGGCTGTCTTCCCCTATCATCTGCAGAGACAAGTGCCTCTGTTAACCACTGATAGGTAACATCACCACCAGCTGTGCCAATTCACTTCCCTGGGCATTTGCAAAATGAAGAAGGCAGCTGGAAACTAAATGACACAGCACCTGAGGAGACATTCAAGATTACTGTGTCTGGAACATGAAAGGGTTGATGAAGGGAGGAGCAGAAATATAGGCAATTATACAGAAAAACTAAACCCAACTTACACATAGGAGGTTATATTCACATCATCACTACTCTGCTATACCATTTAAGGAGTACTAAACATAACCCCAGTTTAATATATCATTGTCAGGGATGGCCCAAGACATTTTTAACATCAGTCAAAGGACAAGAAGGTGTTGTTGTTGTTACCTGCCCTCAATTTGATCTCAACACATGCCAACTGGGGGTATCATTTCTACATACATCTAAACTGGTTTGCGATTTGACTTCACTCCGTGTCAGTGAATTGATTCCAAAAGGTCCATCATTCCCACTATGAAAGCAGATCTTTTCATTATTCCCTTGTAATCGCTTCTTTTTTGATACGATTGCTGTTCCCACTAGTTTGTGCCAATTCAAAATGCATGTCAATTATCTGCGTGTCATCAGTGACGCAAGTGGCAACATGGTAAGGACGGGGCCATTCCAGGTGCCAAGCGGGGTAACTTTAGCAACTGAGCGTTCCTCTGCTCCTCAGCAACCCAGGCTGCTCAAGCACACCATTTCCCCTTTGAGCAGCCTGGCTTGAGAACTATATGGTTTATTTTTTTAAAAAAATTGAGAGGATATGCAATCCATTGGTTTTCACTGAGGCAACCAGTTGCAAATACAATGGATCACATCATATTCTGTCAATTATATATATAAGTGTAACCTATGGGCTCGTTATATATATATATATATATATATATATATATATATATATATATATAAAACGAGCCCATAGGTTACACTACAAGCACAAAAGCAGTGCTGGAGGGGGAGAGGGGGAGGGGAATGGCTGATTTCCCAAAAACTGAGGAGGGATGGTAAACACCCCTCTGCCATTAGTCCCTTCCCTCCAGTATGATCTGATTCTGATCCATCATTTCCACTTGTTGAACACACTTTGAAATCAATTCTTTTCAAAAGAACAGCCAAAAAACTAGTGTCAGGAGACAGTGGGGTTTTTTTGTGTTTGCCTTGCTTCATCATGATTGAAACTGAGCTCAATAGGATCACAACCAGTTTCAAGTGGGAACGACAGTCATATAACCCAATCAGCAATTTGCTTTAAATCATAGGACGTTATCACACGTGGGCCAGAAAGCGAAAATAAAGTGGAAATGAGGCATCCTGAAAATAAATGGGAAATAAACCTTGTTTCCGCAAACGTCATTACCATAATTGCGAATTTACAGTAATTGCATTAAACGTCCACACACAAGCGAAAAAAGCCCGTAAATGTAATAGAAATGAGCCTCTTGCACATGCGCAGATAGAGGAATGCTCGCTGGAACCATGGCAACAGCAGGGAAATGCTCCCCAATGCGCATTTGGCGATCACATTACGGTAAATTCGCAATTACTTTAATTGCGCATTTGCATTTCCTCCAAACAACCGGATTTCAAAAGATCGCGGTTAACACCAGTTTCTGTCCACTTTCTGTCCAGTTTCTGTGCGACGTCGTGTGAAAACACGGGGCACTAATCCAGTTTCTGTCTGGATTTTGTGTGGATTAACCAGCAGATTTGCCCCCGTGTGATAACGTCCATAGTGGGAATGAGGCCTCTATGAATTAAGCATCTGCAAGACACCCTATTTTTAACAGATCCTTAACTGCTCTGCTCAGTTCCTGCAAACTTAAGGCCATGTCCTCTTTGATTAAGTTTATCCATCTGGTATGTGGTCTTCTTCTCTTCCTATTGCCTTTTACCTTTCTAAGCATTATCATCTTTTCCAGGGATAATGCTTTCTTATGATGTGGCTGAAGTACAACAACCTCAGTTTAGTCATCTTGGCTTCTAGGCAAAGTTGAGGCTTAATTTGCTCTAGGATCCAATTATTTGTCTTTTTAGCTATCCACGGTATCCACAGAACTCTTCACCAACAATGCAACTCAAATGAGTTGATTTTCTTTCTATTCAACTTTCTTAACCATCCAGTGGTGGAAAATCCAATGGTATGTACAATCCTGACTTTAGCGTTCAGTTGTATGTCTTTGCATTTCAGGGTCTTGTCTAGTTCTTTCATAGCTGCCTTTCGCAGTCCTGGTTTTCTTCTGATATCTTGACTACAATTTTTGTTGATTAATGATTGATCCAAGGTATGGGAAATCTTTAACTATTTCTATTTCCTCATTGTCCACTTTGAATTTATGTAAATTCTCCATAGTCATTATTTTCGTTTTCTTAATGTTCAACAGTAATCCTGCCTTGGTACATTTTTGTTTGACTTTCCTTAATAATTGTTCCAAGTCTTTTTTATTTTCTGCTAGTAGTATGACTCTGATGATTGCAAGATTGGCAGGTCAGCAGTTCGAGGCTCAAGCACCACAGGACAGAGTGAGCTCCTGTCACTAGTCCCAGTTTCTCCCAACCTAGCAGTTCGAAAACGTGGTGGCTCTTCGGGCGCCCTTTTCACCACCTGGGAAAGGAGAGGTGTTTTGGCGCTCCTTTCCCAGGTGGCAAAAGGGAGGATCGGGGCCGACGTGTCTGGCAGCCTTGGCTTCGATCCTCTGTTTTCTGGGGTGGGCCAGGGCTGCCCATCTGCATCCCCCCTAAATGAAAAAGAAAAGTTGGTAGCATGAGCTTTTGTAGACTTGAGCCTACTTCAGGGGTAGGCAACCTTTCCCCTTTAAGGGCCGAGGGACTTCAGCTCCCAGAAGCCTCAGCCATGTTGGCCAATAGTCCCATGTTGGCCAATAGCTCCTGGGATTCTGGGAGCTGAAGTCCCTCAGCCCTTAAAGGGGACAGGTTGCCTACCCCTGGCCTACTTCCTCAGATGCATAGTGTACTCAGGGTAATAGAATGCAGACCTGCATGATTCCCTTTCCAATTGGGAATCATTCTGTTTCTCCATATTCTGTTCTAATGTTATCCTCTTGTCCTGAATATAGGTTATGAATCAGGACAATAAAATGTAGTGACACACCCAATCCTTTAAGAACAATCCATAGCTTGTCATGATCTATGCAGTCAAAAGCTTTGCTAGAGTCTAAAAAGCACATGCTGATTTTCATCTGGAATTCTCTGGTGCACCCCATTATCCAACATATTTTTGCAATGTGATCCCTAGTGCCTCTTCCTTCTATGAAGACAGCTTGCACCTCTGGAATTTCTTACTCCAAGTATGATAGTAACCATATATGTAGCCAGATGTTTGGCCGCAATCTGGTAGGTCACAGGCATGAAACCGCAGGACCTGAGTGGAGGATAGGGGAGCTTGGAGATGTCTCATCCACAGGGTCACCATGAGTCGAGAGTGACTTGAGGGCAAATAACAATAACAAAACAAGAATATTGTAGTAGTCTTTGCTGTAGAACAGGGGTAGGCAACCTAAGGCCCGGGGGCCAGATGCGGCCCCCCAAGGCCTTTGGACCGGCCCCAGTCTAGATAAAAACAAACCTCAGAAAACTGAGTGGTGGGAATAGATTTAGAAATCCAAACTAGAAGTGGCAGTGGAAGTCAATTTTTAATTTCATACAAACTCTTGATTTTGCTTTAGTTTTAAGGCAACATTGCCACTTCTGGAAGCTTTTACTGTTGTGTGCCTTCAAGTCATTTCCACTTTATGAAGACCTTAAGACCTGTCATGAGGTTTTCTTTGCAAGTTTTGTTCAGGGAAGATTTACTATCACCTTCTTCTGATGCTGAGATGTCACCCAGTGGGCTTCCCTGGCCAAGTGGAAATTCAAACTTTGATCTCCTAGAATCCTAGTTCAACACTTAAACCACTATGCTAACTCTTGTAGGAACATAAATATCCATTTTTTCTACCCCAACAAGTGAGGCCTTTGAGCAGAAGGAGCTCAGGGACCACACAAAAGACCCTGGTGACAACATGCAAGCAGTAAACTGCAAAATGTGACTCTAATGGCTCTGACCTAATGGTAGGGCTAGGCCTGATCTTTACATAACTAAATGTTGGCAACAGAGATTTTTTTAAACTGACCATCAAGAAAGCAGTGCAGGGTTGTTCCTGTGTGAAGTGGGAGCTACAGCAAATCTCTCATGGGTCCTCTGATAGTGGGCCCTGGTAGGTTTATCTGGCTATGATATGATCACATCAAGCAATACTGAGCAGTTGTGTAAAGATGTAACCAGACACATACTGTTGACATGAATACACAAAACTCCATTATATTTAAAATGTGGCACACAGACACTGACATTTCTTTAAAAGCCTAAGTGGCCTTCTGATACAATTGGGGCAAAAAACTCCAATTTCTTTAATATCTTTTTCTTTAAAAAAAAATCCATTAAAAAAGCAGAACAGAACCTTGAAAACAGTAATTATGCCAGGACATAAAACAGAATGGGGTGAGGGGAAAACTGGACTTTTTAACAGGTGCCTTTCAGTCCTTTGTTATTAATGCAGCCCCCACTGACACTATCTGTGAAAAGCTTTTTGTTTTGTGTGAACTGCCAAGGCCATTTTACTAGATAATGGTGTTAAGCGTCTCTTGATGATATTTCAGATGTCCTTGCTTTCTGTTATTGTGGCCATAAGGAAGCAGCTATATATCCATTCTCAAAAGCTCTAAAATTGATTTGTTGCATAATCTAGGAACCTGGGAATTAAAACTATATGAGCCAGGCTCTTTTTTGGTGAGCAAAATATCACATTATTTCCCCCTTCTTTTTTGATCTCTTCCTTTTCACCTTTCTTTATGCACCTCTGCTTTTTCAGGAACTCGAGGCAATGCACATAAAAAACAATACACAATAAAACACTATTTTAAAGGTCTCTCTAGAGAGATAATAATGCCTTCGTTATTTTAATTATTTTCCACACTGATTAATAATGTATAATAATAATAATAATAATAATAATAATAATAAATGGAGATCCAGCATCCTTTGCAAAGTATCTCCAGTAGGAAGGTCACAGTTTTGAATAACTATTTGGATTTTGCCCAGATCATTAACTGAACAAGACCTTTTGGCTTTATTTTTTATTATATATAGCATCTGTATAATAATTATATTTTCTCATTGTCAAAGATGAAGCTAGCTCAAAGCCTTAACAGTCTGAGCAAGTAATCTTAGCAAGATAACTTTGGGAAATTAACAAAAACAAGTAAGAGTTGATTAAATTCTATAGTTTCTCATTTTGAGGTGAGAAAAGCAAGAGATCTACAGAGTGGTTGCTGTCACCTTCTGGTGTAGAGGTTGTGTGCGTGTGTATGTTTGTGCACACACTTTCAAGCCACCTGTTGATTTATGGTATCCCCATTAATTTCATAGGATTTTCTTAGGCAATATAGCCTAGAGCAGGAGTAGGCAACCTTTTTGAGCTGGGGCCCGGGTTGCTGTCCCTCAGACAATTGGGGGGCCGAAGCACCAAAAATAAATAAATAAATAAATAAAATAAAAAATAAATAAAAAAATAAGCATGCACACTCTCTCAGCCCCAGAAAAGCCATGACAAAACCCCTGTGGAGATTTTGCCAAGAAAACCCCAAGAACAAGTAATAGCAACAATAATCAATATCATCAGGGCGGTGGCTGGTGGCCGCGGAGGGCGGAGGCGGCAGGACTGGCCTGGGGCCAGTCCAAAGACCTCAGGGGGGCGCATCCAGCCCCCGGGCCTTAGGTTGCCTACCCCTGCTTTAGCCAGTTTCTTTTTAGGTTGCAATTGTTTCAATCTATTGCTGGATGTTGTCTTGTGAAAACATCATCCAGAGGGGAAAATACATTAAGTAAGCAAAAGGAAGAAAACTAATCAATACATTTACAGCAGACTTCTGGCATACATTATACAGCCAGCCATGCATACCTTGTGAATGAGATGGAAGAATTACAGCTTTTTATATGTGGAAGTTCTAGGGTGCCACCCTGTGGCTGCAAAAAAAGATATATTACTTGTCAGTAGCAAAAACTACCGGTAAATGTCTTGTGGCACCTGAAATTTTTACCTGGCTTAAGTGTTTGTGGACTCCAACAATATATCTTGCCTGAATTCATCAGAGTTATATGGAATAATGTTTTAGGATACATAACATTGGCTCATACGCTACATCACCTATTCAGTTAACAAATGCTATTGACTGCGCTGCAGATGCTCTCATTTAATTAAAGTATCACTGTTTATACTTTATGTGTTTTAACTGTATTGAATTTTAACTTTTTTACATGCAAGATTTTTATGCTATTTATTTTATGTAGTACTTTTATATTGTTGCTCTTACATGTTGTATTTCATCACTTTTGTTTGCGAACAGCCTATGGTCTAAGCATAATGAATGAATGAATGAATGAATACAACGCTGAACTGATAATGGCAACTCATATTTAGTGTTTCAGCTCCAAAGAATTCCAATTTGAGTTCTGAGTTTATTGATTATCTTCAGATATTTGCACATGTGCATCACCTACCCGCATCATGGCAACATCACATATAAAATATGGAGTCTTTTCAGACCTGCTTGTCCTGATGTAATGAATCCCACATGCCTCTCTCTTTGTCTATCACATATGTTTTGTTTACAACAATCAGTATTTAAGCACATACAATGACAGTAAAGTTTATATTGTGAGTGGTTTGTGCCAAGGTCACCGAATGGGTGACTTGCCCAAGGTCACCGAATGGGTTTCCATGGCTGAGCAAGGAATCAATCCCTGATCTCCAGAGTTATAGCCCAGCATTCAAATCACTACACCACACTGGCACTGCAATTTAGATATATAATCACAATTTTTTAAAAAAAATTGCAATTGATTATAAATTGATTTCCTGTGTACAGATATTCAGTGTTTATACATATATATAGTCACAATGCCTGTACACATACAATCAATTTGTGTACCTGTACTATATGATACAGTATTTTAATTGTAAGCTGCCCCGATTGCTTGACAGTCGGGTGGGGTATAAATAAATTTTATTATTATTATTATTATTATTATAATAAATTTTTATTTATAACCCGCCCCTCTGCGCGGCAATCGGGGCGGGGTACAGCAATATTAAAATAGAACAAAGTTAAAAACATTCCATCATCCCATATTATTATTATTATTATTATTATTATTATTATTATTATTATTTCATAAAAAATCTGTACACATTTTAATAAACTATATTAAAGTCTGGTTGAATGACATGTGGGATCATTACATATTCAGGGATACAAATCTACTATTGTTGCACTGCACCTGAAATCTCAGTAATGCTAGCTATTAAATTGGGCCACTCCACAAATCACAGCATAGATGTTCCATTTTACTACCATGCAAATGTTACTGAAACGTTAATTCTTGTAGCATGTTTAGGCAATTCAATGCTCCTCCACACAATAGACCCCAATTGCCAATGGCTGGCATGGAAGATAATGGCTAAGACACTAGTCTAGGGAAGGCCATAGTGACTGCTTGAATCAAGACAATTTAAGGGGAATATCATCATAGGACTCATTGCTGGGAAGTTATATTTGTATGCAGATGATGAACTACATTGCCTTTCAAGTACAAACATGGGCATAATTGACTTGGGATATTTCATGGGGAGGAGTTAAGACTACATGAAGCAGGCTTCAGTCAAACACTCAGAGACATCACATGCATCTATCCTTTCCAAGCATTTGGCACAGGATATACTTCAACAATAAAATCACCATTTAGCTTTCTGATACACACTACAATCAATCAAAGGACCAGGTTTCCAACCCAACTGCCTAGATCGGATCTCCAAGTCCAAAAGAAACAAGGGTGACATGGCAAAAGTGTCAAGGTGCTAACATGTAGGCAGCATTACAATTGCTGAAGAACTGCACAATTGCTGAAGACTTTTAAGCTACTTTAAATCCCACTGAAGCTGGGTAACATTTAAGTAGGTTGCCTGCTTGCAAATCTACAGGCAGGTAATAATGTTATTAGGACCAATTACAATTACACCGCCGTTTGCAAAATTGACTAAATGCATTAAGCCATGAGGGGTATAGTTAAACTCAGCTCCACAACAGAAAGTGCAGATTTAAGAGTCATTAATGACATTTTGCAAAGTCTGTGAAGATGGAGGCAAAATGGTGGGTCCCCAGTTTTGAAAATAAAAGGCTGATAGCAGCTCAAACAGCTATCACTTGTCTTAGGTGAACCACACAGCTTCTTAGGCATCATAGAGTACTGTACTCCATAGATTTTTTTTTCTTCCTGTAGACTCAACAGTTACTGTCATTCCTGTAATTGCATGCCTTCTGTAACATCCCAAGGCTTTTGTTTGTATGTGAGATCCTTAAACCTGTCCACAATTAAAATGGAGAAGGAACGAGAAAGGAGGAAGAGAAGGAAAGGAAGGATTTAAAAAAATAGAGAGAAAAGAATTGAGGAAATGAATATGAAAAGATAGCCTATACAGAGCAAAGACAGGAACAGGTTTAAAAAATGGGAGAGAAACATATAGATAATTTTGATGAAATATGATTTTGCTTTATTTCATTTGTTAATAAATAAAACTTGGACATCTACTAAAACATCACTTAAAATACTGCAAAGACATCCTAGCTGACCCTAGGACTACAAAGACATAAGTAAATGTAATATTTGTTGTTGCTGTGTGCCTTCAGGTGCTAAGGGATTTTTCATGGGGTTTTCTTGGCAAGATTTCATCAGAGGAGGTTTGCCATTGCCTTCCTCTCAGGTTGAGAGCATATCACTTGCCCAAAGTCATCCAATGGGTTTCATGGCCAAGCAGGTAATTGAACCCTGGTCTCAAGAGTCATCCAACACTCAAACCACATTGGCTCCTAAATGTAATATATGTAACTCAAAAGACCTATTATTTGTATACTTCAGTAATAATGGCAATGATGCTTCTGTTTTTCTCTCTCTTAAATTGATGAGTGTAGCATACTATGAAATGTGAATTTTGTTGTTTATTTTCATTTTTTGTTTTTGTTATCATGTTGCTTTTTTATTGTTAGGTGTACATTAAAATAGCATTTTAAAAATAGGAAAAGGAAGGATTTTTTAAAGAGGATAATTCAGGAAATGATGAAGGGGATAATGAAAAGATACCCTATCCAGAGCAGAGGAAGGAATAAGACTGAATTACTCATGGGCTCTTCCCCCTGCTCCTGTGAACTTAGGGCCTTTGCAGACTGCTAGAAATAGTGCAAATTGAGTCCACTTTAACTGGCCTGGCTCAGTGCTAGGGAATCATGGGAATTGTGTGTGTATATATATATATATATATAGAGAGAGAGAGAGAGAGAGAGATTGAGCCTTCTCTGTCAGAGAGCTCTGGTGCCACAATAAACTACAGTTCCCATGATTCCCTAGCACTGAGTCAGGGCAGTTAAAGTGGACTCAATTTGCACTATTTCTGGCAGTCTGCAAAGGCTCTTAGTGAATCATTCCTATCAGAGCAATTGTAGGAGCAACCCCCCCCCCCCAAAAAATATTTCCCTGCCACTGCAGGGAAATATAAAATATATCAGTCTAAAATGCAGGTTCAGCAGATTTGGCATTTGTTTAAGTAAACCTGTTTTATGTAGAAGGAATTCAAATATATGTGCTTATTTTATTTTTAAGGCTTTGTTTTGTTTTGTGTTTTGCTTTCTTGCTGGAAACTTTCCACCTGCCCAAAGCAAATACATCCCCTCCCATAAAAGGCTCTATTCCTTTGCAGCTGACTTGTAATGTTGCAATGTGCGAGCCGAAGGATCAGTGGCCTTGATCCATCTCGGCATCCAGTAGTGAGGGAGCCAATCAGAACGCCCAGGATAGTGCTTCTCAAAAATCTGGCGGTAGTAATAACCTTCTTTTGTTTTTGGAGGGTTGAAGGGAAATTTCTCTGCTGCCTTCTCCAAGAGGAAATCATCAACCTACAGGCAGGGGGAAAAAAAGGGAGGGGGAATGTAAGCCATGGGAACCATGCCATACATTACTTAGCATTGTAAGACCTGCAAGCAGGAATACAGCCAATGAAATTTCCTTTTAAAAGACAGTAGATCTGGAACTCTGGGGACAAATTTGTTCATATATCACTTAAGAGCACTCCACATTTCAAGAAATTCTAGTTCACACAATACCCGAAGAATTACATAGTCAACATTGGGGGGTTGCAGACTGCCAGAAATAGTGCAAATTGAGTCCACTTTTAGGGTTAGGGTTAGTGCTAGGGAATCATGGGAATTGTGTTGTTTTTTTCTGAGACATTGAGCTTTCTCTGTCAGAGAGCTCTGGTGCCACAATAAAATACAGTTCCCAAGATACCCTAACCCTAACCCTAACCCTAAAAGTGGACTCAATTTGCACTATTTCTGGCAGTCTGCAACCCCCCATTGTCTTCCTATGTTAGTGCATGTCCTCTCACCAAAATTGCAGCCAAACACACATTTTTGTTGACTTCAGTCAGTCTAGAAATTCTGTGTACAACTTTGTACATATTTCCAGCAGCTCACCCACTTCTCAAACTTTAAATGACAGGTACTAAATACTACATGAGCACCCCAAGATTCTTTTTGTAGTCTTTGACCTCTCCAGATTTTTTTTTCATCTCCCCTCACTTCACCCCACCCCCCCAACACACACACACACACACACACACACACACACAAAAGCAAACTGATTCCTGGAGTGGCATTGCATTGTTTAACAGTCACAGAAAATCCTTCTGTTTCTAACATCAAAAATACCAAGACTTCTGGCCACTTCTTGTTTGGTAATTCCAGTCTTGGGATGTATGAGTGTGTGGAACAATTATTGGCAGGTGATGTGGCTCTGGAAAATCTTGGGGCCAAAACTGGCCTCTAGACCTGTTGCAATTGCCCATCCTGCTTTAAATCATGTCAAGCCACTTGGGGGCCTATTTTGTGAGAAAGGCAGTCCATAAATCAAATCAATAAATAAAATAATAACCTGCTTAACTTAAACCTGATCTGGGGGCCACTGATTCCCTCATATGTTCTGGTCTATAATTCCCATCTGTCCTGCTCAGAATGGTCAGTGGTAAAGAATTATGGGATTTGTAGACCAAAGCAGCAAGAGTGATTTAAATGGTCCTTTCCCTATCACATTTGCAGTCTCATCTAAGATTTTCCCCATGATGCAGCCTATTCAAACTGCATGTCAGAAAATTTCTTTGTGTGCAGCTTTCATATTTTCTTTTTTAAACACACTATTATTCAGTAGCCTCAAATAACTGAAACATGACTAAATGAAGAAGAGATTTTTTTGAGTCATAGGAAATTTCAGAGTAATTTCAGTTCTCTTTCTCCAGCTTCAAACTGCAGCCAGGAGCTGCTTCTGTCCCACTTCCTCCCTCTAGTCAATAAACAACCATGGCACTACCTCCAACTCTTGCATGTGCATGGAGTATTTGTAGTCTACCCATATGGTGTAAGATTACATCTAAGGCAAGCCATCTTTCTTTAGCCTGGTAACTTCCAGATGTGTTGAGATTACAGCTCCTATCACTCTAGAAAGGAGTGAATTTTAGTTGACCCCATCCAAGGGCACCATGATGAAGAAGACTGCTGTAAGCCATTAGCAGAGAAGAGTAAGAAAGCTTGCTGTTGTAGCCCCCTCTGTAACCCAAGATGTACATGTGAGAGAACTGGGTGGAAGGAACCTTATTCTTAATCTGAGAATGAGCATTGTGGGCTTTTAACTTGTTATACATGTTACACCGAGAAAGAAAATAAAATGTTAACATGCAGTAGAGCACCTGAACATCAATGTAGTCTTGCAGTATTGAGAACCATGATTTCTTGATAGATGTTAAGCCATCACTGAAGGCTTCTTTTGGTCTCCAGAGTATTTCTTTAGGCAATAAGTTGGTATCTTCAAAGGCCTCTCTTAAGAGATGTTTTTCAATGCCACTCTGTTAAAAGATAATCACAAGCCATCAGCCACTAGAGCCTAACAGTTTCAAATTTATCTTCTTAAACAAGAAATGCAGTCCTTTCAATAACACTTCAACTAAGCATAGAGCAGTTCAAGAATGAAATTTGCTCTAAAGTCAAAGTCAATCATATGGTGTTCTGTATTAGGTAATTAGGCTTGAATTCTAAGTATATTTTCTCACTAGCATTTGACAGTCAATGGCCCCCATCATGAAGGAATGAATCTAATAATAATCACAACCAAAGGAGGCAAGCTTAGGCTGTATCTGCACTGCATAAATAATCTGGTTTGACACCACTTTAGCTGCCATAGCTCTCGTGCCACAGCAAATTACAATTCACAGAATTCCATACCATTTAGTATAACAGTTAAACTGGTGTCAAACCAGATTATTTCTGCAGTGTGGATGCAGCCTTCAACTTCTTTCTAGGAAAGAAGGAAGTCAGAAGGATTTACTTTTGAGTAAACCTGTAGACTGCACTTCAATTCTAGTTTGACAACTACCGTAAGTAGTATGTTTCTTACCTTAGGTATTCTGAGTTCTGCTGGCAAGGAAAGATAATAAGCAGTAAACTGGTGATCTAAAAATGGAACTCTCAGTTCAAGACTGAAAAAAGAAATAACATTTAAAGAAATAAAAATTTGTGTACCCACACAACACACTTATTACAACACTCTACAGCTGCTAATAGAAATCACACATGGCTGTAACTGCAGTGTAATATTCTGGCTTGTATAAAATTGATCTATACAGATTACATTGCTTTCACCAGTGTGTATCTTAGATCAGGGTAGTGAGTCTGTTGCCTTCCAGAAGTTGGTGGGCTGCACCTCCCATCAGCCTCAGCCAGTATGCCCAATAATCAGCAAAAACTAGACTCCAGGATCTGGAAGGTCAGAGGTTCTCCATCCCTATTGTGGAAGTTCTGGTTCCATGCACTGAACAACCACTCTTCATTCATCTGCCACAAAGATACTCCCCTCATTTGCAGTACAGCCATTAAATTGACACTGAAGAACTAATTCTAATTTAAACTTAAAACATCAGTTCTGCTTAAATGAGTGGAGCCAGTTTGTTACTGTTTCTGTTATGTATCTTCATGTTGATTTTGACTTATGGTGATCCTATCTTAGGATCTTCTTGGCAAGATCTATTCATAAGAGGTTTGCCATTACCTTCTTCTGAATACAGCCTACAGCTCCTAGGGGTCTCCCATCCAAGTACTAACCAACTCTGACCATGCCTAGCTTCCAAGATCTTGTCTAATCTTGTGCCTTCAGGGTATTTAAGCAGAGAGAGAATTTACTGCCAGGTTTAAAAGGTCTCACCTAAGCCCCAAACAGTCCAGGGGACCTCAAAACATGGTGAAAATGCCCCGTGTATAGAGGCTGTACAGGAGAATTTTGGTATTTTTTAAAATCACCTATACAAAGGGGAGAGGACCGAGGCCTAAAAGATTGCACAATTTAGCACATCCCTAATTTTAAAATGAGAGAAGGCTACTGATTTCATATCTGAATTCATAAATAACAATGCTTCATGTTCACTAACATCTAAAGATCTACAGTTGAACCCTACCCATGGGCAGCAGTTGTCCTGTCAGCACGGAGAACATCAAACAGGTAGAGTTCCCTGAGAAGCCTCTCACTCTCCTCGGCTGCTTCTTCAGCAGTGGGTGCCTGCAAGCAAGGCAACATAAAGGCAGCAATTAATGTCATGCATAAGTACTTGTGCAACTAATATGCTCAATTCCATTGCAAGCCAGAGAAATAAACATGTCTTGGGAGGTGGGAAGAAGAAGCTCACTGGTCTTCTGTTTTTTGGCAAGGATTATCATCACTTTGCATATTTACCTTATGAAAATAGATATATCCTTGTGTCAGCTCATCTGAACCTTCTCCTGAGAAAATGACTGCACTGTCTGTTTTTTTCCTGATGTACTGGGAAACCAGATACATACCTATAGCAGAGACACAATTTCCAAAAATATTTTATGGTTATACTGACACTGAGTGATATTAAAAAGGGAAGCAGGAAGAAAGAGAACTGGAAATGGTCCCTTTCATAGCTTTATACTGAGATTATACATTTCATTTCATCTTGCAAGAAATATACCTGATATATGTTATATATCAATATATTGCAGTGTAGGAGTACATGTGCTTAGATTCCAATAGACCCTAAAGCAATGGTCCTTAACTTTCATCTTTCAGAGATTGCCAAAGATTAGGATTTCTGGGAACTGATGTCAATTCCCATATGGGGGACCAACAGGTTGAACCATTGCCCTAAAGCAAAGAGAAAGAACTCATTCAACCAGGGGCCCCAGAACTGTTTTTAAGGTAGGGAGGCACAAGACTGGCAGGTAGGCTATTAAAAATTTTACTTTCTTGTATGCATACATTTCCAAATCAGTGAAAACACAGATTATAGAGACTAATAATAATAGCACAGGTTAAAACAATTAACAATGCTACTACCACAAAGACACTGACAAAAAAAATAAATTACATACTATAAAATTGTTCAAAGCAGAAAATTAATACATCAAGAATAGGAAAATAATTATGTGAATTTCAATATCACAATAAACAAGGACATTTTTATTAGTATTTTCTTGGGGGCTCAGCTGCACAGACTTGGTGGCCATGGTCCTTGGTGCCCTATTCACTTCAGGGGGACTCAGTGTCACTAGCCTAGCTTTAGAGGCTCAAGATCCCACCATCACCATTATAGGGTCCATGCCTTTAACATTTTCACAAGAGGAAGAGAGAGTATCTTTAATTTCCACTAATCAGCATGCTTCCTTGCTCTCAGCTGCAGCCTCACAAAGCTTCAGTGGTCACAAAAGGGAAGGGGAAGCAGTTTCTGGGATATAGGCCCAGGGATAACATGTTTTGGATATGGTAATCCCTTCTTATCTATAAAAGAAACTGTTCTGGCAATATGGCATAAACCCAAGCAATCTGCTACTTTGAGTTTCAAGTTCTACATCTGATAAGCAAGTCCATGTTTAATTTAAGTTTTGGAACTTCTGTGAATTTCATTAAAAACATTGTAGAGGCACCACAGGAAACTACCGTAAACTAAGTCAAACCACAATGACAATTGAAATCTAAAACATCCAGAAGAGACCAAGTGATGTGGAAGATTGATCTAAACTAACTGGCAGATCGTCTTCTGAGTTTTAGCAAGAATCTCTCTAAAACCTACTTGGAGATATCAAAGTGAATCTGTGACCTGTGTGCAAACAATGTGCAATACCACTAAACTATGGCCTTCCCATTAAGGTTGATTGATACAAGACTATGAATATTTGGACTGTCAAGGGGGCTTATAGCACTATGAAGACGATATCACCCATTCAGCTTAACTCTAGTCAATTCATTTGCACAATTATCTGAATAGTGAGAGATTTTATTTCCTTTTCATTTGAATTTATATGTTTCCTCAGACAGCTAGCAATGAATGTATAGGGGGTTGCAGACTGCCAGAAATAGTGCAAATTGAGTCCACTTTTAGGGTTAGGGTTAGTGCTAGGGAATCATGGGAATTGTTCTGTTTTTTTTCTGAGACATTGAGCCTTCTCTGTCAGAGAGCTCTGGTGCCACAATAAAATACAGTTCCCATGATTCCCTAACCCTAACCCTAACCCTAAAAGTGGACTCAATTTGCACTATTTCTGGCAGTCTGCAACCCCCATGTCTGGAGGGGATCGGAAATGGGGTAAGCTGAAGGATCTGCCTATGCAGAATAATAGTAAACGGCCAGGCATCTGCTCCATGGTATCTAGCCAGATGCAAGACAGGAAGAGATCTGTTAAGTAGACATTCTCAAATATTCCTATGCTTGTAGAAAGCAACAACATAAAACTAAATGCAAACTTGCAGTCAAGGTAACAGGACAGGCGGGGTTCGCCCAAGATATTTTGCTGCCTGAAACAAAGGACAAATGGATGCACCTTGATGTACCCTTCCAGTCCAAGTACAGACGCTGGCTGGGACTGGCAGATGAAATTACTTCACCACTGACAATGGGATAGCAGGCAGCAGACTCATCATGGGAAACATACAAGATAGGCTGTGGGGAACACGGTGTTGTCTTCTGAGAGAGAGAAATGGTCACAAAGCTCAGGAAGAACAGCTGAGGCTGCCAGTGCTGCCCAACAGTATCTGCCACCAGCTGCTTCATTTCACTTTACAGCAGGCCCCAATAGGACCAATGTTGCAACACTTCCTTGACAGGTGGATAAGACAGATGAAGTTCTGGAAGTATTAACGTGTTTTGTGCTGTTCTTAATCTGTGTACAGTATACTGTAGAAACACTAGAATGTAAAATCTGAGTAGGTGATCCGACTAAAAACCTTATCACACGGGGTCCAAGCAGTCGCATCCCCGTCCCATTGCGCTTCCTTCAGGTCGCGGGAAATGTAATTCCCATTTCGACCAGGAAGCCAAAAGTCGCGGGATGATACAGGGATGCGACAGGGATGGGCGGGGTTTCCCTGCGACGTTGTGTGATCGAACGGGGTAAGGAAGCGCGATGGGACGGGGATGCGACCGGGGTGCGACGGGGATGGGCGGGGTTTCCCTGCGACATCGTTTGATCGCACGGGTAAGGGAAGCGCGATGGGACGGGGATGCCATGGGGATGGGACTGCTTTAGACCCCCGTGTGATAAGGTCCTAAGAGGATTTATGTATTGAAGAGAACTTTTGCACATTGCTAAAAACAAAAACAAAACCTTATAATTACCACCAAATCTCAAAAACCACTTGTTTGTATGTATGTATTAAAAAGCTATTCTGCCAAAAGAAATGTCTCGCTCTATCCTGTAACAATAAAAAGTGGGACATAGTTACTGCTGGACTGGCAGCTGGGGGAAAGGAGAGTTCAAGTGGATTCAATGAATTGCATGTATATTCTGTGTGAAGATATTCATCCAGACTTTATAGATTATCTTTCAACTTGCACTATTTTTAAGATTTGCAATTTCTTTCAAAGTAGCATTAATCTTACCCACTGAAGCCCGCACAGTGGTGATATCATATGTTTCCAAGGAAAATATAACATCTTCAAGGGCTTGAATGCCTTCTTCAGAATTAAAAATGACCTCGTGATGTTCACTTCCAATGTGAGCTGCTACCTGTTGATGACAACCAATGTTTAAATGTGGTATAAAGTCATTAAACTGAATTAACTTCAAAACTAAATGTTTATCTGTAATGAACCCTTGTTCACTACTGTTAGCCAAAGCAGTGAATTTTCTTATCTATGGGGTGTGGGGGGGGGGACTTTACAAAATTAAATTCTGTTCCAAAATAGTCCAAAGAAAAGTTGAATTGTTCAATTAATTCAGTTAATGACTGTTTTACAACTTAGAAACAAACTAGAACTGTCATGGTATGAAGGCTACAAGAATTAAGAATAATAAGAGGAGCCTTGGTGTGGATCAGACCAGAAGGTACATTTTTTTTCAACATCATGTTTCCCTTATTGGCCAACTAGATAACCCTGAGAGCGCCCGTGTTGGGCCATGAAGACACTCATCCTACAACTAGTGTTTGGTGGAAAACAGCTTCTGATCGTGGAGCCATTTATAGAGAATAGATCTATCAAGGGATTCCATTAATGGATCTAATCTGCTTTTAAAACTCAGCTAGGGACTATCACAACATCATGTAGCAGCACATTTTATAGATTAGGATTATGTACTGTCTGAAAAAAATGCTCTGTCTTGTCCTGAATTAAGTGGCACTTACTTTTATAGGCTTGCTCTGTTCCTAGTTACTAAAAGTGGTGTCCTAGCTTGTGTGATTTCAGCTAGTGGACATGTATTTCCCACCCTATCCTGGTAACCTTGAGGACCAGGACTTTGCTTAACTACACACTCTCAGACACACAAAACATGGATTGCATTCCATGTCCATTAGTGTTCTGTCTTGATAACCTTACATCTTAGAAAATTGATAATACCCTTACATCTTAGAAAAATACTGAAGCCGAGATTCTATATACCTTTAGTATTGCAGAAACATGCAGAAGTACAGTTAAGCTAGATCTCACACACAGCTTGACAATGTGCTAACAGCAATTGTGCTGACAGCAACAACTAACTGCACAACGGGCACAGGGCCCGCAGCTCACTCACTGCACAATGGTGAAATAGCTTCCAACCCACCAAGCAAAAAGTGTCAGGAAGGTTGTGTGTTTGCTTGGAGTACAACAAGCTGCACTAGGGACAACAAATAGGCAACCTCCGAGAAACTGTGTGTGCAACTATTTTTATACTAGAATAGTGCCCTAACAAAATGCTAGTCTGAATGTGTGGCTTCTAAGTCAAAATATACTGTACCTTTCTTGCAGCAAGCAAGTCAGGACTATCTTCCATTCCAATAGCAAAGGTCTGCAAGGGGTAGGAAATCTTCTGTTCTTTCATCAGTTTGATAAGCATTGCAGCAACCAAGCTAGAATCCAAGCCACCTATTAAATGATCACCATTTGTTACATCTTTTAGGCAACTAGCTCTTCCTATTTAAAATTACACTTAGCTGTTAAAATGAATGCACAGGCAATAACAAAAGACCTGCTTTTTTTGGTCAAGTATATGAATTGTGGCAGGAGCATTTATCATGCTTTAATGTGCATTACAATTCAGCGTTTAAATCTTTACAGATGTACAGTAAAAATGTTGAAACTGCTTTCCTATTGGGGTTTGGAAAAGCTATTTTTTCAGCATACAACTCCCCAAATCCCTCAACCAGCATGGTTACCTCTGTACTGATCACCAAAAGCAAAGTAGGCAACACATGGCATCCCTTTAACCTTTTTTGTTTTGTTACCATGCCACTGAAAACTACCCGACAATAAACAACCTCAAATGTCCTCTAAAAACAAAAGGAGCACAGGAAGCACATTGCTTGTTTTAAGCAAAACAAATGGCCCTGGAAGTTCAATTCTCCTTTAAAACAAAGTGTATCTGTCTGGCCAGCTGGATGCATGTGTTAATCATGTCAATACATATTTATGTCCTGTCTTATAAGGAACAGGAACATATGTTACACAGTTCTTCTTATCACTAGGTATTGAAAAGTGGACTTTTGGGGACTATCAAAGATGGAGACATGGGTGTGAAATCTGTAAAGTCATGCAAGTGTCTGGTGGCAACCTTATATAAAGGCCCAACAAGAACATGGAGGTACAGCTTTTCCTTGCTGGAAAATCTGTCTCTGGCCTGAAGTATAGATCTAGTTGGTAAACTGCATGAGAAGCATGACTTGGCTTCACTTATACTGTTAGCTATAGCTTGCATAAGAAACTCCACTTTTCTATACTTGCATTTTGTTATATGGGCATAGGAGATATAGTTGTATAACCACCAGGTACTGATATGACAGGACATAAATGTGTGTTGACATGATTAAGACGTGCATGGTGCTTCATGTTGCTACTTATAACTTTGTATATACACTTGTCCCTCCACATTCGCTAGGATTAGGGGCACTGGACCCCTGTGAATGTGGAAAAAATATAAATAACAAAAACACTATGTTTTTACCTGACAGAACACTTCTCTAGGAATCTCTAGGTCTTCCAGTGCAACTCTGTGGTCAACATCTGCCAGACATTGACCACAGAATTGCACTGGAGGATCTACAAATGCCTAGTGGAGGAATCTCTAGGAATCTCTAGGTTCTTCAGTGCGACTTTTGGTTAAAGTTGACCATAGAGTTGCTCTGGAGGACCTAGATATTCCTAGAGAGAACGTATTAATAAAATCCATGAATAATCAAATCCGCAAAAGTCAAAGCTGAAAATATGGAGGGACGAGTGTATAACTTTTTGCAAGTAATTTTATATATGAAAACTTTTCTATGTGAAGGAACTATATACATTGGTTGAGGGGTGTCTCTGCTACTTTAAAAATGTGTATCGATACTCTAGGCCAGGGGTTGGTAACCTACGGCCCGTGGGCCGGGGCCAGCCCTCCAAGGAATTTGGACCGGCCCCCGCCAACCCCTGCCATGCGTGTCGCAGCTGCCATTTTGTTTTCCAAAATGGTTCCCACAATTCATTTGCGTATGCGCAGTACTCCTGCACATGCGCGAACGAGCCGCAGCCGCCATTTTGTAAAAAACAAAATGGCTGCCGTGACTCATTTGTGCATGCGCCGAGTACTGCACATGCGCAAATGAGTCGTGGCCGCCATTTTGTTTTCCAAAATGGTGGCCGCGACTCGCTCGCGCATGCGCAGTACTCCGGAAGTACTGCACATGCGCGAGCAAGCGTGCACGCCGCCATTTCCCACCACCACCATCGGCCCACGGAAGACCAGGGGATCCCCAGACCGGCCCCAGGTAAAGGGAACTTGCCGACCCCTGCTCTAGGCCATCACAGCACTGTCCAGGATTGATTGTCCAGATGAGAATGGGAGACCTAACTTGTCACAGCAAATGTTCAATTAATAAAATGACAACAGGCTGACAGCAAGCTCTCAGAGAACCCTGCTCTGAGGCAGAATCTGCTATAGGCTGCAATACAAGGGGGCTGTACTTCTATTTGATAATTCAACAAAAAGAAGTTTCGCTTCTAAGAACATTACAGAGCTCCTAGAAACCATAAACATATCTTGTCTTGCAACCAATCTCCAGCTGCTGCAATCCAGCCCAACCTGACAAACAGGAATGTGTGAGTTTGACTCAGCCTGACTGAGACCATTGCAGCAATGATTCCTCCCCAGCTCAATGCAGCAATGAGTGAGCAATGATTCCTCCCCAGCTCAACTCTAATACAGGAGAAATCATTTCCTGGTGTCGTTTATGTTGCAAAATGGAAATCCTTCCTCTCTATCTTCCTCTTCCAGATATTTTTCAACCTCTAATTCCTAGCCTGCACAGCCAGCAAAAGGGATGATGGAAGTTGTAACCAAACAATATTTGGAAGGCTACGTGTTCCCCATCCCTGATACAGCAGAAACATCAGACCCAGTTGTATCACAGTCAGGCATATTCTCTTAGGAACAGTATGCAATCATAAGAATCCACTCTTTTTTACCTGACAAGAGACAGCCAATTCTTCTGTGAGCCATCAGACGCTTTCGAACAGCATTTTCAAACAAAATCCGGATGTTGCTTTTCACTGTTTCAACATCAACACCTTTCAGGAAGGAAAAAATAAATGTATAAAGGACTCATTGAAATAGACTAAATAAGAAAACAACCTTCTTTACCAGAAACCTAACCCATTCTCTAACAACAGCATACAGAATCTCAATATACTGAAGTCTTTAAATGGGGTGGGCAACCCTTGGCCCTAAGGCCTTAAGTGTCCCTTGGCCTAATTTCTGAAGCCCTCTATATGCAATCAGTTCAGGCTACTAGGAAGTGTATTCTGTCCCTCTGTCAATTAACACATTGGATGGGGTGTGCGGGGCAGAAAAAGAGGCAGCTCAAAAAGCAAAAGAAGGGGTAGCACTACCCATATTGAGGCCAGATGGACTCATCCACTGACAATATACACAGTGGTGTAATTCAGCCAGTTCACACTGGTTCACCCCACCAGTTGTTAATACAGTGGGCCCTCCACATCCACTGGGGTTAGGGGCACAGGACTCCCATGAAAGTGGAAAAACTACAAATAAAAAAGACTACTTTTTTCTCCTGAGAGAATACCTCTGCATTTGCAGACTGCCAGAAATAGTGCAAATTGAGTCCACTTTAAGGGTTAGGGAATCATGGGAACTGTATTTTATTGTGGCACCAGCTCTCTGACACAGAATGCTCAATGTCTCAGAAAAAAAAAAAACATAATTCCCATGATTCCCTAGCATTAACCCTAACCCTTAAAGTGCACTCAATTTGCACTATTTCTGGCAGTCTGCAAAGGCCCTAAGTCCTCCAGCACAACTTTTTGGTCAACATCTGGCACAGGTTGACCATGGAATTGCACTGGAGGATCTACAATTGCCTAAAGAATTGTTTTCACTAGGAATCTCGAGGTCCTCCAGCATGATTTTAGGTTAACGTCATGCTGGAAGACCTAGAGATTCCTAGACAGAGCAAATCTCTGAATAATCTGCAAATAATCAAATCTGCAAAAGTTAAAGCCGCAAATGTGGAGGGCCAACTGTACTGTTAAAAGGTGTGGAGGCTGGGGAGGATAAAAGGGGAGCCAGGAGTAGCAAAGGGGTGGAAGATACTGGAGCTGATGGGGAGGATGAAAAGTAAGGGGGGGGTTGCATTTGCAGAAATAATTCAGTTTGACACTTTACTTTAACTGGTATGGCTCCATGCTATGGAATCCTGTGAATTGTAGTTTGTTGTGGCATCCTCTATTCTGGTGCTGCAGCAAACAATTCCCAGAATTCCATAGCATGGAGCCGTGCCAGTTAAAGTAGTATCAAACCAGATCTGCCATGCAGATGCAGCCAAGGTCAGAGAAAAGAGAAGGACTGGATTTTCTGGAGCTGCTGGGCTGAGTCGGGGACATGGACTCATGAAGCACCCCACAATCCTGTGTCACTGCCACCAAAAGCCTGGAGGAAACACTAACCCAGGGGTAGGCAACCTTTCCCCTTTAAGGGCCAAGGGACTTCAGCTCCCAGTAGCCTCAGCCATGTTGGCCAATAGTCCCATGTTGGCCAATAGCTCCTGGGATTCTGGGAGCTGAAGTCCCTCGGCTCTTAAAGGGGAAAGGTTGCCTACCCCTGCACTAACCAGATGCAGAGCTGAAGGCAAAACATTGCCAACTCTTGGCATCCCAGGAGGGAGGCAGCAAACATCCTTGGATAAAGGGAGACTGGCAAGACATGCTAACACATTTTGGAGGAAACAATAGACCTGATTGGTAATTATACACAACTGAATATACAACTCCTAACATATTACTCCCCTCACAAAGGAATGTAATTTTTGACAGCAAAAAGGTTAACTGCCCGTTCTTGAAACAGAAAGAAATCTTGCAGTTAAGTCACTTATACTTTCGAGGTGAATGGAATGTACCTGTCTAACAGGAAGAAATTGGTTTTAGATTCAATGTTACCTGAGGGTAGATTTTGTACTGTACTGTAGGCAGCATGTAAAGGTTCATCTTTAGGGCTATGAAATTTTACTACTTCCACTGATGCAACTTTGCCACTTGGCTTTAAATCCAAAACTTCATAATGTCCCGGAGGGAAAGGGTCCACTTTTGGAGCAAAGGACATGTTGTGTTTCAAATTGATAAGACCTACATCAACAAAAATGCACAAATTGCAGGGAAGGAGTCATTAGTTTTTGCCTGACTGCAATAAAGGACTTTATTATACGGGGGAAATCCCATGCAGGGGGTTGGACTGGATGGCCCTTGTGGTCTCTTCCAACTCTATGATTCTATGATTCTATGATTCTATGCAGAAATGGGATTTTAAATAAAAAAAAACCCTGCAAAAGTGGGTAGATTTTCACACGACAATGTTAAAGTGTACTTAACCCAAATGGAAAGTAGTCAAAAGTCACTTCTTTTTACTTTTGGAAAATCCCGAATGTAAAAAGAAGCAGCTTTTGACTACTTTCGGTTTGGGTTAAGCACACTTTAACATCAATGTATGTGAAAATCTACCCACTTTTGTGGGGTTTCCCCACCTATTAAATCCTGTTTCTGTACAGGATTTCCCTCATGTGATAAGGTCCAAAGTATCTGCTGCTGTAATGCTTGAAACTGCTTTCCCCTAAATCAAAATGTCAACATTGGTCTCCAAACATTAGCCTTGAAATTAGCATCAGATAACAATAGCATTGTAAAGGTCATATGCATAATATATTTAACATGGTTTTAGTAGCAGTTGTGCTTCAAGTGGTGAAAGTCATCAATCTGTCCTAATACATGACTGTCCTCACCTATGTATTTTGCTGGGGTTTTTTACTAGAAGGTAAGCAGGAAATTTATTTGCAAGTCTCAATGCTAAAATAGTCTTCTGAGGAAATACTTCTGTGGGATGGCACAAACTTTGCTCTTACTGTCTAGTGTAATCCTAAAATACATGACAGATATAACCTTGGCTACTAGAAAGGGGGAAAGACCTTAAGGTTTTCAGATTCAAGAACTACCTTTAGATGAGTGCAAAGCTTAACAGGATGAATAGAGAACCTATGGCCCTCCAAACGTGGATAGACACCATTCCCTTCAAAATCAGCCAGCGTAGCCAATTGTCAGGGATGATGGCAGTTAAAGATATATCACATCTATCAGAAATATTGATAACAACAGACAAGTTGAAGATATACTACAAGTCACTGTTGACAGTAGCATAAAGATCAGGTAGATTAAAGACTTGTCAGCTTCTGAAGTCCATAAGGGATTTTTAGTAGGAATATTACACTGTAAGAGGAGATAAAAACCCATGCTCTCTTTTCTCTTTCATTCATTAAAATAGATAACTAAGATCAATTGAACTGGAAGGATCGATCGGCCTTTTCTATTTATTAGATGGGAAAGCAACTGTAGATTACTCATGCTTAGATAATGTCTAAATGCATACCTGCATTTATTTATTTCCAAACAAATACATTGTGACAGATGGAGAATGGGGAATAACAATTGTTTTCTGTAATGGGAGCCCACTGTGCCCATATTAAACTTGAGCAAACTCTCAACTTCCCAAAGAACTAAGCACACCTGTGCTAAATTTGAGCAAGCCCTATAATTTTTTTAATATCACAAAACAGTTTTCTTTTTATAAAAAAAACCTGAAAATTAAAATGCTCACCAGAGGTCACAGAATAATCAATACAAAATTTGCCTTACATTTTTATTTTCCAGAATGGTTTTACTACTGAAAGCTGTCACATCTTGCTCAAAGTAAACTATCAAGGGGGACTTCTACTTCATTCAACACAAACACATTTTAATAAAAATGATTTTTGTCAACATAAAAGAAAGCGAGATATTTCAGAAATAAAATAATAATAATGTGAGGATGCAAGTAAGCCTATTTGCAGGATCAGTTTTGCAATTTTAAATATTCCTATTCCTTGAAGATGATTACAAAGACCTTCAGAGTTTGAGATTACCTTTTGCTTCAGAACATACACCCAAAAATCCATCATCAGTCAGAACCTTAAACAGTGGCCGGACTCCATATGTATCCCTTCCCAGAAACACTTTCCTGTTTGCAGTGTCAAGTAAAATGAAGGCAAATACGCCATCAAGCATAGAAGCTGTTTGCTCGATTCCCCCTCTGTTGTAAAGGTGCAGGATTACTTCTCCATCTACTAAGGTCTGGTAATCAAATCCAAAGTGTTTCTGAAGCTACCAAAAAAAAAAAATTAAAAAATTAACAGAGGAGGAAAATTAGCATTCACAGAAACATTTACATGCTTTAAAAGGGAACAATGGTGCATTAAGACTTGAATGACACAAATTTATTTTGTCAATGAGGGTCTGGAAGATGTGCAGATGCTGTCAAATTCTCTCTAATGTGCAAGGCCACTATTTGAATAAATCAGTGTGAATTAAGGGACTGTTGTTTTGGAATAACTGATCCAAATAACTAGGCTGGGCATAAAATAACTTCCCTGTCATCTTACATGCTTCACAACAATGCTGGAGCTGTATATTCAAAATATTTTGAATGCATAAAGAAACGTGAGGTATTGTGTCAATATTTCTGCAGACAATTTTTCATTGCAAGGTGTTTTCCCAAGCAGATCTGTCAAGTTTTCTGTAAACAATCTCACCTTCCCCAATGCAAAATGGCTAAATCTAATGTTAGCCCCAGCTAGAATTAAATCAATGAAATTAACAGGATTTGTTAATCTCCAGTAAGGTAAATCCCATTGCTTTAAACCTAGTTGGAATTAATGTTAGATTTAATCTCAATCCTCATAATTGAAAATGTCCATAGTGAGGATTGCTCCCAATGGTACTTCCTGTTATTCCTACAATATTCTGCATTTTCTTATGCTGTTAGTCTCAGCAACCATGACTTTCTGCAATGGTGAGGCACCAAATAGATAGAAGGTGAATCCTCAATAGTTTACGTAAATCAAATTTGTATTCCTGTTGATAGGGATCTGACCAACCAAGTATCACAGCCTTAGAAAACTGAGATTGCTGGTATTGTGAGTGCATGTGTTTGAGATTATAAAATATAGATTAGCATGTTCTAGTCTACAATCTGCAATCTGGATCTGTTGGGGTAGATTTTGAACTGTTAACTTTTTTCTAATGTGGCTTCACTAAGGCTGATGTTTTTGTTTTTCAAAGCAGTGGGTTGTTGTTATCATCCCCTTTATTTATTGTCAACATAACATTAAGAGGCTGCATTTGCTTATAATGCACTAGTATACAACAGGTAAAACAGAATTCAGCAAGAACAGGGCTTAGGAAGAAATGTCAATACAGGAATTGCTGGATTGCAACTCCTATCAGATGTAGCCAACTATATCTGTGGTGGGGGATGCTGGGCTATAGTAGGAAGAGAGTACAAATCTCAGCTGCACAGGTGATGGCTATCATGTTGGCCTTCAATTTTGCTGCCTCTTTACTGGGTCTCCATTTTAAGCCCCTTATATGTGTCCCTCTGGAATCAGTGTGGTGTAGCAGTTTGAGCATTGGACTATTACTCTGGAGATCAGGGTTCAAATCCCAGCTCTGCCATAAGAACCCACTGGGTGACCCTGGGCAAGTCATACACTCTCAGCCTCAGAGGATGACAATGGCAATCCCCCTCTGAAGAAACCTGCCAGGAAAACCCTTTGATAGGATCGCCATAAGTCAGAAACGACTTGAAGGGACACCACAATGTGTCCCTCTGCAATTACCTAAGGCCTTGGCTGTTCTGCAGTTGGGTTGCAAGGACCCTAACAGACCCATGAAGCTTTGGGGCAATGATGTATCTATCTGTATACTCAATATTATTAATACTGTTATATCATACAAAGTTGCATAAGATTCTTCACAGATAGAGATGGGGTATCTTTTGTGATGATGGTTGCATTTCTTTCAGGCTAATCTCCTGGGGACCACAAGCCCATGGAGGGTGAGACCAAAGTCACCAGTGAATAGAGTTACCCCTTAGCCACCATTCTTTCCCCATTCTCTCTCTTCTGCCCCCTTCCTCTGCCCCCTCCTCCTACCAGAGATCAGATAGCTTGCAGATAACTTTTGAAAACAGACCATGGGCCATGTATTGTCCAAAAGTGATTTAAAGAAATGACAGGCTAAACATGCAAAGGACTTCACTAGGACAAGAGGGACATGAGGAAAATGTTCCGGAGTGCCATAGCAAGTCCTGGAGAAAGCATTCCTCACAAGAGGTTTGGGGGAAATTTTACCTGCTTGTAGTTATAGATTTCTCCATTGTAACACAGCCACAAGTAGGGAAATTTCTTCACCCGTAGAGGCTGCATTCCGTACAGTTGATCAACAATTGCCAGACGATGGAAGCCAAAACAGCAGTTGGTGAATCCATTGACGTTCTCAAACCGAAAAGCATCTGGGCCCCGGTGTGCTATTTTCATAGCACACAGACACTGAACAGAGAGGCATCCATCACTCCCAAAAAGAGCCCAAATGCCACACATGATGGTATCTATTCAAGGCTGCTGGAGAAGAAGCAACAAGGGTGGTGTGATGTGGTGACCAAACAAACCAATGCAATTGTAATTTACATCAACAGGAGTACAGTGTCCAGATCAAGGGGAGCAGTAGTGCCTCTCTATTCTGCTTTGATCAGAACTCATGTGAAATACCCTGAGCACCACAATTTAAGAAGAACATTGAAAAGTTGGACTGTGTCCAGAGAAGGGCGACCAAGGCAGATCCATATTGCAGAAATAATCCAGTTTGACACCAGTTTAACTGCTATGGCTCAGAGCTATGGAATCCTGGGATTTGTAGTCTGTTGTGGCACCAGAGTTCTCAGATAGGGAAGGCTAAATGTCTCACAAAACTACAGTTCCCAGGGTTCCATAGCACTGAGCCATGGCAGTTAAGCTGGTGTCAAACTGGATTAATTCTGCAGTGGGGATGCAGTCCAAGACAATCAAAAGTTTGTAAATGAGGATGTTTTAGTTTGGAAAAGAGAAGACAGAGAGGTGGCATGAGAGCCATCTTTAAATATCTCACGTAGAAGGTGAAGTGAGCTTGTTTTCTATTGCTCTAGTGATCCAAACATAAAACACTGGATTCAAATTGCAAGAAAAGAGATTCCACCTAAAAATTAAGAACTTCTCGACTGTAAGAGCTGCTTAACAATGAAACAGACTGTCTCAGACAGTGATGATCTTTAAACTAAAGTTGGGTGGGCATCTTTCAGGAGTGCTTTAGTTGTGTATTCCTGCCTGGCTGGGGATTGGACTCAATGCCCCTTGTGGCCCAACTCTAAGATCCTATGAATATGTAAGTACTAGCTTTCCCACAGTCTCATCCCAATTGAAGTACAGAAATTATGCTCCCTAAGAATCTCCCTTTTCTGTTATGTGAGTAGTTTGAACTCCTCTTCCTGGCAATGTGTCAAGCTTAATCTTGCATGGCACTGTTTTGACCCAGACTAGGTTACCGAAACAGTCTGGCACTCGCCTAGGACAACGAAGGCACCTGCTATCTATTGCCATCCTAGAAATCCCAGTGGAAAGTTATAACGCTGTCAGTGCAAGAAGTGTGAAGAAAGCAGACAGGTTCGCCAGAGCCCCACTGAACTGAGGGAGCTCTGCTGCGGGTGAGAGGGACAATGGGATCTCCCATTGATGGGGCAACAGAGAACGAGATTTTGGCCCATCTTCTCTCCTCATGGCTTCCTCTCCCATGTGGGCAGGAATAGGGAGACATCCAAGGATGGGACACTTTGGCAGTTTTGGTGGTGGGGTTTCTGCCAGTGACCAAAGATCTGAGTCTGGCCCTGTGTTGGGCAGAGGAAACCTGGATTATTTCTGCAGTGCGGATGCAGCCTAACTCACTGGTGCTGATTTAGGTGGTTCTTGGCCACCTTGGGCTCTGTTCTAAAGAGGGTGCCACAGAGATCAAGCCAACCACAACAAAGAAGAGCAGCTGCTAAGATCTGGCTTTAGACAGAAACTTCCTCAAATTACCTGTCCATACCTTATTAGACCATGCAGGTTCATTGACTTAAGGGATGGATAGGTCACACTAAGGAGCAGTGTTGTGGTTTGAGAGTTGTTGTTTGAGTGGGGTTGTGGTTTGATTGTTAGATTATGAATCTGGAGACCGTGGTTTGAATCCAAGCTCGGCCATGGAAACCCACTAGGTGAGCATGGTCAAGTCACACTCTCTCAGCCTCCGAGGGAGGCAAAGGCAAATCCCCTCTGAACTCATTCCTGCCTTCCATAATTTCCTACAGCTTCTTTTGACTGTCCATCAAAACAAACAAAGGCTGTTAAGGAAAAAAAGAGATGGAATAGAGGCAGGCTGTCCCGGCTGGGAGAACCAGGAGGTGCCTTGGGGAAGTCACACTCTCTCAGCCTCAGAGGGAGGCAAGGGCAAATCCCCTCTGAACTCATTCCTGCCTGCCATAATTTCCTACAGCTTCTTTTGACTTTCCATCAAAACAAATAAAGGCTGTTAAGGAACAGAGATGGAATAGAGGCAGGCTGCCCTGACTTGGAGAACGACGAGGTGCCCTGGGCAAGTCACACTCTCTCAGCCTCAGAAGATGGCCATTGCAAACCCCCTCCGAAGCAACTTTCCAAGAAATGTCTTATGATAGGGTTGCCATAAATCGGAAAGGTGCCACAACAAACTGCCATGCCCAGAATCCCATAGCCTTGAGCCAGAGCTGTTAAAGTGGTGTCAAACCGGATTAGATCTGCAATGCGGATGGGTCCAAAATACCTTTTGATCCCAATGCTTCAAAGAAGGGGGGGGGAAATAACCATTCCCTTTCTTAACTCACCTTTTATGAGGATCTAGCAGTGGGAAGGGGAAAAAACTGTTTCCAAAACAGCCCAGGAGTTTGCAATGCACTCAGCAGAGCTTTTCCAATCCACGTTGGTCTTGCTGGCTTGAAAGAGAAAGTAGAAGGGAAGAAAGCACAACGGAAGTCGTTTGTGTGTGCAACACACACACACTCACACTCCCAGGCCATCCCTCCCGAGGCTCCTGCAACACACAACCGGCTTGCATCAGCCTTGAGCTCCGCCCTGCGGCTGCAAACTTGCCAGGGATCATTATCCCCAGGATCCCACTGAGCCAAGGCTCTTAAAGCGATCTCAAAGCGGATTGTTGCTGCAGTGTGCAAGGCAGCCAGGTGCGGCTGGGCTTTGTTCCCTTTTTTTAGCAGAGGAGCTCGCAGCTTCGCAAAGGATGGAGGCAGCCTGGCTCTCAAGAGGAGCATCCCTTTTGGTCCTTTCCGATTATATCGCAGGGCTTTTCTTGGCAAGATTTGCTCAGAACGGGTTTGCCAAGGCCATCCTCTGAGGCTGAGAGAGTGTGACTTGCCCAGGGCGCCACCTAGTTCTCAGCCTTTGTTTGTTTTGATGTAAAGTCTAAAGAAGCTGTAGGAAATCATTGAAGGCAGCAATGTGTTCAGAGGGGATTTGCCCTTGCCTCCCTCTGAGGCTGAGAGAGTGTGACTTGCCCAGGGCACCTCCTAGTTCTCCCAGTCAGGGCAGCCTGCTTCTGTTCCATCTCTTTCTTCCTTAGCAGGCTTTCTTTTCATTTTGATGGAAAGTCTGAAGAAGCTGTATGTAAGGAATTAGGGAAGGCAGGAATTTGTTCTTTTGACTTTCCATCAAAACAAACAAAGGCTGTTAAGGAAGAAAGTTATGGAACAGAGGCAGGCAGAGGGGTTTTGCCTTGGCCGTCCTCTGAGGCTGAGAGAGTGTGACTTGCTCAAGGCACCTCCTAGTTCTCCCAGGCAGGACAACCTACCTCTATTCCATCTCTTTCTTCCTTAGCAGGCTTCCTTTGTTTTGATGGAAAGTCTAAAGAAGCCGTAGGGAATTAGGGAAGGCAGGAATTTGTTCGGAAGGGGTTTGCCTTGGCTGAGAGAGTGTGACTTGCCTCTCTCTGAGGCTTAGAGAGTGTGACTTGCCCAGGGCACTTCCTAGTTCTCCCAGGACTTTATCACAAAGGGGAAAAAAATGGAAGTTTAAAAGGGTAAGAACTCGAGATTAACTCACAATTGCGCAAATGGTTTTCACACGCAAAGCGCTGTCATCCCATGCAGAATCCAAGATTAACCTGCACTTGCACGCAAATGCGGGGATAGTTTTCACACGACAGGAGCAAATGTGCCTCCATCCCGATAATGATTAAAGCGTGTGCATCCCACAAAAGTGCCAATGATTTTCACCCATAGACCACAACAAGGGGAGAGTGAATGAATGAATGGTAACTGCACACACACCATTCTTGGCTCAACCTAACTATAGCCTTTGCTGTGAACACTACAGCCTTGGATTTCTTAAAAGGGCTTTCTACTCACTGGACTTGCCTTGCGATCTGAGCCATCAGGATGGAAGGCTGCCCCTTTTAAGGGCTTTTGGACTTCAGCTCCCAGAAGCCTCAGCCATGTTGGCCAATAGTCTGGGTTTCTGGGAGCTGAAGTCCAAAATCTCTTAAAGGGGACAGTTTGAGGATCGCTGCGAGCCATTCATTCATTCATTCACTCTCCTCCCGGGGTAGGCAGAGAGAGAGAAAGAGGAGGCAGGGGTAGGCAACCTTTCCCCTTTAAGGGCCGAGGGACTTCAGCTCCCAGAATCCCAGGAGCTCTTGGCCAACATGGGACTATTGGCCAACATGGCTGAGGCTTCTGGGAGCTGAAGTCCCTCGGCCCTTAAAGGGGAAAGGTTGCCTACCCCGATCTAGAAGGTTACACCAACACTATAGAAATATTGCAGTTTGACACCACTGCCATAGCTCCATTCTGCAGAATCCTGGGAATTGTAGTCTTGTGAGGCACCAGCACTGTTTGGCAGAGAAGGCTAGTAAAGACCTTATATATTTAGCAAACTTTGATTTTGCCATTCTATATAAGGAGCACCATTATACTATATTTAATGGGACTTGAGTATCCATGAATTTTAGTATCCACAGCGGCAGCGTGGGGTCCGGGAACCAAACCTCATTGGAAATCAAAGGCCCACTGTAAAACTATAAATCCCAGGGTTCCACAGGATGGAGCTATAGTACTTAAAGTGGCATTAAACTGCATTATTTCTACATAGATGCACTGATCGCTTTAGTTGAATGAAAGAGCAAAGTATTTGCTGATATGGATCTTTATGTAACTCATTTAGTAGTTTTATTTGTGTGGCTGCCAAAAAGATCAGAACAAACCCTTAGTAACTGTTGAAGTAAGCTGTACACATGTTGAATTGATCTGATTAGCATGTTTGACTTATTTATCTCCCTGTAGGGAAAAAATGCATTAAAAATGAATGAGTGGCACTTGTTTACACCGAACCACATTTCTCATGCTGTTGCTCAGTCTCTAATCCAGTGATGGCGAACCTTTTAAAGACTGAGTACCCTAAGTGCAATCCAAAACCCATTTATTTATTGCAAAGTGCCATGTCCCTCAGGCTTTCTAGTAACAAACTTTGGTGAACTCTGTGCTGGGGAACAGTGTGTGTCTCCACAAAGAGGGCTCTGAGTGCCACCTCTGGCACGTGTGCCAGAGGTTTGCCACCATTGCTCTAGACAGACATTCAGTTGGAGTATTTTCCAGCTTTCTCCATACTGAATAATGTTCTACCATTTGCTAACTTAAGCTGTGTTTTACTTTTCATTTTTCACCCGTCCATTTATGAGTAAATCAAATAGTACAATGGGCCCTTGGTATGCTGTGGGTACCAAAATCCATGGATGCTCAAGTCCCATTAAATACAATAGCATCATAAAATGGTGTCTCGTATATAAAATGACAAAATCAAGGTTTGCTTTTTTTAGAATTTATCTAAAATATTTTTCAAACCGTGCATTATTGAATCCATGGTTAAAGAATCCATAGATACAGAGAACCAACAGTACTGTTCCTTTCAGTACAAGTCTTTACTGCAGTGTAAATACTGCCATTTTATTAATATTTTCTGTTCCCTGTTTTTTACCCAGTTTTCTCAATCCATATTATGATCTGATTGTTCATCATTCCTAGAGATCACAGCCAGGAATTTTTTCAACCGCCTTTGGAAAATCCATGTTACCAATGACTGGATAACAAAGAGCTTTCCTGTGTGACAGCATTCATCAGAACTGAATTTCATTCACTTTCAGTAAATGCAATACAATATCTATTTTGTATGTAATTGATCAGGGACGGACAACTTGCACCACTCCAGAGATCAGTTTTCCTGCCTCCAGAACCTACCATGGGCTGCAGCAAGCCTAGACACACTGAAGATAAAACTGAAAATGGTTGAAGGTGTGTTTCCATTTTAATTTTTAAAAGGGGAAAGGGGCTGTGGTCCATTTTAGCACCAAATTGTCATTCCTGGAGGCCTATAAAAGTGGATTTTGTTATTGTCGTTTATGTGTGTGGTTACCAAATTCACCATGTACAAATTTCACCCAAATATGGGGGGGTTGGGGGGGAATTGCAGGGTTGACATGTTTAGCAGGATGGCAAAAATTATCTCAGGGTTGCATGTAGCCCATGGGACACACTTTGCTTAACTTATAAGAGATGGAAAGGAGGACAACCTCCTTGTAGAGAACAGAGAAAATATTGTTCTTTTAAAACATAAATATGTTACTGCCATGTCCTTGTGACAGCATTTGGGAAGGAAAGTCTTGCTGTAGATAGCTCTCACTGCTTTCTTTTGAAAAAAAATGTTGCCGTCTAGATATGCTTTTCTACACATAATTTTTTTATAACAGAAGAGCGCTCAGCATTCAAACAAATGGACACAACAAAACAGTAAAAGAGCATGAATATTAATGCAAGGGTGCTGTTTTGTTTCTGTGCACAGGAATGAATGCAGTCTGCACTGCAGCAAAGTTGCGTCCATTATATTCTGAACCAAATGCCATATCAGCAGAGACACAGAAAGAGTTGAGGCAAGATTGCTTTAAAGCCGCAATGATTTGGGTGCTGCTACCTGTGGTTATTTCATGCATGTGTTTAGCCTGGGGATCCAGCCCACTTCTGAAAAGAATAGTAACTGTCTCTGCTCTGCATTGTTTCCTGTCAAAGTAAAATGCATTTTTACCTAAAGGACATTCAGGAGTAAGGACATTATCACACGGGGAGTTGCGGGGAGAAAGTGGAAATAAACCGGACGAGCGGAAGACTTTAATTTACAGGATTTGTCCCGTTCCGCCTCATCTGATAACTAAATTCGAATTTAAAAGGGGGTTAATTCGAACAAAAACCTGATCTTTTCAAATCCTCAAAAATCCCGAAAATGAAAAGATCAGGTTTGCGTGATGTGTCTTAAGAACTCCTTAGAGAAAGACCTTCCAAGGTAAATTCAATAGTTTCCCTTGATCAATGTCCAGGTTATAGAGCTATGTCCATTCATCCTAAGAGATAATAAGCTCACTGGAGATGCTGTTCACAGTTCACTTTCTGTGGACTATCACCAACATGGAACCTGATGGGTCACATGGAGTATTTTACTGGCCTCCTTGAAATTACCTGCAGTTGTATCTCTGTAGCTGCTGTATGAAGATAGGTTGGTTTGTCCATTGCCAGGGAAATAAGAGAGACATCTTTTCTGTGGCTCTTTGATTCCCCAGCCAGTAGATGAAGGAAGAATATGCTACTCTTCAGTTTTGCAGTTCCAGAGCAACAAAGTTATAAACTGTATATAGCAGGTGTATTTAAAAAAAAAAAAAGGCCAAGGTTATTTCTTTGTTGCAAGGCACAAGCAACACAGGAAACTTAACATTGTCAGAAGCTTCACAAGATATTTTGTTATAAATGGGTATTCCATTATCACTTTCAGATTTGCTAATCCTGTGTATAAATGCCTAACAAGTCTTAATGTTCATCACGGTACACATTATTGGATATTTGGGTTGAAACTTTTAGGAGCAAAGGAAGCAATCACATCATTCTGTCACAAGGTAGAGCTATTGCTTTGACATTCAATGCTAGTTCAGTTGTGGTTGTATTACCAAATTTCCAACCCTCTAAGATAAAGTGCCCTGTATTTCACAACATCTCAGTAAATTGTAGAATTTGGTCAATTCTTCTTAAGATTGTTTATCAAGCTGAGCCTGACTGCTAGGCAGATTTGATACTGAAGGCCAAAAGTCACATGAAAGAGTGTGTAAATGAACCTACTTACCTTTTTTTTGGACTGAGAAGCCATTTCAAGAGAGGATGATTAAGAATGAAGATTTTAACCCTTTCCTTGCCTGCTATTTCCCTTTTCAAAATCATCGTTGGTAACCATTCTTGTGTAGCTCCCCACCCCCTCACTCGAGACTGGAAGATCTACTTTTCTGAACTATAGCTCCCAGAATTACACATTCTAAAAATTAATTTTTACAAGCCCTGGTTTTGTTACAAAAGAACTTAAAATATGCTGGCTGGTTGGCATATTTACTGTGTGCTTGGGATTTCATTGGCATTACTCTGACAGCTTGGTTTGAGAATAATTATAAAATTAATAATAAAATTTATTTTTATCCCGCCCCTCTGCAGTGCAATCTGTTCCACATGGTTCCACATGAAGCAGCATAGGACCTTATCACATGGGGGAAATCCTGTACAGAAATGGGATTTAAAAGGTGGGGAAAACCCACAAAAGTGGGTAGATTATCACACACATTGCTTTTAAACTATGCTTAACCCGAACAGAAAGTAATCAAAAGCCGCTTCTTTTTACTTTTGGGATTTTCCAAAAGTAAAAAGAAGCGGCTTTTGACTACTTTCCGTTCAGGTTAAGCACAGTTGAAAAACGACGTCATCTGAAAATCTAACTGCTTTTCCAGATTTTTTTCCCCTATTTTAAACCTCGTTTCTGCACAAGATTTCCCCCGTGTGATAAAGTCCATAGAACAGGAACATCAGTATGGCATTGGACGGCCACAGAATGGCAGAAGCCAGAGAGCCCAGTGGCTCACCCGTTAGATTTGAAGGATTTAAAAGGCTTATAACTGGAGATCCATGCATGTATCCACCTTATTGCCATGCCATTGCCACCGTTTACTGAAAAACCCACAAGGTTACATTTCAACTGGAAATCAGAAACTTTGAATTTTTTTTCTTTTTTGCCAAATCCAGAAGTGTTCTCATGAACAGATTTACAGATTTAGGGCTGATGCAGATGGCCTGTTTGGGGCGGCTCTGGGCTGCCCCTGGGAGCGGCGGATCAGGGCCGCATCAACCACACGCTGCGGCCCCGATCCTCCTTTTTGCTGCCCCCAAAAGAGTGGCAAAATGCCGCTCCTTTTGGGGGCAGCAAAAAGCCATCCTTAGAGCTGCCACCATGGTTCTTTTGCGCCCTTTTTGGGCAGTGTGTGAACACATTGCGCCAAAAGGGCTCCCTGATACTGTGTGCCATGCGGATGGGCAAGCAGCATCAGGGGGAAGTTAGGGCAGCTGGCGTGCGGTTGCCCCACCCCAACTCCACCCCCGGGCCGGCCTATAGTGCCAGTCTGCATCGGCCCTTATATGCCACTCAGGTGACCCTACTGTTATGAATATTCTACTGTGCTGCCTTGTATACCTAGCTACATTTAAGTCAATCAAATGACAAGGATTCCCTCTGAGCTTTCTTCTGATTTCCCTTACCCAAATTGTTGCTTTCTTTGTTCTGATTCATCCTGAGTTCAGGCTCTGGATCCCTGAATCTTTTGTAGCCCTTTGTTTGGAACCCTGTAATTACTCTGAAGATTGTATAGCAGTTGTTTGTTCTTTCTGTTTGGACATGGTCACACTCATGGATCTCAGACTGGTTCTGTTATTGTTTGTTGTCATCCTTTCCTAGCATAATCCTTGCTCTATGCTCTAGCACTCATCCCATGTTTCCAGGACCAGAGTTTCATGCTTCCCCACTGTATTGCTGTGTGGCCTTGTTTGCCTAGATCCATTAACCTTGCAAACACAGAGAAAAGCTTGATCCCTTTGTAAAATGCCCACTGAATCCAAAACTATATATAATTTAGCATAATCTGTGAGCTCCATACATCCATTTTTGGTTTCCTGAAGGCAATCATGACCGATTAACTAGCAGGGCAGAGCACATTCTACATCTTCTTGTTTACCAAACATAACAACTCTTTCCCAAACATACTGTAGAAGCAGAGAAGTCAGGAAGCAAAAGCATCTAAACCCCAGGGAAGTTGGTTGGGATGGGGAAGGGACAGATAATACCATCAAGCCACTGGATAACATGTATCAAATTTAAATTGTTAAAACTAAGAGGTATATTAGCCTTGCCACAACAAAAGTTGTAAAGAGTAAAGAAACACAACTGAGCACTAAAGTTAGAATTGCCCAATCCAGTGTATTCACAATCACCATGTACAGATGGGAGAGCTGGACAGTGAAGAAAGTGGATTAAAAAATCAACTAATTCGAGATGTGTGCTGGAGAAGAATGCTGAGAATACCATGGGCAACCAAAAAGACAAACAAATGGGTCCTCAAACAGATCAAGCCTGAAATCTCCCTGGAAGCCAAGGTGATTGATTGTATTGAGGCTATCGTATTTTGGCCACAACATGAGATGGCATAACTCATGAGAAAGATAGAAGGCAACAGAAATAGAGAAAGACCACACACCAGATGGCTAGACTCAATCAGGAATCAGTCATGGGCCTGATTCTACAAGATCTAAGCAGAGCAGTAGAGGACCAGGGGGAGGGAGACTGGAGATGTTCATACACAGGGTTGTTATGAGTTGATGTTGACTTGAGGGTAGCTAACAACAACAACACCAAAATCAAAATAACTTTTCATGTGCTGTCAAGTTTAATATTGAACCAAAATTTTCTGAAGATGTATAAAATCTACAATCCTCACCCCTTTGCTAAATTCTGGCTGTTATGGCAGAATGCACTCCATCAGCTCACCATTAACATTAATTCCTTCACAACATGTGAGTAGCAGTTATTAATTTTTAGACATTTTAATAAACTTGACACTGTTTCAGGGCTGTTACAACAAATGCACTCTTTATGTTAATATAGTTGAAGTCTAATTGTTTTGTCCACATTCAGGGAAGAAATATGAGAATTATATGATACTCTTTTTGAATGAGGTTACAATTCTAAGGACGTTATCACATGGGGGAAATCTGTTGGTTAATCCACACAAATCCCAAACAAAAACTGAATTTGTGCCTCACGATTTCACACGACGTTGCACAGAAACTGGTCAGAAATTGGACAGAAACTGATATTATCCGAGATCTTTTTAATTTCGAGAGTTTAGAGGAAATGCATTTGCGAAATTACAGTAATTTCGCATTTACTGTAATGTAAAAAGCAAATATGCACGGACAATTCTCTTTTAAAACCTGGAGGAGGGCCAAGAGGAGGAGGAGGAGGGGCCTCCAGGGAGAGAGAGTCCCGGGCTCTTGCCATGCAGGGAAGGCAAGGCAAGGCAAGGCAAGGCAAGGAGAGGGAAGTTTGGGACGGAGAAGTTTGGCATTTGGGATGGAGGGAAAAGGAGGGGAAAGAAGGCTTCCCTCGCAGCAGTTGTGGGTGGATGTGGGTGCAAGTGTGGGGTGTGCTTGTGGAGCAACTTGGAGATCCATCTCACCATGACATTCTGCCCTGCAGGTCCTACAAAGGGGAAAGGCTTATGGGGGGGCATGGGAGCTACCTCCAGTTTCCTCCTCTCCTGGATATCGTCCAAGGCTCTGGCTCTCCCCAGGGAACACCCAGCCCTTCCTTCCTTCCTTCCCTTTCCTCCTCCTCCTCCTTCCCTGCCAGCTCTGCCTGTGATCCTACCCTCCTTACTCATCTCCCCAGCAGCTGACAGCCTCCAATGGCAGGAAAGGAGAGAGAGAAAAGGGAGGGTGAGCCATCTCAATCCCTCCCTTGCCTCAGCTTGCCTTGCCTTGCCTTGCCTTGCCTTTCCAGCCTCCTCCTCCTTCTCTGCTCTCTTGAGAGGTCCTAACCCCAATGGAAGGGGGTTAGGACTGTGCAGGAGGACATACCCCAAATAGAGGACAGTCTGACTTTTCCTCCTGGGAAATGCAGGACCCGCCCTGGAAAAGGAGGAGCGTGGTCAGGAAACACACCCATTTCCAGTACATGTACGGGTTCTTTTCACTTGTGTATGAAAGTTAAAAACATCTTTTTCCCGCTTTTAACTTAATTCCATTATTACTGTAATTACGTGTGAAAAGCTTTTGCGCAATTAAGCTCTTTTTTCGCTTTCTTTTCAGGATGCTTCATTTCCACTTTATTATCTCTTTAACAACGAAACTGGCCTACGTGTGATAACATCCTAAGTACATTTATTAAAATGATAAGTCCCATTGAACTCAATGAACTAACTGGGATTTATTTCTCAGAAAACATGCAGACAATCCAGCAAAAGGGATGATGTTTCTTTTGAAAAAACAGACCCAGAGTGGTACACAGGGATGCTAGACTTTTTTAAAAAAAGTATTACTGTAGTAGATGATAATGTGAAAGATAAAGTTCTGATTGAACACACTAGATACCTAGAAGGGATTTATGTCTACATTTTATCAGATCACAGAACTGAAGAAATTAGCCCATTTACCACATTGTCTTTGGATATATCAAAGTTGGGCAACTATGGAAGGTTTTATTAGCCCACAAGAAGACTTTAGAGGGCAGTACACCTCACCCCATCTACTTCCACAAAATAGATTTATATTTTTTGAACCCAAGGAGGCATTCTCATAATGTTTGGAGGCATTCCTTGGCACTTAGAGAGTATTCTAGGAAGTAAAATTCCACAAAAAATTGTTTTGACATATCAGGGGGCTCCAGACATGGTGGGAATGCCCTCTGTATCCCCTAGAGGTCTTTGGGGGTTCACCAAAAAAAAAAAAAGGCCTGGGAGTCACACACAGTCCATGGAATGCACTTTTTCTACCCTTGGGATATATTGGAGTTTAACATACAACAATTTCACTATGTCCAAGTCCCCAATTATTCTATCTAAATTTTATTTCAGTATTCCTTCACAACATGAAGCAATGCTTAGCAAACTACTTATGATACTCTGGTGCAGTTATTTCTATATTATTGAAATTGATGGGCAGCAATTCTAAAGTCCTCTAAATAAGAAATTGCTTAGCCTTCTAGGGTTTCAAACATATATTTGCAAACCTGAGCTGGAGATGCTGGAGATTAAACATGATAGTATAGGTCACTGTAACCGAGGTCATGGTACTGGGGATATCTGAGCTCTAACTAGACAATGAGGAAATAGAGATAGTAAAAGAGTCCTCAGATCTGGAATCAAACATTGATTGGAATGGGGACTGCAGCCAGGAAATCAGGAGAAGATTAAGAATGGGGAGGACAGCTATGAAAGAACTAGAAAAGATCCTAAAATGCAAAGACATACAACTCAGCACAAAAGTCAGAATCATACAAGCCATCGTATTCCCTATTGCCAAGTACGGATGTGAGAGCTGGACAGTCAAGAAAGAAGATAGGAGGAAAATCAACGCATTTGAGATGTGGTGCTGGAAAAGAGTGTTGAGGATCCCATGGACATCCAAGAGGACAAACAAATGGGTCCTAGAGCAGATCAAGCCAGAGATATCCCTAGAAGCCAAGATGACAAGACTTAGACTGTCATACTTTGGACACATCATGAGAAGGCATGAATCGTTGGAAAAGATAATAATGTTAGGAAAGGTGGAGGGAAGTAGAAAGAGAGGAAGGCCACATGCTAGATAGATAGACTTTATTAAAGAGACCACGGATATGAGTTTGCAGGAGCTGGGCAGAGCAGCAGAGGACAGAAGGGCCTGGATATGTCTCATCCATAGGGTCACCATGGGTCGAGACAGACACAAAGGCAGTTAACAATAGCAACAAAAACTCATGGATTAAAAACAACAAAAAGCTCCATCCAACAATTAAGTACTATATCTAACTTTATTCCTAGCTGAACTAAAACAAATCTACTCTTCCAATGTTGGATTTAACCCAAATAATCTGATGGCACCTTTTGTGGACTAGGAAATCTTATGTCAAATAAAATGTGAGCATTTAGGGTGCTACAAGATTCTTTGTTGCTTTTGCTGCAATAGAATAACACAGCTACACCTTTGGGAACTGCTCTAGAATATTGTCCTAGGTAATTCTTCAATGTTCAAAGGAAGGAATGAGTAATTTTAGCAGTTTTCTTCCCATTATGAGAAAGTCTTCAGAAACTGCAGTTTTCAAAGACTATTCAGGCTTCATTCTGCACAAAATTCATACATGGTTTTTGCACAGAAAACACTATTTTCTGTGCAGGATAGTATTTTTATATCCTAGGGGTGCCTCGAGCTTATTGCTTTGCCACAGGAAACAGAACATGCTGTTTCCTTTGCAGAAAATGCATTAGTTGAGGACTTTTATTCTACGTAAAATTCACGCATGGTATTTTTGCTCAGAAAACAGCATTTTCCACAAAAGAAGCAGCATCCTTTGTGCAGAAAATAACATTTCTGCACCAAAAAAAGCATGTGCAAATTTTGCACAGAAAAAGCCCCAGACTGCAAAGATTACCATCAGTCTGGGTTTCTTCTTGTCAGGGTTTCTTAGTACTTGAGAAACATGAGGTTTGACCATTTACCATCCCTGCATTGTGCTGCCCATTGATAAGGATCTTGAAAAAGTATGTTGGCACTAGAACTATGGCAGCTAGGTAAGCACATGCAGCGCTAAGTGTTCACAAGATATGAAATATATTTGCCAGAAGCAGCAATGGAGATAACCTTCAGGCACACACACAAGTCTTAGCACGGGTGTTTGGAAAGATAAATAAAGGTTTTGAAATGTAAGCTCGTCATTGCAATGAAACTTCTCATTCATTTCCTGTGTAAATGAATGCAAGATCAACATTGTATAACATCGGCCAACTCATTTCTGCCTCATATACATTGCCACCTTGTACTCCCGGAAGTGGCAAGACATTAGCTCTTGATATCCAGCACAGTCATTAATGTTGAATAACAATGCTTTCTCCTTATTAGCCCGAAAGACAAACAGGATCTAGAATAATTGGAAAGTTGTTTTTAAAAGTGGCAGCAAAGGTTAGCTAAACATGTGAAGTCAAACACATTACCAAATATAGGTTCCTTTTAACATAAGCGTGGAGTTATTTCCTTCTATATATCTACATAGTGAATTTCACAGTTTACTAGATTATTCCAGCATTCCTAAATCCTTCATCCTGATCATTGTTTTCAATCAGGTTTGCTTCCATGTTATATTTTAATTAATTAATGCAACTACAGCCTGAGACATTGTTTTTTCTTTGCCTTTTGAATGCTGCCTAATGGGGAGAAATGCAACAGTTGGGGGGGGAATTGCATCTGTTGAACATCTGTCACTCTCGGTTCTTAATGGCAAATGCCATTGGCATGTAAACAGATAGCAGTTGTAAACATGGCACCAAAAAGCTTAAGGAATACTTTTGAACTGATTAACATAAAATCAAATAAATACATTGGAATCGTAAGCTGCATCTACACTGCAGAATTAATGAAACTTGACACTGCTTTTAACTACATGGTTCAATGCTATGAAATTTTGGGATTTGTAGTTTTGTGAAATATTTAGCCTTGTATCAGAGAGCTCTGGTGCCACAACAAACTACAAATCCCAGGATTCCATAGGATGGAGCCATGACAGTTAAAGCGGTGTCAAACTACATTAATTCTACAGTGGGACAGCAGCCCTAGTCTTTGGAGATTATGGGCCTTTGCAGACTGCCAGAAATAGTGCACATTAAATTGAGGCACTGCCCTGGCTCAGTGCTAGGGAATCATGGGAACTGTATTTTATTATGGCACCAGAGCTCTCTGATAGAGAAGGCTCAATGTCTCAGAAAAAAATACAATTCCCATGACTCCCTAGCACTGAGCCAGGGCAGTGCCTCAATTTAATGTGCACTATTTCTAGCAGTCTGCAAAGGCCCTATTACACGTGGTTTTTAAACTCTCATTATAGTAATAAAACAATGCCTTTCGCAATACTTATCACACAATTTGACTCATAGCTGCTGTATATGCCAAGTGTGTTTAGGGCATCCTTTTCTATTGATGGGGGGAATTCATCAATACCTCCCAATCGCACAGCAGTCCCAGGACGCCTCAAGTGCAAATTGTCACTGCCACAGCAGTTGCAAAATTGGCACTCATGTGGAGTTATAGTCTCCTCTTCTCTAGTTGTCCTCCTGCCCTCTGATTTGCTTGGGTGGGTATTCCTTTTCCTTTTTAAACTTATTTCCCTTCCCCATTGCCAGTCCCTTCTCCTTTTGTGTCATGTCTTTTTAGATTGTAAGCCAGGGAAATGTCTAATTAACTATCTGTAAGCTGCTCCGAGAGCCTTTTTGGCTGAAGAGCGGAGTATAAATACAGTAAACAAATAAATTAAGTTGCATTACCAGAACTTCAGAACTTCATTTAAAAAGAAATAAAATGAAATGAAAGGCTTGGGAGGTGGGGTTAAGGGGAGTCAGGAAGAAAGTGTGGTGGAAGCAGCAGCCATTGTGAAGATGTGTGACAACAGCTGCTTATGAAACCATTATTTTCATTGATTTGTGTAACTGCAGTGAGAACAACCCAATTGCGATAAAGTCCTTTGTCAGTCCTATGCCAAAACAATAGGCTCAAGAATCTCCTAGTAATAATGTCAAGTCTCTGTCCCAGATCCACAGTGGACTTCAATGTATAACACCTTCTCATATATTTGCAAAAATTTGCTGTTGGTTGTTCTGCGCTGTCATATGCATCATCTTTATTAAGAAGCTCATGCTCTCATGTTGGCAAGGCACTGGGAAGAGACTCTTTGGTTCATATGTGGTTGGATTACCCATGTTTTCTTTTTCACTCTTATTAATACTCTTGTGCGCAGAACAGTTCAACCAATACAGTACTGCAAACCATTTTTACTGCTATAACTATTTGTCAGAAGCAATGTTAAATTATTATATCAGGGCTTCATCTTTATGCAGCCTGTATGGAAATAATTAGATGATGGGAAACTCTTGACCAACATGCTAGCTAGCTAGGGTCTGAGCATTAGATCTTTTAGAAAAAACTGACAAACTCCAAACGGCTAAAGAACTCAGTAAGATCAACTTTTGGCTTTCTGGCATCTTTTTATTTTATTTGGACGCTTCACTGTATAATCTCCCTGAACAAAAAAAGCAACAAAGAAGTAAGAGTGGCCTAAGATAGAGGGAAAGCTTGGAGCTTTTCTTCTACTCCAAAATGATTCTTTACTATTCTCATAATCTGCTGAGTATGGGGCGATGTGTTGTGGGTTTATTAATTTAATTGTTATGTTATGATTTTTTTTTCATTTAATTGTTATTAGGATTTTAACTATGTCGTTGTTTAATACTGTTTTAAGGGGGGGGGATATGCTTTTACTGTAATTGTTTTATGCTATAAACCGCCCGGATTGGGCAACCATTGGGCGGTATATAAATAAATTTTATTATTATTATTATATTATTATTAAAGCTTTCAACACTTGTGATTTTAAAACATTTCCTTAATGCACTGTGTGGAAACATAATTACAGTCTTCCCCCTCTACTTTTATAGATTTGTTTTGATTTTGGCCACTACATATTCGTTGTGTTGTTGTGTGCCTTCAAGTCGTTTCCAACTTAAGGCAACCCTACGGTAACCCTTCCTTGGGCTTTCTTGGCAAGATTTGTTCAGAGGTTTTCTATTGCCTTCTCCTGAGGCTGAGAGCATGTGACTTGCCCAAGGTCACCCAGTGGGTTTCCATGATTGATCTGGGAATCGAATCCTAGTCTCAAGTCACAGTCCAACACTCAAATCACTACGCCATGCTGGCTCTCAAATGCATATTTATATATTTACCTTTCCTTTATGTGTTGTTAATGAAGTAAGTCAAAGCTAAAGTGCCAGGCTACCAGAAATGGCTCATTGCACACAGTAGTTTCCTCAGGTAGATTACAACAAAAAGTCTGATTATCTGGCAAATCTCACACGTTTGTTTCAAAATGGTATGTTTTTCTGAAAGTATGTTACAAGTGGATTTTAGCTAGGTGACATCCATGTCATTACAATCAGAAAATAACTGAAAATGTATAGTATTAAAATGTTTGACAATTGTACAGCCAGCCCTCCTTATCCACTGATTTTTTAATGCACGGACTCAAACATCAACGGTTTGGAAATATTAAAAAAATATAAATTCCAAAAAGCAAATCTTGATTTTGCCATTTTATATAAAGGACACCATGTTAGTATCCACTGTATTTAATGGGACTTGAGGATCCATGGATTTTGGTATCCATGGGGGGGGGGGGTGTTCCTGGAACCAAACCCCAATAGATAACAATAGATAACATTAATGACTTGGATGACGGTATTGGGGGCATAGTTATCAAATTTGCAGATGACACCAAATTAGGAGGAGTAGCTAATACCCCAGAGGACAGGATCAAAATTCAAAATGACTTGAGCAGACTAGAAAGTTGGGCCAAAGCTAACAAAATGAAATTCAACACAGAGAAATGTAAGGTACTGCACTTAGGGCGGAAAAACGAAAAGTACAGATATACGATGGGGGACACTTGGCTGAATGAGACTACCTGTGAAAGGGATCTAGGAATCCAGGTGGACCACAAGTTGAACATGAGTCAACAGTGCGATGCAGCAGCTAAAAAGGCCAATGCAATTTTAGGCTGCATCAGTAGAAGTATAGTGTCTAGATCAAGAGAAGTAATAGTGCCACTATATTCTGCTTTGGTCCGGCCTCACCTGGAATACTGTGTCCAGTTCTGGGCACCACAATTCAAAAAGGATGTGGAGAAACTGGAGCGTGTCCAAAGGAGGGCAACTAAAATGGTGAAGGGTCTGGAAAGCAAGCCCTATGAGGAACGACTTAGGGAGCTGGGGATGTTTAGCCTGGAGAAGAGAAGGCTGAGAGGTGATATGATAGCCGTGTTTAAATATTTGAAGGGATGTCATATTGAGGAGGGAACAAGCTTGTTTTCTGCTGCTCCAGAGACTAGGACCCGAAACAATGGATGCAAGCTGCAAGAAAAGAGATTCCACCTCAACATTAGGAGGAACTTCCTGACAGTAAGGGCGGTTCGACAGTGGAACACACTCCCTCGGAGAGTAGTGGAGTCTCCTTCCTTGGAGGTCTTTAAGCAGAGGCTGGATGGCCATCTGTCGGGGATGCTTTGATTGGGAGTTCCTGCATGGCAGGGGGTTGGACTGGATGGCCCTTGTGGTCTCTTCCAACTCTATGATTCTATGATTCTATGATTAACAAGGGCCCAGTGTATATTGTTTCAAAAGAATAAATTTGTAGTGCAATTCTGTCTAAGGCTAATCAGAAGTCAGTCCTATTAAGTTTTGGTAGCTGACTTCTAAAAACATGAATATACAATTACAGCCTAAAGTGCAAGAATAAGATTAGTCTGGCATCATTCATCCTGGCAAAGGGAAGCAAACCCTTCAGCAAGTGCTGAAAGACCACTTGCATTTTTCCTCTTTCCTCCTCATCCTTTTTTCATTTTGTGCTGTGTCTTTTTTAAGACCTTTAAGCCTAGGGGCTGAGAGGTTGTTTTGAATTATTGTATGTATGCAATGTATAATGGATACTGTTGGATTGCAACAACTGCAGCACCGCCAGTGGTGGAAGCTGAGGAAAAAAATACAGCCCAAAAACATCTGGAGAGCCACAGATGAAGATAAAAAACCCATGATAGGTTCATCTTAGGGTCACCATAAGTCGGAAATGACTTGAAGACACGCAAAACACACACACAGAGTCATTTTTGGGTGTTGGTGGTTTTAAATGGGGTCATTTCAGCAGCAGCTCTGAGCGCACAGATGCTTTAGGACAGGCTGCCTGAGGCAGAAGCAGAATACATTTATTTTTCCTGGCAGCTCTCCATCACAATGAAATTCTGGCTGAGGCAATCTAATTGCCGCGACTGCTAGCAGGACTGTTTTGTGGAGGCATAGGGTGTAACTCTGACACACTTATCCTATCTGTTTAGAAATAAAAATACTTCTGCTGAATCATGAGGAAATGAAACCCTTTGGGGCCCAGGCTTTCCCTTAAAGGAACTTTCCGTTATCTCTTTCTTCGCCGCTCTCTCCCCAAGTGAAGGGAATTAAAACAAGTTTACATTGGAGTCCCTCCCAGCTTGGCCATGAAACCCACCGGGTGACCTTGGGCAAGTCACATGCTCTCAGCCTCAGGGGAAGTCAATGGCAAACCTCCTCTGAACAAATCTTGCCAAGAAACCTCCATGATAGGTTTGACTTAGGGTCACACTAAGTCAGAAACCACTACAATCACACAACAACAAGAGCACAATCAGGACTATGCTGCCAAGTGCCTTTATATCTGACTTATGGAGGCCCTATCATGGGATTTTCATGGCAAGATTTATTCAGGGGTAGGGTCCCTTTGTCTTCCTCTGAGGCTGAGAGAGTGTGATTTGCCCAAGGTCACCCAGTGGGTTTCCATGGCAAAGTGGGTTGTTGAACTCGGGTCTAAGGAGCTCAAACCCAGGCTGGCTGTTCAACCAGGGCTACACAACCAATTTCTAATTCAATCTACTACCTCAAGCTTCTTTCCAAATATAAGACTACACAACCCATTTCTAATTCAAACCAGTTCCTGATGCTGTCACTCCAAAGAGGACTACAAAACCCATTTCTAATTCAAACTACTTCCCTGCACTGTCTCTCCAAACAGGACTACACAACCCATTTCTAACTTGAACCATTCTCCACACTGGCTTTCCAAAGAGGACTACACAACCCATTTCTAACTTGAACGATTCTCCATCATGACTCTCCAAAGAGGACTACACAACCCATTTCTAATTCAAACTTATTTCCCTGCACTGTCTCTCCAAACAACTACACAACCCATTTCTAACTTGAACCATTCCCCACGCTGGCTGTCCAAAGAGGACTACACAACCCATTTCTAATTCAAACCATTGCCCCACACTGGCTCAACAAACAGGACTACAGAGCCCATTTCTGTTGTACTGTTTTTTTGTACTGACTGGACTGTTTTTTACTATTGTAAGCCATCTTGAGTCCCAGTTTTGGGGAAAGGTGGAAATAATAATAATAATAATAATAATAATAATAATAATAATAATAATAATAATGTATCATTATCATCATCATCATCTAATTTAAACCCTACCCTATGCTCTCTCTCCAAAGAGGCCTACACAACCCATTCCCAGTTTAAACCATTTTCTGACGCTGCCTCTCCAAAGAGGACTAGAGACTATTCCCAGTTTAAACCACTACCCTATGCTCTCTCTCCAAGGAGGACTATACAACCCACTCCCAGTTTAAACCACTACCCCACGCTGCCTCCCCAAAGAGAGCTACAGAGCCCATTTCTATGTTAAACCACTTCCTCATGCTGCCTCCCCAGAGGACTACAGAGCCCACTCCCAGTTTAAACGACTACACCACGCTGCCTCCCCAAAGAGGACTACACAACCCATTCCCAGTGTAAACCTCTTCCTCACGCTGCCTCCTCAAAGAGGACTACAGAGCCCACTCCCAATTTAAACCACTACCCAACGCTGCCTCCCCCCCCCCCAAGAGACTACAGAGCCCATTTCTATCTTAAACCACTTCCTCATGCTGTCTCCCCAGAGGACTACAGAGCTCACTCCAAGTTTAAATCACTAGGCCCCGGGCCCTACTGAGCCTGAGGCGAAACAGGCGCCCTCCTCGCGGCCTCTATCATGCGGTGGGCGGGAAGCGAGGGCCGGGAAAGGCCGCAGAGGGAGGAAAGGAGGGAGGGAGGCCTGGCTGAAGCCCTCCCTACTCGGCCCAATAAGGCAGGCAGGCAGGCAGGCAGGCAGGCGGACGGCGGGCGGGCCTCTCCTTTTCCCTGGGGCCGGGCGAGAGGGCCGTCGCTCCGTAGCCGTAGGGCTCCCGGTTTAGGCTGAGGCGAAGGATCATGGCGAAGAGAGGGCCGCAGTTGTTCCGGGCGCCGCTTCCCTCTTTTCCGAGGCTCCGGGGCTCCTGAGGGCCGCTCTCAGTCCCTCTTTCACCTCACCCTCCCAAGCAGAGAGAGGCCCGCTTGTGGTAAGAGGAGGCTGAGGGGGAAAGCGGGGAAAGGGAGCTATTTGTGCGGGGATGGTGTAGATTAATATGGATTATTGTGTCCCGGGGACAGAAATGTCGTTTCTGAGGCGCGGAGGAGAGCCAGGCGATAACAGGTGTCTTTCCCTATCCGCACAGCAGAAATAATCCGGTTTGAGACCGCTTTAACTGCCCCGGCTCAGTGCTAGGGAATCCTGGGAACTGTAGTTTTGTGAGACATTTAGCCTTCTCTGTCAGAGAGCTCTAGGGCCACCATAAACCACCGTTCCCAAGATTGCCCTAGCACTGAACCAGGGCTGTTAAAGCAGTCTCAAACTGGATTATTTCTGCAGTGTGTTTTGGGCCTTTTTTTTTTTTTTTAACTGACATGGTTCAGGGCTGTGGAATTCTGGGAACTGTAGTTGGTTGAGACACCAGAGCAGGGCTTTTAACTGCCATGGCTCGGTGATATGGAATTCTGGGAATTGAGCCTTCTCTGTCAGAGGGCAACAAACTACAATTCCCAGGATTCCCTAGCACTGAGCCATGGCTGTTAAAAGTGGTATCAACTTGGATTGTTGCAGCAGTGTGGATTGTCTGCTATTTAGACATTTCCAACTGACCTGCTGCTTTTAATGGTGTTTCTTCTCAAGGCAACATGTCTGTGTGTACTATGTATGTTGTTTATTTTTGTAAACTCCACTGTATTAGGGCCTATACAGACTGACAAAAATAATGCAACTTGAGGCCACTTTAACTGTCCTGGCTCTGTGCTAGGGAATCATGGGAATTGTAGTTTTTTTCTGAGATATTGAGTCTTCTCTGTCAGAGAGCTCTGGTGCCACAATAAACTACAGTTCCCATGATTCTTTAGCACTGAGCCAGGACATTTAAAGTGGTCTCAAGCTGGATTATTTCTGGCAGTCTGTATAGGCCCTAACCTTTGACAGAACAACCCATTTTGGCTTATCAAATGTCACTCCAGAAAACAGTCTCCAATCCCAGTTTGGCAGACCCTTGATGCAGCACCGAAGAGATCCTTTATAAATTCTTGCTGTGTTATCTGGGGTGATGTACCACCGATGGAACATTTTATACCAGTTTTCCTTCAAATTTTGAGATTCTGTGTGCTTAATCCCTTTATTCCAAACATGTTTCCACTGATCGAATTGGATGGGGTGACCTCCATAGTTTGCCTGTTTGATCATTATATCTTTAATAATTTCTTCCTCCATCTCCATTTCCAATAACATTTTTATAAATTTTCCCAATCTGTTTGATATTAGGCCCACAAAGTATTTCTTCCAAATCTGATTCTTTTACTTCTAATCCGAATATCTTTTGACCCTATAGTAGTCTCTCCTGAATTTGTCTGTGGGCAGACCAACCTAAATCAAACCCTATTTGTTGTACATCTTCCTGTGATTCCAATTTAATTTTCCCCATAAATTTCTTTGTAATCTCTTTATAGGTGAACCATTACTTTTCTCTATACATTTCTCTTCTGTATAGAGCTTCTTGAGGGGATAGCCAAATTGGGAATTTCTGTATTATTCTTCCTTTATATTTCTTCCAGACTAAAAGTAAAGTTTTTCTTACACAGTGATTGTTTATCACTTGATCCATTTTTCTTTTATCATAAACTAAGTATGGGCCTTTGCAGACTGCCAGAAATAGTGCAAATTGAGTCCACTTTAATTGCCCTGACTCAGTGCTAGGGAATTATGGGAACTGTAGTTTATTGTGGCACTAGAGCTCTCTGACAGAAAAGGCTCAACGTCTCAGAAAAAAATACAATTCCCATGATTCCCTTGCACTGAGCCAGGACAGTTAGGGCCTTTGCAGACTGCCAGAAATAGTGCAAATTGAGTCCACTTTAAATTGAGGCACTGCCCTGGCTCAGTGCTAGGGAATCATGGGAATTGTATTTTTTCTAAGACATTGAGCCTTCTCTGTCAGAGAGCTCTGGTGCCACAGTAAATTACAGTTCCCATAATTCCCTAGCACTGAGCCAGGGCAGTGCCTCAATTTAAAGTGGACTCAATTTGCACTATTTCTGGCAGTCTGCAAAGGCCTTGTGTGTGTGTAAACCAATTTCATACCATATCCTTCCCATTCTAATAATCTTTTATCTTTTAATTTAACCCATTCTGTAATCCAAGTCTTGTAAAATGTTAAGTCTGATTCTTGGTCATTTGTCTGGTCAATTTGTTTTTGACAAATATGATCTCTTTCTTTCCTCTGCTTTGGATGGTGCATCAATGCATTTTGGTACCTCTCCTCCCAAATAAGCCTTTGAAAAATTTCTCCACACAACTGCCTCCTTTCCTTCGCTGGAAGAAACCTTCTCCAGTACTCTGTTCTTCTGATATCCCATCTTAGAGTGCATCTATACTGTAGAAATAATACAGTTTGACACCACTGTAGGTGCTGTAGCTCCATCCTATGGAATCCTAGAATTTGTAGTTTTACAAGGTTTTTAGTTTTTTCTGCCAAAGGGTGCTCTCACGACTACTACAGGATTCCCAGGATTTTGTAGGATGGAGCTGTGGCAGTGAGTTAAAGTGGTGTCAAACTGCATTATTTGTACAATGTTGATGTTTAAATGTATTTAATATTGTATTGCATTGCAGTTTATCTATCCTATTTGCTTCCTTTTTACTGGTCATTGACTGAAATAAATATATGTATGTAATGTTGATGCCACCAGGTGATCTTGGGCAAGTCACACTCTCTTAGCCTCAGAGAATGGCCATGGCAAATCTCCTCTGATGAAACTTGCTAAGAAAACCCATGATAGCCTTAGGCTTGCCATAAGTTGGAAACGACTTGTAGGAACACAACAATAAGATGCACCTTTAGCTTTATTGCCAGCAGCAAGCTCAGCATGTCCCACCTTGCAGGGTGCATTTGCATTTTAGAAATAATGCAGTTTGACACCACTTTAAGTGCTGTAGCTCCATCCTATGGAATGGAGTAGTTTGTTGTGGCACCAGAGCTCTCTGACAGAGAAGACTAAATAGCTCACAAAACTACAAATCCCAGGATTCTGTAGGATGGAGCCGTGGCAGTTAAAAGTGGTGTCAAACTGCATTATTTCTACAGTGTAGATACACCCACAGCTGGCTAATTCCCTCCAATGCCTGCTCCAGCTAGAGTCCAGATCGGGGGGTGGGGGTGGGGGTTAAAGCTGGATTATTTCTACAGTGTATTTTGGACCAGTGTGATCTGCCCTGAAAGCACTGAACCCTCTCTGTTCTCTCATCCATTCAGCCTTTAGTGTGAGTGCAAACAGTTAAGCCTACTGGAATTTTGTACATTCTTTGGCAGCGTTTTCCTTTGTTGCATCTTTTAAATCTTTTTGCACATGCCTCTAGGTTTTACCTATGACTTATCCATGGGTCATACCAATATCCATAATTTTGGCTGAAAAACATGCCCTCGATTTATACATGAGGCTGACTTATGGTTGAGGATAAAAAGAAAAATTCATTTGAGATGTGGTGCTGGAGAAGAGTGTTGAGGATAGTGTGGATAGCCAAAAAACAATAACACAAATATACTTGTCCCCCCACATTTGCAGCTTTGAGTTTTGCAGATTTGATTATTCACAAATTTTATTAAGTTCCCTCTAGGAATCTCTAAGTCCTCCAGTGAAACTCTATGGTCAACTTTAACCAAAAGTCACACTGAAGGACCATCCTAGAGATTCCTAGAGAGAACACTTAATTAAGCAATTGTAGCTCCTCCAGCGCAATTCTGAGGTCAGTGTCTGGCAATGTTCACCATAGAGTTGCACTGGAGGACCTAGAGATTCCTAGAGGGGTGTTCTCTCAGGTAAAAACATAGTGTTTTTGTTTTATTTGTGGTTTTTCCACATTCAGTGGGGTCCTATGCCTCTATCCCCAGTGGAGGGACGAGTGTAAATGTGTCCTAGAACAGGTCAAGCCTGAGAGCTCCCTGGGAACCAAGATGATTAAACTGAGATTGTCATACTTTGGCCACATCATGAGAAGACACTACTCATTAGAAAAGACTATAATGCTAGGAAAGGTGCAAGGAAAGAGAACGAGGAAGACCACATGCTAGATCAGGGGTAGGCAACCTTTTTGAGCCGGGGGCCGGATTGCTGTCCCTCTGACAATTGGGGGGCCGAAGCACCAAAAATAAATAAATAAATAAATATAAAAATAATGTTTTTTTTTAAAAAAATAAATATATATGCATGCACACTCTCTCAGCCCCAGAAAAGCCATGGCAAACCCCCTGTGGAGATTTTGCCAAGAAAATCCCAAGAACAAGTAATAACAACAATAATCAATATCATCATGGTGGGCAGCGGCGGCAGGGGGGTGGCAGCAGCGGCAGGACCGACCTGGGACTGGTCTAAAGGCCTTGGGGGGCCGCATCCAGCCCCCGGGCCTTAGGTTGCCTACCCCTGTGCTAGATGAATGGACTCCATTAAGGAGACCATTGTTATGAATTTGCAAGAACTTGGGGCCTCGGCAGACGACTAAAAGAGTCGTCTACGAGACCCGGAAGAGGAGGAGCCACCGCACGAGCAGCGCTCCTTCCTCTTCCTGAGGTTGCCCTGGGAGCTGCCGGCCCTCCGCACGGCCGGCGTTTCCGGGGCAACCTCCTGCCGCAGCGACCGCACGCGCTGCGGCGGAAAAGGCAGGGAAAGTGCGCCCTATGCGTTTAGGGCGCACTTTCCCTGTCTTGTGGAAGGAGCACTGATTTTGCGCTCCTTCCAGGGACGCCGCAGGAGCGCCGCGGTCCGGCTGCCGAGGTCCCGCGGCGCTCCGGACCAGGGCGTCCCCGACGCCCTGGTCTGCATCCCCCCTAAGGAAAGTAGTGGGGGACAGGGAGTCTTGGAGATGTCTCATCCACAGGGCAGCCATGAGTCAAGATCGACTCAAGGGTGGTTAACAACAGCAATAACAATAACAAGAAATATATGGTACAGTATATTGGAAGGTGCTGTTAAAAGTGATTTTGTGCCTCTACTTCTGTCCCTGTCCTTTAAAACTATACATGCCTATATGGGGAAGGGGTTTTCTTTGTTGTTGTTAACTGCTTGACTCATGTCGACCCATGGATGAGACATCTCCAAGCCCCCTTATCCTCCACTGCTCTGCTTAAGTCTTGTAGACTCATTACCTCCCTGATTGAATCTATCCATCTGTCATGCAGTCTCCTTCTCCCAAGCTCTCAAGGGATTTTACTTGCAGATTTTTTAAAAATATTATTTCTGAACAGATGCATTCTGCCTAAATAGTGGCTTTAATTCTCCAGATTTCCTCTCCCCCTCCCATGCGTTTTTAATATTTGGAAATCACACACACACACATTTTAACCTTTCCTTCCAATGTGGAAATGAGGATTGGGGTTTCTTTAACCTATTAATTTAGGAAGTACCTAGGAAGTGAAAGTTGGCAAATTCAGTTTCATTTTAGCTGTAATGCTTCAGCTGCCTTACTGCTCTATCCTAGCATCTCCCTCCAGAACCTAACAAAATTTGCTGGCGGTATGATAAGGACACCTTATTTTGGCATTTTCCTGTTGAACTCATATGTAGCTATTTAAAATGCAAGAAGGTTGGGTGTTTTAAACCATTTGTAGTGTTTGTAAGAGGTTGCTGGATTGTCATTTAGACCAGTAAAATGCTGTGTGAAGTGTAGCCTTCAAAAACCATGGGAAGGACCTTATTTAGCAAATCCTTTCATTCTGGCTACAATTTTCCTTGGAAATGTAGGAATATGTAAATATGCTGGGGTATATTATGATAGAAAATACAGGTTTAGGCCTTCAGTGACCTAAATGAAATGAAGGGTGGCATGTGTCTTTTTTTCAGTTGATATTTTGTGGATCTCAAATTTGAGCTTCCTTAAGCAAAATAGTGATTGATATGGACCGGCAACCTATGGCCCAGGGGCCGGTTAAGGCCCCGGGCCCCGGACTTACTGGCCCAGGCTGTAGGCTGCCGCCGCCACCACGCGCCACCGGCGCGCACCGCCGTCGGGGCACGTTTTCAGCCGTGCTTGCTGCGGCTGCCATTTTGGAAGTCAAAATGGGGGCGCGCGACGCATTTGTGCATGCGCAGTACTCTTGCGCATGCGCAAACGCGCCGCAGCCGCCATTTTGACTTCCAAAATGGCGGCTGTGACATGCGCCGTGGCCATTCCCCCCCCCTTGGCCCAGCTGAGACCTGGGCGATGGGAGACCGGCCCAGGTCTCAAAAAAGGTTGCCTGTCCCTGATGTAGACCAAGCTCTGGGGAAAAATAATTACACATACATTTGAATGTGGCTTCTTTACATCTGGCTTGAGAAGAGAATGAAATACTGTACATGATTGTAGAGAAAGAAATCCACAGAAATTGGCCTCTACCCTTGCAAAACAGTAGCATTTCACAAAATGTTTTGACAAAGAAGCAGGATAATGTGGGATAAGGAGGTGTCACTGGGATAAGAAAGTGTCAGTGAGTTGCTATAGAGTGCCATTGTAGTTTTTATCTACTACTCTCATGAAACTGATGATCTCCTCCAGTTTTCTTTACCTTGCTGAGCTTTCCATTCCGTTCATGTTTTCTTTGCAAATTATTGCTTTTAGTTATTTTATAACTAGTCATGATGGGCAAGGATCGAGAGGGCAGGTTGTTTTCCTTACAGGTTGAAGCTGTTACAGTATAATTTCGTTGACGGAATTATACAACATTAAAACTGCAGTTTTAATGTTGTATAATTTCGTTGACGAAATTTATACTGTAACAGCTTCAACCTGTGAGGAAAACAACCTGCCCTCTCAATCCTTGCCCATCATGGCTGGCCATCCAGGGGGAAGATGCATTGAGGACATTCCTTAGGGAAGGTTTGGTTCCATCTTGTCTAAAGGAAGCGGTGGTTAGGCTACTTCTGAAAAAACCTTCCCTGGACCCCCTGGATATGAATAACTCTAGGCCAGTCTCCCTATTACCTTTTTAAAGCAAAGTGATTGGGCAGTTGTTCTTCAAGTCCAAGCTGTCTTGGAAGAAACCAATTATCTAGATCCATTTCAAACTGGCTTTAGGACAGGATATGGAGTTGAAACTGCCATGGTTGCTCTGGCTGATGGCTTTCGCCTGGGCATCGACAGGGGTAGTGTGACCCTGTTGGTGCTTCTGGACCTCTCAGCGGTTTTTGATACAATAGATCATACCATCCTTTTGGATCGCCTGAGAGGGTTAGGAATCGGAGGCACTGCATTGCAGTGGTTCCATTTCTTCCTCTTGGGCAGATCACAGAGGGTGAGGCTCAGGGACAGTTACAAGAAAAGAGCTTAATTGTGGCATCCCTCAAGGTGCCATCCTGTCCCCAATGCTATTTTATATATATATAAAGCCACTGGGAGAGATCATTCGGAGACATGGGGAGTGGTGTTATCAGTATGCTGATGACATCCAGATATACTTCTCCATGTCTCGGTCCTCAGCTTTGACTTCAGCTCTCTCCTCTCAATGACTGTCTTAGGGCGGTAATGGACTGGATGAGGAAAAACAGATTGAGACTGAATCCATATAAAACGGAGGTACTAACAGTTGCGGGCCAGAAACCAGGTATGGGACTACAATTTCCAGTCCTAGATGGGGTCACACTCCCCTTCAAGGACTGTGTTCGCAGTCTGAGGGTGCTCCTGGATCTGTCGCTTCAGATGTCAAATCAGGTTAATGCGATGGTTAGGAGCGCCTGTTATGTGCTTCAGCTGATACTCCAACAGCACCCTTTTCTGGAAACTAGGGATCTTGAAACTGTGGTACATGTGCTGGTAACCTCGTATTTTGATTTCTGTAATGCGCTCTACATGGGGCTACCCTTGTGGTTGACCCGGAAACTTCAATTGGTACAGAATATGTCAGCCAGGTTGGTCTCGGGAACAACTAGGAGAGACCACATTACACCAGTGTTAAAATCACTCCACTGGCTGCCTATTAGTTTCCGGGCACAGTACAAGGTGTTTTTACCTTTAAAGCCCTACATGGCTTGGGCCCAACCTGTCTCCAGCACCACCTCCTTCCATATGATCCACCCTGCACACTCCAGTCCTCTGGGGGGAATTTGCTTCAGCCTATGAAAATGAGGCTGTCTGCAACCTCCCAGAGGGCCTTCTCTGCTACCACTCCCAGATTATGGAACGACTTATTACTACCTTAAACAGCTTTAAAAAGGCTGTTAAGACGGATCTCTTCCGGCAGGCCTTTCCTGAATAATTATCCCGGCCCCAAGAGTTAGCCATTTTCTCTCCCTGTTCGTGCTGCTGTTATTGTGATGCTTCTTGTTGCATTTATTTTAAAATGCTTTTAAATTGTCTAAGTTTAATATCTTTTTAAGGCGTGGGTGGGTTTTTGGGGTTGTATGTATTCTGTTTCAGTTTTAATGTTGTAAGCAGCCCGATTGCATTGCAGAGGGACAGGATATAAATAATTTATTATTATTATTATTATTATTATTAGGTGTGATTCATATGGCTGTCCTGGTTTTGTTGGACTTATGTTTCTTACCCTTGGCTATGCTAGCTACCCTTGGCTAGGGTGCTGGGAGTTTTAGTCCAACAGCTTCTGGAAGGCTGCATGTTGTGTCTAATTGTTTAATACTGAAACATGATATTTAAATATGTTCATTATATTGGTGTTAATTTTTATCAGTATAGATTGGTAACCACTGCTTTGTATGTCTTTGTGCTTACAGAATGATGCTTTAATAGGGTAGGTTAGATTAGTACTTTTATTCATTCATTCATTCATTCATTCATCTCAAATACTTAGAAGGGGTTGTTGTTAAATACCTACACTCTTTCCACCCCGAGACATACAAATACAGTATACAGTTAGCCTTTCACATTTACGGCTTTGATTTTTTGCAGATTCGATTATTTGTGGTTTTGATTAATATGTTATCTCCAGGAATCTCTAGGTCCTCCAGCACAATTCTGACACAAGTTGACCATAGAGTTGTGCTGGAGAACCTAGATGTTCCTAGAGAAAACACTTCTCTAGGCATTTGTGGGTCCTTCATCTTGATTCTGTGATCAACTTCTGGCAGATGTTGATCATAGAGTTGCACTGGAGGACCTGGAGATTCCTAGAGAGTGTTCTCATAGGTAAAAAGAATAGTGGGTTGTTGTTGTTTTTTAATTTGCAGTTTTTCCACATTCATAGGGGGCCTTCACTGCTAACCCCAGCGAATGTGGAGGGACCACCATCTATCTTAGAGGGTTTAAAACTATCTAAACCTATGTTGTAAATATATACATATATTTTAAAACCCCAGACTAGTGTTTGTTCTCTTCTGAGTGGTTCAGGTTTCTTATAGGATGACCAAGATTTATATTTAATCATTTTTAAAAGTTCACAAATGTGTTCACAATTGGGAAAAATGTAATCCTGACTATGTAACATATTCACAAGGAAGTGTAATAAAAAAGGGAAAAGAAATAAGTGATTTGATATGCTTAATCGTCTTTATTCAGCATTGTTCTTGTATGTTCCCCAATGTCATATTTAATAATATTTTTTTTTCTTTCTCAGCAGAGAGTCTCTTCAGGAAATGGCCACTCCCAAATCCATTTTGAATCTTCTGACCTTTACTTTTGGATCAGCTATTGGGTTTTTCGTATGTTATCTGCTATTTAGTTTAGTATTGGAAGAACAAATTAAGGTTGAACCTCACATCCTTTACAGTGATCCTCATGGACATCACTCAAATGATGATGAAAGAAATCAGCTGAAAGGACAAATGAATTTCAATGCAGATGCTGTGCAGCATCAAGGTATGTTATTTTTTTTCCCTCTGGAGCAGTTTTAAATTTTTCTTCATCATATACTATGTTGTAGTTTTCCACTAATATGCACTGTACTTAGATTCCTCATATTTGAGAGCATATGAGAAAAAGGTTTTCATTAAATTGTTTTGTAACATTAAAATTTTTATGCACAAGCAAAGAGTTTGGGACAGTTTCTCTTGGCATTTAAGAAACTAGCATTGCATTATTGCTGCACAATCCTAATTATGCCTCTTCAAAAGTCCCATTAAGTGCAGTGGGGATTGCTTCCTAGTAAATGAATGTATCATTGCAGCCTTAAGTGTGTGTGTATGTCTGTGTGTGTTAGTAGTTTTAAGCCTGGAAACTACTTGCTGGTTTACCTGGATTCCAAATACATAGGGCTAAATCCAGTGTTACTCTAATGTTAGTTCCAACTTGAGCAAACTCATGTAAATGAACAGGAATGGTTAGTCTTAAGCAACGTAACTTCCACATATTTCAGTGGGTCTACTTTAGTTGGGACTAACATTGGATTTAGCCCATATCTCAAAATCTGCCATTTCCCCATTACAGTGTTGGCACTCAAAAATTCTAAACCTGTTTAACAAGAATGGGCATATCTGACATAAGTTAGCAGTTAAATAATAATTTTAAAAAACACGCATGCCTTGATGTTATTGTTCAGACCTGCACAACTTGGCAGTAGATAGGGCCAAAATTAAAACAGATAGGTTTCAATTAAATATTAAGTAATTAATAATAATTATTAATATTCTGTCCTTCTCCTCCTCTGCCCAGACTTCTCCTCAGGAGAAAGCTGAGTGACAGAGGAGACCTGAAGGACAAGTATTTGACTTTCTTCCTCCTGCATTACCCAGCCTTCTCAGGAAAAAGCTGGGCAGAGGAGAGCCTCGCAGAGTGAGCATTTGACTCCTCTTCCACCCAGCACTCTCCTTGGGAGAAAGCCGAGCAGCAGAGAAGACTTGCAGGGCAAGTGTTCACACTTCCTCCTCCTCTACCACGTGGCCCTCTCATCAGGAGAAGGATGAATAGCGGAGGAACTTTGAAGTTTTTCCACATCCATGCGGGCTGCCTGAAAACCTTTGATGGGCTGCATGCGGCCCCAGAGCCATATGTTGTGCAGGCCTATTAATAGTTCATTAAACCTTTTATGGAAATGACTAGAACATAATAACATGTAGGCAATAGGTGTTCAAAATATGTAGTATGGAATTGGGCAGTTGCAGTGAGGGCCAATTTTCAACCCTCCCCCCCCTCCCACCACAAGCTATACTGGTATTTCAGTTTTGGCCAAATTTCAACCTTTTTTTCTTGGCTTTGGGCTTGGAGGGAGCAAAATTGCTGTATTTTGCAGTGGTTTTTAAACAATGGGGGAGGGAAGTAATCTGACACAAATTAAAAATTGGAAGGTCTGGGGGTTTCAGGAGGCTTCAGAGTCTGCATTTTCGAGCCGTGCAGGTTGTACAGTATGTAGCAGATACACATTCTTATTCAGTTAGCTCATGGCATGTCCACAACATCAGGAAGTGTCATCTTAGGAAGATTTAAAGTCATCCCTGATTCTAGATTTTTTGAGTGTGGCAGTAAATTTAGGGACAGATGGAGATGCTCAATATATCTACTTGTAACATGAAAACTAGATTAGCCATTCAGATTATTGAGAGATCAGAGGTGTTGTCATAGATCAAACATAGATCATAGACCACGTGTCTGAAGGTTTTATGTACTGATGGCATTTTATGACTTTAACTTCCCCAGATGAAAAAAAATATATTGCTGAAGAACTGTACCAGAAGGTAAGAATCCTTTGTTGGGTGATGACTGGTCCTCAAAATCTGGAAACAAAAGCTAAACATGTCAAAGCTACATGGGCCCAGCATTGCAACAAGATGCTATTTATGAGCTCTGAAGAAAACAAAGACTTCCCAACAGTGGGATTAGAAACCAAAGAAGGTAGAGACCAGTTGTACTGGAAAACAATTAAAGCTTTCCAGTATGTACATGATCATTATCTTGATGAAGCAGACTGGTTCATGAAGGCAGATGATGACACTTACGTTGCACTGGACAATTTGAGATGGCTTCTTTCAAAATACAGCCCTGAAAGACCTATTTATTTTGGAAGAAGGTTTAAGCCATTTGTGAAGCAAGGTTATATGAGTGGCGGTGCAGGATATGTGCTGAGCAAAGAAGCTCTGAAGCGATTTGTGGATGCTTTTAAAAACAACAAATGTAGTCATAGCTCCTCTGTTGAAGATTTGGCATTAGGCAAATGCATGGAGAGCATTAATGTAGAAGCTGGAGATTCCAGGGATACAAGTGGCAAGGAAACCTTTCACCCATTTGTGCCAGAGCATCATTTAATCAAAGGATACCTACCCAGAAATTTTTGGTACTGGAATTATAACTATTATCCTCCTGTGGAGGTAAGTTTTATTTTTACATTATTTGTTGTTGTTAACTGCCCTCGGGTCGATCTCGACTCATGGTGACTGTATGGATGAGGCATCTCCAACCCCCTGTCCACTACTCTGCTTAATTCCTGCAACCCCTTAATACCCATAGTGACCTCCTTAATAGAGTCCATTCATCTGGCGTGTGGCATTCCTCTCTTCCTACTTCCCTCCACCTTTCCCAGCATTATTGTTTTTTTCCAAAGAGTCCTCCCTTCTCATGATATGTCCAAAGTACAACAGACTCTTGGCTTCCAGGGAGGTTTCTGGTTTGATCTGCTCTAGGACCCATTTGTTTATCCTTTTAGCTGTCCATGGGTTCCTCAGCACTCTTCTCCAGCACCACATCCCAAATACATTGATTTTCTTCCTATCATCTTTTTTAACTGTCCAGCTCTCACATCCATGCATGGTAATAGGGAATACAATGGTTGTATGATTCTAACTTTTGTTCTGAGTTGTATATGTTTGCATTTTAGAACCTTTTCTAGTTCTTTCATAGCCACCTTCCCCATTCTTAGTCTTCTTCTGATTTCCTGACTACAGTCCCCATTTCTATCAATGTTTGATCCTAGGTATGGGAATTCATTTACTATGTCTATTTCTTCATTGTCTGGGTTGAACTTGTGAAGATCCTCGGTGGTTATTGCTTTTGTTTTCTTTATGTTCAACATTTAGCCTACCTTAGCACTTTCTTTTTTAATCTTCCTTAATAGGTGTTTTAGGTCTATGAGGTTTTCTGCTAGTACTGTGGTGTCATCTGAATATTTCAGATTGTTGATATTCCTCCCTCCTATTTTCATTCCTCCTTCTTCTGTGTCCAAGCCTGCTTTTCTTATAATATGGTCTGCATACAAGTGGAACAGATAGGGTTAAAGAATACAGCCTTGTCTGACCTCTTTGCCAATTGGGAACCATTCTGTTTCTCCGCGTTTCGTTCTGACAGTATCCTCTTGCCCTGAGTACAGATTCCTCATCATAACTATCAGATGTGTTGGCACTCTCATGTCTTTAAGTACATTCTATAGTCTTTCATGATCTATGCAGTCAAAGGCTTTGCTGTAGTCTATAAAGTGCATGCTAATTTTCTTTTGGAATTCCCTGGTGTACTCCATTAGCCACTGTATGTTTGCAATGTGGTCCTTTGTGCCTCTTCCTTTCCTGAACCTCTGGGATTTCTCTCTCCATGGATGGTTGGAGTCTATGTTGCAGAATTTTGAGTATGATTTTGCTTGCATGGGAGATCAGTGGTATGGTTCTGTAGTTGTTGCAATCTCTTGTGTTTCCCTTTTTGTGGATGGGGATGTATATTGATTGCTTCCAGTCTGTTGGCCATCGTTTTGTTTTCCATATCTGTTGACATATGTTGACATATCTGTTGACTTTTTTTTACGTTATAAGTGGAGCTATTATGATATTGCAATATGTATTATAAAAAAATTACATACTAAACTGACCACTAGGAAAAAAACCAGACATTTTAACTCTGTCTGTATGTGTTGATGCCTATAGCTGTCTTTATCCTGCAATCCTTGTAGCCTATTCCAGTCCACTTGATAGATGCTTTGCAAGGTTACAGGCAGAGATTTTTCCTACCTGAGAATGCTCTCCCCCCCCCCTTCTTAGAAATGTTCTAATTCTGTTGCCAAATAAAGTTGGGGAAAATGTTGACATTGTATTTTCCTTGCTCCAGAGGTGTGAGTGTGCTTTAATTTCATTCTTGTATAGCATCTTGTGCTTTGAGACCATTTTTGAAACAAACTGTCTTTCAGAACAAAACTCATTTTTTCTGTTTTTGCAAAGAAAAAGTGGAGCAAATGCTATTGAAATGGTGTATTGATACATAATACTCCTAAGTTCATATTACTAACATTTAAATGATTCAAGATGTGAGATTTATTTATCTCATCTTTTGATCTGCCTTTTTTCTTTTCTTGGTAGGGTCCTGGCTGCTGTTCTGACCTGGCAATTTCGTTCCACTATGTTGATGCCACTACTATGTATCATTTGGAATATTTGATTTATCATCTCCGTCCTTATGGTTACCAGTTCAGGTATAATCCTGATTCTCCTAAGGACTCAGGAGAGCAAAATTTAAGTGAAGCAGCAAAGGGTGACATAAAATCAAAAGCAGAAGTAGAAAATCCTCTGAAAGCCTCTGAATAAAATCATTTATAGTGCACTGAAGAAGCCTTATGAGATGGTGAAAGAACACATTTAGCTTACAGTGGCTAAATGGATTTGCTAAACATGTATATCTGTATTTTAAAAGTGTTCCTTCAAGTGGCTGCCTACTGCAGATTCCTTTCTAATCTGGTAGGAAGGATATTTCACATGCCATGAGACTGCAAGGTCAAATCTATAAAGTTTTGTATTAAGCATCATAGGTCCTTAATTTTGATTCATTCAGATACACACAAACCATATATTGAAACCATGTTATTCAGATTCACATGTGAACATGCAGTATTTCAGTACTTTCCTCATGCGAATGTCTTCTGTTTACTAAGCCCAATACATTAGATGAAGACAGATACTTTGCTAAAGAGATTCAAATGTGAATGTGTTTTTAAGAAAAGTCTTTATATAAAAGAAATTCAAGTAAGAATGTGTTTTTCAGAAAAGTCTTTCATAAAATAGATTCAAGTGTCAATATACGTTTAAGGAAAAGCTTTATTCCACAATCATCTGTCAAAAAATAATCCTCCTGCATAAGGTTTGTATTTACATCAACATTTAGCATTCCTAAAGCTACCAATATTTTGAGTTTTCCATGTTATACAGATGAGTATTTTGTTTCAAAGAAAGTCAGTACAGTTCAGACTGTCAGAAGGACAGTGGAAATGTGGCTGAGAATGGAGGACTCACTAATGGAATGTGTGCTGTCTTATTAGATGAGTGAATAATCTTTGACTGCTAGGGCTATAAATATGGTTCCAGCTGGTGGGACTACATATCCAACATTGTGGGATATGTAGGGAGGGAGGTTTGAATTCTTTCCCACCTGCTGAAATTGGTGGAATGTAAGAGATTTGGTAGCTTCCATCACCCAGCAATCCCGACCAAGAAACAACAGCCTCTGCTACATTGAGTTCAGGGTGGAGGGGAGAGGATAGCTTTTCTCCTTTCCAGGCAATCCTGATCAAGATTGCTATCCTGGCACTGTTTGCAAAAATGGCTGACAGTCAGGCTGTGGAAAACAGTGGGTGAGGCTTGGAATCACAGGGCCTTTGCAGATTGCTAGAAATAGTGCAAATTGAGTCCACTTTAAGGGTTAGGGAATCATGGGAACTGTAGTTTATTGTGGCACCAGAGCTCTCTGACAGAGAAGGCTCAATGTCTCAGGGGAAAAAACAATTCCTATGACTCCCTAGCATTAACCCTAACCCTTAAAGTGGACTCAATTTGCACTATTTCTGGCAGTCTGCAAAGGCCCACAGTCCACTTGAGGAGTAGCCAAGGGCCACAAGTGTCCAAGAGGTCACAGGTTGCCTGCATGTGTACTAGATAAACAAATTCAAAATGTTTTCAAATAAACTTCCTCATGCTGCTTCTGGAAAATTAATTAAAACTGTGATAATATAGGTAGTGGCAGGATACTCATAGCCCATATATTTATGTTAGTTTGGTACTATTTACTCTCTCTTTTAAAATTAAACTGAAAAGCCATTTTTGTTGTTGTATATAAAACTGGATTTGCACCAAGATAGCTAGTGCTTAAGCTGGAAAATGAGGCTGTGTTGCTTGTCCAGTACTTCAGGTGTTCTTTAATTTCTCTTTAGAGGTAGATGCCTGTAATTATTTTGTTGAGTTTGAACCGTGTGCCTGTTGCTTGTGTGACATTCACTGGCTCATTTAAACCATGATTTTCTTGTGTATTTGATTGTCTTACCTATTACACCAATTTTGAACAAAGACCCCTGCCAACACACGAAGGAGCTCTGTACTTTGTGATTACATATGAACCACAGTGCGATTTTCTGATATTAATTATGCCCTCTCACTCAATATGCTATGTACCGATTTAGCCTAGTAGTTTCTCATTTTGATATTCAGACTTTTTTTCCACTTAATGGTCATGCTGAAAGTGATCAGTCAAGGCATGCTTTTTGTCTTGAGTTCATCATATTGATGTTTAAATTGAGATTATGTACTTGATGGTGTGTACTATTTAAAAATCTTGGTCAGCCATACTAAACTCATTGTAATTTGATTTTTAAATGAGTGAGGACACTTGACCATAGCTAGTGTCTTCCAAATTTGTTTACTTTCTAGTTGCACATATGCTTCTGCCTGACATTAAAACATGTAATAATACTGACTGTTGCTCATAATGAATGTGCAGTACACTCTTAATATTTCCTTGTAGATAAGCAGGGTGTACCTCACATGAGAAGAACAGACTAGATGTTCTCTTATTGATTTTATAAATTTGGCCTGTGGAGGGGTCCTGATAACTAGAATTAACAGAATGATGCAGATTCTTTGCTCTAGAATTAAACTGTTTCTGGGCCGATGCAGATAGCCCATAAGGGGCAGCTCTGGGCCGCCCCTGGGAACAGCGGATTGGGGCCATGGCTACCACATGCCACAACCCCGATACTCCTTTTTGCCAGCCCCAAAAGCGCGGGCAAATGCCGCTCCTTTTGGGGGCAGCAAAAAGCCACCCTTAGAGCCACCGCCACATCTCTTTTGTGCCCCTTTGGCACAGTATGTGTGCACACTGTGCCAAGAGGGCACTTTGACGCTGCGCGCCATGCAGACAGGTGCGCGGAGTATGGGCAGACAGCGTGAGGTCGCCTTGCCCCAACTCCACCCCTAGGCCAGCCTAAAGTGCCGGTCTGCATCCCCCAGTTGTTACTTCACTTTCAGATCAATTATGAGGAAGAAGTGCAAAAATGATAACAGACCTGTCAAAAAGCTCTGGTGGCAGATGTGCTGCCAAGACTAATATTAAGCTATTTTGCTTATTTACATACTGAGTTTAGGCTTTTATGGTGTTTAAGCAAATTGTTGCCAATACCTAATGTAGAGTACTCCCAAACAGGAGGATGTTGCCCCATTAGTCCAAAGGCATTGGGCAGTGTTCCATCATTCCATGGTTTTTGGCAGTAAAAATGTGGAAGAAGTGATGAGTTATCATGGGATGGTCATAAACAGAAGACAGTGTTGTCTGGGTCTCCTGTAAAAGCCCAGTAATGTTGAAGGGCATTTCCACTATAAAAGAAAACTCTAGAAGCTCCTGTAGCATATTCTCCAGCATATTAGTAGTCTTTTTTCTTCCTCCTCTTGGCTTTAGTGGTATTCATCTATCTGCCTATCTACCTCAAAACACCTGCTGTAAATTTGCCTGTGCTCTAGTGAAGTTTGTCGCTAATCTGGGAAAAATTGAAATATTTGAAGGATTTTTAGCTTCAGGAAAGATAATGACTGTTGTTGTTCCCTCATGATTCCAAGTGGTTACAATCTGCCAGACCAAAATGGGAGCCATCACAAAATAGGTGACTTCTATATACCTGCAGGGCTGTTTGGGTATATAGAGGTATATTTAGCATATATATGTTTATATATCTATATTTTTAAAACATAAAACACATTCCCCTCTCCCATTCCAGATGTGTGGAAACTTGATGACATTTGAGAGAAATGGGTGGGAAGTAGAAAGTGGAGGTAGCGGGGATGAAGAAGGATTTAGCTTATACTGGGATTTTCCAAGAGGAAAGAGAAGGGAAAGGATACCCTTTTACATTTTCCCACAGTATAACCATCATGTTGTGGTTCTAGATTCTCACCCTCTAACCTGAGCCATCCAGTACTGTAGGAACATAGGAAGCTGCCTTATATTAGTTCAGTCTGTTTGTCCTTCCAACTCATTGGTGTCCACTCTGAGTAGCAGAAACATGCTAGTGCATCAGACAGTGCTCCTTGTATTATATGCTTACCTGATTCTTTTGGTACAGCAGTGGAAGGGCTCAGTGGTGTGGGAAAGGTGGCAATTTTTCTGTTCCCTGCTCTGTCCTGTTACTGCCTTCTCCCCAAGATGCCTACAAAGGACTACAAGATTTCGTTTCCAAGATGACTGGAACCCCTGAGCAGGAGGAGCCTTCTGCAACAAGGATCTACTGTCAATACTGTGTTGGGGATATAACAACATTTTATTGCAAGTCCCACTTGTACATCTCAAGGTCTCTCAGTTTTGGTTAGCCGCTTTTATTGTCATGGTAAGAGTCATACTGTTTAGGACACTATTTTTCCATACATGTTAGTGTCCATTTCATTTTCTGTATTTCAAAGTCCAAGCTTGAAAGTGACCCATGAGGCTGGATTAGAACTGAGCTTCAGAAGGATACTTTAAAGTTTAGACTATAACTTTCCAAAGTTGGGATGAGAGCAATGACTATTTCCAACAATCCTCTCCCTTCCTTCCCCCCATACATCCGCTCCATACTGCATAACACATCATCCCTGAAAGTTCCCTAATGCTCAGGAATATCTATTCGTACATGCATGAGGGCTGTAGTGAATCTCTGCTGTGTATGCATGATGGTACAGGCATAGTTCTTTAGTGTAAAGTTCAAAGAATACAGCTAAATCAACGACACACTTTTCTGACCAGGAGTGCCTTTACTCTGAACAGATACAGGCTGTCTTCTGATAAATATATTATTGCTTTAGGACTCAAATTGTTCTCTACATCCCCATCACTTTCTTTAAACTTCTGTCTCTCGTGTTGTGTTTTATGTGGACATGCAGGAAAGAATGCAGTTGCCAAGTTCTGAAGTTATACTATTTATAATCTCTTACTGCATCCTTGTTCTAGGTGGTGCCGGTTATATCACTTAACACTGAGCATTTTTAATCATGCCAAAGCATGTTATTATCTGAAGGCACAAAATGTCTTTCAAGTATTGTTTATACACAAAAACTCTACCTTGTAGATTGTCACCAATTGCTGTACTGAACTTTAATCTTGATCTGTATTGCTTTTTATTCTTTGGTATAATATGTAATGTGCTTGCCTCCAACCGGCATGTCAAAACATTCAAGTTCTGGTGAATATTACCTAACCTGTTTAATTTTCAATTACTTTTTTCAAAGGTTTCTCTTAAAAACTTTTCTTATAACATTTGATACCATCAGCAGTGTTGAAAGTACTTCATTGTTAGCAAGGCTTGTGAATGTGAATTTTTTGTTCTGTAGCCCTCAGAATCCCTTTATCACTACTGGCCATGCTGGCTAGGAGATTCTGGAAGTTGTAGTCCAAAAAAATAACTTGTCCACATTCTGATTTTTAGGTTTTTATATTGTATTGAACTTTTCTCTAATATCTTTGACATCCAATTTCAGTAGAATCACAAAGCTAATAGGAGGTTATACTGTGGACAAAGTATAAACTGCCCCCATCTTTGCTTTTTACGTATATTTTAAAATGATACCATAGTCAGCTGGTTGTAAGCTTTATCTTGATCTAATAGAGAAAATGTTGCAAACTGTCATTTTATAAAGCAACTTTCCTCAATGTAGATTATAAACAACATAGTATATAAATCTTACTGGAAACACATTTGAAATGATATTAACTGCTGCGTGGCATGTTAACGTTAAAAAAATGACTTTTACATGACAAGACACGTTTTTTCACAGCAAATGGTGGTTAACGTGTTAGTTCATGTGATCAACAAATGAATGTTTTTGGAGTATCATCTTTGAAGTGCCTTTCATTGGTTTTAGCAATTAATTTAAATGAGAAATGCACCAATAGAAATAACTTACCACAATTTTTAAAATGTCTCCCTTGTAGCTTTTACTGTGCTGGGAATATATTTTGATGAATGGATCAGATATATCAATTTTAAATGTATGAATACTGGGTATGCCTTTCTGTATAGATTTTCATACATAAGATGAATTTAAAGAGTTGTTGGACAGTTGTCTCAGCTAACAAAGACAGGCTACTTTATTGTGATCCAGTAACTCTGGAAGGTCAGTTCTGCGACCTCAGATTATTTAACTGGATATGCCAAGAACTTAACCTGTTGTCCTTTAAATAAGAATAAAGAGTAAATAAAGGGCAATCTGGAAAAATATCCTTGCTATTTGATATGACACATCTTCTTTAGCCATTCACCAAATAAGAGTTTTATTGTTAATCTGGAGGGAGCTGGGACCCAGCCCCCTGAGCTCCCATCATCCTTTTGTTGATGGGTAATGTACCGGAGTTGTAACTACATTCAAGTAATCAATCCGTAGGGAGAGGCGGGAAATATAAATAAAAATTATTATTATTATTATTAAACACTGAATTCAGACTCATCAGGCTTTCAGATGTCATAAAACAATATGAGACAATGTATGTCTTGAGTGTCCAGGTAAACATAGCCTCTTAACTTTGTGCCATATACATGCTCTCAAGATTGCTTTACAACTAGGTGGAGGGAGTTTCCATCTTTGTTCGTTCTCACAATAAAAACTATTACTTGCTACATGACTCAAGCCAGCTGGACCAAGACATAAAGAGCTTAAGATACAGTTAACATGACTGGTTCATATTTAATTTTAAAACCTGAAGATGTCCTTCCCCAGATTGGCTAATTCTCTTTGTGACTTGTTGTACTGGAATGTGAAGAGCACATTGAGATTTCAATGTTGTCCTTACCATTGTGACAATCTTCAACAAGCCACTTGTGCCACTAACATACCTGATTGTATTTTATTAGTGTTTATTATGTAGGGAACTCACATGAATATCACAGTTACAGTATTTCCAGAGAGAGGTGCCACAGGTTGATCCGTTTAATTGTCGTGGCCAGTTTTATCTTGTACATTACAGTCAGCCCTCCTTATCCATGACTTTTTTATCCACAGATTCAAGCATCCATGGCTTGAAAATACTCAAAAAAGTATAAATTCCAAATAGCAAACTTGATTATCCATTTTATATAAAGGACATCATTTTGCTACGACATTATATTTAATGGGATTTGAGCATCCATGGATTTTGTTATCCATGGCTGGGTTCTGGAACCAAACCACAGTGGATAACAAGGACATACTGTACTATTTGTATAGATGGAGATAAGGCCCAAAAAGAAAATTGAGTAAGGAAAAACACATTCCTGTATACTGTTCAGTGTTTTCTCAAGTTAAATGTTCGTATGATTTTTATGGCACCTTACAGTCTTTCACTTTAAAGAGTTAGAAATAAAAATGTGAGGTTTAGGCTTAGAATCATAGAGTTGGAAGAGACCACAAGGGCCATCCAGTCCAACCCCCCTGCCATGCAGGAACTCAAAATCAAACCTTCCCTGACAGATGGCCATCCAGCCTCTGTTTAAAGACCTCCAAAGAAGGAGACTCCACCACTTTCCGAGGGAGTGTGTTCCACTGTCGAACAGCTCTCACTGTCAGGAAGTTCCTCCTAATGTTGAGGTGGAATCTCTCTTCCTGTAGCTTGCATCCGTTGTTCCAAGTCCTATTCTCTGGAGCAACAGAAAACAAGCTAGTGCGCCCCTCAATATGACATCCCTTCAAATATTTAAACAGGGCTATCATATCCCCTCTTAGCCGTCTCTTCTCCAGGCTAAACATACCCAGCTCCCTGAGTCTTTCCTCATAAGGCATGGTTTCCAGACCCTTCACCATTTTAGTCACCCTCCTCGACATGCTCGTTTTTCAACATCCTTTTTGAATTGTGGTGCCCAGAACTGGACACAGTATTCCAAGTGGGGCCTGACCAAAGCAGAATACAGTGGCACTATTACTTCCTTTGATCTAGATACTATACTTCTATTAATGCAGCCTAAAATTGCATTGGCCTTTTTAGCTGCAGCATCACACTGTTGACTCATGTTCAACTTGTGGTCTACTAGGACTCCTAGATCCCTTTCACACATAGTCTCATTAAGCCAGGTGTGCCCCATCTTATATCTATGCATTTCAAATTTTGCCCTAAGTGCAGTACCTTACATTTCTCTGTATTGAAATTCATTTCGTTAGCTTTGGCCCAGATTTCTAATCTATTAAGATAATTTTGAATTTTCATCCTGTCTACTGGGGTATTAGCTATTCTTCCTAATTTGGTGTCATCTGCAAATTTGAGAAGCATGCCCCCTATTCTTTCATCCAAGTCATTGATAAAGATGTCGAATAGCACAGGGCCCAGGACAGAACCCAGTGGCACCCACTGGTCACTTCTCTCCAGGATGAAGAGGAGCCATTGCTGAGCACCCTTTGGGTTCGGTCAGTCAACCAGTTACTAATCTATCTAACAGTTGTATTGTCTAGCCCACATTTTACTATGGCCAAAGAGGAGTGTGGCCTCTGACTGCATTAATATCTGACAACAGAAAGCAACATCTTAAGACAAAATGTAGGCCTATGACTCTAATATCATTATTTCCCCCTACTCCTGTATGATTTTTAACACCTTTGCCTGATGAAGAAGCCAGTGAACCTTCAAAAATTGCATGATGTATTTCGCACTTTTTAGTTGACCCAATAAAGTTATCACTGTTTTGTAGATTTTGGAATTTGTTCTATTTTGCTGTATGGTCAACTATGAGTTCTGGAGCTTAATTTACTTTTAACTGTACATATACATGATGGCTCATTGTTGTAGCTTTTTGTTTTAACTAGTTTGGTTTATTATGTCATAAAACAAATAGTTTTTTTCTGTAATTGCATTAAATTGTTTATTGGCTTGTCTGAAATCCCACAATAAAGGGTAGGATATAAATATTATAATAAATGAAAATAAATAGGTAAACCCCATTGATTCATAGTTAGTTTACGCCAGTTGGGGAAAAAATAGGATTCAGACTATTTGTATTATTACCAAAAATAATTGATCAGGATAAAAAAAAAAAAAAAAGGCCCTGATAAAGTGCTTGCTGTCCCTTCTAGTGGCAACTCCAAGGGCAACTTGAAATATTTCCCCTAAATATTTCAGGCAGGGGTGGGAAATTGGGTTTGTCAGACTTCATTAGAACCCTTAATTGAAGGTTACTGGGACCTGAACCACCACCATTTTTGCCACCAAATTTGGGCAGAAATTGTGGCTTTCAATCATACAAGCTGATATAAGCAACTCTATATAGTACAAGTCTCTACAGTATTGAGAAAGTGAAGAAAGAAGATGAGGATAGAGGAAACGATCTGGGCAAGGAGCACAGAAATACCTCCAAGGACACATGCAACCCATGAAATGCTTATTGACCATTTCTTATTTAAGGGCAGCTTTTGGATATGTCCAAGTAGAATGAGCACATGTCATTTCTGACACCAGGAAAACCTTTATCTGAAATGCTAATAGTGTACAATGTAAAAATTAGAACCATAAAAAGGAAGAGCAGGACCTTTAAAGTTACCCAGCAAGAGTTAGTATGTGGATCAAAGAAAAGCAGGCACATAGGTCATATAGTCAGAATCTTCCCCACAACAATGACTATAATTCTCTTTAAATTAGACTAATTTCAATTTCAATGTGCTACTATTTATCAAAACCTACTTTTGTCCTATTTTGTTGCTCCATAAGTGGATTTCTATTTTTTGTACCATTTCATATTCTTTTAGATGGTTTTAAATTGTTTTAAATTGTTCGAATTGCTTACTGATTTTTGTACCCAGGCCTGAGAAATCACAACATGGCTATTTAGCATAAAGCCAGTTTATCTGTTTTCCACTAAGTACATGTTTTTCACATTTATTTCATGCAGGTGGTTTTAGACTACCTTCGGTCCATATAGAATTCTCCACTATGCAAAGGAGTATACACATAGTATTGGGAAAACTTTTATAGAGGAATTATAGTGATGATTATTCAGATCATGGCTTGTAGAATCGCACCCAATCCTGCTAACATCCATCCTTTAATTCTTTCAGTGAAAACAACATATATAATGAATTTTTCCCTCTATGTAATTCTTACCACATATCTCCACGATGAGTCTAATTACCTCTTCTTTCTAAAAGAGAACATGCACTTGAATTGGATTTTCAGATTTGGAAATAAGTCCCATTGATTCAATTTTGAAAGAGTTTTCATTATTGTAACAATACTGAAAGAGCATATTGTTAAATAGACAACGTCTCAGATTACATGCATAGCTTTTACACACACATCCAGGTTCTTTCAGAAATTATGTCAAACTAGGGTTCTTGAACAGATCAGACCAGAGCTCTCCTTGGAAGCAAAGATGATCAAGTTGAGACTATCCTACTTTGGCCATATAATGAGAAGGCATGGATCACTAGAAAAAACAATAATGCTAGGAAAGGTAGAGGGTAGAAGAAAGAGAGGAAGACCAGAAACTAGATGGATAGACTCGATCAGAGGGGTTATGGGGAAGGGCTTGCAGGATCTGGGCAAGGCAGTGGAAGATAGGGATTCTTGGAGATGTCTCATCCACAGGATCACCATCAGTCAGAACTGACTCGAGGGAACAGCTAACAACAACAAAATGTTAAAATTATATGCAGACCCAGAAGGCAGAATCCCATTTTTTCTCCCTACATATATCTCAAGCAATTCCTGAAGAGGTGGTTCCTCAGCATAGGTCTCCAGAAGAAACTAGACCACACCTCCTATCACTCCCAATCTGAGGATACTGGGTTATACTCTGGCCAAAGATTGGGTGCTATGCATTGAAAGAGTGTTATAGACTGCTTAACACGTTTTTAACACCACACAGAGGTGCATTTACAGTAAGACCCATTTCACCTTTGATTCCTGAAAATCCATGAAAGGTAAAAACTGATGACATGAATTATTAAGTACAGTATCTTCTGTGATGCAAAAACAAATAAAGGAATATGTTCAGCCTTACCCTTGGTCCCACAGGTCCTGGTTCTCCAGTCTCTCCTTTGTTACCTCCCTTTCCTTGAACACCCTTCTCACCATAATCTCCCTGGTTTTAAGATATAGCATGGTTCTTGTTTTGCACAATAGGATCATGAAAAGATTCCTCTTGTTACTGTTGCAATGCTAGCAGTTTAATTCTGTTTTATCAAGAAAGATGTAGCCTTTGTTGTATCAGGCAAACAATACAGAATTAGCTGTTTTACGATTCTCCTGCATAATTGGTTTTGGGGCATTGTATGTGCAACTCTTGCCTAGTATTGTACAGAAGAAAAAGTCAGCCTAACCATTGTTGTTGAGGATCCACTTCAGTGCTAAGAATATGCTTTGTGAACGTAAGTCATAACTTGTAAAATCCAGCAAAATTCACCTGAAATCAATAAAGGTTTTTAGTTGTAGTGGGCTTTATTGTAGCTGAGACTTTATTCTAGCTGTCTGTCCACAGCTGGCATCCTGTTAGTGGCATATGCAGGTTTAACTCAACCCTATTATCTCTTTTTGGTCAATGAGAAGGTTGATATTCCCTTCCCTATGAACTGATCAAGTTCCCCCAATCTACTACAGTCACTGTGTCCTCCTCATAGCTATTCCATGCCTAGTGCCGAGTGATGAGGGGCTGGAGAAGTGTCTGATTATGTCTCAATAACCAGATATGAAATGATCACATCATCTGCTGAGGCCTCTGTAGTACTGCATTGGACCTCAGTGGAGGATGTAATCTTTTTGCCTCTAGATGCAAGGACGTAGTCAGACACTTCTCCAATCCAGCACTGCTCTTCCCAAACACAGAATGACTGAAGCGAGGAGGCCGCAACAACTCTTTGGTAGGTCTGGTAGTGGTTGAAAGGCCAGCTATTCTACAGGCAAACTTACTAGGTTATATGGACCATACAAGATTGCAATCTATCTTTGTTGTCTTATTATCCTAAACAAACTTCCAGGTGTCATAGTGAGCAAGAATAAGCATCTTCCTCAGGGAATTCAGAACTGTTTCAAGTCAACTGTGTGATACATAAAGTGTTTGCCTGATAGTTTCATGCCTTGCTTCTCCAGAGGGATTAGTGCCCAAAGCTTAAGAGGGGTTGATCATAAAGATGTAAATGTGTTCAGGATGCACAAAATGAACTCAGAACAAGTTTGCATTTGGCAAGAGGATGGTGCTCCTTATGCAATCTAATTGCAGGAGAGATTGTGGGGGTGAGGTAGTGGTATTAGTGGGCTTAGTTGATACGTGATCCATCCAAATGCCATGCAGTACTAGTTGTACCAACCCCTCTCTGCATACAATCCATGGTTCATTGCCTAAGGGAGACAATTTTTGCTTTTCTCAATGTTATACTGTTGTCTAAAGGAAAACTGGGTCATGCTCTTTTATGTTGTAAGGGAGGAGGCCAAAAAACCCTATAGTGACAACTGTAGAAAAAAATACATCTTAGATGAGACTGTTTCAGATCAAGAGACAGATATGATATACAGTAATCTTGTGAATAATACAAAATCTGATTCTATAGAAACTTTGGAAGAGTGTAGTTAAAGTATGTGATATAGAGAGCTTTCAAACAGATGAAGCTCCTAGAACTACAAATCAAAAAGGCATTGTGCAGCTCTTTTCTGTTTCTGACAATTTTGTGATAAGGGGAACAAAAGAAAGAAACAGAGAGCAAGAATGGGAGGATTGAAAGTGGAAGATGTCATTGTTGGCACCCTTCATATAATTGAATGAATGAGACAAGAGAGCTACATGATAAAATGCTCATCTGGAAGCCTCCCAAGACATCTTAAGGCAGGTGCTGGAAACTTTTGGTTCTTCAAATATTCAGGACTACAATTGTCATAATCCCTTACATTGCTAGTCAGGTGGGGGTTCTGAGAAGAATCCATTGGACTGATTTGATGGTTTTATATGGAGTTTGGTTATTGGATGTGTTTATTAGGCAATGGCAGAAGGGTGTACTCAAAACTCTAAGTTCTCAAGGTCAAGAGCAACATGCTGCACAGCCTACTGAACTGGTGATACATTCATTCATTCCTCATTCCATCAGCGATTGTGATTAGGAAACATGTTTGACTAATCAGGCAAGGTCAACCATTGAGGCTTGCCTTTTGATGAACACAGCCTTCTGAATGTGGAGACACAACAAGCTAAGACATACACATAAAATGTGCATGACTGTATGTATGATTTCCATCTGCAGGCTTAGCCATCAACCCCATTCTGTTATAGGTGGACTAAACAATATTCTGGCCAGACCTCATGGCTTAAAAGGCACTTGACTATGCTACTTATGTCCTTATGGACACAAGCTGAATGGTGAAAGGTAAAGACGACATGAGAAGGCTTATTTATTTAAAACAATTGGGCAAATTTATTACTTTTATAAGATCATGCACATTTTAAAAACTGCAGAATAATGGCAGGCACACATGTTCATCCTAGTAAACTAATGAAGATCTATGTGAATAAGCAACTTTTTGTGTGCATGTTACTTGCTGAATCAGGAATCATATGGACATAAATGAAACATGAATCTAAAAGCACATTTTAGGGCTAATAAGAGATAAAAGAGATATTACTTTTGAGATAAAAGCAATATCTGTACTTTTAAAATACAATCGAATGAGTTAACAGCTCACTCTTAGCCATGTGTGTTCAGGTTTCACCTGATTTAAATTAGATGTATACCATGATCTATTTACACATGCAAGCTAACACATTATAAACCCAAAAGCAAACTTCCCTAAGCTGAATGGAATTTGTCCCAAGCAAGCATGCATTAGTTTGCAACTTGAGCAAAGTAGCTAATGATGCCATTGTGTACCACCAAGTGGGACTTAAATCTAGAAATACATAATTGTGTTGCAAGTTACTTCATAATAGACTGCAAATCCCTTGCTTTATATGTTTCTATGATTGTGAAACTAGTCAAGGCTATTCCATATTTTCATCCACTTTACGACAGAGGGATTATAATAGCCTCCTGCTGTAAGTATTACTGAGACAACATACAAGTGACATTTTTAAGGTGACCTGGTGTTTTCTAAATGTTTTGGATGTTTGAATAATGAAGTCAGTATTTGTCCATGCTTGATCTGATGTTCATAGTGTGCAAATTATACACAAATTAAATTATGGTAGCATTTCCAAATAATAACAATACAAATACACATAATCTTTGGAAGATCCATTTAATAAGTGCTGATTAGTTTAGCTTGTACAGTACTTTTTGTGTGGAGGCAAGGTTTCGGAGGAAAATGTAGTATGAAAAAATACACTTATATACATCTTTCAGTGCTTTTTCCTATTAAATTCCCCTTTAATTCACTGTAACATTTCGCTATCTACTCTTTTCTACAAAGACACCTGAGAAACAAAAATATACGGTGTGATCTTTAACACACATTCCCCCAAATACTGGTTCTGATTCACCAGGAGAGTCTTGTGGGCAAGCAGATATCCTTGGTGCCTATTAACTGAATTGGTTGGATGAATCTTGATGTGCAGCATGCATTTGCAGGACCATCAGTTGCTCTGTATGACTACCTGCTTGCAATTTAAGCCACTATACATGTATTAAAGAAAGTCTGGGAAGCAACAATGTTTACATTAGATGGGCAATTGGTGCAGAAACGTTTGGACTATAAATCCCATCATTTCTTATCTTTAGAGTTGCCATTTAGGGCTGTTGAGAGCTGTAATCCAACAAGATCTGGTGGAGCAGATGTTGCCCACTTTGGCTTGCACAATCCTTAGCTGCTATATTTAAACATACCTTTAATGGTCCATCTAGGCAACTGCACCCATATATCTCCACCTATATACACAGATTCTGCATTTCATGTTTCCATCAATGTTTCCCTCAGTGGTACATGGTCTGAGCAGAGAAGCTGCCTCATCTTGCACTGATGGAATAATCCCCCACTCTCTCTTCTCAGATCCCAGAAACTAGTGAGTAATCTGATGCACTTTTTCATTTGCTGGTCTTACAGTGTTTAGCAGTTTCAGGTACTATTTGTGAAGAATAGGGGACATAAGAGAGTATTTTCATTCCCATATAATAAAAATGCCATATTTTATTAAAGCTATATATTAAACATCATTGGTATCTGATTTGCTAATGTTCCTGAAAGACTGCCATAGGCAGTATTAGAGCTTAACAATAAACATGGAATTATCAGATGTCAAGGATTTTTTGTCAAGTGAAGGTATTAACTATGAGGAAAACATGCTCTATAAACTCTATTGAATGCATTGTAGAAAGCAGTAGGTGTGGTACAGAAGTAGCACTTGTAATAGCACAACATTTGGAATTCTTTTATTATTGTTGGACAAATTCAAGAAATCATTTTCATCTGGAAGCTTTAGTTCTCTGTAAAAAGAGAATACAACACAAAATGTATAGATTAGCTAGGAAAAATAAATACATCATCTGAATCTGCATATTTTGGTAATTACTGTTCAAACTCATGTCACTCTAAATATTAATGCCTTCCTGCTGCAGATTTAAATAAGCAATCCTGAATTTCTGTATAGAAAAGAGAGGTTTAAATGTTTTAATAACATCTAGAAATACACAACTTTCTAAAGCTGCCACAATTGCAGAGCCATATGACAGCTAGCATAGTCCTTTATATAACAAATGTGTGACTATTATAAGGAACATAATTAATTAATGGAGACCTTACTATTAGTGCGATATACTTGGTTATCCTTGAAAACAGGCTTCACGGCACTCCTGTTCTGTCTCAAACCTATTTTGGTTGCCATCACAGCCTCCATACCAAAACCGGGCACATGAATTTGAATCCTTGGCATAATACCACTTCACTTGATAATTTCGACAGTCTCCAGTTTTCAGTGGTTCCAGGCATTTGGAATCTGTGGGAAAAGAATAAAATATTTTAAAGATGAGGCACGTCTACAGAAGCATTCTGGTTTTGGCCTCATCTGTAGTGATATTGCAAATGAGGCAACGTGCATGTGTCTGCACCTGTATAGTGTCACTGGGCTTTTCTGCAAAATTTGGAAGTTACTGTATATACTCAACTATAAGTCAATCTCATGTATAAGTCGAGGGCAAGTTTTGGGGCCAAAATTATGGATTTTGCCATGACCTGTGGATAGGTGGAGGGTAAAACTTGGAGGCTCCTTCAGTGTGTGTATTTGTGCCAGGCAAAAGGGACTCTATTAAGGCTTTTTGCTTCCGCTTTCAAAAGCTTTTATGACGTACTTTGTGCATTTTGGTTTGCAAATAAAGATGTCACTCTTTTGTGGATTTTGTTGTAGTTTTTTCTGAGACATTGAGTCTTCTCTGTCAGAGAGCTCCGGTGCCACAATAAACTACAGTTCCCATGATTCCCTAGCACTGAGCCAGGGCAGTTAAAGTGGACTCAAGTTGCATTATTTCTGGCAGTCTGTAAAGGCCCTTAGTAGTTTTCCATGCTTTGCTATAGACCTGGCTATACCCAGCACAGACTGACTAACAGTTATAGTTAATCCCCATTCCACATATGGAACAGTTAATTTTTTTTTAAAAAAAGATCATCATGGCACCATGATTTCTATTCATCATCTATGTGGGAATCATTCAACTTTCTGAGCATGTGTGTGTATGTGCCTTCAAGTTGCCTGTCAACACTCACCATAGGTATCCTTCAATGACACACAGTCCCCAACGATTATCATTGTTTCCCTAACCTTAACAGCAGTACAGGAGTTGATTTTCATGGTTGTGTGTGTGTATGTAGGTTCAAGTCACCTGCTGACCTATGGTGACCTTATGAAATTTATAGAGCTTTCTTAAGCAAGGAATACTGGTTTTGCCAGTTCCTTTCTCTGAAATATATCCTAAGCACCTGGCATTTCTTGGTAGTCTCCCATCCAAGTACTAGGGCTAAGCTTCCTTAGCATCCAAGATCAGAGGGAATCTGGTGCTTTTAGATCATATCCCCACAAAATACAGATGACTTATTTTACTATTTTATAATTCAGGCTATAAACCTACAACCATTTACCTGGGAGTCAGTTCTCCTGAACTCAGTGGAGCTTGCTTCTGTGTAAGCACAGGACTGTATTATACAATGGACTATAATAAATGAATTTCATATTTCCTTTTTGACTCTCTTTGTTCTCTTAATTAGTGGTCTTGTTATGATTTTATGTGATGCATTTCCCTTCTCAGGGCTGTTCATACTTTTGTCTGTGGCTAATCTCCCCAGCCATAAATTCATTCATTTGATGAACCTACTGGCTTATGTCATCCACCCAAAGGCCTTTCCACAAGATTGGAAGGCACTATTTGTGACTCTTCCTCCATGTTGTTGGATTGTCCTTGCCTCTGTTCTTCAACTAAATAATTAAGGGAACATGAGTCGCTTGCCCCTACAAACAACGTACCCACCTTTGCAAAGCTGGTGATTTGGATGGCACATGCTGGGAGCTACAGACCAAGCATCAAGAACATGAACCAGTGGTCCAAGTCTATCAGAGGTCACAATACCTCTTTTGCCCTCAGTTCTTAAAATTATTCACTGTTCATGGTTGACCCCTTTGTCCATCCCATCTGCATCCAGGGAAACAGACTCCTTGTACCATATAAACAAGTCCAATTAGAATTGATTACTCCAGAACCCTAAACCTAATTCCATTGTTATGGAAGCCTCCCAATCAAGGTTACTGCCAACTTGCTGATCTTCCGATCATCAGAACTGGCATCTTAACCACTAAGCCACCGCAAGCCTTTCAGGTCTACTTACCCAAGTCTATTTACACAAGCAAGACCCACAATTGAGGATATGATTAATGTGGCTTATTTAACCAGGAGACATATAAGCTGATACAAAAGAGGCATTCCATAGCCTGCAAATTTGGTCTTCCCTCCACTTCTTAGGGCCAATACAGACAGCCCAAAAGGGGCGGCTCTCGGCTGCCCCTGGGAACGGCAGATTGGAGCCACGGCAACCACACACCGCAGCCCTGATCATGCTTTTTGCCAGCCTCAAAAGAGTGGCAAAAGGCTGCCCTTTCAGCCACCGTCACACCTCTTTTGCACCCTTTTGGCGCAGCATGTGCGCACACTGTGCCAAGAGTGCATGCTGATGCTGTGCGCCGTGCAGACAAGCACATGGCGTCAGGACAGCGTTGGGGTGAAGCTGAGGCAGTCATTGTGCGGCTGCCCCACCCCAACTCCACCCCCAGGCCTACCCTTTAGGCCGGTCTTCATCCCCCCCCTCTTTGTTTCCAGCAAGATCTCAGTATGGGTGGAACAGGTTGTTTTCCAGCAATCAGAGATCTTTCAGCCCCACCACGTTTCAACAATGTCATGCACAGCAGTATACATCTACAAGGTCTCACAAACAACCTTCCAACCAATAGCAACCATCTTTTAAGAAAAATGGTCAGGACTAGGGTGAGAGGTGTGTTTGACTCCCTTGCCCCTCTCCTTCCCACACTTTCCATTTCAGCAACAGATTGGCCCATTTTTACCATGTCTGGGCTGCAATTACTACAGACACCTGTGTCCTTGATATTATAAGAAGGTGAATGCAGAATACCCCTAACAGGCTCTTCACTCCCCCATCTGAGACACTTGGGGACCTAGTTTCCACCATGCTTGGGAAAGGCACCATTGAACCTGTCCTGGTTCCATCAATGTGTTGGCTGTTCTCCCAATACTTCATCATGAACAAGAAAGATGGTGGTCTTTGTCCAATTTTGGACATCAGGGATGTCAACATGTACATTCAGCCTAGATGATTCAGAAAGGTTACCTTCTCCTCCATCCTGCTTCTGTTGCAGAAATATCTGCGACCCTTGCTCTCATGATTTATCTCATATCCCTCTGCTGTAGGAATATAACTTTCATATAAGGAATTGACCATCACACCAATGTAATTTTTACTTTGCTGTGGAATGCCCTACCCATTCTGAGTCCTTCCCTTCAAATTGTCCATGCTTCCTTGAGTATTTACAAAATGTATGGCTGTTGTCACCACATGGCTGAGACAGAACGGTATAGTAATATTCCTCTACATAGATGTCTAACTTCTTCTTGCAAGATCAAAGAACAAACTTCTTGACAACATAATTTATACATTATGCCTACTCAGTTCCTTAGGACTGGTGGTCAACTTCAATAAATCTTCACTGATACTATCTCAACAGGTCACATTTTAAAAATTATACTTTTTATCAAAATCACAAGTACCAACTTTACCTATCACATATAACATTAGTATCTTGCATTGAATCTTCAATCTAAAATTGATCTGATGCAAGTCAGATTAGATTTGTTTCAGTTCTTCAGGGATATCAAATTGAGACAATACTTTGGTGAATCAAGACACATGCCAGCAAACAAAAGAGTAAACTTTAGAATCCCATCTAGGTTTATGCCCCTTCCTTCCACAGACCCCACTATCACTATGTTTGAAAGGTTAGTGACTTAGGAGTTAATAAGGCTGGAAGCTACAACACCATCACCTTGGAACAATACGAGTGATATGATTTCCCTCCCACTCATACTGGCAGCAAACAATTCTGTAGTAATCAAAGAATCAGGTAAGGGAGGAACTATTGTAATATAAAATAGCAGAGTTTATAAGGAGGAAACTTTTCAGCAGTTGGCTGATAGATCTGCATATGTTACATGTAGAAAAGATCCCTTGGTATAAAATGCTATCCTATGGTATAAAACACACTCTTCCCAGTCACTTCTATCAGTATGCATAAGTGAGTAAGTGAGCAGAAGCCAGCACTTGAAAACGCGATACTTCTCCGCTGTTTATTAAGTCCGCACCCTATAGCAGTAAATGTATCCAGAAAAGTTATGACACAAAAGGAGTGAAGCTCCTCATTATTGGTAATGCAACACAAGGCCAAAGCACACTGCAGAAATAACCCAGTTTTACACTACTTTAACTGTCCTGGTTTAGTGCTAGAGAATCCTGGGAATTGTAGTTTGTGGTGGTATTGGGCTCACTGGTAGAGAAGGCTAAATGTCTCAAAAAACTACAGTTCCCAGAATTCCCTAGTACTGAGCCAGGGCAGTTAAAGTGACAAACTGGATTATTTCTGCAGTGTGTTTTGGTCCCTAGTTATATATTTACAGGTTGGTTGGTTTTACTTTATTAGCCAATTCATTTGCCGAGTGAAAGTTTCACCCTTGAACTCATTTGCTGGCACAATAACCAAAGTTAAAGCATAACTGCCAAAATAGAAATCCATGACAATTTTGCTTAAAATGCTTTGCTATTTGGGATAGGGGTGGGAACTAGTTACAATTATAGATGAATTGTAAGTAAGTATTGCCAAGTTCTGATGTGGGTGACTCTATTATCACCAAAAAAGTTCAGAAGTGATGAAAGAATATCTTTATCATCTCTATATTTTAGATTTTAGGTATTATCAGAAGCTATAAGCCTTTTATAGGCACATTTGTCATAATCAATTGGGGACAGGATGCATGACAAATCCAAAATCCCATTCTTTGCCTTTCCCCTTCCAGTCTTAGAGCCCCTTTGTACCTCTGACAATACCTATTGCTCTGTGAAGCTGTGCACTCGCTGTGTCCGGTTGTAGATTTCTAGTTAAATTAAAAGACACAGAGGTCTCTGGACTGGATGTACTGGATTCCAGGTATTCTTGTTGGTCATAAAGAGAAGGGATGACTGGTTGCTTGCGACTATCAGGAATATTCTTAGGAGAAGTGGTGGTACCATAGTGATCCCACTCAGCACGGGATGCCACTCTCTCACTGGGTATCCTCGGAAGGTGTAGCTACCAAAATAACAAAAACAAAAATTACCGTAAACAGAAATAAATGTTGTCAGTGGTGAAACAAGGATAAGTTTCAATAACAAGCCACAAGTCAAAATTAGGAATGTCTCTGTCCAAAGTATGGGCTCTAACAATGACCTATGGATACACATCCATACATAAATGGCATTCTTCAGAAAAACTTACAGGTTCAGTTACTTCTGGCTTAGGTGGAAGGATTTCTGGCTCTGGAGTGCCAGCTACGGCAAACTGGCCAGTGTGTTCTCGCCTTGTTTCAGATCCAGGAGAAAGTGCTGAACTGAGCACATGGCTGATATAGGAACTGAAATCATTCTCACAAATTTGTTTGAAGACCTTATCCTCAAGAGCTGGAAGATATACAGAAGAATAAAACCAATAGATGGAAGCATATATAGAACAGGAATTGGGATAAGTTAAATGAAATAGTGGCTGACCTATTGGTCAGCCAGAGGTTGGAAATGTTTCCCTTTTTAAAAATGACAACTCCCAGAATACTGTAGGCAGCAGAGTCACCAGTATTTAAAATATTCCAGAAAACCTTTTGGAGTGGTAAATTAAACTAACCTTGCAGAGTTATGAAATCATCTATCTGGTAGACATGTTCACTGTCTGGGTCTGTAGCAATGAGATCCATTTCCTTCCGAAAACTGTCGAAATTGGGGTCACTTTTTTGAACCACTCCAATTACGAATATTTCTATGTTGTTTCCATGGGCGTCCTTCACGACCACCTCCAAAGTGCTGGGATCACGCCGATCTGCTTGCCCATCTGTTATTACGATAGCCACCTTTCTCACCCCTGGTCGGGCGGACTTGAATATATTGGTGGCATTACTGATTGCAGTAGCAGTGTATGTACCTTCTCCGAGATACTGCATCGCATCTATCGCACCTTTCAGGCTTTCCTTATTAAGGTATTGCTGCAGAGTGGACACCACCTCTACTTTGTGGCTGAAGTTGATGATGCCAACACGGGCTGTTGTTTGGTTGACTGTAATAGCATCAATTACTGTTTTCACAAACCTTTTGATCCTGTCAAAGTTCTCAGGTCCAACACTTTCAGAACTGTCAATCACAAATACTAGCTCCAGAGGATTTTCCTTGCATTTAATACCGCAACCTGAAAGGAAATGGTTCAGTTTTACAACAGCTTACAGTATCTCTTTTTCATATATATTTTTACTGAATTCTATTGGTCAGTCCAAAGTTGAGCTGAGTCACTGAATTAATAGTTTAAATGTGGGACAGTATATAATATTGGTCTTAAAGGAGCTGCACTCACTGCCAGTTTTCTTCTGGTCTGAATTTAAGGTACTGGTGATGACATCTAACACTCTAAACCAGGGGTAGGCAACCTTTCTCCTTTAAGGGCCGAGGAACTTCAGCTCCCAGAATCCCAGGAGCTATTGGCCAACATGGGACTATTGGCCAACATGGCTGAGGCTTCTGGGAGCTGAAGTCCCTCGGCCCTTAAAGGGGAAAGGTTGCCTACCCCTGCTCTAAACATCTTGAGACCTCTCCCTATTTATTTTGGCTTTCCATTGCCTGTGGTGTGGGAGGACATAGGAGAAGGTCTTCTTAGCTGTTGCACCCCTTGTAATGCCTTCCCCTTGGAGCCAATGCTGTTTTATTTCCAGTGCCATATTAAAGCCTTTGGTGCTTAATTTACTTTCAAGTATACATGTACATGGTCTTTTTTATTGCTGTAACCTTTTAAGTTATTTTAACTTCTATGTTAATTACTAACTACTAAGTTGCTTTTGTTTATTATGTCTTTTTAAACAACAAAATAGTTTTTGTGGAATTGGTTTGAATTATTTATTGTTTATTGGCTGATTACCTTTACCTTTAAGTAGGATAGGTATGCATCCTATTTCACAGCAGTAAACCTTTTATCCAAAATGCTAAGTGGAAAAACTAGAACCATGAGAAGGAAGAGCAGGAGCTTTGAAGCAAGAGTTAGCACTAGGCTGAAGGATAAGTGATCACATAGGTCACATGGTCAGAGTCTTCCCCAAAACGGTGATTATATTTCTTAAATTTAACATTTAAAATTAGACTACTTTAAATTTTTACATGTTAAGATGTATCTCTGCTTCTTTTGTCCTCTTTTTCCCTTGATGTGCATTTCCTCATTTTTGTTCATTCATAAGTGAATTTCTATATTTTTGTTTTGATTTGTTTTAGATTGTTTTAAACTGTTCTACATTGTTTGACTTGCTTATTAATTTTTGTACCCAACCCTGAGAGGTCACATCATGGCTATCAATCATAAAGTCAGTATTTAGTATACCTTTTCCACTAAAGTTTATTTCATGCATGTAGTTTGCTCCATATAGAATTCTTCACTATGCAAAGGATTCAAAGATTCTTGCGGAATTTCTTATAGAGGAATAATAGTGATGATTGTTCAGATCACAGCTTGTAGAATCCCACCCAGTCCTGCTAGCATCCATCCTTTAATTCTTTCAGTGAAGGCAATGCATACAATAAAATTTTCCCTGGTGTAATTCTTACCACATATCTCCATGATGAGTTTGATTACCTCTTCTTTCTGAAAAAGAACATGCACTTGAACTGAGTTTTCCGGTTTTTGAAATGAATAGAGGTTTTTGGGGTTGTTGTTTTTTTAAACATAGTTTTCATTATCGTATCAACACTGAAACATAGTATTCTTAAATAGGCAAGGTCTCCAATTGCATGTATAGTTTGTACACACACATACATATATGTTATTTCAGAAATTATGTCAAACAAGTGTAAGGACGTTATCACACGGGGCCAAATCCACACAAAATCCCGACCAAAACCGGATTAGTGGCCCGTGTTTTCACATGACGTCGCACAGAAACTGGACAGAAAGTGGACAGAAAGTGGACAGAAAGTGGACAGAAATGAGATCTTTTGAAATTCAGTTCTTTGGAGGAAATGCAAATGCACAATTAAGGTAATTTCGAATTTACTGTAATGTGATAACCAAATGCGCATTTGGGAGCATTTCCCTGCTGTTGCCATGGTTCCAGCGTGCATTCCTCTATCTGCGCATGTGCAAGAGGCTCATTTCTAGTACATTTACGGGCTTTTTTCGCTTGTGTGTGGATGTTTAATGCAATTACTGCAAATTCGCAATTAAGGTAATGACGTTTGCGGAATTATTGTTTATTTCCCGTTTATTTTCGGAATGCCTCATTTCCACTTTATTTTCGCTTTCTGGCCCACGTGTGATAACGTCCTAGTGTAAGATGGTGTGCAGACCCAGTAGGCAGAATCCCATTTTCCTCTCTACGTATATCTCAATTAATACCTGAAAAGTGAGAGCCAGCTTGGCACAGAGGTTTGAGCACTGGACTATGACACTGGATACAAGGGTTTGAATCCCTGTTCAGCCACAGACACCCAGAGTTACTTTGGGAAAGTAACACTCAGACTCAGGCAGCCCACTTCTGAATAAATCATGCCAAGAAACCCCCATGATAAATTCACCTTATGGTTGTCATGGGTCAGAAATGACTTGAAGGCACACAACAATAACAACAATACCTGAAAAGGTAGGTCCTGAACATGGGTCCCTAGAAAAATCTGGTTTACAACTCTCATCACTCTCAGCCTGTAGGTATACTGAGTGGGGATTATGAAAGTTATACTCTTGACAAACAGACTGGATGCTATGAAAGAGTGCTATCGGCTGTTTAACACATTTTTGATGAGGCACCATATAGATATGCACTTACAGTAAGACCTGGTTCACCTTTGACTCCTGAAAATCCCTAAAGGGTCAAAAACAATGACATAAATTATTAAGTAGAATATCTTCTGTGATGCAAAAACAAATAAAGGAATATGTTCAGCCTTACCCTTGGTCCTGCAGGTCCTGGTTCTCCAATCTCTCCTTTGTTACCTCTCTTTCCTTGATCACCTTTCTCCCCATAATCTCCCTGGTTTTAAGATACAGCATGATTATTGTTTTGTACAATGGCACCATTAAAAGATTCTTTTTGTTGTTGTTGCAATGTTAGCAATTCAATTCTGTTTTATCAAGAAAGCTATAGATTAATTCAGGCAAACAATACAGAGCTAGCTGTTTCAAGATCTCCCTGGATCCGAACCATTTCAAGTCAACTTGTATAATCCAGCAATGAAGATTTTTAATTGTAGCCTGCATAGCTTTAGTATAACTGTGGCTTTATTATAGGTGTCTGCCCATGGCTTCCCCGCCCCCATGGCCATTCTGTGACTGGTGCAGAGTGATGATGGATCAGAGAGGTGTATATGCCACCATTATCAGATATGAAATGATTACATCATCTGCTGAGACCTCCATGGATCTCAGTGGAGGATATAATTTGCATCTGGATACAGGGACATAGCTAGACACTTCTCTAATCCTGCACTGCTCTTCCCAAACACAGAATGGCTAGAGCTGGGAGGCTACAGCAACTCTTTGGTAGGTCCGGTGGTTGCTAAATGGTCAGATGTACCACATGCAGAACTACTAAGCCACATGGACCATACAGGAATCCAACCTATCTTTGTAGTCTTATTATCATAAACATACTTCCAGGTGTCATAGAATGAACCAGAATTTGTATCTTCCTCAGTGATTTCAGAACTATTTCAGGTCAACTGTGTGATACATAAAGTGATTACTTGATAATTTCATGCCTTGTTTCCCCATAGGGACTAGTGCCAAAAGCTTAAGAGATGCTGATCATAAAGATGTAAATGTGTTCAGAATACACAAAATCAATGCAGAACAGGTTTGCCTATTTGGCAAGTGGATGGACCTTCTTATAAAATTTGAAGGCTGTGGGGTGAAGTAGTGGTATTTCCTAGTTCTGATTCTGGAAAATCTTCGGAGGCATGTTATCAACATGCCTTAAGTTGATATGTGATCCATCCAAATGTTAGGTAGTAGTAGTTTTACAATCCCCTCACTGCATAGTATCTGTGAGTCATTGCCTGGAGGAGGCAATTTTTGCTTTTCTCAACATTATAGTAAAGGAAACATACTAAAGGAAAACTGGGTCACAGTCTTTTATGTTGTAAGGGGAAAAAGCAAATTTCCTAAAACAAATAATAATCCCACAGTCAGAAATGTAGAAAAGAATACATTTTAGATGAGCTTGCGTCAGATCAGTAGACATGATATAAGTATGATATAATCTTGTGAATAATACAAAATCTGATTCTGTAGATTCTTTGGAAATGTGTGATTAATGCATGTGATGTAGAGCAGTGGTCCCCAACCCCCGGTCCGCGGTACTGGGCCGCAGAACAAATGGTACCGGGCCGCCCTGCTACTGCTTGTTTTGATTTAATAATCAACGCGACGCCGCGTGGGCCACGGAAAAATTATCAAACGTTGACCAGTCCACGGCAATAAAAAGGTTGGGGACCACTGATGTAGAGTGCTTCCAGACAATTACAAATCAAAAAGGCATTGTGCATGTCTCTTCTGTTTCTGACAATTTTTTGATAAGGGGGACGAAAGGAAGAAATGAGGCAAGAACAGGACGATTTAAAGTGGAAGACATCACTGTTGGCACTTTTCATACAACTGAATGAATGAGACAGGATAGCTGCATGATAAAATGCTCATCTAGAAGAGTCCCAAAACATCTTAAGGTAAGTGTGAGGAGCCTTTGGTTCTTCAGATATTTTGGACTACAGTTTGCATAATCCCTTACATTACAAGTCAGCTGGGGTTTTGAGATCCAAAATTCAAGGTTGTCCAACTCTTCTTAAAAACAGAACTTCGAAAAGTTTATATTTTTTTTCATGACTTCTTTCAGAATCCTGCAGCCAATAATGGTATTGTAATTCAGAAACTAATTTCTCCAAGATCTGCTTAAAATATTTAAGCAATGATTTAAATTAGGGCTTTTAGTGTGAATGAGCCATCTCTTACCTTAGGACCAGGTAGTCCAATCCCAATGGAGCCTTTTGGTCCTGGTAAACCTTGAATTCCTTGTTCTCCCTGAAAATAGCATGAAGACTTCACAATAAGCTTTGCAAAAGATAGCATATGCTGGAACATAGGGCATCCACAGGCTTCTCAATTATTTAAGTCATTTTCTATTTGCATGCAGAGCTATGTCTGCTAGGCTTGGATTTTGGTATACCCATAGGCCTTCTTAGCAAACATACAGACAGCTAGCATGCACAACAGTGACATGTTTTGCAAGACATCTAATCCCTTTTAATACCTCAGTGTTACTTTCACTTACATATGGAATACCTAAATGACATGCTGCCAAATAAATAAATAAATAAATCCTGGTGTCTCAGTTTGTGAGTTTTAGCAGTGAAAATATTTCCCTAAGCAGTGTTCCCAAACATGGCTCAGTGAACTGACATGCATATGTTCTAGTCACAAGACAATATTAAACAATGGGAAATAGTACAGTGGGGCCTTGATATCTGCTGAGATTTGGTTCCAGGATTCCCTGTGAATACCAAAATCCATGGATATTCAAGTCCCATTAAATTCAGTGGCATAGTAAAATGGTGTCCCTTATAAAAATGGCGAAATTAAGGTTTGCTTTTTGGAATTATTTAAAATATGTATTTCAAGTCGTGGATGGTTGAACCTGTGGATATGGAGGGCTGACTGTATTCTATTTTATGGCACCAAAGCCTCCAAAACTACTGAGTCCCAGAGCTTTATAATCTCAAAGAGTACTATGGTTTGGTATGTTTCTGACCCAATGAGGATTGAGGACATTTTAATTGGCGGCAAACAGAAAGTACTGTACACTTGCTTTCTAAAATATGGATCTTTCCCCTACATTACATCGGTCTTAGGCTTGCTTAAAAAGGCAGAAATTTCATGGCTTCTGTTTTGGTCTCCCAATTATTCATAAATACCAGAGTCCAGAAAGACAAGTACTGTGCATCAAAGGGTGCATTTTGTTCCATTTTAAGAAACTGACATTGAAATGGTGACATCCAGAGCTGCCCACATGTAGAGAGAAAACTCTTCACTTTCTCCCATTGAAGAAATGAGAATGGCTGGGATGTGCACAAGTGTACAATGGTCCTAACTCCCAAGCCAGCATGACATGAAACTCTCAAGAGAGCTTCTACAATGCAATGCACTAGGAGGATACAGCAATTATTGCTCTATTTTGTTTCATATTCTGCACTATTTTATTTTACTACAACCAAATAAAATAGGTTTGCAAATTGTCAACTCAGTTTTGTCAGCTGATTTTTTTAAGGCTTTCTGCTGCTGAAGCAATAAAACAAATTGGTCAATGAAACATTGCATAATGAAAAGGAGAGGAGGCATTTTGAAAAGTTGCCCTCAGTATTCAGTTTCTTACCTTACTTCCTTGTATACCTTCTCCTGGAGGACCCTGTGGACCTGGCATACCTTTTTGTCCTATAACACCCTGTATAGAAAATGTCAGAAATCAGCAAGAAAGAATGAGAGTGAGGAGAGGGAAAGAGACAGAACAGTTTAAGGTCATATCATGCCAAAACCTAGAAGCAGATGAAAGGCCCTCCCTTCCATTCCAGCTGCCTCTGCCCTGGCCTTGGAGTAAGAAAAATAGCATCTGCTGGACTTAATCCTCTCCTCTCACACTGCCATCCCCCTTTCCTTTTGTGTCATGTCTCAATTAGACTGTAAATCTGATGGCAGGGAACTAAGGTTTGTTTGTTCGGTCTTTTACTTGTAAAGTACCAGGTACAGTCATGGCACTATATAAATAAATGATAATAATTATTATATGCAGAAAGAGGTGAGGTCAGGAGAAAGTGTTATGTTGTGACAGGTAGGGGCTTCTATATTAGAGGGACAGCGAATCTTGTCTGGGTTTTAATCCAAAAATTCAAAAAGCTAGACAAGATGCTGAACTTATCCAGGAGATAAGGTTTGGAATCTTGGACAGCTCTGTTAAAGTTTGGACCAAATCTCAGAGCAGATTCATAACTCCAACTGACATGGAAGCCACCAGTCACTACTGGCTTTTTGTCTTTATCACTTTCAAATGCTGGAAGGAATGGAAGATATTGCAAACATACTGGGGTGGGGATGGATTTACAAAGCAGGCATATACATTGGGGTTGGCAGAATACAAGCCGTGATTTAATGATGGATCTCTGAGTGAGTTGTAGTACATCAGCAATGTTTGTTTTCCAATTGTTGGACAACAGCAGCAAGAAAAGACACTCAGAATGAATCCCTGAATGAATTAAATCTTTAATTCTAAGTGCATATCTTCTGCACCTGGTTCCTATTAATGGGTCATCAGGACCTAGTAAAATACAAGGTAATTCCAGGTAGGTTCTGTAAGTTTGAAGTGTGCCTATGCCTGCTATTACTTGTCTATTCAGAACTTCACCTCAGTTTAAGCAGACTCACTGGCAGGGATGTAGTATAGGAAATCAGCCTATAGATGTAATGGTCATTATTCAAAGGCTGGTGCTGATTAGGCACTGCTAAAAAATAGGAAATGTGCCACTAAGAAAAGAGGAAAAAAGAGGATACAAAAGTGCATAAAATGTGCACAGTCTAATTTATATGCAAATACAGAAATTATTGCCACAATGCAGAGAGAAGATAGCACATACTGGAAAAGACCATGACCAGGTTATTTGCATGCATGTTCAGTTGACTCTCTTGTGTAGCTGATGATTGATGGGCAGCTACAAGGCCCCTTCCTTCCTTCCTTCCTTCCTTCCTTCCTTCCTTCCTTCCTTCCTATGCTCCTTTACATTTAAATTGGATTTCAGCTGGGCAGCCCTTCAAATAGAGGATGCCTCTAAACAGAAGACTATCCTCTGATAGCCCTTCAAACAGAAGGCTGCCCTCTGTAAAGTGGGACAAATGGCCACTTTATGCATAGGACTACAACCCCATCATCTTGACCTGTCAGTCCTAGAGAGGACTAGAGATCTGCCCTGTTAAAAGACGGAGGATGATTTTGAAGTAACTAGAATGTTTTTCCAGTTGCTTTTAAATTGATGGTAATTAAACCCCCTCTGAACAAATCTTGCCAAGAAAACCCCATGATAGAGTCGTCATAAGTAGGGATTTGAAGGCACATAACAACAACAATAAAGGGGCAGAATGTTCTTGATCATAGTGCTAACTACTCAGCTAGTCATTCTAGATTTTAATATGTTTTGCAAATCAGACCTTGAAATTGTTGGTTGAAAATTCATTAAAAATTTCAACAATTTAAAAAATTGTCCATTTTAATTGTTAGGTGCCAACAACGTTAACATTTTTAGTTAGAATTAATATTTTCTCTCTGTTTTTTCATTACTTTTGGGTGGGGTATTTTTCAGCAGGCTGACTATTTCAGGTTTTTGGGTTTTTTTTTACTAATTTTAATTGTTTGTTGGATTTAAAACTAATATGTCAATGCATTAATAATGATTATCATGGTAGATTAATGTCATGATTAACAATAAGAAACACATACACACATTATGGTTTAATGCTAACAAATCAATATAAATATTGTCCAGTGGTCTGAAGAGATTTGGACCACGTATGTATATAAATTTGTAGATCTTTACAAAGGTATTTTAATTCACCTTAGGACCAGGTATTCCTATTCCTCTTTGTCCAGGAGGCCCTGGGTGTCCTCTTGGTCCTTGTTCTCCCTAAGGGGAAGAAAGAAAGAGTTCCAACTTCAATTTTCAGTAGAAAATTACACTTGCATTCATAGTTAGTGCTCTTGTAGTTGTGGTATGATACTATTTAATACTTCAGCAAAATTTGAATTTTTCTATTTTATTCATAAATGGAGAGGTCCTGGAAGTATTTTTATGGATGCTATGAATAGTTCTCAGAGAGCCGGTGTGGCTTTGTGGTTTGAGTATTGGACTACAACTCTGCAGACCAGGTTTCGATTCCCCACTTGGCCATGTAAACCAACTGGGTGACCTTGGGCATGTCATATGCTCTCAGCCTCAGAGGAAGGCAATGGTAAATCTCCCCAGAAGAAATTTTGCCAACCCCCCCCTTCCCCATTATAGCTTCACCTTAGAGTTGCCATAAGTTGGAAATGACTTGAAAGCATACAACAACAATGGATAGTTTCCAGTTTTTCTTAACTTGGCTTGCCCAGCATACCACAACTGAACTCATATTGGCATCTACAGAGGTGTGCCTTTAATGATCTAGAACAGGGGTAGGCAACCTAAGGCCCAGGGGCCGGATGCGGCCCCCCAAGGCCTTTGGACCGGCCCCAGGTTGGTCCTGCCGCTGCCGCCGCCTGCCATAATGATATTGATTATTGTTGTTATTACTTATTCTTGGGGTTTTCTTGGCAAAATCTCCACAGGGGTTTTGCCATGGCTTTTCTGGGGCTGAGAGAGTGTGCATGCATTTTTTAATTTTTTTTAATTTTTTTTAATTTTTTTTTTTTTTTTTTTTTTTTTTTTTTTTTTTTGGTGCTTCGGCCCCCCCAATTGTCTGAGGGACAGCAACCCGGCCCCCGGCTCAAAAAGGTTGCCTACCCCTGATCTAGAACAATGTATGTGTTACCTAACTGTGAGATGTCACGATCAATGTTAGTCTGGACATAACACTTTGTGGTATATCTGAAGATCTTGCTAATGTCTATTTTATACCATATACATGCATTGGAAACCTACTGCTGACTCTGGCTCCCCCATGAAGGCATAGTACAGTGCATAGACATATATGAACAGTCAGATAATGCACTAAGGGGGGGTTGCAGACTGCCAGAAATAGTGCAAATTGAGTCCACTTTTAGGGTTAGGGTTAATGCTAGGGAATCATGGGAATTGTTTTTTTTCTGAGACATTGAGCCTTCTCTGTCAGAGAGCTCTGGTGTCACAATAAAATACAGTTCCCATGATTCCCTAACCCTAACCCTTAAAGTGGACTCAATTTGCACTATTTCTGGCAGTCTGCAACCCCCCCATGTGTAATATTCTGGTCCTAGATAGTGTACCCTTGTGTATGAAGAGGCACATGTATGGAGGTGCCCAAATTGCAAACTAAATTGACCTTGCCTATATGTTCTGAGAGGCACAGATATGCTACATGCTACCAGTAGGTGGTGGCAGAGGATCCATAAACTTCTGTATAACCATGTGGAAAAGTGTCAATTCCCACCCACCCACACATACACAAATACACAAACACGTACACTTTGCAGGCTTGTGTTCCATGTGAGATTGCTTGGGAGTAAGTGCCATGAGGCCTAACTACCCTAAAGGCACCAGATATTTTCTGATCTTGGAAGTTAAGCAGGGTTTGCCCTGGTTAATTTTTGGATGGGAGACCACCAACAAATACCAGGTGCTATAGGCTATATGTCAGAGGAAGGAACTGGCAAAACCACCTCTAAGTATTTCTTGTCTAAGAAAACCCTATGAAATTCATGGGGTCACCATAGGTTGACAGGCAACATGAAGGCATATGAACCCACTTTCCTTAAGTTGAGGTGGTAAACTTTGGCAACTCTGGGGCCAACCTTCTGTCCTAAGGACCTTCTATGGGCTACACAGACTGCCTAAACAAAATGGGAAGGGTCCAGAATTTTTTTTTAGGGGAGTGATTTCTTTTGTTTTTAAACATGAAATAATGCTGGAGAATTGTGATGTATGTTTAAAAGGTTAATCATCACTACCTCCTTCTTTTCTTCCTTCCTTCCTGCCTGCCTTCCTTTTTTTCTATTTTTCTATTTTCCTTTTTCCTTTCATTTTTCTCACTCTTACTTTAAGTAACATACAGGCAGCCCTCCATATCCACAGATTCTATATCCATGGAATCAACCATCCACATCTTGATTTTTTAAAAGAAATATACAGAAAATCCAAAAATCAAACCTTGATTTTACCATGTTATATAAGGGGCGCCATTTTACTACACCACTGTATTTAATGGGACTTGAACATTCACAGATTTTGGTCTCCATGGGGGGTTATGGAACCAAACCCCAGTGGATACTAATGGCCCACTGTACACAGGTTAAGGCTGTTCATAATTCTGAATCAGGCAAACATTCCCTTCCACCTTGTACAAGAGGCTTAAAGACAGATTGGCTAGAATCTCTCCAAGTCTATTTCAGGTCTTAAAACTGCATTGACTTTTCTTCCTATCTATCTCTGTCCTGGTTACTTCAGTTCATAAATAATGCAATTCCTCTCAGCAAGAGCCATTGTGTGGTGTCATGGTTTGAGCCAGAGGAACCTTTATCCATCAGCTCTCATAATTCCTTACTGCTGGCCTGATATATAGGGTTAATGAGAGGGCCAAAGAAATGACACCCCTGGGTTAGACAGTGGGCTAGATAGTCTAAACTCCTGGATTAGATAGTGTTGAAAGTAGATCAAGGAAATATAATCAGTGGCAGCTGAGAAGGTGAATCTGGTCTGGATTTTAGGCTCAATTTTAAAGGCACTATCCAAGGTGCTTGACTATTTAGGGCATCAGTTTCTCTTGGATAGCTCCTTTCAGGTTCAGACTAAACTCTGGTGTGGGCACACTACGCTACTGACACAGAAGCCACAATTTACCATTCCCAAGAGAAATTTGAACATCTTCCGGTGGCATTTTGCACAGGAAAATAGTACAGGGTGAGAATTAAAGCCCCATGTTCATCTAGCCAAATACAGTAAGTAGCTCTCATGGCTACATTTTATTTAAGAAGAAAACATTAGGAATTTTTGCACCACTTTCTTGGATTCTGCAGAGCCAGTTACAAATGAACATTGCAAACACAATCACAATGGTTTAAACCAGGGGAAGGCAACATTTTTAAGACCTGGGCCGGTCTCCCGTAGCCCAGGTCTCAGCTGGGCCAGGGGCGGGGGGAATGGCAGCGCGCACGTGTGCCCTCCGCCACCACGCGCAACCCCCCGCACATGTCGCGGCTGCCATATTGGAAATCAAAATGGTGGCTGCGACACGTTTGCGCATGCGCAAGAGTACTGTGCATGCGCAAACGCATCGCGACCGCCATTTTGATTTCCAAAATGGCGGGCGCAGCGAGCGCAGCCGCAGAGCGGCAAAAATGTGCCACCACAGCAGCGGCGGCGGTGCGCAGTGGCGGTGGCGCCGGCAACCTTCGGCCTGGGCCGGTAAGTCCAGGGACTGGGGCCTTAACCAGCCCCCGGGCTGTAGGTTGCCGGTCCCTGGTTTAAACAGTTTGCAGTTTTAAATCAAATTTTAAATTTAACAACAATAATACAACAAATTATTTATTGCAGCCAGCACATACTGAAACACAAGGTACCAGTGAAGAGTTATGGTAGGTTATGTTATAGTAGGCTATCTCCAAGTCCTTACTGATGCTGACAAGGGCCCAGTTCTTATCCCTGACAGATGCAGCTTCTCTTTCCCCACCCTCTTTCTCCTCCCCTCTCTCTACAAACTCAACTGGTAAGTACACCCTGTTTCTTGGTATTTCCCAACTCATATAAACCAAATCAATAATCAATAGGATTAACACTCTGATCAACAATTCTCCCTGGGTCCAATCCACCTCAGACTGCCTGCATGCCCTCATACAGCAAAGCTAAATATCTAAGTTTTTCTCTATAGTCCCTCTCAAAATGGTGACAGAAAGTGATGTTGTGTCACTTCTTGTTGCCACTTTGAGATGGACTACAGAAGAAAAGGGAGGTATTTGGGGTACTACAGAATTCTGGAGTGCTTGTGGAGTAAGGAGTATTTTCATGTGTTTTTGCACTTTAGGAGAGTTCTATATGATTTTAGAACAAAAACAATTGTATAAGCATGCTGATTTTGGGGAGGCGGGAGCTGGAGAGCTTTATGGGCCAGAAAAGTGGAATTCAGGGACTGTGTGAACCCTGGGGGCTGCAGTCTACCCACCCCCAATAGAATGGGTCTGTTGGCTTAAATTTTTCAGGAAGCTAAAGAGAGCTAAAGCATGCACACAACAAAGACATCTGCCAGTACATTACCCTATCCTCATAGTCTCCCACCTATGATTTCACCAGGCAGAAGGGAACCTATACTTTCCAGGGTTGGCCCAGGATATATAGCAGCCTGAGAAAAATAAAATAAAATCACTCTCCATCATTCCTCATATAGAAGTTGCCAGTCAGTGGAAGAGCCACCATTTGTTGTTGTTAACGGCCTTCACGTCAACTTCAACCTATGGTGACCCTATGAATGAGAGATCTCCAAGTCACCCTATCTTCAACCACCCTGCTTAGCCCTTGCAGATTCATGGCTGTGGGATTTCTGATTTAATCAATTTCCACCATACCTAAGGGCAACAGGCACACTTAGGTAAATAAGAGAGATCCAGAGACACATGTAGCACATTCTCCATTGGAAATACCAAGTTTTAATATCCCATGCAGCTGGGATAAAAAGAACCATCCCTCAGTTCTTTACTGGAATTGAGCCTGAGCCCAACAGGCCAAGTTATTATTTTTTAAAAATGATATTCTTCCTGCAGCTGGCTCAGCCTCCACTCCAGGGACTATGTTGGTGGTTTTGGTCTTTTATTTATTTAGAATAACGGTTGGTTATTTCTGCTGTTGTAGTCTATATCATCATCATTTATTACATCAACAGATCCAATAGAAAACTCAAACATAAAATTATATATATATATGATGGCTTTCTTAAAACTTGGCATTTGAATGGCATTTACTTGCACTGTATATTCAGTTGTGATCACACCCCTGCTCCTTTGCCCTTAAAGTCGACCCTATATACAACAAAATGGTTATGTCTATACTGTTGTTCATGCATCCCACAGGCAATTTTGTGTGAATTGGGCCTCTTGTTATGTAAAATTCCTCGTCTCTGTTAGGCACATATGTAAGCCATCTCTCAAGGCCAGAGAACAGAGCTCCAATTGAGCTCTGAGGAACATTCTGAAACAGTGATGTTTCGTGGCATTCCAACTTGACTTGTATGTAATATTATTACTAGAGGGCTCTTTGGTTAAACAAAGCTGGTTTAAAGCTGGAGAATGAAGCAGTGTGGTTTCAATTAGGCATGACAGTTGGACGGGGAAATGACCCTTGGACATGATTCCCCTTCCCTTTCAAAAACATCAATAATACAAAAGAATAATGAAACTCACTTTTAGGTTTCTGGAAGCAGAAAATAGCAATTTGTATACTACATCTCAAGGACTTAAAATGTTTCATACAGTAGCAAGAATTCTGTTAGTGACTTTATGCACATAAATACGGCTTATATGCAAGTATATTTGGTTTTGGATAGAGTTCAGGGATCTATTCTGTAGCCCTTTGCAAACCCCCCCAAAACAACTTCCCCCAGCAGTTTTCAAGTGGTGGTGGTGGGAGATTGCTGTTGTTGGCTAATGGTGAGGAAGGGACAGAGAGGGGAGGCAATTCCAACAATGCAGATGGAGCTGGTCTGGCCTCAGAGGAAAGAACAGGGAGAGCACACTCTGGGGTCATTCACACACCTTTTCTTTTTTTTTACTGGAAAGATGCAAATATCCTCATTCACACATTCCAGTTTTGTTATTCACACTTTGAAATGGCATCGATCCCCATCTCTTCGGGATTGTAGAGAAAGCTGGCAGCTGAGGAAGGGGGGGGGGAACACTGTTTTCCTCCCAGACAGCCCCCAGAAGCCACCCATAGGAACCAGTTGTGCAGGGGAAAAGAGCTTTTTTTCGTAAAGCCAGCCAAGTGGAGCCTCGCCCTGTCAATGAGCCGACAATGTGAATGTATTCGGAACCTGTTCAAGGTATGCCAAGTTTAATCCAGGCCTGTTCTCATTATTATCCACACTGCCGATGATGCAAATCTTTTTTAAAATCCCCAGGTTCATTTGCCCCAAGTTAAGTAAGTTTTTGATAGCCCCCCAGCCCCAAAAAAAACCTGATTCGGCTGCATTTGGGGTGTGTGTGGACAACAGGGATTCAACCCCAATTCAACCTAGATTATTTTCATCATGTGAATAAGCCCTCTGTTCATGAATGCAGCCTCCTCATGCTTCCCCGAAGACCAGACCAGCCCCATCTTCAATGGTGAAATTGCCTCCTCTCTCTACTTAAAAGCAGCAGCAGCAGCCGCAGAAACAGAGACCCCTCTCAGGTTTGAAAGCAGCTGTAGGAGGAGGACGCAGAATGGTGCCTAGCTGATGTTAGTTCTCAGCCATTACCTCAGTATTCTTTTTATTTTATTTTGCAAAGTAAAAATGCATATGTGTCTTATAAGGAAGCATCTTAGTTTTTGCACAGATACTCTATAAGAGCAAATAAAATGCCATGTGCTTCTATCAACTGGCAAGACATGCAAAGGAGGCCCTTTCCCTACTGCAAATCTGTATCCAGTACATCTGTGGGAGGGAGTAGAAGGAAAGACATGTAGCTCAGCTCATGCACTTTGCATGGAGAGATACTGATTATCAGACAACACTGGGCTACATGGGTGAATAATGTAACCTCTGTTAGCCTACACACTGGTGGCTCTCAAATCATCTTATCTTAGGAGTTGAACCTACTCAAAATGTTCACTTGATTTCATATAAACAATAAGATTTGAATCTATTCACAGTTTTTGATCTTGTAAAATCTATGTAAGTTTGCTACTATATGCAGTGGGATGTGGTGGCTTAGTGGTTAAGACACCAATTCTGACGATTGGAAGGTTGGCAGTTCAAGACCTGAGTGCTGCATGATGGAGTGAGCTCCTGTCATTAGTCTCAGCTTCTGCCAACCTAGAAGTTTGAAAGCATGCAAATGCAGGTAGGTAGATAGGTACCACTTCAGTGGGAAGGTAACAGCATTCATGCAGTCATGCTGGCCACATAACTACCAGAGCAGTCCTCAGACAACGTTGACTCTTTGGCTTAGTAATGGAAATAAGCACTACCCCCTAAAGTCAGTTATGACTAGACATTCATGTCAAGGGACTACCTTTAACTTTATACTACTACTACTTCTACTACTACTACCAATAATAATAATTAAAAAAATAAAAAACACCTAACTTCACTATTCCTGCTGCCAATGCTATGAGATGGAGGTTGTACGTATAAATCCATATTGTCTTAATCAGAACAAATGAACAGATAGACTTTGCTGCATCTAATTTCTACTACCCCTGATTCTAAACTCAGAGTTGCACTACCAGAAGGCTCTTAGGAAACCATGGAATGTGGGAAAGCATTCTAGTATAATAGCACCAAACCATTTTGCATTTGCCAGAAAAATACTCCAGGGTACTAAGAATGAATTATGTGTTTGTTTTGACAAATTCCTTAATTTATTTGTTTGGAAGCCTTGAAAACACACACTCAAGAACTCAAAACATTTTTTAAAATGTGGATCTTATGACCAGTGTGACCAGGGACAGCTAGTGTCTTCCATTTCATTGAAGCAGTGAATTAGCCTGATTTTTTATTATTATTTTGGCATTGTATGTATTTATTTATTTTAACACAGTCTAAATCACAGCCAAAGTAATACACATTCAAGAAGGGGGGGGAGTATAAAGAAGTATTATTCTACCATTACAGATCCAACTGAACAAATCCTATTAGGATTACTATAGTAACCATAGCCACAGATTATTACATCATTGAATTATGACTGAAATTGAAAGGCACCAGGCAAGCTGCTGAAGCTGTTTATGGGGATACAATGCAGAGACTTAGATAGTTTTTTTTCTAAAAGTTTGAGCTTTTTTCTAAAAGTTTGCGCTACAACCTGGAAGAGAGTTTCACCACCCCACTGAAACTGGAGTCACCTGCTATCACTGGATTCAATCGATTCCTTCCTTTTAATTTTACATTGAAATGCAACAGCAGATTTTTGCATTCTCCTGAAAGGACATACCAATGGTAACACATAGTGTATAACACTATACACACAGAGAGAAGGTGAGTGAGTGTGCATTACACATGTTAATTGTCAGGTATCACAAAATAAAAAAGAGGCTCTTGAGTCTTTGAGGTTTGAAATTGAGGAATTTTGTCTGGTGCAGTATCTTTTGTCAGAGAAGACTAAAAGTACCCAAATTTTTCCTTCTGCTAATTCATAAAGGTGCTCTCCAAGCACAGAAAAATGCTTCACACAGCTTTTTAAAAGTATTCATTATTCATTAGTAATAAGAGAAGCTGAATTTAACATTTTTAATTACTTTTAAAATAAACTAGATCATGAACAGCCAAATTAAGTACAGTGGGCCTGATACCCTAATCTGTGGATGCTGAAGTCCCATTATATACAATGGCATAGTAAAATGGTGTCCCTCATATAAAATGGCAAAGTTAAGGTTTGCTTTTAGGAAATTTTGTGTGTGTGAATATTTTCAAAGCATGGGTGGCAGAATCCATAGATATGGATTGTATCTTATCAATGGTGAAATTTCCCTCAATGCTTCTAAGTAATGAGTACATTATTGATTTTTTTTAAAAAAAATGTCAACACTTGAAAGTAAAAACACTGACCTTTGTTACTTAAAAAATGGTTTTACTTATGAAGTAACATGTTAATTCCAAGTTCAAACTCAGGCTCATACTTATAAGAGGGATGTTCTCAAACAGGAAGAAGTTGAGATTTACATTTAATTCTAAGGAAATATAGCTTTTTTAAAAAAAAATTAAACAAAACCAAGGACATAATTTAGCAGTTCATAAACAAATCCAAGGTCCTAAATATCCTACAGGCACCAACTCCTGCTTGATCTTGGAAGCTAAGCACAGTCAGCCCTAGTTAGTACTTGAATGGGAGACTGCCAACAAATGCCAGGTGCTGTAGGCTATATTTCAGAGGAAAGAACTGGTAAAACCACTTCTGATTATTCCTTGCTTAAGAAAACTATATGAAATTAATGGGGTTACCATAAGTCAACTGGTGACTTGAAGGAACATACACACACAAATTGGTGCAGTTTATAAACCAGCATAGCTTCAGTGTTGGACTAGGTCTCTAGGAGACCAGGGGACAGCAACTGCCAACAGTGTGTTGTTATGGCAGTGTAATAGTTTGAGTGTTGGACCAAGAGTCTGGGAGACCAGGATTCAAATCCCTGCTCAACCATGAAAATCCACTGGGTGATTTTGGCCAAGTCATATTCTCTCACCCCCCAAAGTAAAGCAAAAGTAAACCCTCTCTGAACAAATGTTGCCAGAAAACCTAGTGAGAGTTTTGCCATGAGTCAGAAATGTCTTTAAGGCCCACAATAACAACAATTTCATCCACACTGCAGAAATAATCCAGCTCGACACCCCTTTAACTGCCATAGTTCAATGCTATAAAATTCTGGGAATTGTAGTTTTGTGAGATATTTAATCTTTTCTGTCAGAGACCTCTGGTGCCACAACAAACTACAGTTTCCAGAATTCCACAGCACTGAGCCATGGCATTTAACGTAATGTCAAACTGGATTATTTCTGCAGTGTGGATGCAGCCAAGGGGGTATATATTAAAATACAACACATAATACCTTCTGTCCTGGATCACCTGCTCCTTTAAGGCCTCTTGGTCCCTGAACCCCAGGCAATCCTCGTGGGCCCTAGAATCAGAAACAGAATAATATAAACAAATCAATCTCACAAAAAAGATGGGATGCAAAAATTATGGGATTTAGAATTAATTTAGGAGACTTGAAGGAACCATAGCTCACTGGCAGCACATTTGTTTTGCAAGCAGGATCAGGGCAAGACAATTTTCTGACTCAAGCACAGCAGCAAAGGTCTCCTCTCCTACCCACCCAAGTCACACATCATCATCATCATCATGTTTATGTTTATTTATATCCCGCCTTCCTCCCAGTACTGGGACTCAAGACAGCTAAGTTAAAACAGTATAAAACATTAAAGCAATCAGGGCTACATCAACACTGCAGAAATAATCCAATTTAACCCCACTTTAATTGCCATAGCTCAATGCTATGGAATTCTGGTATTTTTAGTTTGTTGTAGCTTCAGAGCTCTCTGATAAAGAAGACTTAATCATAGAATCATAGAGTTGGAAGAGACCACAAGGGCCATCCAGTCCAACTCCCTGCCATACAGGAACTCAAAATCAAACCATCCCTGACAGATGGCCATCTGGCCTCTGTTTAAAGATCTCCAAAGAAGGAGACTCCACCACACTCCGAGGGCGTGTGTCCCACTCTCTAACAGCTCTCACTGTCAGGAAATTCCTCCTAATGTTGAGGTGGAATCTCTTTTCCTGTAGCTTGCAGCCATTGTTCTGGGTCCTATTCTCAGGAGTAGCAGAAAACAAGCTAGTGCCCTCCTCAATATGACATCCCTTCAAATATTTAAACGGGACAATCCTATCACCTCTTAACTGTCTCTTCTCCAGGCTAAACATACCCAGTTCCCTAAGTTGTTCCTCATAGGGTATGGTTTCCAGACCCTTCACAATTTTAGTCGCCCTCCTCTGGACACGCTCCAGTTCGCTCTGGACACGCTCCAGTTAATATCTCACAAAATTACTGGATGCAGCCCAGGTTATTTTGGCTCATGAAACAAAAAATCCTTGAAGTACCTCTCCTCCTTATTTAGCAATAAAAATAGTATAATAACAACCATAACTACTTCCTGACCTTTCATAACCTCCCTAATCTGTTGCCTATCCATGTTAGACTAGGAAAGATATCCATGTTATACTAGGAAAGACCTCTGTCTGAAATATTACAGAGATGCTGCCAATCAGTGGAGACAATATTTAACGGCTAGATGAAGGATCTGATGTTGTATATGATAGCTTCATATTTATAGCTTTTCGTTTTTTTCAAGAGAAGTAGGAAGAGGAGAAGAAAAAGAAGTGGCAGCAGCAGCAGAAACAACAATGCTGTCTATTTTAAGATTCTGATGACAACTTACTGGTGGACCTGGAAAGCCATCTCCTTTTGACCCAGGAGTTCCTGGTGGTCCAATTAAACCTGGAGCACCCTAAAAGTAGATAAAAAAATTACTATAATCTGACATCCTTAGTGATAAAAATGGGCAGTATTTGCATGTGCATAGTAAATAGAGAGACAGGTGGAAGCTACTGTTGGAGAGAGCATCACTAGGCAAAACATTCAAGATTCAGCTCTTAACAGGCAGTACACAAGTTTGTGAACTAGCAATACTGTGGGCCACTTAACCCGTAGCACCTTACATTTTAAAAATGCCCTAGGAAAGTCCAGGAAAAACTTAGAAGTGTCAATCCCCTCCAACCTGGGGTGCTTCCAAGCAAATAGGAAGAAACAGTGGGAGGACAGGAATTGTTTATAAATGGAAGCCAATGACATTTAAAAACACAGGTCTTGCCACTAGAATGTAATGACCCAAGGAGGAAGGGAGTGTTTGCATCCATTTGGGGCTTAGTCCAAACTATACAAGAGCTATGTTGTTTGTTGTTATGTGCCTTCAAGTCCTTTCCAACTTATGGCAACCCTAAGGCAAATCTATCACAGTATTTTCTTGGCAAGTTTCTTCAGAGGGCGGTTGTCATTACAATCCTCTGAGGCTGAGAAATACAACTTACCCAAGGTCACCCAGTGGGTTTCTATGGCCAAGCAGGGATTTGAACCCTGATCCTCAGAGTCATAATCCAAATAATAATAATAATAATAATAATAATAATAATATAAAAAATATTTTTTATCCCGCCCCTCTGAAGAAGCAACCAGGGTGGCTTACAGCATTAAAAGCACAATAAAAAATGTAATACAATTCCCATGAACTCACTCACCTCTTAAAATAATATTAAACAATAAAAATAAAATAAAACATACTTAAATAAGTCAAACATCACATAATTATAACAGCTGCGGCAAAATTAGGGAGAGAAAGATGAGTAACTCTTGAGGCCAGGATATCTATTCAGGAAAGGCCTGCCAGAAAAGATCTGTCTTAACAGCCTTTTAAAAGCTGTTTAAGGTGGGAATAAGACGGATCTTGTCTGGCATGCCATTCCATAATCTGGGAGCAGTTGCTGAAAAGGCCCTCTGGGCGGTTGCTGACAGCCTAGTTTTTATAGGCTGCAGCAGATTCCTCCCAGAGGACCTGAGTGTGTGGGATGGGTTGTATGGAAAGAGGCGGTCCCGGAGATAGGTTGGCCCCAAGTCATTTAGGGCTTTAAAGTTGATAACCAACACCTTGTACTGTGCCTGGAAACCAATGGGCTGCCAGTGAAGTGATTTTAAAATGGGCATAATGTAGTCTCTTCTTGTTGTTCCCGAGACCAACCTGGCTGCCATATTCCGTACTAATTGAAGTTTCCGGACCAAGCACAAGGGTAGCCCCATGTAGAGCGCATTACAGAAGTCAAGACGAGAGGTTACCAGCATGCGCACCACAGTTTCAAGGTCCCTAACTTCCAGGAAAGGGCGCAGCTGGTGTATCAGCCAAAGCTGATAGCAGGCGCTCCTAACCGTCGCATTTACCTGATTAGTCATCTGGAGCGACAGATCCAGGAGCACCCCCGGACTGCGAACACAGTCTTTGGAGGAGAGTGTGACCCCTTCTAGGACTGGAAGTTGTACCCCAATACCTGGTTTTGGGGCTGCTACTGTGAGTACCTCTGTTTTGTCTGGATTCAGTCTCAATCTGTTTTTCCTCATCCAGTCCATTACCACCTTAAGACAGTCATTGAGAGGAGAGACGCAATCTGAAGTCAGAGCTGAGGACTGAGACATGGAGAAATATATCTGGGTGTCATCAGCATACTGATAACATCACATCCCATGTCTCCGGATGATCTCCCCCAGCGGCTTCATATATATATTAAATGGCATTGGGGACAGGATGGTGCCTTGTGGGATGCCACAGATGCTCAAACCACTACATGAACTATCCAAGATGCTAAATTTATTTAAGGGAAAGGAGTCAGTGCTTTGGATTTGGACTAAAATTCAGATTAGATATACAGTGGTACCTCTACTTACAAAATTAATTCGTTCCGACAGCCATTTCGTAAGTAGAAAATTTCGTAAGTAGAAGCAAATTTAACATTGAAATGCCCTAATCCGTTCCAGGCCCCCAGATTCAAGCTACAACTCAATACAAATGTATAATACAGGGTTATTTCATTAAGTACCTCTAATACAAACATGTTACATTACCCTTAAGGAACAAAAAACATAAAAATTAGTTGCAGGACTAATGTAAAATACAATCCTGGAGATCAAAAGCCAAAAATATCACAAGCCAAAAATACAGTCCTGGAGATCAGAAGCCACAAATATCAGAAGCCAAAAAGCCACAAGCCACAAGTCCTACCTTCCTGGATCTCAGAAGCCACCAATTTCGCTAGCCACACTTCCTCTCCTCTTTTGCAAGCCCAAACAGTGTTGCCTAGCTGAATTTCGCTAGGCAAACACTTCCTCTTTCGCTAGCCAATACAGTGCTGCTTTGCTAGATTTCGTTAACCAATGGCATGCCACGAAATTCGGAGAGCAGCTCGTTCGCGCCAATTTCGTAAGTTGGAACGTTTTCTTAAGTCGAGGCAAATTTTTTCGGGAGGCGCATTTCGTAAGTCAAATTTTTTGGTAGAAGAAGCATTCGTAAGTAGGGGTACCACTGTACCATTCTATTGACATGGACGCCACCAGCCACCACTGGGTCCTATTGGCTTGTGATGATGAGAGTTGTATTGCAATGTACCTGCATAGCATCTTATTGTGGTATATGATATCTAGCATTGAGGTATATGATATAGTGCTGAAGAACTACTGTTAAAAAAAGCAGAGAAGGGATCCAGAGGTCATGCTGGACTGGTCTAAGTCCTGAAGTGTGTCTAATGGATATACATTGTTGCCAAAATCTAAAAATATTGAGTAGTTTCACTATTAATTCCATCAGTAAAGAGGGAAATCTGAAGGCAAAGATATTCTTTTCTATTTTGATTTCCAAATTCCTTTCCTGAAAGAGTGGCCAGACACATGTTTTCATTTTGTTGAGCATCCCAAGCAGGATAACAATAACCTTCTCTTAGCAAAGAGGCTTCTGTCCAATAGCTTCCTCTTGTTATTAGAAGGAACAGTATTCTAGCATTTTTATTTCACGCTAAATGTAAAACACATGATTACAGGCACCTTAGGTTTGATGCTAGATTGGGCCACTTCAGATGGCACGTGGGCAAACAAACATTTGAATGCTCCCCTACACAAAATCAAATGCCAAAAATGGAAAAATCCTGCACATGCACAACTGGCACATCATAGTGATTACCATCATGATGCTAATGGAGCTTATCTGATTGTGTCATTATTCTTCCTTTGTATAATGCTTACCTTGTATTATTCATTCAACAGTAATATCCTGTAGTAGGCATAGATACTAAATGGTTCACAACTACAGGCCTTTGCAGACTGCCAGAAATAGTGCAAATTGAGTCCACTTTAAGAGTTAGGCTTAGGGAATCATGAGAACTGTATTTTATTGTGGCACCAGAGCTCTTTGACAGAGAAGGCTCAGTGTCTCAGGAAAAAAACAATTCCCATGACTCCCTAGCACTAACCCTAACCCTTAAAGTAGACTCAACTTGCACTATTTCTGGCAGTCTGCAAAGGCCCTACATCTGAATCACTAAAGCTTTTCTTTGACCCATATCACAGTATTCTTAAAGGCCACTTTTAAACTCAGGATCAAACTCAGTAAGAGGAATGTATGTTCCAAATGATCAACCTATCTTCCATCACATAATGTGATTACCTCAGAAATATAAATGCTTCAGCAGTCAGACTTGCAAATTAAATCCATGTTTACATTCCAATGACCAGTCACAAAACAAAGCAAGTTAAATGCCAGCAATGTGGGGCAGGAAGATCCTATGACAGAGATATCTCTCACCACTTGGTGGAGTACCTCTGAAAAACATGATAATTTCATGATTTATTTTGACACTCAGACGATCAGAGTTCAGCTTAAATGCTTCCTCTCTGATGCCTGTGAGTGTGTGCAGAGAGCAGTAAATGTTATCGTCCCTCTTTATTATTACTTTCTCAGATTCCTCCAAGCCAAACTAGGTGTGATGATATTTAATATGTCTTTGCATATGTAGAGTTTTTAAATACCCCAATTACATCACCAGAAGCATGAAGGACTGATAATTAAAAGAATCTGAAATCAACAGATTGCCTAGGGGTTATTCAGACAGTGAAAATAATCCAGGTAGAATCCGAGTTGAATCTTTGTTGTTCATATGCATTTTGAATGCATCCAATTAAGTTTTTTGAGGGGCTACCCCAAAAAAAAAAACAAACACCTAACCTAAGATAAGCAATGTTAGGGGAGTTTTGCTAAAAGATTCACATTCTCAACTGTGTGAATAAGCATTGCAAAGACCCAGGATAAACTGGGATAAAACCCTGCATGCCTTGAACGTGCTTCAAATCCATCCACATCATTGATTCCATCAATGTGAGCAACAAAACTTGCAGAGATGTGCAGAGATGGGGTTACATAGTGTGAACAACAAACCTGGAATGTGTGAGTGAGATTATTTGCATAATCATGCTAAAAAACATGTGACTGACCCCCTAGTCTCCCCTGCTGCAGTTATACCTTAATTCTGCCCTCTTATGCTGCAATCATGAGGAAAACACCTCTTCTAAAACCAGTAGCATAAAGAAAGGAATAGATTCTCTTTTTATGGTTGCTTTAATCCTATTAATTGTCTCTCCCCCTGTCCCACAGCAGCTTACACCATTTGCAGTTTTATAAAATCTCAAATATCTTTAAGAGTTACCATGTCACCTTTAAGTGTTTGGAGGTAAGAGACTAAAGTGCAGATTGTAAACAGTCTGGGGCAAGGGACCCATTTTTAATTACATTTTTATTACTTTAAGGAATGGGGATATTACTTATGTGAACAATGACAAAAGCCAGAGAATGCCAAAGCAAACTATCTGAAAACAATTGGAACTGTAATAAACCAAGAAACAGAAAAAAGCACTAAGAACATGTCCTAAACTGAAGAACAAATACTGTATGTTAAGAATCAATTATTCTCCCCATGTTGGCATATATATTTAGAAGATAGGAAAAATCAGAAGGGGTAGGTCCTCAATTATTTTCCTGATTTGCTAACTGTTATTAAGCCAGAGTTTTCTATTTTCTGTCTAATACAAGCCAAGATCTTTTTGGCAATACTAAAATGGATCAGGTATAGGGACAGATTTTTTTGTCCTCAATGAGAAAGGGTTCTTAATATGTTACAAGAATCTATATGCCATTTTGTTTGTTTGATTGATCGATTGGTATTTCAGAAGTTTTTAACAAAAAAATATCTTGCTGTGGAAAACAACATACTTTGCATAAAACAAGTCTTTGTGGAAAAATCTGTTGCATTTGTGAAAAATGTGGTTCTCTACAGAAAAAATTGCTTTACACAAAATACAGGGTTCTTGCAAAAATGAATATTTCAAATAAAGACCTCAAAATGTGATTTTTTTTTAAAGAAAATGCTCAAAAATGATCTTAATCTTATCCACCAAGAAGAGAAGTGTTGAACTTCTTTGTTATTGTGTACTAGGATTAAATAAGCAAAGAGTTAACACCTTCATTAGGAAGAGGGAAAGGGTATTTGGCTCTGATGCCTGTTCCCATTTTCATTAACTATGGTGGTAGAATTCAAAGACAGCTATGTTAGTCTGGAAAATCAGTATGCAAAGGATCTTGCAGCACCTTTGAGATTAACTGCAAGAAAGAAACTGGTAGCATGAGCTTTCATAGGCTCGAACCTACTTTCTCAGACGCATCTTTGCATACTCATTAACTATGGTTTATCAAGTTTATCAAGTTCTGAACAACTGTCAAAACCATGCATTTTATGTGTGTATGTGTGTGTGTATATCCACATACACAATTTACGTTGATCAGAATCATTGTTTCCCATTATCTGCCACACAACCACTTCAATATTTATTTTTACTTCTTTCTATTTGGTAACATTCAGTTCACTTGTGCATATTTTGTTATACCAAAACTGCCTACCTTAGGTCCCACAATTGAAGGTCCAGGATTTCCATCACTTCCAGGAGGGCCTGGATATCCTTGTTCCCCCTGAACATAAAGACAAATATGTTTACTTAAGCATTTGTTCTGTTGTAGGTGGGTGCATATAGTTCTGGTATTTATTCCTTGCTTCTAAAATCACAACCTGAGAGCGTAGATGTATAAATCCCATATAGTATGTCAAAACTGCAAAGTATGAGGGATTTATTACAGTTGATTTTGATAGGAACTGGCCTGAAAGCAACACTGTGAAACACTTGTAAAACCAAGGTCTATTCTGTGTTCACTCTCAGAAGTTAGAAAATATTTTTTATTTTTACTGCAGTGGCCAAATCCCCCAACCAGCATGGCCACTCTCCATGCTGGCCAGAGGATTCTGAAGGCTGGAGTCCAAAAAAGTACTACTCAAAGCTTGTTGGTAAAGTCATTTCAATACAAAAGCTCTCAGATTCAGTCTTTGACATCTGCAGGTAGGGCTAAGAATAATTCCTGTCCGAAGCCATAGACAGCCTCTGCCAGTAAATGTAGTAACAGTGAACAAGATAGATCAATAGTCTGACTTGGTATAAGCAAATCCCTATGATCCTCTTAGTAGTCTCTTTGTGCAAGCCTAATCTAAATGCACATTACATTTTGCATGTTTTTTCTACCTATGGCTACCAAGTAAGAGGCCATTTACCTTAGGGCCAGGTAGTCCACGAACTGAAGGCCCAGGGTTACCAACTGCACCTTTGATTCCAGGTTCACCCTGAAAGGAAATAAATTATCAGTCACTGTCCTTGGATTTGAAATACATTTTTCATGTACAAATGGATAGTAATGTATTCAAAAATGGCAAGAATTCCAGATGTGTAGGCTGGTGTTTGCTGTTGTGACAGTAACATCCCCATCCATGGTGGGAGGCTTCTGGGGGTGGCGGCAGCCAAAAGGGCATACTTCGCCCTCTCCATCATTGTGGCAGTGGAGGTCTCCTCATGAGGAGGCCTCCATCGCCATAGCAAAGCCCTCTCCTTCGCTGCAACAGTAGAGGGCTCCTCATGAGGAAGTCTAGCTGCCATGGTGAAGCCTGGAGGGGTGCAGTCGGAGGAGGGCTTGCTGGGTGTCACCCCCTTGTACAGTGTCACCTGGTGTGGACCTCACGCCTGCACCCCGTAGTGACGCCACTGTCTTGTGAAAAATCATAACATATTTTCTCTAACAGGGAAATTAACTCACCTGCTGAACAGGTATTTCAGGGGATGGACACAGCTTAGTAATACTTAGGAGAAGAGCCATTGAAATCCACTGGGCTTAAGTCAGCCACAATTACTCAAATATTACTAAGTCTGTATTCAGCCCACTCTATTTGTTATTGTATTTGTAAAATCATGGAATCACATCATTAGAAAGGATTTCTGTTTTCTGAGCTAAGGCAACCAGGCCACACTAAATCATTATTTCTATTATAGCATTTTAAAGAAATAGCTGGATTCATAACTATCTCACAATTTTGTTCCTCTTTGCTAGTGTAACAAACTCTGTGGCCAGGATCCACCTTAGGTAATGATAAATTAGTTTCCCTCCTGTGAGCTCAAGGCAATATACATGGCTCTCTTCCTCTCTACTTGATCCATACAAAATGAGCAGATCAGGCTGAAGAACAGGATGAATGGCCTAAAATCACCCAGTGAGTTTCATGGCTTGGGAGGAGACTTGAACCTGGATCTCCGAAGTCATAGTTCAGCACTTCTAGTAATTATACCACGTTGACTGTCCACACACTCTCACATGTGACAATGGATGAGTTTGTCTGTTAATTTATTGTACTTATATCCACTTTTCGCCCAAAATGGGATCCAAGGTGGCTTACAATAATTTTAAAAGATACAACTAAACATTAATTTACAAAAGTTGAAAAAGAAATAAATGTCAACATTATTAAAAACATAATTAAAACAACTCAAACACTAAAAACACATAAAATATATTCAAAACACAGTGTGTGGGTGTGGGTAGGTATGTGTGCTCACACACAGACATATAGATCAGATATAGTTCCTATTTCTGAGTTTCTGATCCCTGGAAAGGTCGTCTTCCTTTCCTTTATTTGGAAAAGCTTAGCTGGTACTGGGGACTTGCTAGGCAAATTATTTGTTCCATACTCATTTCAACCAGCTGTACAGACAGCTGGGTGACTAGCATGAGTTATAGACCATGGGGATTAGATGCATTATATGCACCACGTATAATGAACTACACAGAGATGTACTCTCAGGATACAGAACCCACCAGAAATAAACATACCTTTGGACCTGCAGGACCTGCTATACCTTTTGGACCATCCATCCCTTGAGCTCCTTTTTGTCCCTCTTCACCCTAGTCAAAAACAATAAAACAAAAGCCCAGTTTCAATGAAGAACTGCTTTCTACCTAGCTGTATAGTAGAATATCTAAACAGAGAACACCATTACTTGATTACAGTGTCACTGGGTTAATTACCACTTCTATCTGTAAATATTATTCAGAAATCTACACAATGGAAAACATAAACAACTGTCTTAAGACACTATATGCACCTGAGGAAGTAGATTGAAGTCTATGAAAGCTCATGCTGACAACTTCTTTATTTCTGTTAGTCTCAAAGGTGCTACAAGATCTCTCTACATACTGTCTTGAGAGAAGAATTTTCAAACATAATGGTAGAGCTCAGAAAAATTACCTTTTGGTTAAAACTCCTAGAGTGCCATGACAGACCCTGGGAGCTGTAGCCTAAGATGTAACTAAGAAGTAACTGAGCTCTGCCTAAAAGTTTCATGTGAGTGGAGTCTAAGAAGGTAGACTCCATGAACCCTCGGATCTGCAGAGTGAAGGTTCTCCCAGGTTGCGTTAACTCATGGCTAAGGTGTTGTTATTTTCTCAAGTAGAACACCTGTTTGCCATATTTAGCTATTTTGGCTGCTATATTTAGTTATCTTGACTAACAGAATGAATATCTAGCAGCCAATACAACATATCCTTTGGTAGGTTTTTCTTTAGTATTAAAAATATTTAAAATACAAGATTGTCATGAAAGTGCATCATCCCTGATAAAAACCAGTATCAGTCATACAAATCTGTAAATCATCAAAGACTTCTGCTTCTATCCCCACCCTCTCAGACATCAAAGGAACAAATATTACACCATACCTTTGGGCCCATGTCACCTTTCCCAGGTATTCCTTCTGGGCCTCTTGCACCAGGTGGTCCTTGTTCTCCCTAATGCAAATAAGATGAAGATACTCATTTCATTTCATTCATTGAACACAATAGATATACATGACAGTAGAATTCAAAGACAGCTGTGTTAGTCTGGAAAATCCATGTGCAAAGGGATCTTGTAGGACCTTTGAGACTAACTGAAAGAAAGAAGCTGGGAGCCACCCTATGATCTGAGGAAGTAGACTCAAGTCTATGAACATTCATGCTACCAGCTTCTTTCTTTCAGTTAATCTCAGAGGTGCTACAAGATCCCTTTGCAATAGATGTACATGTATATTATACCAGAGCTTGCAACCTAACCAGTTTTCTATCGAAATAATAAATGAGGAAAGGCTATTGTGTTCATTTCTTGCATGTGAGCCTTTTAAAGGAATCTTGTTTCCACTGTAGGAAACATGATGTTAGAATGGACTAATTTTATTACACCCTTAGCTGAGTGACTTATGTTATTTACTCTTTAGTTATGTACTCCAGCACTTTGCTCTTATTGTAAAACAGAATATGCAAATGGATGTAGAAATGCCTATTTCACCCTGGACAATTTTGATTTTTGATATCAAAGCTTGGAAAACCTACTTTATTGGACAGCAGCTCCCAGATACCACCACTCCCAGCCAACATGGCAATTGGGAGGGGTTCTGGGAGTTATGACTGAAAAGAGGAATTCTTCTAAGCTCTGTTCAGAGTCGCTATTTGTAATCTAATCCTAGAATGAACTTGAAACAACACAACTAGTAGGGATGTAAATCTCATCCTTTGTTTCTGAATGCAGAGATGAATATTTTTTTATAGATTTCTCCCTACTACCGGGGGTGGGGGGATGAAGCTCTGAATATTTCTTGAGAGTCCTTGTACATTTCAAAATCTTTCAGAGAAATATTCTGCTAAAAACATATATGATTTTTGTGCAGAGAAAGTGTGTATTTTGCACAGAAAACAGTGCAATGCTGGTCATGCTGACTGAGGAATTTGGGGAACTGCAGTTTGAAAGCCATGCTGGCCAGAGGATTCTGGAATTTGAATCTAAAAATGAATTCACAAGCTTTTCCACAAGCTTTGCAAACAATATATGGTGTCCCCAAAGCTACACGAATGAGGCTTTCTGCCAGATGGATAAGGAAAGTTGTCTGAGTGGCTAAAGTCAGACCTTGTATTCTAAACAGATATTTATACCAATGAAACCATGTTACCTTTTTGCCTGGCATCCCCATTAATCCTGGTTTCCCATTTTCTCCAGAAAATCCTTGTCTCCCTGGGTCTCCCTTCGAAAGAAGATCCAAACAAAGTTTCAAGACACAATTGGGATTGTTTTAGTAATTATACTTTACTGTTTTTATTCTAATACTTTGTCATCTATATAGTAGGCTAGAAAAGGATTGCTTCATTGACATTGAAAATATTGAACTTTCCTTACTTTGTCATTGTCAACATTTGGTAAGGCACTGCCAGTGCTTTACAAACCACCTTTCAAAGCTAACATTCCTGAAGGGACCCACTGCTAAGCTTTTAATGTTCCTGGGCCTGATTCTCCTTCTGCTTCCTGCTGTCACTGCTGTTGTTTTTACCAGCCTTCACTAAGTAGATAGGCAAGGCATAATATCCTTCAGTTGCTTTGTGTTCTCCTTCTGGACAGTTTAACAAACTGGGAGAGGAAAATATACAAGAAGCAGAGAGAGAAACAAAGCCTCAAAATGTTCCTTTTGGGATTCCAGCTCCCAGAATTCCCAGGTCACTGTGGCCAATGGTGGATTCCGGAAGCTATAGTCTTTTAAAACTTACTTTTCCAAGCACTGCACCAAAGCATGGAAACTCATTCAGGTAGGTAGGGGCTACCAAAGGCATTTCACTCACTTGCCTTTCAAAGACCAGAGGTGGTGCTGTTGCCAAGGCATGCTGCTATTCATAAAAACCTGTGTGTCATTCGAAGGAATATATTGTATATTGTGGTTGCTGTGCCACAATTCCAAAAGCATCATGAGAAGCAACCTTCAATGTTATGTGGTTGTGAGACTCACATCCTGAAATGCTCTGATTTCATCAGGTAGGACTAAGAGCCACCCCTGCCATTACATAGCGATGCAACCACCACAGGAAATAGGGAGGCAGCAGAAAGAGTATTCTGGCATTTCTTCCAGTGCCATTCTGGCACTACCTCTCTGTGCCACATGTCCCTTTAAACATACATGGATGTTAAAGTGCAGCTTCACTGGCAATTTTGTCAGGGTAAAATTAGATATTAAGGACCATTCATATTTCTTACAATTAATTTATGTTGTACCCCACAGTGAGATTTCCTGTTCATTTTTAGCTTCCAATAACAAATCAATTTATTATTATTATTATTATTATTATTATTATTATTATTATTTCCTGCCTTTCTCCCAATATAGGGACTCAAGGCAGTGAACAGCAGATTTAAAACAATACAGTTTAAGAACAATACAACATTAAAATGTGTAAATATAAAATTTAAAAAACAAACCATTTTAAAAGTTAGAACAGTTATGAGTTAAAATAGAATGTGTTAAAAATACAAACCTTAAAATTTCATTAGGACAACATTCCCAGCCCTTATCAGTTTGCAAAGGCCTGCCAGTACAAGAATGTCTTTATCTGCCGTCGGAAGGACAGCAGGGATGGAGTCATCCTGGCCTCCATAGGGAGGGAGTTCCAAAGCTTGGGAGCAGCCACTGGGAAGGCCCTCTCTCTTGTTCCCACCAAACGCACCTAAAAGGGTGGTGGAACAGACAGAAGGGCCTCTCCCAATGATCGTAATACTCTGGGGGGCTCGTACAGGGAGATACAGTCCTTCAAATAGCCTGGATCCACGTTGTACATACAAGATATATAGGAGAAGAAAACCACATGCTGTGACAAAAAGATGTCTTTCACCACTGCGGAAGTACCTATGCAAAAAGTGTGACAGATGTATGATCTAATTTGACCTTCACTTTCTGCATGTGCAATAGGGAGAGGAGTACCATTTCATTCTTCTTCTTCTTAAACAGCAAAATGTCATGGGACAGTCATTGAATTAAATAAATTCTATACGTATGTATGCAAAACAGACTCACTTTAGGTCCAGGCTGTCCGATTCCTGGTGCTCCAGCATCTCCTTTTATTCCTGGTGCGCCCTCTTGACCCTGGGAGGGGGATTTAAATTAATAATAAATATTACATCCTAATTGTTTATTTACAAAGTGGCTTCTTTTACATGTATGTATTCATTTATTACTTGATTTATATAAACTGTCCTCCAACAGGTACTCAGTGGGCCCTTGCCTCCCTGAATTAAAGCTACAGTAGAACAAATTAAAACAAATTGCAGGTAGCAGAAAGCTATAAAAATCTTATTTGCAAAGTCAGAATAGGTTTTATATCAAATAAATGCATATACATATACATATACATATGGCTGTTATTATCTGGCTACACTAGCTAGTTCTCAGGGTTCCAGTTGAAGCTCCACAAATCTTCAAGCAGGGAGACAAATCTCGGGGCAAGTGACATTTGAAAAGGGTAAATTATTAGTTTTATCCTACAGTTGCTGGGCGCATTTTGACACCTGCAAGACCAGCAAAACTCACTCCCCCAGGCTTTGACTTATAATTGTACTTGTTAGCCAGGAGCCTGTGTGTAGAAACAGTTCCATTCCTTCCAACCCTTGCCAGCTCCATCCCTTTGACATCACAAGAACAAACCCTAGATCTCAAGTTCTGGCTCTGAAAACTAGGGAATGGCATACTACTGACCTAGCAACCCTGTTGGAAACATGTGCAGTTAGGGCCTATAGGCTACGAATAGAGGAATACACTTGTAAAATTTACATTTGAAACATATTTATCTGATTTCACAAACCCTCTTAAGGCCAAATGAATGAAATGGATCACTCCTGCACCTTGCTAGTTTTCCTGCTAAAACTCTTCTCCAGAAAAGAGCACAGAAACATTATCTTTTTAGACTACAAAGTCCAGCATCCCCCAATGGGCTGACAGTGAGCCTACCTCAAGCTCCCCAGTGCACATGCTGAATGGGGAATTTGGAAAGTTGTAATTCAAAAGTATAACTTAAAGCTCTATTCCAAACATAGTTCAATCTGTGATGCTTGCTATGTTGTGGACAGACAAGTGGTAGACGTTATCCAACTCCCATTTGGCCACATTATTCCCAAAACCAGTAAAAAGGAAGGACCTGATACTGTATTTCCTACTTGTGACAAAAACAGCACAAAGCAATAGTCCTAGTTATGGCTATTGCCCATGGATTCCTGCACTGACACATATTTACTGACCTTTGCATATATGACCTGAGCATTTTTTAAAAAGGCTAGAACACTGCTGGAAGCCTGAACCTTGTAAAAATGCAGTCATGAGGGACTCTTGGTGATCACCCACTGATATCTTAGATGTTTCCCACAAAGATCAAAGATGGAATGCAGTTCAAAAAATGAGGGGGTGGGGACCATAAACCAATGCTTCTTTTCTATTTCTGCCATCAAGTAGCATACTTTTTAAGAACACTTTTTGTTAAATCTTTTGAGTAGAAAAATATAAATGTCTGATGAAGACATTATTTGGTGGGCTGGGTGCATATTTACCCACCTCCAAATTCTCTATTTTTGTTTTGTGCTATTAGAACAGAGCAAGAAGCAAAGAGAGAGGTTTGAATTTCTTGAACAATCTCAAGTCCCCTTTGCTTAGAAACTAAACAGTTTGCAAAGGTAAGATCAGCCATACCTAACATGATGCCCCACAGCTGTGTGGGAATACAGCTCCCATCAACCTCAGCTGGCAGGACAATCAAATTGAAAGAAGCTGCATTAAATTTTGGCCAGGTATCTTTCTACCTCAACAATACTTTAATTTGTTGTTGTTACTGTTGTGTGCCTTCAAATTGACTTGCTTTATGACATCCCTATTATAGGGTTTTCTTGGCAAGACTTATTCTGAAGCGGATTGCCAAAATCACCAAGTGGGCTTTCATGGCTAGCAGGGATTCATACCCTAGTCTCCCAGGTTGTAGTCCCACTACTCAAACCTCTATAACATGCTGGCTCCCTACAGTTTAAATTATTCCCATTACTATTTATGTACAGCCTTCTAAGAACCACTGTGGGGTAACCTCATGTAAAACATGCACATATCTGCCAGGTCCACATATAAAATTTAGAGATATCTTCTCTTTATACAAAAAGAATGCAAATAAAGCATACCACCCTGTCCTGTTTTTCCTTCCTATACTTCACTGCTTTAAGCAATTTTGTCCCATCTTGGCTTACCTTTAGTATTTGTGGAGGTAATGTGTGTCTTTGAGTTGCTTTGACAACCTATAGCAACCCCATGAATTTCACAGGGGGTTCTTAGGCAATGAATACTCACAGGTGGTTTCCCATGGCCTTCCTCTGAATATAGCCTACAGCACCTGGTATTCTCTAGGGGAGAGTCAATGTGGTATAGTGGTTTAAGCATTGGACTAAGACTCTAGAGAACAAGGTTTGAATCCTTGCTTAGCCATAGAAACCCACTGGGTGACCTTGGGCAAGTCATATTCTCTCAGCCTTAGAAGAAGGCAAAGGCAAACCCCATCTGAACAAATATTGCCAAGGAAACCTCATGACAGATTAGCTTTAGGGTCTGCATAAATCTGAAACAGTCTGAAGGAACACAACAAGAAACAAAAATGCTCACCATTACTGAGCTCTTCATTGCAACTAGAACAAAAGCAGCTTTGTTAGGTATATATGGAGGGTTTGACTTCTCTCCACTTCAGACACCATTGCAGGTGAAAAGCAGACTCATCCACTCATGCATTATGTATGAACAGGTCATGTATGTCTGTGGCTGTGCTGTCAGATCTAGTTCAACCTAAAGCTCAAGACCATCCCTTCTGTTAGGCATAGTGAGGCAACTTTACCTGGTAGCAGATTATGAAAGGGCAGGAAAATGTTATTTATTTTGTTATTATATACTGTATTTGTACTGTTGGCAACATCTTTTTTTACTGCCTCATATTCTAAGAACGTGCTGAGTGTACAAGTCAAACTGGAAGCATGGGAGGTGCTATCATCTGGGTTCCCTGGCACTTGTCTCTACATTACTACACTTGGTCCTGTGTAGGTAGTTGCTGTTTTACTTTGCATGCTCTTCCACATTTCACACATATCCACAAGTATCCACAGATCCAGCAGTATGGAAATCTACTATAGGCCAGCCAGTAGCTCCCATGTCGGTGACTCATAAAATCCACTCCGGGTTTTAATCCTAAACCACCCTCCAAGGTACTGAATCCTATTTCTAAACAGGTACAGCATATTGGATAACAAATTTAAAGCTAGTGAAAATCTAATGGATTTACTGCTGCACTGACATGGGAGCCAGCTGTACTCCATTCACATGACTAACTTATAAACTATATAATCTTTCTGGACAGCATACTATGGCTGAGATCCTATTAGTGACATACTCAAGTGTAAGTTGCACCCAACATGAATAGTGTTGTTGTTGTTGTGTTGGACAATGTGCAAGAGTTGTAGTCAGCTATACTCATTAGACATTGCATATATCTGTTGTTGCTGCTATTATTTGACATCAAGTTAATTCATGTTAACTCTATGCATGAGAAATGGCCAAGAACCCCAATCATCAACTGCCCTGTTGAGTCTTGTAAACTCAGAGCCATAGCTTTCTCAGTTGAATCAAATGACCTGAAGTCTCCTTCTTTCCTACTATCTTCCACTTTACCAGGCATTATTATCTTTTGTAATAAGTCACATCATCTTGTATGTCTAAAGTATGATAGTCTTAGTTCATTCAGTTTATAGTGCGAATTTAGGCTTGATTTGATCTAACACCCTTTCATTAGGGCTTTGCAGATGGGCAGCCATGGGCTGCCCTGGGAAACGGAAGATTGGGGCTGAGGCTGCCCCACACCTCGGCCCCAATCCACCTTTTTGGAGCCTAGGAAAGGAGTGCTAAAATAGCGCTCCTTCCTCAAGCCCCAGAAAGGGCACCGGAAGAGCCGTTGCATAGCTCTTCCGTGTCTCTTCCAGCTTAGCCCGTGAAGAGGCTGGGCTGAGAGGATGTCATTGGAGCGCTTGCCATGTGTAACGGCGGGTGCTCCGATGACGTCCGGCGTCCGGCTGCCCCTCCCCTTCTCTGGCTCCAACATGGCGCTTTGCGCCATCTGCAGAGCCCCATTGTCTTTTGGGAATGCAACAATGCATTAATTTGTCAGGATGGAAGCATCCAGAGAAAATGTCTCAGATGTAGCAATATGGGACAAAGGTGAGAAGTTACTCTGGTTCAAACAGGAACCATGATGAATCAGCATTTGAAGACTGCTGTGTCATAGGAAGCTGATGACACACAGGCAGGACATGACGTCACTAGGTGGCAAAGTTGCAAAGTCCTGCCACATAGGGGACAAGAAATATGTGTTACACACCAGTAAAGGGTTGGGCTAAAAGCTCCAGGACTGAACATGTATATAAGGGAGGAGCTCCAATACCCAGTGTGGTGGTGGTGGCTGTTGTATATAGAATTGGCGTGTCATTCTGTCAGTTGGTGTGAGATATTGTATATAGCAAAACGAAGATTAAAAGCCTCCTTGAGAGTACTCGGTGTGTTGCAGCTTCTGTGTGGGGGAGAAGGAGTTCTCCAGCCTGCACTGAAAGTTATAGGAGATACTTCTGTGGCGTGTGTTCCAGGCACAAAGCTTCAGTGGTGTGCACTTTGGGTCACACAAGCACCAACATAATTGTGAATTCAGTAGTGTATTAAAGTACACAGAGTAGTATGTGATTGTTCATTGCCTCTGTGCATTAAAAGATAAAGGTATTCCCCATTGACAAGGTTGTCAATTCATGTCCGACCACAGTGGGCGGTGTCAGAGTCTACTCTGTGATCATGTGGCCAGCATGATAGCACAGAATGCTGTTTAGCTTTTCCCACTGAAGTGATACCTATTTATCTACTTGCATTTGCATGCTTTCACACTGCTAGGTTGGCAGAAGCTGGGACTAGTGACAGGAGCTCACCCCATCATGTGGCACCGGGGCCTTGAACTGCTAACCTGCCGATCTTGCAATCAACGGATTCAGTGTCTTAACCACTTGAGCCATCACATCCCATCTCTATGCATTGCCTTCATGCATTTGAATTGCACAATTAGTTGTTAGCCATTGATCCATACATTATGTTGTGTTGGTATTCAGTTCAGTGGTTGTGTAACGTAACTCTACTGGTAGATATGTATGGTATCCTGAAACAATGTAGGACCTTGACCTGTATGTCCCATAGGCATTTTGATCCTGAGTCTGAAATTGTTGCACAGTGCAATATATGAAGTTTTAACAGCATACCTTTTGTCCAGGCAGGCCTACACCTCGTGATCCTTTTGCCCCAGGCAGTCCTTTCAATCCTGGAATGCCCTAAGAAAAGATAAAATGTTCAGCTAATTAAGATTGCCCTTAGAAACTAGGACATTCACATTTCAAAGCACTAGAAACAAACTAACAGAAGTGGGTCATAAATATAAGTTATCAATCCCAGAATATGTTCTAATTTGTGAATTCAACACAATCTGAAATGTTCCTGTTTTCCTTTAAAGACTTGTAAAGGCCTGACGATTCTATTTTCTTATATTTTGTATTATAACTCTTGATACCCCAAAATAGCCTTGATATCCAAACTTTACAAACGTTGATACCCAAAGGTGTTTTTTTTAAGATTATGTCTTCCAAAAATCCACTCACTGAGATTTTATATAATAATGTGAAGTGTTGGCTTCTAAATACTAAAAATTGACACATTTAAACCAAACTGGCAAGTCTCTGGAATTTAGAGAAAGTCAGTTCTAGACCACTAAAAAAAAAAAATAATAACAGGCCTCATTTCAGCATTAGGTGAAAACTTGGCTTTTTAAGTTTTCAGGCACCTAGGTAGAGTGGCCTGATTATATTATAGTGCTATGATACAGTGAACACTATGAGCAATGTTTTTAAAAGTTTTAAATTGTTTTATACTGTTTACCACTACTTTTGTGTGTGCATATGTGTTGTCAAGTTGCCTATTGACTTATGGCAACCCCATGAGTTTCATAGAGCTTTCTTAGGCAAGAAATATTCAGAGGTGGCTTTGCCAGTTCCTTTCTTTGAAATATAGGCAACAGCAACTGGTATTCATTGACAGTCTCCCAATCAAGTACTAACCAGGACTGACCCTGCTTAGCTTCCAAGATGAAATGGGATGTGGTGCCTGTACAGCATTTAGTCTTCTAGACTATCTTCAATTGGTTTAGATTGTTGAGTTGCTGTCATGCCCCATCCTGAGAGTTGGGTGAAATATTTAAATAAATAAAATTGAAAGATGTGGAACTTAAAGATAGTTCCAGGGCTTGGACTTGCATTACCCCCACCCCACACAGTCATTTCTGAGGTACTTGAGAGCAGAATAGTGAATAATGATGTGTTCATGTGTGTTGTAGGATGCACTGAGAAAGGCAGATGAGACAGAATCCCAATGGATCCCTACAGAGGTCTTTGCCACTACCTCTCTGAATGCTCTTTAAGACCAAGAGAAGGATGGATGTATCATCACTCACTGCTCACTCTTCAGTGCCTTAGAAATTACTGCATTGGTGGGAGATGTGAGGCTTCAAAGATAGGTCTGTGGAGGGTAACATTGGGGGTTGTCATACCTGTGTCTCCATAGCTACATCTCCCAATGAAGAATCTCAGCCTGCACTTTTTTAAAAGGTATGGGGAAACTCCTACAGTACCTTTTAAATTACCATGCTGACTACAGCTTACATGAGCCACTATTATTCACAGCTACATATAATCCAACACATACACCTTTGAGCATTCATTCGGGATGCAATCACTATCTTGGGATTGAGTTTACCTGCACACTTCATGACCACGACAACTGGTTTAATCCTGAACTTTTTCTCTCTCCCCTTGTTTGTTTGGGTTGTTGTTTTTTTACTACCTATGATGATGAGTTTTGAAGAATTCAAAAGTCTGTGTACCTTAGAATTATTTTTGGTTGTTCCCAATAAAGGAATTTCTCCCCACCTTGGATTTTGAATATTTTAAATGCATGTTTTGAAATGACATGTAAAACCAGTGCTCTTTATGTACTTGAAGATATGTACATCAGTTCTTGTTGTAGTTGTGTGTTGTTGTTTTTAAGTTACCATTTTTCTCCACTCCAAAAGGAACATATTCTAGCTGCCTTGGATTCCATCTCAGGAGAAAGGCAGGGTATAAATTCAATAGATAGATAGATAGATAGACTTTTCATCAAGATGCATTAAATACAGTCCTACATCAAATGGTCTGCTTGTCTTTAGGAAAACTCAATACTGAGATTACCCTTCCTCCTATCAACCTGAAGCACTTGGGTTTGAATGAGACTGATGGCTTAAATCCAAATTTTATGAATCAGGATGTAAATATGCATGCAGCCAATATGAATTTTTAGTTGAGTTAGCCAAATATGGAAGATGGTTGGGACATGATAAGTCCACAGGGCCCAATAAATTTCTCTTTGCTATGGCTGGACACTGCAGTCCTCAAGGGGAATAACGAATCCACTATCCATGCCCATATATGTTCAAACAACAAAAGTGCACCTAGCCATAACTAGGTGTACACGTACCTGGTTGCCCGGGGCTCCAATTCCAGGTGGTCCAATGGGGCCCTGTGGTCCATCAATCCCTCGTTCACCCTGCATGAAAAATGCACTATAAATTGATATTTTAATGCAAGCATCACCATCACTCATATTGTTGTTGTCATCATCCTATTTTTAAACTTGCAGTGTCTTTTCCACATTCCTGGTTACATATTTGTTCACAAACTCTTAGAAAAGAACCTCTGTACAGCTGGGGGCAGACCATGGAGTAGAGAATATTTGGGACACAATGATACTGAGGCAGTGGTATAACAATCATGCATTTTGTAGGCTCTCTCACAGTCACAACCTAGGCTGGTGTTCCGTACGTTTGGGGAGGTGTTCTGTATGGCAGTTTCCAGACAATTTATATTTTTTGTTCTATGAATGGTACCTTATCTCCTTTAATAGATAGGCCTGGTGCTCCAACTGGTCCTCCTGGTCCTTCAGAACCTTTTTCACCCTGAAATGATTGGATATTAATATTAAATTAAGCCCATTGGTTATGAATTTAGGGATGATGCAAAAATCTACCCATGTAAATCTGATTATTAGCCAATATAGGAAGGCATTTGTTACTCCATATGAAGGTTCAGTTCTTCTCCTCAGTCCAGTTTAAACATCGCTAAGCACACCACACCCATTCTTGTTATATTTTTACATATTGTATCTTTATACGTTGTTGTACATTTTACTGTTGTACTCCCACCTCGATCCGTAGGGAGAGGCAGGAAAATATAAATAAACTATTATTATTATTATTATTATTATTATTATTATTGAAGATTCCTTACCATTGCTTTCCCCTGAGGCTGAAATCATGTGACTTGCCCAAGGTCACCCAATGGGTTTCATGGCCAAGCCAGAAATTAAACCCTGATCTCTGGAGTTGTAGTCCAACACTCAGGCCACTATGCCACACCAGCTCCTGGCTTTGGATACTAAGGGCCTTTGCAGACTGCCAGAAATAGTGCAAATTGAGTCCATTTTAACTGCCCTGGCTCAGTACTAGGGAATCATGGGAATTGTATTTTTTTCTGAGAGATTGAGCCTTCTCTGTCAGAGAGCTCTGGTGCCACAATCAACTACAGTTCCCATGATTCCCTAGCACTGAGTCAAGGCAGTTAAAGTAGACTCAGGGCCTTTGCAGACTGCCAGAAATAGTGCACATTAAATTGAGGCACTGCCCTGGCTCAGTGCTAGGGAGTCATGGGAATTATATTTTTTTCTGGGACATTGAGCCTTCTCTGTCAGAGAGCTCTGGTGCCATTATTGTGATACTACTGAAAGTGGTGGCCATCCTAAATCTAACTGTTTCTGGTAGTATATAACCTTTGCCACTGTTTTCATTGCAAATGTAGCCAACCAAGAGATAGTAGTAAACATAACTGCAGGATGTTGAATTCATTGCAACAGCCCCCACCTGTAACTTAAGCTTGGAAATAATTGCTTTCTTGAACTTCAACTCCCAGAACCATCCTGCCTGGGGACTGGGGGGAATCAAGGTCTAAAACACTGACTTTTCCAAGCTCAGCCTAAGTTACTCATCCATTCAATCTAGGGTCCAGAGCCATACATATAGGATGGAGATGACTGAGTTCCAGAAGCATAGGAATCAGTCCTAGAGACTGAAGAGGAGGAGTGAGATCTCCATCCCATTGCTCTCTCCCAAAATCCTTGGACTTTGAAGACTCCTTTCCAGAGCTACCTGGAGCCTAAGGGAACTTACTAACATGAAGAGCCACAGTAAGTATGAAAGCCTAACTAGACCACATGAATGGGAGAGAATGGGGGGTTGCAGACTGCCAGAAATAGTGCAAATTGAGTCCACTTTTAGGGTTAGGGTTAGGGAATCATGGGAACTGTATTTTATTGTGGTACCTGACAGAGCTCTCTGACAGAGAAGGCTTAATGTCTCAGAAAAAACAACAATTCCCATGATTCCCTAGCACTAACCCTAACCCTAACCCTAAAAGTGGACTCAAGGCCTAAGCAGACTGCCAGAAATAGTGCACATTAAATTAAGGCACTGCCCTGGCTCAGTGCTAGGGAGTCATGGGAATTGTATTTTTTTCTGGGACATTGAGCCTTCTCTGTCAGAGAGCTCTGGTGCCACAATAAATTACAGTTCCCATGATTCCCTAGCACTGAGCCATGGCAGTGCCTCAATTTAATGTGCACTATTTCTGGCAGTCTGCAAAGGCTCTAAGTCCCTTGATTTGAGTGGGCAATTTGCACTATGCCAATCCTGCCTTGATTAATCTGATATATATAATTTTTTTTCTTCCCTGCACTACACATGGGGGATAATGAGATGCAAGCTCACATTTAGCCAGTGGTATATGTGAAATACTGTTTATATTCCTGGAACACCTAGGGCCTTTACAGACTGCCAGAAATAATGCAGCTTGAGACCACTTTAACTGTCCTGCCTTAATGCTAGGGAATCATGGGAACTGTAGTTTTTTCTGAGACATTGAGCCTTCTCTATCAGAGAGCTCTGGTGCCGTAATAAACTATAGTTCCCATGATTCCTTAGCACTGTGCCAGGACAGTTAAAGTGGCCTCAAGCTGCATTATTTCTGGCAGTCTGTAAAGGCCCATAGTCACATAAACAGCTCACCAAGTTGATCTTGAACAGTTACCATGCTACTACTGCATGTGTGAATAAGGCTTTGCCCTTAGAAATGAAGCAAAATTAGTTCATTATTTTCTGTAAGAAAATCTCTTTTGACTTTCTAGTCTATAATATAAGTCTTGCTATGACAGGCTGAAATCTTGAGAAAGTTTGGAGAACAAACATTTCTGATGGCTGATCCTCTTTGGATAGGTGAAAACAGTCACTTGGCTGGTTGCCTTAGGTGAAAATATATTTGTTCCATGTAAATATGCCAGAAAGGTTTGTTGGGGCTGTTTTCTTGTTGCTTGGAAAATCAGTTGGAAATTAGTTTCAGTCCACAGATTTGGATTAAAAATGTTCATGTACTATTTTGGAGTGTACTGAATTAAAGAATTGTAGTCTGTATATTGTATATTGGAGGGGAAAACAAACAAACCATCTTAAGCCACAGGAGGCTGTGAATATTCTGATTCAGATCTTTTAAGACAGGATATATGCGGAAACAGGACATAAACATTACTTTGATTTCCATAATTAATCATTATTTTAAAAAAAATAGCTCAGTAATGTCACATATTTTATTCCCAATTGCTGGGGCTGGTCTGTGAAGATCTAAGTGTCCACAGAGATTCATTATAACATTCCTTCCTATCAGAACTTCCCAAACATGGAATCGCAAATGGGATCATCCTTTAGAATTGAATGGAATGAGGACTCTGAGAAAGCAGGCCCTCTTTGAAACCATGAGAACAATTAGTGCAACTGAAGACAGATGTGTCCCCTCTGGTCTCATTGAAAACACGGAAGTCATTTCAGAAAGGAAATGAGGTTTTACAAATGTTATACACAGATGCATAAATCTTTTTTTTTTATTTCAGAGATTAAAGGAGAGTTAGAAAGGGTACCTCTTTTGGATCACAACTCTCAAAATCCTTCAGAATCCAATGGCCATGATAGCTGAGGATTCTGAGAGTTGTAGTCCAAGAAAGTAGTTTTTCAAAGCTCTAGATTTAAGAGAGTTTCCCACACATGCACACACACGCACACACACACATTTATTGGTTTTTGACATTTCTGTATAAAAACAGAACCAAGTATTTATTACAATTATTCTTTTCTCTGTTTAATAATAACTTTAACAATAACCTTGAATAATGAATTTTCTTACTGGAATAGACAACTAACTTTTTTGAGGGTACTGATAACAGAAGCGATTTGAGCCTTTGATATGCAATCTTTTTGCATAATGTGTTTGCACAGGCCATTTCATAATAATTACAAGCTGTTAATACCATCTGCCTAGATGTGGAGAGCCTCTTTTCCCTTTCCATGATAATAACCTCATGCGACCAAGGCCTGATGCTCAGTAACATCATTCCAGGGCAGCAGTGGAAATCATGTGTCCTTCTGGATGTGGTTACACTGCAGCTCCCAGGAGTCTTCACCACTGAGTAGGACTTGTGAGAGTTGCAGTTCACCAACATTGGGAAGGTCACATAATTCCCATCCTTGTTTCAGGTCATAGGAACTGCTGACCCAACATGGCAGCAACAGCTGTATGAGGAAGGTAGGCTTAGAACCTTTCCCTCATTCTTTCCCCAACACCTCAAATAACTATGATCACTTAGGGTAGCCACTTATTCATTGCCAAAAAAGAGGGCATGTACCATTAAAAAAAAAAAACAGTTTGCCCTTCATCTAGAGTACACTTTTAAGTAGGGGACTGTCATCCCCAGTGGCATCTGGTGGCTTCTAAGTGAGTGGGATAGCGGATCTGCTCTAGGTTCTAGATCAGTGATTCCCAAACTCTGACCTTCCAAGTGTTTTGGACTTCAGCTTCCAGAATCCCAGACTACTGGCCAAGCTGTCTGAGGTATCTGGGAACTGAAGTCCAAAGACTTGGAGGACCAGATTTTGGGAGTCACTGTTCTATATTGAACTTTTTAAAAGCTGAAGGTACTGAACCTATTTGGGGCATAGAGTCAATACCTTTGATAACTCCTTTAAAGCCTGGACTAAAATCCAGAGTGGAGTTGACACACCTCTGGCATGGAAGCCACCAGTTGCCATTGATTTCCAATAAAGGCCTGTCTTCTCCAAAGAAGGGCAGATGATCACCAAATGATCAGGGAGTCTGGATAGGTTGATACCATCTGCCCAAGAAGGTCTACAAGACTCAAGCCATGGCACCCCATCTCCAACTGCATGTCTCATTCTCTATCATGATAGGACCAGCCCTGTTTTGTTTGTTTGTTTTAAATTAAATATTTACCTTCGGCCCAGGGAGTCCTTCTCCAGGTGGACCCCTTTCACCTTGTACACCCTCAGGACCCCGTGGCCCCTGAGTTTGAAAAGATAAAAAAGTGTTTAGATGCTATGATGAAAAGCTCCCTAAAGGCTCCAGTTCACACATGGAGCCCTCTATGAAGTCAGAAACTGCGCTCCATCTTCTTCAGTGTTGTGGAAAATTTTAAATACACAGTTAATGAATCAATTAATGCATGTCCTGCCTTTTACCCAAGACTAGGGGCCTTTGCAGACTGCCAGAAAAAGTGCACATTAAATTGAGGCACTGCCCTGGCTCAGTGCTAGGGAGCCATGGGAATTGTATTTTTTTCAGGGACATTGAGCCTTCTCTGTCAGAGAGTTCTGGTGCCACAATAAATTACAGTTCCCATGACTCCCTAGCACTGAGCCAGGGCAGTGCCTCAATTTAATGTGCACTATTTCTGGCAGTCTGCAAAGGCCCTAGGTAGATTATCGCACCGCTCAAGTCTAATTCAGGAGGCAGCCAGGTCCTATCACAAGGATTTTGCCACGAAGCCACTGGGGGAGTCCAGCCCGGCTGCAGCCCAGGTTCCCAGCGTGCTTCAGCGGCCATTTTTTCAAGTTGGAAAGTTCTCAGTTTCGAAATGAGGCTGCCGAAGCGCACTGGGGACCTGGGCTGCAGCCTGGCTGGATTCTCCCAGCTTCTGTGGTAAAATCCTTGTGATAGGACCCAGCTGCCTCCCAAATTAGACTTCAATTCGAAGAGGTAAGCTGGGCTATTTGAGTGTAGCGATAAGGTCATTGGACTCACAGCAGCTTAGTGTTAAATATAGATAGATAGATAGATAGATAGATAGATAGATAGATAGATAGATAAAAGCATCTGTACCTAAAATTAAAACAATATTGAGCTGCTTGAAAATATAAAACAATAACTTTTAATGCTCAGAAGCAAAGCAGTGGAACAGAATGAAACAAAGCTCTTTAAATGTTAAACAATCCGTTCCCATTTAGTTCCTGTTACAACAGAAAGAACAGAAAGGCCTCTGTGGGAAAGGAGTAAGGGCCTTTGCATACTACTAAAAATAGTGCAAATTGAGTCCACTTTAACTGCCCTGGCTCAGTGCTAGGGAATCATGGGAATTGCATTTTTTTCTGAGACATTGAGCCTTCTCTGTCAGAGAGCTCTGGTGCCACAATAAACTACAGTTCCCATAATTCCCTAGCACTGAGTCAGGGCAGTTAAAGTGGACTCAATTTGCACTATTTCTTGCAGTCTGCAAAGGCCCTAAGGACGTTTTCACATTTGGGGTCTAAAGCTGCATGGAAGCAATGAAAGAATCATACCGGAATGGGTCCTGCAGCTTCAGATCGGTGACAGCAGCATCATTCCGGTATGATTCTGGCCGCGGCAGATGCAATTCCTTTTAAAAAGAGGAATTGCAAAGAACGGGGCTGATGCCGGGGATGGGACAGGATGGGGCGGGGCTTGCTGCGACGTCGTTTGAACACACGGAGAAAGGACCCGGAATGATGCCGGGGATGGCACTGGATGCCGGGGATGGCACTGCGACGTCGTTTGAACACACTGGCAAAGGAGCCGGCATGGGGACGGAGTGAGGTAGGATTGCTTCTGCCTTAAGCCCAGTGTGAAAACGTCCTAAGTCTGTAAGCAGCCACAGAGAATGTCTTTTTTGTGTTCCTACCAAGTATGCCAGTGAAGGTGGTGGAATCAAGCGAAGTATCTCCCTCCAAGATCATAGAGCTTGGGTAAACTCAGATGGGAGCTCACAGTCTTTCAGATAGGATCGATATGAACTATAAGAAACTATATGGCTTTATCAGTTATAACCAGCACTCTGAATTGAGCTTGGAAACAGACTGGCAGTCAGTGGAGGTATTGTAACAATGGAGTCATGTGTTGCTTTTAACAAGCACATTAACAATCTGGCTACAGCTGTTTGGATTAGCTGAAGTTTCCAAACAATCTTCAAGGGCAAAGTTAGCAGTCTTCTCAAGCAGATCTCTCCCAGTGTTTTCTCATGCTATATATTCCGCTCACCAATGTCATATATTGCATCCAAGTGATTCAAATCTGCATTTATCCATTCTATCCAGCCATGTTATCCAAAAGACTCTCTTATTTATGTATTGATTTAAAGTATTTGCTAATTACATTTCTGCTCTCCCAGGACCCATGAAGCAATATTCAAAAGCAAAGCCAATCTATGACATACAGATAAACTGTTAACTAATTCTGACATGTAAAAAAAAAAAAAAAAACAGACCAAAAACCTCTAAAAAGCCACACTCCAAAGAAACTGTGTGTGTGTGTGTGTGTTTATTCAGATTCTTTCCATTACCATTTCAATATATCCATTTTCTGCTCCTAGCAAAACAGCATTTCAGTAAGCAAGACAACAAAGTAGGGGGTTATTTTGTTTGTTTTTTTAAAGTAAAAAGTAAAAAATAAGGTGTGTGTGGGGAGTTTGCTCTGGAATAGGGAGGGGGTGACAGGAAGAGAGGAAGAGACACTGAAACCACATGTTTGCCCAATACCAGAACTATCTCTGAAGAACTTATCATACATGAGGACTAAACAGAACAGCTGCGTATTTGGGGTCTTACTGATGGGTTTCCCCATCAATGACAAGACATGCTCTAACCAAACTTGCATGGCAAGGCAGTAATGAAATAGAAACAGCATTGTACGGTAAGTATCACCAAAGGCTTAATTTTTAACTTTTAAAGCAGTCTTAAAGCCATATGTGATAAAGTCCTAAGAGTCCTAGATCCCTTTTGCATGTACTGCTGTCAAGCTAGGTGTCAGCCTTCCTATATCTGTGCATTTCATTTTTACTGCCCAAGTGTAGTACCCTACTTTGCTCCCTGTTGAAATTAATTTTTTTAATTTTGGCCCAGCTTTCTAATCTGTTAACATCATTTCAATTCCACTTTATTTCAATCCGTCTCATCTTAAACTCATACAGTGTTAAACCCCTTTCAGAACATGAACAATTTACTTACTGTTAAACCAGGCTCGCCAATTCCAGTTGGTCCAGGAAACCCAATTCTTCCTTCCTGCCCTCTATCACCCTTGTAAAAGAAAGAAAGAAAGAATAAGGGAAATATTTATTATCCTTCTAAATACATTTTCTAAGATGGAAGCAGAAAAGAGTAAGTCAAGGCATTGTTTTAATCTATTTAACAAAACCATACCATATATACTTGACTATAGGTTGACCTCATGTATAAGCTGAGGGCAGGTTTGGCGCCAAAATTATGGATTTTGATATGACCTGTGAATATTTTGATGGTAAAACTTAGGGGCGTGTAACAAAGGACATAAAGGATGAAGCAAAGAAAAGTGATGCCAAAGAACTTACAAAATTCCAGCCAGCATAACTGTTTATGGTCACCCTAAAGGCTAGATGGATGAGAGTCAAAGGGTCGGCAAGGAGGGATTAAGCTCTCACCCTTCACTAGGAGATGGTTCCTTTTTTAAATAAGAGTTAAAGTACAGTATTTATATTGAGCCACGGACAAGACAAATCAGTTTGTTTGGGTCAATGTTTTGACTAAAATTTCTAGACTTACGCATGAGTATATACAGTAATATTGTATCCTACATATACTCTGATTTGTCTCATCACTATTATAAACAGTTACTTGGATATACAATTTAAGATCCAGTCCTGTAGAATTATATAGAAGTAAAGTCCACCAAGCTCAGTGGGATTTACTTCTAAGTAAAAACGTTGCACAAATCAGGTATCAGGTTGCACAAATCACAATGAAATACATTTTAATATTGTTTACTTTTAGACTGTTCTGATCACCCTTTTAGACTGTTCTGAACATCCTCATAAAAGAAAAGGAGATTCTCAAATGTTCATGTACAGGACATACATTTATGTATCCCAAGGACCATTATTGACCTAGGACATTTGGTTGCCTGTAACAAAGGACAACATGACTTCCCCCCTGTTCCATGTACAGAAATTGACTAGTCTGGCCACTGAGATTTCTTCAGCACCTGCATCTAAAGGCCAAAGGCTAACTCAGGAGCTGCAGCAAAAGGACTTTACTCCAATACCTTGCTATTGCTATCTCACCAGCATCTGGTGAAATATCTATACCCTCCAATGTTTCACAGATGAAAACCAGAACATGAGTGGCCAATCAATATTAGACTGGGGTCAAGATAACAGACGTTATTAATGAAGGCTCACACACAAGCTGGGAGAACCTGTAGCAATTTGCTTTTGTTTGAGCCTTCTACGAAGGGCAAGACTCTGCCACCTTCCTCTCTTTTCCCCCTTGCTGAGTTGAGTACAAACTACTATTTGCACTTTGAACTTAGCTTGCAGAAACTGAAATAAGTTGAAGACAAAGAAGGGAAATGGGACAAGAGAAAATTGGTCATTTTAAAAACAGCTGAAAATGTGGGGTGACAGAGGATTAACTGGAACTGTGGAAGGGCATGAACCATTTTACTATTCTGCCAGCCTGACAAGGGTCTTTAGAGTGCCAAGCATTCAAACAAGATTGGTTTCATGGAATCATAGAGTTGGAAGGGACTCCAAGGGCCATCAAGTGCAACCCTTTGCCAGTGGATTAACCCACCTCTAAAGCACCTAAGAGGCAGTCATCCAACCTGTTTAAAAAGCTCTAGTAAAGGGGCCTTATCATGTTCTGAAGTTGTCTTTGAAACAGATCTTGCCATAAAAATGTTCTTAATGTTTAGTTAGAATCTCATTTTGTGTAATTTGAATCCAGTGCTTCAGGTCCTATCTCCTGGACCAGTAGAAAACTTGGCTCCATTTTCTATATGACAGGCCTTCAGATATTTAAAGATGCTTATCATATAATTCTCAGTCATCTCTTTTCCAGCTTAAATACACCCAGCTCCCTCTTTTCTCACAGCACTTGGTTCCTAGACCTGCTATCTTGGGGCTTTTTCATACTAAATAGTTATAGCACCATGATTCCACTTTAGCTGCCATGGCTGCATCATACAGAATATATTACTGAGGCAGATCCCATACATTACCTTAGGTCCTGGGTATCCAATTCCAGGGACTCCTGCAGGCCCATAAGGTCCTGGTGGACCTGGCTCCCCCTTAAAAGAAAAGGAAACAAATGACTACTGTACTTTGTATAGAGGGAAAAGATAGCAATCTGGCCCTGAATCCATTTTAAGGAACAAGTTTGGGATCCCAAAGATTGCTATTCAAAGAAATACTGAGAGCCTTAATCACATTTTTAAAAAGCCAAAACTGAGTGGGAAAGCTTCAGCTTTCTCCATGCCTCTCCACATGCTGTCATAGCACTTCTGTTCTCTTCCTGAGGGAGATAGTTATAAAAATGTGAATTTTGTCAAATGGATATTTCCAGCATGACAAAAACACACCTTTTACAACCATCTCCCACAGGAAGGAGAACAGAAGTGCGTAAAGAGGCATGAAGAAAGCCACAACTCTCCCACTCTGTTTCAGCTTTGAATTCTGTTGTGTTAATAATTCCATTAAGTCTTCTGTACCTCAGCATTTTAGGTTTGTTTCACACAGGGATGTGAACCTTTTGGCCCTCCAGATGCCCATCATCTGTTACTATTTAAAATCATGGATGGAAAGTTTGAAAGCTGAAGTTGAAAATATCTGGAAGAACAAATGTTTCCTGCCCCTGAGTAATATTATTTTTATATTTGTGATCGAATCCTTCATTCTTTGCTGTACTAAGCAAGAAACCTGAAAAGGTGCAAAAATAGCCATATATTGAATATCACTGTTGACTCCAGTTCCTAAACAAAATTACAAGATACATACTCGTATTACTCTGCAGACACCTGTTCTGAATATTTTAAGTAACATATTACAAGGTAATCCAATGCATATCACAGTTTGGATCTAGATATGTCATACTTAGATCCACTAAAATCAATGAGTATTATCAAAAGGGTTGAAGTACCATCTGCTGAAGTCTTAAACAAGGAAAACTTCAGGCTGAATCTCAATGTCAATTTGAAAGTCATACTATAATATTTGATAAAAGGAGAAGATTTTGAGAGGAAAAATTAAGCTTTGAGAGATGAAAATCAGCAACTGTAGCTTGTATAATCAAGAATGAAAACTAGAAGGATGAGAAAAGGTTGCACAACCTTTGATAGTCTCCATCCCACATGAAAGGTCATCTCCTCTGGTGGCTATCATCAAATCACAAAATTTGGGAAAGTTGTTATATGAACTACATCTCCCAGAATCCACCATGCACTATAGCCACAGAGGGATCCTGGGAGTTGCAATCCAAGCAAGTTATCTTTATAAGCTCTACCAAACCGTGTGGTAGTACCGTATTTTTCACCATATAAGGCGCTATGGCATATAAGACGCACCCAGTTTTAAAGGAAGAAAATCCAGGAAAAAAGGATTCCTCCCTTTAGCCGCGGCCGGTTGTTCAATGGGCTGGTGCTGGGATCGGAGAACTTCTCCGATCCCAGCACCAGCCCATTGAACTGAGGTCGCGGGGGGAAGGAGGGCTCCTTCCCCCGCGACCTCAGTCTTTGAATGGGCTGGTGCTGGGATCGAAGCGATCCCAGCACCAGCCCATTGAACTGAAGCCGCGGGGGGAAGGAGGGCTCCTTCCCCCCGCGACCTCAGTTGTCGAATGGGCTGGTGCTGGGATCAAAGCGATCCCAGCACCAGCCCATTGAACTGAGGTCGCGGGGGGAAGGAGGGCTCCTTCCCCCCACGACCTCAGTCTTTGAATGGGCTGGTGCTGGGATCGAAGCGATCCCAGCACCAGCCCATTGAACTGAAGCCGCGGGGGGAAGGAGGGCTCCTTCCCCCCGCGACCTCAGTTGTTGAATTGGCTGGTGCTGGGATCGAAGCGATCCTAGCACCAGCCCATTGAACTGAGGCCGCGGGGAGAAGGAGCCCTCCTTCCCCCGCGACCTCAGTCTTTGAATGGGCTGGTGCTGGGATCGAAGCGATCCCGGCACCAGCCCATTGAAAGACTGAGGCCGCGGGGAGAAGGAGCCCTCCTTCCCTCCCGCGACCTCAGTCTTTGAATGGGCTGGTGCTGGGATCGAAGCAATCCCGGCACCAGCCCATTGAAAGACTGAGGCCGCGGGGAGAAGGAGGGCTCCTTCCCCCGCGACCTCAGTCTTTGAATGGGCTGGTGCTGGGATCGAAGCGATCCCGGCACCAGCCCATTGAAAGACTGAGGCCGCGGGGAGAAGGAGCCCTCCTTCCCCCCCGCGACCTCAGTCTTTGAATGGGCTGGCGCTGGGATCGAAGCGATCCCGGCACCAGCCCATTGAAAGACTGAGGTCGGGGGGGGGGGGGGGAAGGAGGGCTCCTTCTCCCCGCGGCCTCAGTCTTTCAATGGGCTGGTGCCGGGATCGCTTCGATCCCAGCACCAGCCCATTCAAAGACTGAGGTCGCGGGGGGAAGGAGGGCTCCTTCTCCCCGCGGCCTCGGCCCTTCGCCTTATAAGGCGCACTCACTTCCCCACGCACGTTTTGGGGAAGAAAAAGTGTGTGTTATAGGGCGAAAAATACGGTACATTTCAAATATTAATTGTATGTCATGTCAAGAAGCAATTTCACATAGGCTTAATTGTTGAAACAGAATTATACAACCTGATTGCTTACTATGAGGTGGGTAACAGACAATTGGTGGTTCATGCATGCCTCTCTAACAATTTTTGTCGCCTTGCCAGTTTTATCCACAACCACCACCAAATTTACCACCATGCGAGGAGCATGGGTAGTACAGCAGCAGCAAAGGAAATTACTGGTAGTCTCTTTTACTGCTGCTGCTGCTATGTTCAGTGACACAATAGCAAATTCAGTGACATAATTATTCAGGCCATGATAGTTCTGGGAGGGCATATACCTTCAACCCAGAGATTGCCCATCCCAATTTACTAGGATCATGTTCTTTTACTGCTCCCAGCATGATTCCTTATTCCTTTATTATTAACATTATTATAACCTTTTTTTCAACCAGACATAATAGTTACGATGAAGATGTGAGAGAATGGCTGAGTATGTGGAAGGTAAATGGGTTCCTGGAGTGACAAGGCCCTGAAAGAACCAAATAAAATGGATGGCGTGCAAAGCACTATTGAAGGAGGAACTTGGATGGTGGAAGCGAGGAATGGGAGAAACTTGGCCTCAGAAGCGGAGATGCTGACCAAGCATAACCAGGACAATACAATCTGTTGAATATAAATGAAATATGTTGATATGGCTGAGCGAGATCCGGCACACACAGAATGTACTGAAACTTGTGCAAAGAACTGAACTGTTCTGAACCCATGGTGATCAGCAAAACATGTTTGTTTCAAGAAATAAGAGAAAAAGGTATAAAAGACAGTACTTCTCCCACTTCACCTTGTGGTTCCTGATCCGCGGCAACAGGGGCCATCCACCCTTCATGGATGCTTGATCAACTTCCAGTGAAGGATCGTGAGTATGAATGTGTGTGAATATGTGAGGGGGGTTGCAGACTGTCAAAAATAGTGTGAATTCAGTCCACTTTTAGGGTTAGGGTTAGTGCTAGGGAATCATGGGAGTTGTTATTTTTCTGAGACATTGAACCTTCTTTGTCAGAGAACTCTAGTGCCACAATAAAATTCAATTCCCATGATTCCCTAACCTTAACCCTAACCCTAAAAGTGGACTGAATTCACACTATTTTTGACAGTCTGCAACCCCCCTGAGTGAATGAAAAGAGCTCTTGATACTTAAGGTGTTTGTTATATTGAGTATCTGATATTAGAAATGATTGTTTCAGGTGTCTCTGTGTCTGTGTCTCAATAAATGTTACATGCAAAGTGTCTAAACCCAGATCTGGTTTCGTATGTGTCTTTGTTGAAAGTCCTATAGCCTAGGGTAGCTAAATTTCTCTCTGGATCAAAAGAACAACAGAGAACCTCGGTTCATGACAAAGACAGTACTCTAAATCTGCTAAAACTCTTTTGCATTCAAGTTGTAGACCATACATTATCCTTGTATGACTTAACTGAATGTACTAAGCAATAATTGTTTTAACACATTAGCATTTTTCCATTCCAAGAAATACTTCCTTTCTCTCTGGTATGTTTTTCTTTCCTTAAACATACATTTCTGTTTGTATTTGTATCTCCATGTGGCAATAAGTGACTAAAGATAATATCAGTGCTTTATCTAGAAGTTACAATAACAAAGAAATGATATTTCCCCTGTACAGTTCAAAAGCCATGGATGGATACAAAATTTTAAAACTCAAGGGGGGATGCAGACCAGGGCGTTTGGAGCGCCCTGGTCCGGAGCGCCGCGGGGCTATGGCAGCCTCACCGCGGCGCCTCCCCGGCGACCCTGAAAGGAGCGCCAAAAAGGCACTCCTTTCATAAGTCGCAAAAAGAGCGCCCTAAAAGCGGCGGGCGCCCTTTTTGCGACTTATCCTCCACAGCGCGTCCGGACGCTGTGGAGGGAGGTCGCCCTGAACGCGTCCGGCGTGCGGTGGCCCGGAAGCGCTCAGGGCGACCTCAGGAAGAGGAAGGGCCGCCGCGCGTGCGGTGGCTCCTCCTCTTCCGGGCCTCCAAGACGACTGTTTTAGTCGTCTGCTTAGGCCCTTAATTGACAAAAAGAGATATTCCACATTTTAGGAAAAATCTATTTATCAACAATAAAGTCAATTCTCAAAAATAAATAGCTGGTTTGAGCCAAAGCTAAGCACTTTTTTCCCTCTGTAGAAACAATTTTTCGGTAGGGAAGGTTAAAGATGAAAATCATGTGGCCCTCAGATGATGTTGAACTACAACTCTCATCAGCCCTAATAGGCATAAAGAACGATGGAAGGTAATGTCCAACAACATATGGAGGGCCACATAAATATCCTATCCAAATGGACAGTGTAATCTTGGGCATATTTACTTGGAATTAAGTCATACTGTATCCAAACAGGCTCACTCACTGGTAAGTACATGTAAAATTGCAGCCTAAGGTTTCAGTCTTATATGTATTTGACTGGGAATAGGTTTCTTCAAATGTTTCTCCCACTGGCATATCTGTCATGCTGGCTGAATATTTGAAAATGTCTGCCAAAATTTTTAGTCCAGAGACGGGCAAATTCCCAGGGTCAGGGGCTAAATTAGATTCTCACAACCTATCTGAGAACCTCATGCTTGTTCCTGATCTTACTGCAATTTCCCTGAAGTCGAATGGCAACTGGAGATATTCTCTATGGTATAGGAGAGTTCTGGAATAACTGCCTGTAACAGAGTACCTTGCTAGTCTGTAGGCAAGAAGGGAATGGAAGAGGACAATATGTTATTTTGGTAGGTTTGTTTTTGTTTTGGTGTGTGTGTGTGTGTTTTGCAGTGGGCCAAGCTGTGCTGGAATTGATCCTCCTTGCAAGAGAATATATAGCTTCATGGGCCAGGTAGCCTAAGAAACAGACCACCTTAAAGATCCTGGTCCCTTGGAAAAACTAAAATGAAAAAGAAAGAGCCCAACATCTAATCAAATACTGAGCTGCCTCCTTTTTCAGAACAGAATAGGCCTTCCTCTGACAGAGAACAGTCAAATATGAACACATGAATAAAGCTGGAGTAGACCTGATGAAGTGCCCATCTGCAAGGGAGAACCCCCCAGCAATAAGGCCTCACTGAAAGTAGGAGATCTCCACAATAAGAAAGCTTTCCTCATAGAGAGGACCTTATGCTGAAGTGCCTACAGCTGAACTCATCTTATGCTGAAGTGCCTGTGGATGAGCTCTGCATGAGACCTAGGCAGCTCAAAACACCAGTTCCAGCTGGAGAAGCTTATTTGATTTTAGTAGTTTGATCCCAGGACTGCTTCTTGACTCTGAATCACTCTCACTTGATTTACTTGTCATACTTTAGGACAGGGGTAGGCAACCTTTCCCCTTTAAGGGCCAAGGGACTTCAGCTCCCAGAATCCCAGGAGCTACTGGCCAACATGGGACTATTAGCCAACATGGCTGAGGCTTCTGGGAGCTGAAGTCCCTCGGCCCTTACAGGGGAAAGGTTGCCTACCCCTGCTTTAGGACATGGCTAGCTTGACTACTGTACTGCCTTTTAGCCTTGCCTCTGGATTCCCTTTATCTAAATAGCCTACTAAAGTGAATGTGGTTGGCTTAGACTTCAGATTGTTGACACCTGGCTATTAGAGATGGCCTTCCCCAAAGGTGTAGCTGTAGATGCACCAAAGGTGAGTCCAGCAGCATACAAAATGTACATGCATGGAAAGGCTTCCTTGTGTGCATATTATGTTTTAGTAAGTTCATGTAGTGTTAGTATTGTAGTTTTATAGGATTCTGGCATATCCTCCACTCCACATTCTGTTTAACTGTATTTCTAAATGCTCAAGTGCAACGCAAGAAATTTGAGGATGGAAGGAAAATTTCCTTTGGGGGCAGAATTCTTATTAGAGGGCAATGGCATCATTTGCTACAACCATGGTAGCATTGTAACCGATATTGGGTGCAGAAGTACTGCTGTTTGAGGGTGGTAGGGACAGCCTGCTGCTTTGAAGACTATGGACGTTATCACACGGGGAGTTGCGGGGAGAAAATGGAAATAAACGGGCATGAGCGGAAGTCTTTAATTTACGGGATTTGTCCCATTCCGCCTCATCTGATAACTAAATTCGAATTTAAAAGGGGGTTAATTCGAACGAAAACCTGATCTTTTCATTTTCAGGATTTTTGAGGATTTGAAAAGATCAGGTTTTCGTTTAAATTAACCCCCTTTTAAATTCGAATTTAGTTATCAGACGAGGCGGAACGGGACAAATCCCGTAAATTAAAGTCTTCTGCTCGTCCCGTTTATTCCCACTTTCTCCCCGCAACTCCCCGTGTGATAACGTCCTATATTATGTTCATCCCTGCTATGGACCCTCAGCCAACAGAACTCAAATATAGGGCTGCAATGATAAAATATTGTCTTTCAAAGTGAACTACCTCACCTAAACTTCCCCCTGTACTTGATCGTTACTTGTCATGAATACATATGAATGTCGTTTGGTTTTGGTTTTGGTGTTGAAGAAGTTAATGGTTTGATGTGAATTACCAACAAGAAATCTCTTTTTCCCATCAGCAGGAAAAAAGATGAGTTGCCAAGCATAACATGTAAGTTAACATGTGTCTGCTTCCTCATTATCTTGGCAGAGTTTCTACAATGTCAGAGCTTTTGTAAGGAAGACCTATGAATAGAACACAAATAACACATTTTTCACATAAAGAAGATATCCCATCAGCCTTTTTTCTCCTCTGGTCAAAGATGTTCCACTCAGAAAATATCTCATTTCAGGAACTAGGCAAATGAACTTATATTGCAAAGGGGTTTTAAAGGATCATTTGACAAACTGATAAAAAGAAAAGGCATTCCAAAAGTTATCAAGCCAAAAAAAATGTTATGAACATCATCATGTTATAAAGATTAAAAAGATTCCTTCCACACTTTGCTGTTAAGAGCAAGTGTCCCTAAAGGCAGATATCAGCTAGCTGTCAGGGATTCTATTGAATTCCAAACAGCTGGAGGACTAAATGACTGAAAACTACTAGCAAAGTGCATAGGTGCCAAGAAGGAAAGTCTTAGGAAGTTATTTTGCTTTCCATGAGGCAGCTTTCTCTGAGGAAAAATAATTCTACTATTGCACTGCACTAAGATTAGTTGAAAGTCCCAGTCACAGTGGAGTAGAGACAAAGGTGCATCTGAGTAGAAAAGGGTAAGACCAAAGCAGCAAATAATACAGAGAGCAGCCTGACATTTGAGAACATCACTCATTGGCTGGGAAAATCTGGGAGCTGTAGTGTCAAAGAGTATCTCATAATAAAGAGTAACAAAGAGTAAAGACTCTGGGGTAGCCTTTATCACTTTTTATTAATTTAAATTATTTAATACTCACAGGATACTTCTTGCATTTCATCTTGTGCAGCCCACAGCACAATTTTGGAATTGCTGTCCTTCCTCTCCCCTCCCCGCCCCCCAAAAAAGTTGCAGTGTAAAGTACTTCTATTCATGGTCCTAGCTAACCAGTTTTCCAGGATATTCCATTCCATTTTCTTCTCCTCCCCCATTTTATTTCAACATCTGCCCTGCATCACAAGCAATCATCATGGATGGGTGGGATTCGGGATTTTATGTTCTGTTTAATGTATGGAAATTGTAATGTTGTAAGCCGCCCCGATTGCTCTGCAGAGGGGCGGGATATAAATAAAAATTTATTATTATTATTATTATTATTATTATTATTATTACATCATCATCACTCTTGGGCATGCTCACTCCCCAGGTTTCACAGTTTTTTTAAAAAAAAATCCCTCTGCAAACCTTTCCATTTGCCAGAGTATGGTAATATATTCTTCTTGTGTGTAGAATGTACTACTTTAGCTACATAAGCATCTATGCTCACAGAATGAATTTAGTATCAGCACACATAATAAGACAGAGTTCATTTGTAACATCCCTTTTAAACTGGCCATATCACAAAAAGAGGAAAGGCATCTATGCCTACAACAAAATAAGAGGGCAACAGTTTGCATAAAATATGTACATGCAAATTTTTATATATAGATATTGGAAAGATATACTCCTATTTAAAATGAGCTACAATACATCCATAAGTGAAGACTGTGACCTGTTGAACTGTAAGTCTCTGCACAGCCTCTGATTAGGTGATAATTACTATCAGGGCAACATTGAAGCTCTTGTTGAATTCCCTTCTGTTGCTCTTTATTTTTGAACTAGACCTAGCCTGGACAGCATTTCAAAGAGGGGACAGTCCCCTGTAAAACAGGATACATGGATACCCTATCCCTGTACTGGCTCTTCTCATCCAAAGCAGCATTCATTGAATTAAGAATTCAAATCTATAAAACAAAGCACATGCTTGATTTGGTACAATTTTTATGGAATTTCTCTCCAGTGTCTGCCACACACAAGGATCTATGATATTAACAGTAGGCCTCCTTGAGTGGAAATACTCCGAAAATCAACATCTGAAATCTCTCAAGTGACACAAGTGTTTTCACTCTGTGTTGGAACTGGCTGTTTTCCTACAAAGCTGGTTTTCTGCTTTCCAAAGAGCTTGTGTAGGAAATCATCTAGAATATCTAATAGAGTAGAACATTGTCTAATCTAAAAGGCTTGGCCTACCATTATCTCAAGGAGTATGCCCAAGTATATGTGCCTGGGTGGCATGCAGAATAGCCAACCCATGAAAATCATACCATTTGGAGGATTTCCCCCCGCCTCCTAGCTATATAAATGCATTTAATTACTCTCTTTCAAGTAACTCTTGGATTTTTACCAGTTTTCAGCAGCTGCTAATATAATTAACCTATATGTAGCTATGGAGATTTTCCTGCATTAAGTTGAACAGAGTAAGAATGCAATGCTGTTTTTCAGCCTTCAGTCCTCTCCCTGATGTGTATAGACTCAAGAGATTATCGCATTTAAAATAATGCAATTTATCCCCAACAGGATACAGTCGTGGTTCGAGTTACTGCCAGGTATTATCACACTTAAGTTACAGCTGCTGCCATCAGGAAGCTCCTGGTTTTGAAAAGCGGCCGGATAATCATGGCTGAGACCCGAGATGCAGCTGGGTTGCAGTCGCCAGGCAGCAACGGTGGCGACTTAAGTGTAATAATACTTGGTAGTAACTGGAAACATGACTGTATTCCATTGGGGATAAGTTGCATTATTTTAAATGTGATATCTCCTTAGTTTTTTCTTATGCAAGCTACTTAAAAAGAAATATCTCGTATTATCTGTGGTGTAGTAAGGGCTACATTTTACAGTTTTAGTACTTCCCTCTGCTACAATACTAGGGCCTCGTTCCCAGTATTAAGCTTATTGCATGGCATTTGAGGAACAAGAACGGAATGCAAGGGAACAGAACGGAGCAAAAACACATTTTACTGCATGGGAGAACACTACTGATGCCTCTGGGAGTCCCCAATCCATTCCCCAGCTGTTCCTGGCAGCTGATTTTTGAAGGACGAAAAATCAGCTGCCAGGAACGGCTGGGGAATGGATTGGGAACTCCTGGAGGCATCGGTGGCATTCTCCCATGCAGTAAAATGTGTTTTTGCTCCGTTCCATTCCATTCCCTTGCGTTCCGTTCCGTTCCCGTTCTTCGAAGTGCCGTGCGATAAGGTTATATAATTTAAAACGAATTGCTGATCAGGTTATATGTCTGTCGTTCCCACTTGAAACCATTTCCTAACCAACTGCACTTGGTTTCAATCGCGATGAAGCGAGGCAAATGCAAAAGAACCATTCTTTCCTGACACTAGTTTTTTGGTGGTTCTTTTGAAAAGAAGTGATTAGCAAGCATGTTCAGCAAGTGGGAACAAAGGACCTGAATTGCATCAAACTGAAGGGGAGGGATTACTGTGGCAGAGGGCTGGCACATCCTTCACTAGTTTTTGGGGAAATCCACCATTTCCTTCCTCCCCTTTCCCAGGATCCATCCTACATCCCAACCTTCTGTCCAGGAGAATTTCCAAAACACCCTCCATTCTGAGCTTGACTAAGAAGCATGTCTTCCAAGTCTACGAAGCTGGGAGGACACCACTTCAACTCCCCATGTCCTCCAAGTTCCCTGGGATGCATGCAGTCATGGGTGTCATATGGAGGCCTATCCCTGGAGGACTCTCAGCCGTAGGTGTCATATGGAGGGCTGTCCCCTGGGATGCATCACCCACGGGTGTCATATGGAGGACTTTTCCCTGGGATGCATTAGCCATGGGTGTCATATGGAGGACTCTCCCCTGGGTGAGGTGCTGCCCTCCCAACCTTGCAGGACTTGGAGGACATGGGGAGTTGAAGTGTTGTCCTCCCAGCTTTGCAGACTTGGAAGACATGCTTCCTAGTCAAGGTCAGAATGGAGAGTGTTTTGGAATTCCTCCTGGACAGAAGGTTGGAATTTAGGACGGGTCCTGGGAAAGGGGAGGGGGGGAAATGGTGGATTTAACCAAAAACTAGTGAGGCATCGGATTCTGGCCATGGCACTCTTGACTCCCTCCTGTTTTTTCTTGAATGTGTTGCCGGTTGCATGCTTCTTAGTCAAGCTCAGAATGTGTAGGTGATTGACAGGCATTTTGAAGGGGCACAAACTAGTAAGAACAACAATTGTGCCAAAAAATAAGTGAATAAAGAAAAGACCTGCTTCCATAGTGGGAAAGACGCATGGACTGGAATTGATTAACCAACCTGGAGTGAAAGCAAATTGCAAACTGGGTTAAATGTAAGTGGGAATGAGCCCTAGAACTCTTAGGACGTTATCACACGGGGCCTAAAGCAGTCCCATCCCCGTCGCATCCCCGTCCCATTGCGCTTCCTTTTCCCCTGTGTTCACACGACGTCGCAGAGAAACCCCACCCATCCCCGTCGCATCCCCGTCCCATTGCGCTTCCTTTTCCCCTGTGTTCACACGACGTTGCAGAGAAACCCCGCCCATCCCCGTCACATCCCCGTCCCATTGCTCTTCCTTTCCCCGTGTCTTCACACGACGTCGCACCCATCCCCGTCACATCCCCGTCCCATTGCGGCATCATCCGGCATCATCCCCGTTCTTTTGAATGCCGGTTTCTTTGGGAATTACATTTTGCCGCGACCAGAATGATACCGGAATGATGCTGCTTTCTGTATGCCAGTAAGTTCTGGATTGAAAAGGAACCGCAATGGGACGGGGATGCGACGGGGATGGGACTGCTTTAGGCCCCGTGTGATAACGTTCTTAGAGAAGCACAGGTTCTGTCAGCGCTCAACAGATGTGTGGTCTTGGTTGTTGGGTGTCAAGTCAAGCAGATGGACCAAGTGAGCAATGTTTAAAGCCAGATCAGAGTCCAAGAGGCTAGACACTAAGCAGAGTCAGGGTAGGAGCAACATTCCAAAGGAGATGGTTCCTCATTTCTCATATACTTCTGACCTTGTCTTAAAAGCCAGACTTCTGATTCTATTAGACTAATTATACAGTCGGCCTTCTATACTCATGGATTTTTTATCCATGAATTCAGCCATCCACAGCTTGAAAATCTGGCTTGATTTTGCCATTTTATATAAGGGACACCATGCCATTGTATCCAATGGGATACTATGCCATTGAATCCAATGGGACTTGAGCAGCCACAGTTTTTTGTCGTCTCAGGAGTGGGGATAGGGGTCCTGGAACCAAACTCCAATGGATACCAAGGGCCCACTGTATATCTTTCTAATTCTTATTTAATTCTTATTTCTTATTTAATTTATATCCCACTTTTCTCCCAGCATGGGATCCAAGGTGACTCACAGCTGCCTTGAATCTCATTTTGGGAGAAAGGTGGGATATAACTCAAATAAATAAATAAAAACAAAGTGCAGCACAATTACAAAAAAACAAATGACCCTATTTAAAACACTATTAATTGAAAACAATATAAAAACAATTTTAAAACATAAGAATAAAAGCCCAGCACACACATAGGGCCTTTGCAGACTGCTAGAAATAGTGCAAATTGAGTCCACTTTAAGGGTTAGAGTTAGGGAATCATGGGAACTGTATTTTATTGTGGCACCAGAGCTCTCTGACAGAGAAGGCTGAATGTCTCAGAAAAAAAATTCCCATGACTCCCTAGCACTAATCCTAACCCTTAAAGTGGACTCAATTTGCACTATTTCTGGCAGTCTGCAAAGGCCCATATACTATTAGAAGAACCTTCTGCACAACCAGTTAATTGTCCAAAGTCTTATTAAGCAGAAAGGTATTTGCCTGCTAGCAGAAGAGGAGCAGAGAGGGGACCAACTTAGCCTCCTGTGGAAGAGAATTCCATAGCCAAGGAGCAGCCACCAAGGAAGCACTCACTCATGTTCTTACCAGACTGGCCTGTGATTTAAAGAAAGCCTGCTCCAAGACATCAAAATTTCGGAAGGCTCATAGGAGGAGATTTTATCTTCCCCATTCTACCCATGTATCTCCTATTGGTGGTCATGGATGGTGGCTTCCATGTAAATACGATAGTGAATTTGCTCTTGGTTTTAGTCTGAACTTTCCAGTGGCTGTCCAGAATCCTGAACCTATTCTACAAAGGTTTCAACAAGTTATATAAACCATATGTAAACATGGGAGAAACCAGCCACTACTGCCTATTAGTCTTTGTATCAGCAAACAAAAAAAGATGATCCAGTTCAATAATTCTATTCTGGAGCTTGAAAGGGCATCAAATGGCAAAATGATAAAATCCAGCAGAACTAGGGCCTCAATCGGTTTGCGATTCGAATCGATGGATCGGTTCGGCAGCGGAGCGTGGTTCACACTAGCATTTGCCCCAATTGCATTTTCTAGCTGTAAAATAACCCAGTTGTCATTCCCACTGACTAATGAACCAATTCAAAATGAATCAATTCAGCCGGTTGGCAAATTTAAAGGGTAAATTTAAATCAATTCCATTCTGCATCTGATCACACTTGTGCGGAATTGATTTATTGAAAAAGACTCAGAAAAATGGGTCTAGCACATGGGGCCCCCTCTCCAACCCACTTCAAGTGTGAACCAGGGTCATTTAAACTGCTTCAAACTCATTTGCAAACAAACGTAATGGAAATGAGACCTAGGAAGTAGGGCAATAGCCTTTCCCTTCTGCAGTTCCCTCCCACGTGCCCCCAAAACGGTGTCTAGAGAGCTGGCAAACCTTCCAGAGCCAGTTTTCAGGCAGTACTAAAGGCTGCAGGAGGGAAGGGAGGGGAGGTGAAGAACAATGCTAATTTAGCCTAAAGTTAGTGTGGCACAGTGGTTTGAGTGTTTGACTATGGGGGGTTGCAGACTTCCAGAAACAGTGCAAATTGAGTCCACTGTTAGGGTTAGGGTTAGGGAATCATGGGAACTGTAGTTTATTGTGGCACCAGAGCTCTCTGACAGAGAAGGCTCAATGTCTCAGAAAAAAAAATCCCCATGATTCCCTAGCACTAACCCTAACCCTAAAAGTGGACTCAATTTGCACTATTTCTAGCAGTTCTGCAACCCCCCAACGACTCTGGTGACCAGGGTTTGATTCCCCACTCGGCCATGAAACCCAGTGGGTGACCTTGAGCAAGTCACATGTTCTCAGCCTGAAGGAAAGGTAATGGCAAACCTCCTCTGAACAAATCTTGCCAAGAAAACCCTTTGATAGGGTCACCATAAATCAGAAACAACTTGAAGGCACAACAAGAATGCAAATTGTGTAAGATAGAATAGCATAGTGAAAATCTGAATTAAATAAGAAACCTAGGACTAAATTATTAAATCTGATGGATTCGGTAGATCGGGGAGGAATGTCTCTTCCTAATATTTTATGGTATTATGAAGCCTGTATATTTGAATGGTTAAACGAATGGTTCAAGTTAGATAATAGGAGGATGTTGGATTTGGAAGGGTCAGATCTTCGATTTGGATTTCACGCATATTTATTCTATGAAAAATTTTAAAATGATTCTAAATTTAAAAATCATTATATACGTAAACTGTGTTTAAGGGTCTGGACAAAATATTTAAAAAATGGTGTAATAAAGTTCCCTACTGGGCCTCACCCGCTGAAGCAGTCTTGATAAAAGGTTTGTACGACGAAGGTATGTGGTTAAGATATAAAGATCTGACTAAATGGGAAGGAACCAAAATCATATTTAAATCTCAGGTAGATTTACAACAGGCAGGCTATAAAATTAACTAGTTTGTATATAGGCAACTATTTGAACAGTTTAAAGTGGACTGCGATCAGGATCGAATTGGTCCCGTTGAGAAAAAATTTGAAAAAATTGTAACTGGAGATACAAAAAAAATGATATCTAAATATTATAACTTAATTAGAGATTGGGAGTTAGAAGAAATTACAATAAAAGATTATATGGTTAAATGGGCTCAAGCCTTAAATCAAGTGATTAATTTGGAAGCTTGGGAAAAAACTTGGAAAAGGACACTAAAATATACAGTAAATGTGGATCTAAGAGAGAATTTATACAAGTTCATGTATCGTTGGTATTTAACACCTCTCAAATTATCTAAAATGTATAAAGGGTATAGTCCAAAATGTTGGAAGTGTGACTCTGAGATAGGTTCTTACCTTCATATGTGGTGGAAGTGCAAAGTGGTTAAAGAATTCTGGCATGAGAGTCATAAAGAAATTAAAGATATTCTGGCCGTACAATTGTGCTATGACCCTAAGCTCTGTCTTTTAAATATCGTTGATGATGATTTAGATAAAAATAGTGAAAAATTACTCTTCTTTTTAGTAACTGCAGCCAGAACAGTGTACGCAAAGTATTGGGGGGGAAAAGTAACTCCTACAGTTGAAGAATGGAGATTAAAGATATTTGAAATATATGAGATGGAGAAATTGACATGTTTAAATCATCACAATTCATTGAGTGAGTTTCATAAGATCTGGGTTCGATGGTATCAATATTTGAAAAGGACGAATTCAGAATCCAAACTTCCCTGTGTTATTTTTTAACTGATTGGTATAGATTTGATTTTGATAAGTAAAATATGTTATATGTTACACTATATAAAGGATAAAAATCATTGAAGTATAGAAAGTAACTATAGAATAATGATGTACATTTAGCTTTTTAAAATTTATTGTTATGTTTTCAAAAGTTATTGCTATTATTTTTAAAGGTTTAGTATTAATCTAACCTATAGGTATATTTCACAGTTAGTTTGTAGTATCAATGTAGCATCATGTGAATATAAGTATTAACTGCAAGACGGATAGTTGTCGTGAAACGTATGGATTTAGGTTAGAATGTATAACGTTATAAATAAGGTTATATATAAGATTAAGGACTCAAGGTTATCTTTGGGGTGGAAAATGGGAATTCTCTCTTCTCCTCTGTTATTTGGGATATAGTTAATAAGAAAATAAGTTTAAATAATGTGAGGAAAATAAGGACTGTGATATTGTGTGAGATATATAGTGAACGGCTATTTTGATATAGTATAGTTATCCCTCTGTTCGTTTTGACTAGGGAGTTTTTATATTGTTTGTGATTAATATTAGTTATGTTATTTTATATTTGTATGTTTATATGTCTGTATGTATTTCATGTGTGTATTTTATGTGTATTTTATATGTTGTTTTTGTTTTCTTTTTCGTGTTTTTAATTTTCAATAAATAAACTTTAATAAAAAAAAATGAATTAATGATATTTCCTTGGTTGTCACTATTTTTAGCACTGAGTCTTAAATTTCCCTGAATGACTCATAGGAAATGTCTATGGTTCTCAAGATGCCCTTGTTTCACAAGAAGTGGCTTTTTCCCCAAGCTGTAAAACTGTGCAGCTGGCTTATCCAACACAAGACACTAGCAAAAAATCCTGGCAGAAGCTATTCTAAAGATATGCCATAATGGTCCCCCTCCCCATTGGAAAGTCCCCTTTAATTCACTCTCTCTTTCAGCAACACATCAGAGACCTTAGCAACTGCAACTGCTACACAGGCATTATCTGGAGAACAGACTTACTATTTAGACATTTGGAAGAAAAAAAGTAGCTGCCATATATAAATAACTGTCAGACTCTGAATTTATTTGCAAGTGTCTGGAATTTATAAAAAGAAGATGAATGTCCTAAAAAGATAACATAATTTAGAGAGCCTGTTAAGTATCTGCCTGCCATAGCACTCACATGAAAAAAAGGCACTGACCTTTACTAGCTGAATGGGCATTTATGGAGCTGTACAGAACTATTCATTTGACTGAGCAGCTCCTTCAACTTCATTTCTCTGAAATTTAAAGGGTGCCAAGAGGTAAACTACATTTTTGAACTTGCTAATTAAAACAGATGGCTCCTGTATTATTATTGGATTTAGAGGGTAAACAGTGGTGCTGCAGGAATATAAAGGTTTGTCAGTTCTTTAGTAAGGATGAAAATAAAGAGGACACAAAGAAGTTGGTTTGTCATTCAGATCCAAATATACTATACAAATCTAGTAAACACAAGACTTACTGGTCAACAGATTAATTAACTTGTCTGCTGAACAGATTAATTAATTTATTAAAGTGTTCTCAAAGAACTTTCAAAGCTGATTTACATAAACAATGAAATTTATGATCAACAATAATACTACTGTAATTTCTGAAGGGTTTAAAGATACAATTACTCTGTTCCAAGATTATATTTCTACAGTACTAATGAGAAGTTCTCACATTAAGAATTTGTGTCTGGGTTTTCTTGCTTTCCTTTTCCCTTCTCCTCCTCTTTCCCTCTTGTGTCATCTCTCTTTAAGATTTTAAGCTTGATGGCAGGGACTATAGTGTCATGTTTTTATTGATGTAAACCATGCAGAGAGCCCTTCCAACTGCTGAGTGGGTAGAAATGTTATGAATCAAACATGGGAATCACACAGCCCTCCAGCTGTGTATGCAGCTCCTAGCCCTCCCCACTATTGGCTATGTCAGGGCTGCTGAAATTTAAAGTCCAACAATATTCGTGTTGTATGAATTTCTCCTTCCTTATTTCTTCCCTGTTTATTGACCTCCTTCTCTGTTTATTTCTCTTTCTTTTCTTTTTTTTTCCAAGTCCATATAAATATGTTTAGAAAGTGCATTTGAAACATGCTTAAGAGTAGGAATCACACAGCCCTTTGGATAATGTCAGACTGCAACTCCCAGAATTCCTCAGCACTGGATCTGCTTCTAGGGCTACTGCAATATCTGGGTGACCAGTGGCATCGCTACATGATTCCACCTATGCTCTAAATAAAAGCAAACACTGGAGTTTCTATGCGTGGAAAAGGAAATGTGAAATAAAAGATAAGCACTGATAAAGTTCCCCGTCCATTCTCAAAGTGGATTAAATCAGCATCAACTATTCTACTAATTTCACATGGTGAAATATTTTATTTTAATTTATTTTATTTATTATCTCATTGTTCTCCCAATGTGGGACCCAAGGAAGCTTGCAAAGCTAAAACATGATAAAGCTTAAAACATGAAGATAAACTTAAAATGCAGTTAAACAGGGTATCATATTAAAATGTCAAAGGTGTTAAAAGGTGTAAAATCATTTTAAAAGATAACATTAAAGATACAAATACAATACACCAGGCTCTATGAAAAGACTGTCTGCAACTACTTCACTATCAATTGCCTATTTAAACAAAAAGGTCTTTACTTGCAGGAGAAAGAAGAGCAGTCTACCCAAATGGACTTTGTCACTTATTTAGGCCTGTGGAGATGATCCTGAATAATCAGGCACACATAAATAGATTGCCTTATAAAATATAGATATGGTCTGAATATCACTAAGAATTTCCAAAACTAGTTAAACATGTTTTTATTCTATGCCACCCAAAGACCTTTAGATGTTAACATCTGCAGCATTTTTGTAAGCCACCTTGGGGTCCATACTGGTAAAAATGTGAGAAGAGATAGATAGATATTGATTTTTAAAAATAAAATAAATAAAACCAATTGATCAAACTTAAATTATATTATACCCATATGGAGGAACTGGCCCCAAGTTATGGCTAGATTTTCCCACTGTTCTTGTTTCTCTAGTGATGTAATTACATTTTTCAGAAATGCCTCTTTGATCAACACTTGTTCTCGAAGGGCAGTTTCTAAAAACAGTTTTTGGAGAGAGCATTCAGGGTCAGACTACACCCAATGCTAAGCATATTTTTGAATCCCAAGACAGTGCTTTTCATTTGCTCACACTTTGAAATAACTGCAGCTGCTGCTACTGCTCATTTACTTGTGAGAAATGTGCCTATCCAGTTTTTGGGGAGCCCTCCATCCCTCTCAGCAGCCCATGCAAGAGTGTCCCTCAACCCTCTGTTTAGCATTTTTGGGAGAGATGATCTGGAAGGACCACTGTGGGGAGGGCAGAATAGAGAAATCTGCTTCCAACAATCTTCTTGGGCATGCCTCAATCAAGATCCAAGTAATTACACTAAGAACCTGAAGATTCTACTAATGTATGGTGTCCATTGCAAGATGTGATGAATACAAAAGATGGCAAACGAAGAATGAGAAAAATCAAGGCAAGGAAAAGACATGGGTGAAGCCAAGATTCCAACATCTTTTACTGTCCCAAATATTTTCTACATAAATAGTAGTTCCTATGAATCTTCAGATGTTCTGGTTGCCTCAGAAACAAGGCCAGGATGTTTCACATAATACACACCCACATACAATGCAATACAAGCTGCATTCATGAGACCTCCTGTGACTTGATGGTTAAATGCAAAATAGTATTATCAACGCCTGCCATTGCACGTACAAATATTTAGCTATTCAATGGTCACACAAATAAAAGTAACACAGTAAATATATTGATATAAATAGATGACTAGTGGTTAGGAAACACCTTATGGCCACTTTGGCCTAAGGAATTCAATGTAACGGGATCAAATGTGCATAGCAAACCACACATCCAGTGATGTTTTCCCTTCTAAAATCAACACACATGCACCCTTTGTTACATCATGAGTTGCTTTATAAGTATATGAGAGTTTTAAGACTATTTGTAATACTGCATGAGAAAGTTGCTTTAAGGGTAGGGAAGCTGAAAGCCATGTAAAACACATGAAAGCCCTTTGTGGCGACTAATAATACCATTCGTTTTCAATATTGCTGGACTAAAGAACCTCTGGATGTTGCTAAACTTCATTTCCCTCCAGCCACAGCCAAACATGTGCCAAAATTGCCTCCCACACCATCTAGGGCAGGGGTAGACAACTTTTGAAGGCTAGGAGACCACATTGGTTGCCCAGGAGAACTTGGAAAGCCACACATATCCCACTGCACCCACCTCAGTCAATTTATTATTATAAAACAAATAATAATAATAAATTATTTATTTATAGCCCACCCAATCACAAGGAATCCTGGTGGGTTACAGCCATCGAACATTCGCTATGGGGTACAAGGGCATTTCCACCATGTTTTGAGACCTTAATTTCTGGGCAGTTTTAGTTCCAGGAGAGGTCTTTTTCTTTTTAACTAGAAGTGGAAAGAAGTTATTTCCTGTACCAAATAAAGATTTCAAGTTTTAAACTACTCCAGCCCTCAACTGAAAAAAAAAAAAGCATAGTAAAAATTATCCCATGCCCCCAGAAGACATTTGGGGACAAAAATATGGGGGAAAATGAATTTTTAACCCTTGGGGAGACCTCAGACATGGTGGACATACCCTCTGCATTCACCCAGAGGTCATTTGAGTGCATTTTGGAGCAAAGAAGTATGGGCTGCACCTTGCCCACTCCTGTTCATTGGGTGTTTGGGAGCACTATTATTTTTCAAAAAACAACATTTTTTGGGACCTGGGGACACATTTTACTGATTGCAAGACTATATACATACACAATAAATTTAAAAACCCTCTCTCTCTGAGGGACAACCTTTCTGTAGGTCAAAGCATGCTCAGTTGTTACAGAATGCTGAGGGGTGTGTGTGTGTGTGTGTGTTGGGGAGAAACCAGGTAGAATAGGGGATGGAATGGAGTATCCTGGGGGTTATTCAGAAGGTGAAAATAATCCTGGTAGAATCTGGGTTGAATCTTTATTGTTCACATGCATATCAAATGCATCCAATTAAGTTTGTGGAAGGAATGGCTGCCAGAAAACCCACTTAACCTGGATAATCAATCCCAGGTTTCCCCCCAAGTTTTTCTAAATGATTCGCATTGTTGGCTGTGTGAATAACCAATGCAGATAGACCCGGCATAAGCTGGGATAAAACTCTGCATGTGTTGAAGATGCTTCGAATACATTCGCATCATCAACTCCAACTTTGTTTGAGTGCTGACACGTGTGAGCCAGAGAACTAGCAGAGATGTGCAGAGATGCAGTTCCAATAAAAAAAAATAGTGTGAACAACGAAACCAGAATGCCCTGGTAAAAGTAAGTACAGGGGAAGGCAATGGCAAACCCCTTTTGAAGAAATTTGCCAAGAAAACCCCACGATGGGGTCGTGTTGAGGTTGTCATAAGTTGGAAAGGACCTGAAGGCACACAACACACACAAACACACCTTACCTTACTTCCTTGAATGCCTTTTGGACCAGGCTCACCAGGAGGTCCACTGATTCCCTTTAGCAAAATAAAAAATGGAGAACTTTGAGATTTTAAAACATAGGTCAACAAAGAAGTGAAAGCAAAACAAGACATCAGTCTCAAAATGTAGGAAATAACATTGTGGTACATTGTTTTAATTTCTTTTCTGTAAACAGAATTTGGCTGGTTCATATTTTAACAGGAAAAATGTGCACAAGAATGCATACATTTTTGACAGCACTTCTCCTAATCTACATTCCTAATGTAAGGAATCTTTTTTTCTCCTAACGCATGCTCACAAACATTCATACTTTAGAAAGAATGCTCCAAAAGGTATATGCCAGAGAAACGTACAAAAGTTTTTTAAAATGCGATAAAAATGTGTGCAAATTTGTGCACTGTTTTTTAACTGAGGGAAAATCACTGAGGAGGAAATTTCCCTATTTGGGAGAAAGGCTGGATATTGTTAGCAAATTTAGCATGCAGTAGTTGCTAGTTTGCCTGTCACTCTAAGGATTTAGGTATAACATGTATTCACATCATTTCTTATTTGTTAGTCTTAGGGCCAGAACAGACTGGCCACAAAAGCCAACTTCTGGGCAGCTTGAGGGCATGACATTTTGATGCCACATGTGCCCAAGATGCCCAGAGGTTACTCTGGGTGATTCGACATGGGCAGCTTCAAGATGCTCTGGGGGCACGGCGTTCAGACGCCGCATGCTGCCAAAGCACCTGGAAGTTACACCAGGGCCGCCTAAGGCAGCCCAAACCCTGAACAAACAGGAGCAGATCTTTTCCACTCCTATTTCAGCTTACGGGGGTGGGCACCTTTAGACTTCAGCATGTGTTTGCCATGGTCCTGAGGCGTCTTTGGCAGGGGTGGCTTCAAGCCGCCCTTTCCTGCTGGTCTGTTCTGGCCCTTAGGACGTTTTCATACACAAACGTCCCATCCGCCTGGAGCCATTCCGGAACGGAGCCTTCCGCTCACTCCGGAATGGCTCCGGCGGCAGCGACCTAATTCCTTTTAAAAAAAGGAATTACAACTCCGGCGCTGATGCCGGAGTTAGAGCTAAAGGGGGCGGGGCTTTCTGCGTCGTCATGTGAACACGCGCAGCAAGCCCCAGACTGACGCCGGCTAGCGCCGGGGATGGCACCAGAAGGGGCGGGGCTTGCTGCGACGTCGTGTGGAAAATTTGACATTTTGCCGGAGTGGGGCCGGACGGAGGCCAGCTAGCGTCCTCCAAAAGCCCCGTGTGAAAACGTCCTTAGTCACACTCTCTCTTTGCTTGCATCAGTTTGTCTTCAGCTCATCTTGAGTTTGTCCTCTGTTTTGTAATCTGCAGTTCTCTGCATGTCTGAAGAATACATGTTACAAAGATGCTCATCGTGAGATGTTATGAAATCTTTATTATTTGTAAAGAAACTGACTTCATATATTTCTACAAAGAAGACTGAGGGCCTTTGCAGACTTCCAGAAATAGTGCAAATTGAGTCCACTTTAACTGCCCTGGCTCAGTGCTAGGGAATCATGGGAATTGTATTTTTTTTCTGAGGCATTGAGCCTTCTCTGTCAGAGAGTTCTGGTGCCACAATAAACTACAGTTCTCATGATTCCCAAGCACTGAGTCAGGGCAGTTAAAGTGGACTCAATTTGCACTATTTCTGGCAGTCTGCAAAGGTCCTAAGCTTCCTTTATAGCAACAGACACCAGAAAAGGAGCATGAAATTGTACTTAGATGATGGCACTATTCTGGGAAATCCATGTTTAAGTTTCCCCTGTTGTATCACTAGAGCTGTTCAGTAGCAATACAACTGTCTACCATGGGAACTCCTCTTAATTGCAGGGAAAGGTTCATTATGAAAAACTCCATAGTTTTCTATTGGCACAGATGCAAAGAAATGCCAAAAGAGAGAGACAGTAGTCAGCAGTTCCACTGAGACAGCAAGAATGTTCTCACATTTCTGCTGAAGCAAAACTCTGTAGTTGCTGAAAATAATACTAAACATGATTAAGTGACACAAGATTGACAACAGTTTCCCTTGAGAATGCGAGGTTTTAAAAATAAGATTGAAGGGAGAACACTACAATCAGGATAAAAATCAATGCCTATGCTATCTGGGAAATCATGGAAGTTGTAATCCTAAAAAATAATTTATCCAAGCTCTGTTCCTCATCCAGAAAGCAACAGCATGGCCAAGCTGGAGGACAGGCTACAACTCTTCTCCTTAGCTTTCTAATCCAATGGGGGTGGGGAGTATTTATATGCTCTGCCTCCATTTCTCAAGTGATACAGCCCAGGCACTGATTCTCCATTCAAAACAACATCTTATGCTTAACATATAACATCTGTTTTTTTCTTATTTTCTTAGAAGTATAGGAAGGCTCACTTTTGAATTCTTGTTGCAATGCATAAAAAAAGAATATGTATCCCTTCCTAGCCCATATGAAATCAGGAGAAATCCCTCCGTAGTGCAGGTAGAGAACTTAGTTTTTAAAAAGCTCCCATTGCTGCCAATGGGAAGTTCTTATAATAAGGTTCATGATTGTGTATGTATGGGGTGTAGGGATGATCATGGTTGGGGAAAAAGAAGATAAACCATTCCCTTGCCTGCTGCTCTCAGCTTAACAAACCTACTCATTAATTGAGGGAAACCAGTTATGTGTAACCCATATCCTCCAACTGTCCTGATTTGGGAGGGACAGTCCTGCTTAATCCTCTGTTGTCCCATTTTTTTCAGCTGCATCACAGTTTCTCTCTCCTCCTCCCACTTTCTACTTTTGCCCTCATCTTATTTCATTGTTCTAAGTGGAGTTCAGAGTGCAAAAAATTGCTTGCACCCAATTAACTCAGGGGTGGGGAGCTGCAGCTCAGGCAAAAGCAAACTGCTGTTGCAGCTGCCTCTCCCAGGTTGTATGTTCTCCCATGTTTGTGCCATCTTGACCATACTTTGATTTTGCTTGGCCAGACATATCCTGGCTCGCATCTGTGAAATATTGGAGTCTATGGTAGCATGTACTCTGGCCCAGGAATTAGGCCAATTTAATCAATTTATTGCACACCCAGTGACACTGAAAACATGACTGGTGTTAAATAAACATACCTGAGGGCCTCTTGGTCCCTTTGGCCCAAAAGGACCTTCTTCTCCCTATTCAATTAGAAGAAGAAAAATATCAAAATTAATTGCAAGTCAAATTACACTTTCTGAGACATTTTTAAGTTCTCTCCACATAATTATTTTATATTTGTACTTAATTGTACTTATAGGTAGAAGAACACAATTCCTCTAACTGAAGAAGGTGTCATCCAACCATCACAGATTTGATGATTTAGCTCTGTTGGGTGATATAAATACATCAGCACTGGTGATACCAATATGCTAGTGGATGCAATGGCAGGAATAAGATGGTAATAATGGGATGCCAAAAAAGGTGCTTTCTATCTTGAAGGCTACAGCTTTCTCTGTTGTGCCTCTAGAACCATTAGACACACCTGTAAAAAGTGCATATGACAGCATAATAACAGACTGTTGATGTGGGCATGATACACTTGGTACAATAACAGGACACTTGCTTAGTGTTTTCCAATTAATATTAACCTATTTTCTTACTTTTCATCAGAGTGAATGACACACACACACACACACCCCATTCAGAAGTTTAACTAAGCACATTAACTGTTTAACTGTAGCTCCTCACAGGCTATGGTTGAACATTAATTACCCAAACCAAGAGTTGAGCCAAACCAAATTTGAGACCACTTGGTGCCTCTTGCAGTCTTTTCAATTGTGCTTGCATTTTAATGGTACTTCAGGGTATTTATTAGTAATGGTAAATCTCAATTTCTCCAAATCCTAACAGATGTTAAGACCAATGAAACAGTTCTTCATCCTTTAGCTGTGAAACACTGTTTGGTGTGTGTATAATTTTTGATTAAAATGCTAACATCCACAGAAATTTAATTTACTAAATATTTTAATCTATTTGGTTAAACTGAAAAAGTAAAAGGTTACATACTGAGATCACAAAATAATTGCAACTGTCCAGTTGTAAAATTTCACTCCTGGATGTAACAGGTGCCTTCTCTTCAGCTTGCGCCACTACTACTATTATGAGTGGCTTCTATGAATATAAGCTTGTCTGTGTGTCTGTGTGTGTGTGTGTGTCTATGCAGGGAAGAGTCTCTGCCAACTGTTTACGACAAGAAGACAGATCAAATATTAGTAATAAACACATTTAAACTTGTTTTCTTTAGTGCAGATAATCCACATCAAATATGAAGTTCAACAGTTAGGATTTTATTTTATTTTAAGCTACAATGAATGGAATGCTCTGCCCAATGCTGTGATTGCCCTTTAGGGAAAAGCAGATTTCTGAGCAATGGGAAACACCAGTAAACACTGCTGGATACTATGCAATAAATCTTGGTGTGTTTTTTTGTTCTTTTTTAAAAAGTTGTGCCAGGACACACAGCTACCAATTATACCATTGGACTCATCCCTCTAGATTGTAAATGCGCTTCTGAATATTGGCACTGTGCTTCTGATCTTTTGCTCTGTGCTTCTTCTATGTGTTCCCCACGTCTGGTCATTTTCCATTGGCATGATTTCTTCCTTTTAAAAAAGGGAGTCTTGTTGTACTTCTGGCAGTAATTTCTCATCTTCCTTTGCAAGTGGGAATCCTGTGGGTGATGAGAACTTTGGCCTGTTCAGAGGTTTCTTCAGGTTCTTAATCCATTAGGGAGTTTAATCCTTTACAGATGTTCAATGTCTTTCCCTTCTTTGCCCTATTAATTTTTTTTAAAATGTCTAACAAAGCTTTCTTTGCATTTTTACAATCTTGACATATGGTTTCTATGTCCATTTTTCCTTTCCATCCTAACTGCCAGCTGCTAACTAATTTGCTTTTATCTTAACACAGAGTCACACAAATACCATTTCCTGCTACTTCTTCACCAGCTGCCACATAATAGGCACAGCTATAAGAATATGCTAGGAGTGTTATAATTTGCAGGGATTTCATTTTAAGAAATTACACTATTTTAGCATCAGTTCTATTTCTTGTTAGTCACTATAGTTAGCCCCAGCTCTTGGGTTGGACAAGACAGATAAGACCAGCATATCAACCAGGAATATTTTTTGCTGCTACTGATAACGAAAGCAGTTTGACAGAGTTGGAGTATCTTGAGGGGTAAGTATATCATCCTGTATACCATGGTGGGCAAATGTGTCCCTCCATAAGATTTGGACTGCATATCCCATAGTCCTTCACCATTGTCTATGCTGACTAGAGCTGCTTGGAGTTGTAAGCCAAAAAATCCTCCATCCTTCTGGAGAGTCACAGTTTTCTGTACTTGATGTATATCAAGAATGGATAGACTTTAGGTTTGTAGATGCTACTTTGTTTTTTCCTATAACCATCAGTCTGTTGTTGATGATGATGATGATGTGTTAGGTTCAATATATGACAACCCTATAAATTAAAGACCTCCAACTGCTCTACTAAGACCTTGAAAACTGGGGGCTGTAGCTTCCTTGATTGAATCAATTAACATATAATACAGTCTTCTTCTTTTCCTATTGCTTTCTGGTTTACCACGCACCATCATCTTTTCCAATGAGTCACATCATGTTATTTGTTCAAAGTATAACAGCCTCAGCTAAGTCATCTTTACATTTCTTTTTTTTAGCAGTTCATGGTATCTGTAGAATTCTTCCCCAGCACCACATTTCAAATGAACTGATTTCCTTCCTGTCAGCTTTCTTCACTGTCCAGCTATGACACTCAAACATAGTGATCAGAAATACTATATGACTGACTCATCAGTCATTGCCAGGTGCAAAATAGTGATTCAGGAAGTTGGAGATTAAATTGTGAAAGAGCATGCCTTTGACTGCATACTCAAACAAGTAATGTATTTTCAGTACCAGAACATGAACACAAATGAGTAGCCGTGTGTTCTATTGTATAGAGAACACTCCTCTTTTTGGAAGCATGTCAGAAATAAAAGCCAGTGCTACTTTATGACAAATATTCTTCAGGCGCAACTAACTGCAATTATATGCACACTTATTTCAGAACTCCATTGAAATCAGAGAGATTGAATAAAAAAGATATAACAGATTCTAATGAATCTACTCATTCTACACTGGATGCCGCTGGATATATTTTTTTTGGGGGGGGGGGGGAGAGTAGAACAGGATGCAGGCTTTCAAAGTAATCACTAATCTTCCAGAGGCAACTATTATGTTTAATTGGGAAGTTTATATCAACTGAAGTGTGATTCAGTAAGTACTGTTACCTTTCTGCCATTGAAAAAAGACATTTCCCATTTGCTCCCTCATATAATCAATCAACATTTGAATCAAATATTTAAACAAGCAGTAATCATGTGACAAATAATTTACATTGTGTTGAACTTACTCTGTCTCCTTTTAGGCCAGGTGTTCCACACTCTCCTCTCTCACCCTACAATTTAAAAAAAAAAAAAAAAATTCACAATTTAAAAAAACCAGATACAATCAGAGGTTTTCTGTTTCTTTTTGAAACACATAATGCAGTACTTGTCTGACTTTTGATTGGTGTGTCCTCAGTGTCTTTTACCATACAATGCCCTTGGCAGCCTCCTTCAAGTTAACCCATGAGTCTTCAGAATGCTCTAACATATAGCACCATGGGTGATGCTATTACTACTATTTCTCCTCCCAAAATCCTTCATGTCCCAGCATGAGGAGGGAGGAAATGAGCATTAAGGCAGAGCCTGGGCATCAGAGTAGAGCTTGGAAAAATTACTTTTTTAGACTACAGTTCCAAGATCCCTGAAGCCAAGCTCTGCCCAGATGCATATGTCCACCAATAGTGTCTCTATTTACTCTATTTCATTATGTTGGCTTGTGAGAGCTCATAGGCTTTTCTAGACTAGCCTAAAGAAGTGTGGACTATGCCAGATGTAACCTCTGTTTCTTCTCAAGTTATTGGGGGCACAAAGACAACTGCTGTAGAGATTTATTGGATCTGTATTGGATGGAGCTCTTTCAGTTTTTAAAAAATGTGGGAAGGTTGGTTTGCTGAGGTGATTCTCAGCATAATATCTGACCCACACTGTAGCACAGTGGGCAACACATATGTCACAGGCCTCATGCAGACTTCTTGAAGTCCAGGGCCCAAACCACCTCCATTTCTGTAGCCCCATACTACTTGGGACCACCTTGTGTGTGTGCACACGTCACCTATCAACTTATGGTGACCCCATAACACCTATTACCATTACTTTCAAAAAGCCTTTATTTGTTTCTAATGTGAAGAATTACATTTCTCTTCCAAAGTAAGCCACACAGCCTTGATTAAAAAATGTTATGTTATTAGTGCCCCTCACCCAACATGGTTGTGAACCTTTGGTCAAGATAAATTCACTCTGTGTTGTTGTTGTTGTTGTTGTTGTTGTTGTTGTTGTTTTAAATCCCCAAACCCATTTTAGTTCAGAATACAGTGAGTTTCAGGAAGACAGAAATTAGCCCATCAAAGTTGCTCAGGTACTTTGTTATCTAACACATTTTTGTGCCTTTGGCTCTTTAGACTTTCAGCTGCTGCTTTTGAATTTAATCTTTGTCTTCCCTGGTCAACACTTTGCTTTTGAACATATGAGGATCTGATACCATACATTATCATTATTCAGAATCTTATAGTACAATGATTCTCAAGCTTATGAAGCTTTCTTCTTTGTTTCTTTCTTCTTTGTTCCTGTTCAAGTTCTACTATTTCCTTACAATCCATATTTCTTTAATGCATTCCCTTCCTAGGTATATAATTATGTCATTAATAAAGTGCTTAATACAGTTTTAAGAAATTATTTGTTAACCACCTTACCTTGTCTCCTTTATAACCAAGACTTCCCTGTTGGCATGATAATAAAATAAATAAATAAATAAAGCTATTTTACCATGGGTAATTAAATGCAAATATCAAAAATATGCTAAAGAACTTTCTGTTTTGATAAGTTTAGAGTGTACAGTATTAACCACAATGGGCAAGAGGGAAATCATGAAATGTCACCATTTGAAAAACAAATTATTCTATATTAAAAAAAGTATCTCCTGTTGATGGGCATGGAGAGATCTGTGTGTATAAGGGACCATTTTATGGAGTTAAGCCATATTCATATGCAAAACAACAAATGTATAGGTTATTCTCGCTAATGAAACATATGAGTGATGATGTTTTAGCTTTAGGACTCCCACTAGGAGCCAGATTTAAAAAAGTAAAGGTAGTCCCTTGACATGAATGTCTAGTCTTAACCAACTGTAGAGAGCGGTGCTCATCTCTGTAACTAAGCCAAAGAGCCAGCATTGTCCAAGGACAACTACGGTGGTCATGTGGTCAGCATGACTGCACCAAATGCTGTTACCTTCCCACCAAAGTGGTACCTATTTATCTACTTGCATTTGCATGCTTTCGAACTGCTAGCTTGGCAGAAGCTGGGACTAGTGAGGGGAGCTCACCCCATCATGCAGTACTGGGCCTTGAAATGCCAACCTTCCGATCTTACAATCTTCAGAATTGGCTTCTTAACCACTAAGGGCCTATACAGACTGCCAGAAATAATCCAGTTTAAGACCACTTTAACTGCCCTGGCTCAGGAATCATGGGAACTGTAGTTTATTGTGGTACCAGAGCTCTCTGACAGAGAAGACTCAATGTCTCAGAAAAAACTACAGTTCCCATGATTCCCTAGCATTAAGGCAGGAGAGTTAAAGTGGCCTCAAGCTGGATTATTTCTGACAGTCTGTACAGGCCCTAAGTCACCACATCCCAGGTTATTATGATCATATATTCATAAATTTACTACAATACATTTGCTGAAGCCAACTGACCAGAGATTGGACAATACTTTTTATTTAATGTAATTTGTTACTCATTTTTTAAAAAGAGTTGCTTATGTATAACAAGTCCGTTTTACTTACTTTGGTTATATTTGCTACCCATTTGTTCTTGATTTTGGCAAATACTAACTATATTGTCTCTGTGATATAAAAGATCAGTTAATACCATCCGATGTCATCTGAGAGAGAGACACTAGGCCCAGCACCATCGGGCCTAAAATAAGAAGAAGAGCCTCCCTCCATTACCATCTGATGCCATCTGGGGGAGAGACACTAGGCCGAGCACCATCGGGCCTAAAATAATAAGAAGAGCCTCCCTCCATTACCATCTGATGTCATCTGGGGGAGAGACACTAGGCCGAGCACCATCGGGCCTAAAATGATAAGAAGAGCCTCCCTCCATTACCATCTGATGTCATCTGGGGGAGAGACACTAGGCCGAGCACCATCGGGCCTAAAATAAGAAGAAGAGCCCTCCCTCCATTACCATCTGATGTCATCTGGGGGAGAGACACTAGGCCGAGCACCATCAGGCCTAAAATAAGAAGAAGAGCCCTCCCTCCATTACCATCTGATGTCATCTGGGGGAGAGACACTAGGCCGAGCACCATCAGGCCTAAAATAAGAAGAAGAGCCCTCCCTCCATTACCATCTGATGTCATCTGGGGGAGAGACACTAGGCCGAGCACCATCAGGCCTAAAATAAGAAGAAGAGCCCTCCCTCCATTACCATCTGATGTCATCTGGGGGAGAGACACTAAGCCCAGCACCACCCAGTCTAAAATAAGAAGAATTCTTATTTCTTAAACGATGGGTGGGATTTTATGTTTTGTTTAATGGAAATTGTAATATTGTAAGCCGCCCCGATTGCTCTGCAGAGGGGCGGGATATAAATAAAAAGTATTATTATTATTATTATTATTATTATTATTATTATTGACAACTAGAAAGCCTAGACAATCACGCTTATATAGTTGGCTCCTTCCATCCATAGACTTGGCAACCACAGATTTGAGCATCTATGGATGGCTCCACCCCATTATCCTCAATAGTGGAATGTGCATGCGGCAGCACCAGCGTGGCTGCATGCACACTGTGCCACCATTGGCAACAATGGGACTTGAAATCCAATAGATTTTGCTATCCATGGAGAGAGGGGGTCCAGAATGGAATCCCTGCGAATATGAAGAGCCAACTGTAAAACCTCACTGTGAGATTGGAGCATGTTAACCAGTGGTATGAGAGAGAATATATGTTTAAGAGCACCATTTGCAAGAAATAAAAAAATATAATTCATAGCATAGGCAGTCTTTTAGGAAGACAGTTAAAGGAATTATCAGGTACCTTTGGTCCTTTTTCTCCAGGCTCTCCTTTCTCAGTCTCACCCTAGAAAGGGAGGTAGAAAGAAATGAGAACATACATTTCTGATTTGAAAACACTATGCTTTGCATTTATTAAAGTGCAGGCCACAACTTACATAGCTCTTACTATGAACATATTGTCCAAGATCCAAAGAGGTGAGCAATTAATCCCACAAAGTTATAGACAGGAATACGTATATTTTCATTCTGATATGGGAATTCTTCACAAAAATGAATTCTTAAATATTTTTCCAGTCAGGGAGAGGAAAATATGTCAACTGCATTTTCCTTCAATTTTCCTTTTCTCTAATCTTAAATTCAGCTTGTCTCAGATCAAGTATTTTTCCTGTATCACGTTCTGTTCATTTGTAGTGCTGGGAATTTCTCAGGAAGTGTAGAGTACGCAAAATTTTGTACTCATCTTTGTGTACTCGTATATTTCTCCTATTATATGTAACTTCGCTTATATATTTTTGTAATAAATCCTCCTAACATAATTCATTTTTAAATATCGTATTTTTCGGCATATAAGACGCTCCGACATATAAGACGCAACCAATTTTAAAGGAGGAAAATCAAGGAAAAAAGATTCCTCCCTTTAGCAGCAGCTGGTTGTTCAATGGGCTGCTACTGGGATCGGAGGACTTCTCCGATCCTAGCACCAGCCCATTGAACAACTGAGGACGCAGCTTCAGTTCACTGGGCTGCTGCTGGGATCGATCCCAGCAGCAGCCCATTGAACAACTGAGGCCGCGGTCGGGAGGAGGCCTCCTCCCAGCCACGGCCTCAGTTGTTTAATGGGCCGTGCTGGGATTGCTCCAATCCCAACACCAGCCCATTTAAAAACTGAGGCCACGGCTGGAAAGAGGCCTCGTTCCGGCTGTGGCTTCAATTCAATGGGCCGGTGCCGCGGCCTCAGTTTTTAAATGGGCCGGTGCTGGGATCGATCCCAGCAGCAGCCCATTTAAAAACTAAGGCCACGGCCAGAACGAGGCCTCCTCCCGGCCGCGGCCTCAGTTTTTAAATGGGCCGGTGCTGGGATGAGGCCTCCTCCCGGCTGCGGCCTCAGTTTTTAAATGGGCCGGTGCTGGGATCGCTCCGATCCCAACACCAGCCCATTTAAAAACTGAAGCCACGGCTGGAACGAGGCATCGTTCCGGCCGCGCCTTCAGTTCAATGGGCTGCTGCTGGGATGATCGATCCCAGCAGCAGCCGATTGAACAACTGAGGCCGCGGCCGCGGCCTCCTTCGCTTTATACGGCGCAGCAACTTCCCCGCCCACGTTTTGGGGAAGAAAAAGTGCATCTTATATGCCGAAAAATACGAAAACCACTAATATGTGGTTTTTCTATGCTCTTTCTTTTAATATATACCTTTTGTGTGTAATGTTTTTTGGGATAACTTCACTGCCACTTTCAGAGAAGTGTGAGTTTCATCAGTTAATGCAGATCTATATTGGTTCAGAAGACCCACATTAGCTAAATTCTCTTTAATTTCTTCCTTATCCTTAGAACTGGGGTCATCAGATTCCTGAAAAAAACAGAACAATCCCCTAGGAACCAGAAATTTTTGAGAACTAGAACTTAAATTATGAAATTTTCATTGCTACGATTAACTGGGAAAGAAATGGGACAGCACTGAGACCATGAAAGCTAGCTCTTTAATGAGATTGCATGAGAACACTTAAGCAAAACTGTGCAGGTTGTGGGCCTCAGAGCAACTTCAAGTGGGATAAACATAGTCCATTAACAGGCACTATATACAAGCATATTATTTGAAGGATGACAGGCTAGATGCAAACATGATGTCATATCCAGGCCAACAAGCTTGTAGACTTGAAGAAGATTAGGGACTTCAGGCCTTAGCATCTGAAGACCTCAGCTTATTGCTGAGACTCATCAGACATATCAAAGCCTGTCTAAATCCATGGATGAATATGAGGACTCCCACTGGAATTTAGGAGTGGTGTTATATTTGCCTGAAATGATTTCATGTTCTCAAAAAGGCCACCAAAAGGTTCTAATATATGGATGGGGAAAGTGTAGCTCTCCAGATGTTGTTGGACTGCAAGTCCCACGATCCCTTACAATACTAATTAGGGCAATAGGTTATTCTAGCACAACATCTAGAAGGCAATGTGCTCCCCTCCCTCTCAATCTAAGTAGATTTTGGAGATGTTTAATAGAAATTGCAGTAGCCTACTGAATTAGCTGTTTTTCACCCCTCCCAGAGCACTACGCATGATCTATCACAGCTTCCAAACTCTCTTTGAACAGGCCCTTGAACAGCATTCTGCAATGTGATTTTAAAGAATATAAATCTAATTTACCTTTTCGCCTTTAGGTCCTCGTTCACCTTTATCTCCTCTACTACCATGACCACCCTTGCAAAACAGAGAAAAATATCATTAACAGAATATATGTACAGTGCATTCTAACAAAATCCTGGATGTCATGAAGCACCAGTGACTGAATGCTGAAACAAAAACCATGTATAAGAAGACAGAGGCCATGTTGTTTGAATTGCTAATCTAGTAAATGCCTTTGTCCAGCTAGTGCTAAAGGGCTTTGCTCCATGCCTACTAATCATGATGACAATATATCACCTCCAATATCAGAAGCCCTTGAATACTCATTGCTGCTGAAGAGGAGCAGCAGATAACATTGTACTTATCCCCTGTTTGTAGCCTTCCCAAATGTAGGGAACAGGATGCTGAACTAAAAATTTTGGCTTGGTCTTCTTACATTGTCGCACAGGTATTTATTACTACTCTTGCTGCCTTTAAAAAGGCAGTAAAGACGGATCTCTTCCGGCAGGCCTTCTCGGAATAACTGCCCGGCCATATGGAGGAAATCTGCTGCTCTTACTTTTCTGGCTGCCATGACATGTTTGCTAATTGGTTTGTATTACATTTTATGATTAATCTGATTTTAATTCTATAATAGTTTAATTTAGTTTTAAGGGGTGGGAGGGTTGGGGTGGGGGTGGAGGGCGTGGGGAGTTGGAATGTTTTAATTGTTGCATCTTTTAACTTGCTGTAAGCCGCCCCGATTGCCGAGCAGAGGGGCGGGTTATAAATAAAAAATTATTATTATTATTATTATTATTATTATTATTATTGGTTCCTGTCGAACATTTTCCTCATTTTTGTATAAAATAATCTAAATACACACATTTTCAGATATTCTACTTCTCTTCCACTAAACATCCCATTTTGTTGGGGCTACATTTCAATGAGGTCTAATATCACACAGCTACATCTTAATTCCATAGAGGTGGAGCTTCCCAACTCTCTTTTTAATTTAGGAAAATCTATAGCATATGTGTGAGCAGAAAAAAGCATGTATTTTCAGATCTGCTTGGAACACTTAAAATTACAACCCCTTGCCTATACATACTTTGTAAACATTTTAATACTGCTGCTAATAAGCATAGGCAACTGACTAACCACCATTAAAATACTGCTACTAATAATAATAATAATAGAATCATCCTAAAACATACCAAAAGCTTATGTCAAGAAGAATTATTGCTACAACTACTACTGAGTTTAGGTGGTACTACTAAGTAGTAACAACTAAAGTTTTCCTGATGCAAAAGCATGAAGCCTTCTGGAGAAATTCAGTGACCTCTGCCTAACAAAGGGACCTGTGGCCTCACAAAGGATGGAGACATACTGGATTGCAAAGGAAGTATCTTTTTGTGTTGCAAATGGATGTTAAATTTCCGGACTTTGAGAATCTCCCAGCAGCCACATGGCCAGAAGAAAGAGGTGCAAGCCTGCGAATAATACCCCCCATACCATCTGAATTGAGAACAGAAACAGCAAAATGCAGGCCTATGACTAACATCTTCAATTTTTATCTCCTATATGGTTTTTAACACTTTGCCTGATGAAGAAGACAGTGGAGCTTCAAAAGCTTGTAACATGTATATTGTGCATTTTGGATGGCCCAATAAAGGTATCACTGTTTGGTGGACTTTTGATGTTATTGGATTTGCTACTACAGTTGCCCCTCCCAATTCATGGGGGATCTGTTCTGGATCCCCCTGCGAAAATGGCGGCTTGTTTATATTCGAGCCCCACTGAAACAGTCATTTTAAGTATAGCAGTTGTCCCTCCCAGCGAAGAGCAAGACCACAGACCTCAAGTCCATGAACGGGGAGGGACAACTGTACTACTATTATATAGCCCCAATCCAGCTATATGGGGGGAAATATTAAATTCCCTCTATATGTTTACACTGTATAATGCAGTTCAGAAATGTTCTATTGACAATTGCATACCACTTCAACACTTCAGAGACCTCATTACCTCACAAGCACAGAACTGGTATCTTTTCTTCTCCGAATCTAGGCAAAAAGCCCCTTGAGTAATCCCTCCCTCTGGGTGCTATAATCCCTGGGTACTTAGGTGCACCTTCACAACTGATTGCTTTGTTCTTGCAGAAGCTGGGAAATTCCTGGCCAGTTCTACATAAAGGCCTCCTGGCTGTAGCCTCTTAGGAAGAGTGGACAGAAAATTGGCTAACACAGCCCTTGCCATTCACCTGGCAGCTGGATTGGTTTCAGGCTTCTCTGTCACCAAGTGGGTTGTTGGGCATGGACTCACTCTGCCTGGCCAGTAGACCAGTAAAATCATGCTGACTGCTTCTGATGACTTCTTTCCACTTTTCTACTCAACCTTCTAGCTAGCAAAGCTGCTTGCGCTGCTGGACCTTTTCCCAACTGTGGCCATTTAGCCTGCTCAGGCCACCATTCAGGAAAGTTGTCTCCCTTCACTTCTCTAAGTGGTCCTACTGCTTCCTTCTTACTAGGACAGAAGGCTGGCTTATCTTTCCAGGCTCCACCATCAAGCTCTACCCAGGTGAATCCCTCCAGCTTCTTAACACTGCAACCCTACATAAGTTTCCTCAGGGGCAAATTGTACTCAGAAGGTCTAACACCCATATAAAAACAAAAATTCATCAGTGATACCTTTATTGGCCAACCGAAATGCACAATATACTTGTTGCCCCCATATAAATTGGCATAGATTAGCAGTCTGCTCTCTTGAAAGCAATGGCATTTTAGTTAGTTTAGATTAGCCCTAATAATAATAATAATAATAATAATAATAATAATATTTATTTATATCCCGCCCCTCTGCAGAGCAATCGGGGCGGCTTACAACATTAAAATTTCCATACATATATATTAATACAATTTAAACAGAACATAGAAATCCCAATCTAGCCCTTTCCACTGTTTTTTTGTGGGACTTATGTGGATTGCCACCTTCACATTCAGCACAGACTCACTTGTGTCCCTGTGGGTTCCCAAGGCACTAGCATGGGAACCACTGACTTCAGTTTAAAGATTTCAGTTTAAATTTACCAGCTAGTTTTCACTGGCAAACCTAAACATAGTGCTTTTTCTTATTTTTGTTCGTAAGTGGACAACCCCCTCTTTCTTTTTCTTTTTTTCTGGCCCCATTTTAGATTTCCATATATTGGAATTTACACCTTGGAGCTCATTTTCTCCTACAGACTATGAACAAAAGGTAGGAAGCAGGTTTTCACATCCCCAGATACTCACCCTTGGTCCTGGGGGTCCTTGTTCTCCCTTTTGACATTCACATTGCTTTCCACACTAGAGAATTAACAGAAACATCAATATCAGAATTTCACATTTCAGACTAAGGAGACACAATGTGAAGCTAACAGAGGAAATATCCTTTGTGAGTAAATTCTGACAATTGACATTTATTATTAACTGTTATAACTGCAGTTAATTATTCAAACCACATTGCAGAGAATATAAGAAAAATCAATTCAAGAAGCCACACACCTGAATATGCTTATTTTAAAAACTTCCTCAGAGAAACAGAAATAATTTCTAACCAGCAAGCTTTAAATTCCTAATGAATGTTTTACCTTAGGGTACATCCACACTAAAGAGTTATACCAGTGTGGTGCCACTTTAACTACCATGGCTCCATCTTATCGAATCTCAGGATTCCACAGGATGAAACCATGGCAATTACAGTGCTATCAAATTGCTTTTACTGTGTTGTGTGAATACACCCTCAGCCTGAAAGATCTGCCTCTTGTGTGAGAAGTTCTCACATTTCTTTGACAATGGAGGCAGGAAGAGGCAGTTTTCTGAAGCAACAGAAGCTGGGTATTGGTAGAAGGCTGTGTGCCATGCAGCTCACACTGTGCTCCCAATCTAGACTGTTGCCTTCAGGTGTGATGTTTGAAGAAAACAAGCAATGTTGACTTTTAGTACATGGAACAGTAAGGGACATGATCTTGTTCTTTGCTTCAAGCAGCAAATGTCTTTGGCTGGTCCTGGTCACAAAAGAAGTCATCGGGTCTGATCATCTACTTCCCAGCATCAGAAAGAAAAACAAAGGGGGAGTCTTATCTCTGATGTAATACTAGGTTCTGGAAGCAGCTGGAATGAAGAAGTCCTCTTGTACCAAACTCTGGGGACAAGAAGGGATGCTTTTGTGGCCAGACAAAATCAGACAGTATGAAGCAACTTAATTTAAAGAGTCTGCATTTTGAAGTCAGGGAGTGATGCTTGTGATGTTTTCTGTTCTATGTGTCCATATAATTTGGCTAGCCTAGAGTACTATGCACCTTCTCTTTTAGGGTGAGGGTACCATTTATGGCTCTGCCTCAGACAGCACAATACCTTGGGCTGGCCCTGGGTCACCTTCATGACCCCACACTCTTCAGAAACACTTGAAATCAGTGAAGAATGAGCAAGACATGCACAAAGGGCCAATGCCAAATACATATAATGAGTGGGAGGGGATATGTGCAATTCAAAGTACAGCATGTTCAGTTCGGGAAGCTGGCAGCTTCTGCATGAAAGCTTTGGTGATTCCACTCTGAGGTTTTGTCCAACCTTTAAAGGAGCTATTCAAGGTGTTCCACCCTATCCCCAAAACAAGTTTAGCATCATTGACAGATCCTTTAAAGTTTGGACTAAAATACAAAATTGATTCACCACTTGGAAGCCACCAAGAGATGGCCAGGCAGAGAAGCATTTGGGCCCCTTTCCTGCTTGTGATTCCTCCTGAAAATTCCTCCCCCCAGCAATCCCCTCCTGCCCATACACATACACACTTAGGGGATGTTAGTATACCCTACACCTCTCTCATTGAATATGGGGTTTTATAATCAATATTTACTGTCAGACATGTTTTGAGAGGTCACAATGACCTGTGAAATTTACACATGTCTGAAGGACATGCATGAGACATAACAAAAGGCGAGCACTGATGGGTTTTCCTGAGCACCTCACACACACACACACACACACACACACAGCTCTTTGCATTTTCTCTTGCAATGGAGACTAAGGGAATCCCATCTCAAAGCAGTTAAAGGCCATACCCTTCACCTCACTTCACCTCACAACATGTTCTCATTCACCCTTTCTGCCTAACCACTGAGGGATCATCTCAAATCTAATCAAAGTTTTGTCACTCTGGAGCTAAAGCCATCAGCCATTTCTGAGCACTTTTGGCAAATCCTTAAGAAAGTCATCAAATATCACACCAAACATCACACCAAACACCCTTTAAGGGTATGAAATAAGATATAAATATCTGCCCCAGCCCCTAGCCACTTTGTTCACAGAGCAGGGTTCTGTCTGTATAAAGCTCAAGCGCTGTCTGAGCCACTCTCCGTTTTCTGTGAACCTCTCTTCAGGACTGATAATTATTGACCCATTTAAGTCTTGATTACTCTCTGCCCAGCCTTTCACACCTTGCTTTCTGATAGCCTTTTACAGTAGGACCTCACCATCCATGAGCTTGCCATCTTCAGATTTGAGCATCTGTGGATGGCAAGCTCTGTTGTCCCAAATGGCACTGCATGGACATGGCTGCACTAGCAGCTTCACACACACCACACTGCCATTAGGAACAATGGGACTTGAAGTCCAGCTTTTTTTCCATATCTGTGTGGTGGTCCAGAATAGATCCCTCATGGATATGAAGGTTTGGCTGTATGGTTCTTAAGGTTGCATTGGCTTTTGCATGTTTGTGTGTACCCTTGCACATTTCTAAATAAAACTCTTCTATTCACTGAAACTGGAGTGCTCTCTACAGTTAGTACATAGATGAAAAGATCCTCAAAGCTACCCTCCTCTCACAGACTTCCTTTTGAGCTATAATTTCCCCATAGTTTCAAAGAGATGCTGGCATTAGTTCTCCTCACATTCTAAGGTAACAGGGATTACTACTTAACATCATTTTTTGTTAACTGCATTTAGGTCAACTTCAACCTATAGCTATCCCATGAATGAAAGACAACCAAGTCACTCTGTTATCAATAGCCTTGCTCAGATTTTGTTGACTCAGGGCCGTGGCTTCTTTGACTAGGTCAATCGTCCCTCCCCTTATTATTTTCTTCTTTATCAAGCATTATCAGCCCTGGTGGCGCAGTGGTTAAATGCCTGTACTGCAGCCACTCACTCATAGACCACAAGGTTGCGAGTTCAATACCAGCCAGGGCTGAGGCCTGCATCCTTCCGAGGTCGCTAAAATGAGTACCCAGATTGTTGGGGGGCAATCAGCTCACAGTTGTAAACCGCTTAGACATCCCATAGCGTGATATGAAGCAGTATATAAATAAGCTGCTTTGCTTTGCTTTACTATTTTTTTCCAATTGCTCTTATTGTTTCATGATATTCCAAGACAGGACAGACTCAGTTTAGTCATCACTTAAACTCTAGTGGGAGAAAAATTATAGGGAAAAGCAGTTTTTAGATGATGGTGTATGGAGTGGGAAAGAATTCAGCAGCCCAATTTCCATTGTCCATAATGCAATTTAAATTACCCCCATCCCCATAATTTATCAGAAATTGGAGTTGACTTAATTCTGAGACCAGATCTGGCTCAAGATATTTTTCTGCCTCAGACAAATCGCAAATGACATAGGCACATTTAAATTCATACTATCAAAAGGTACAATTCTAGTACCTTTAGCTGAAAAAATCTGAGTGAGAATACATCCAGAAAACACTGGGAAGCCCATGGCTGTTCATTCCAGATGTAGGACAATGTAGTGTGAGAAATAGCAGAACATTATATCATAACAGAATACTACTTTGTGTACTCAAAACCTGGTTAACTTACCTGCTCATCAAATAAAGTGGCCTGTAAAATAAGAAGAAACAGAAAAGATGTCTATTAACATGCCCTTTTATTGATGGATTGGTTTGGTCAGTGATTCCCAAACTCTAGTTCTCTGGGTGTTTTGGACTTCAGCTCTCAGAATCCTCAGCCATCTTAGCCAATAGCCTGAGACAGTGGAAACTGAAGTCCAAAACACCTGGAAGGGCAGAGTTTAGGAATCACTGGGTTAGGTGAAAGACAACTTGCTTTTTTTTTTTTTTAAATGTATTTAAACACTTTTTAAAGGGAACATGATTTTAAAAACTGATTTAAAAATTAATAGAACAATATACAGTAATAAATGAATTAGCTGTTTTTACTAAAGGAGATTGGTTAATACAGTATAATTCATTCCACATTATCTCGTCTATTTCCAAAATCCAGGTTATGTGTGGTGTGATTTATATCATAAATGACGTCATTCATCTACCAAAGAAGGGAGAGGTATCAGCAAGGTTGGTGGGAGATCAAGTTTTAAAAACAACAATAACAATCTAGAGGGAGAAGAAACCCAATGAGGTGTGAGGGAAACAAGTCAATGAGAACTTGAATGTGCTCAGTTTATGTTGTCATCCATTTTGGTATTCTCCCTGTTAACAGCTCCATTTTGACAGATCCAAATATGCTAGAATACTTCTGGGCCATTATGCTACCATAAACCTAGTTGGGCAACCAGTCTCTGGTACAGCCCTCTCTCACACTTTTGATGGGGTGGCTGCAAAGCTATCTACCCATTATCTAATGGGGAAGCTTCAGGCCTTGGCAACTGTTGTACAATTAATTGCACAGCTGTGGAATTCAGTCTAAATATGTTTGTGTATATGTCTGCTACACTAAAAGAGTATAGGGATCTACAACTCATTCACTTTGATGGCAAGTGGTTGTTCATTTGCATGTGGTAAGGCCATAGGCTAAGTTGTATCTTATTATTATAAGTATGAGTTCAGGCCCTAAGAGGTCCGTGTATCTTGCATTGATTCAGTGTAATTTACTCTAGTTGAAATTCAGGCCATGAATGTTACTGTAGACCTACAGAACAAATTCTTGTATTTTTAAGATGCAGTGGATAATTGTGGAGGGCCAGGGACCAATTTTCATGTCTCTGCTCCCCTGGCAGATCACACCAGTGTTTTTCAGTTCACTAGAAATGACACTGTTGTCTGATTTTCATGGTTCAAGCCATCATGCTGTCTGGTTTTCAGCTGATTTCTTTGTTTTGTGGGGTGGAGGGTTGGGTTGGCTTTGCTGGGGTTGGAGAACTGAACCACTCCATTTGCAGTAAATTTTGTCAGTGAAATTCTTTAGTAATTTTTGCCAGTGAAAATTATCCCCAAATCATGGGGATGGTTTTAAGTGTTGGGGGCTTTGGGGTCATCCAGAGGGCTTCAGGGATCACAAGAAGGGTCTAAGCAGCCACATGTGGCTCTTGGTCTACACTTAGCCCACCCCTGCTTTAAGAGTTGGGCAGAAGGAGAATTCCAGGAAGGAAAACTTTTCCTTTTAGGGTGCTCTTTGGATGAGAAAAATTGCACCTGATATAATTTTCTTTTATCTCTTCTAGCTTTTGCTCTTCCTGGCATTCTTAGCCAATCACATCCCATTAAATTCTCCATTATCATTCTTTTCTTCTAATATCTCTAGCCAAAAACAAGGAAGGAGATTTTCTTCTTTTTCACTTCTAGCACTCCCTTGAGGTCTCCCAGAATGACTTTGGATCTTCTACAATGTCTAATTCTTCTGGTCTTCTGACCTAATCACATCCTGTTTTTCTTCTGTCTAACAGCAAACTGCTAATCCTTTCTCATTGTCTAATCTACAAAATTGTCTTCATAAACTTAAAATAGTCATCAGAGGAAGGGCTCTCTTAGATCTAGCATCCTGGTCTATCAGATTGGCAGACTAGGAGATGGTGACTGAAATCTTGTTGTTGCCCTATGACAACATATGATGGCAACAAAAGGTGCAGTAGCCATGAAGGACATGATGCATTAGAAAAATAGGCATATTGGAGCAGACTGGAACCAACAATTATTGATTTGCCTTCCTTCATTATGTCTGCAGGATCCTGGAAAACAGTTTAACAACTAGCATGGCGCACCACCAAGATTCCAGCCAGGGTGTTTTTACTAATGTCTCCAAATGTGTGTGGAACTTGCTCCCAAGCATGCTAACTACATCTACACCTATATTAGTTTTTCAACAGATTTTAAAGACTTATTTCAACATACTTTTTTAAAAGGCCCCACAATTGGGTAAAAAGTTCACCTATCTCAATTCACATTTAAAGGGGCAAAATGACATGTTATCCTGGCCCACTGGCATGTTAGCTTGCTAGTGGTTCATGAGAATGGGCCAATATTTTAATAGATAAATTTGAACAGAATGAATAGAAAGCCTAAGGAAAGAATAAGTAGTAGTATCTGGGACCTTCCAGAATGGTCCAACCATTAGCTTTAAACTAACTTTAAAGCAGCTAGCTATCCATGGTGTTGAATCCAATCCCTCAAAATAGGTTTACCACTCTGTATAGCTCATTTAAGATTCAGACGATAACTCACAGTGGACTCACTAGGCTGCTGACATGGAAGCTATCCGCTAGTATAGGTATGGTTTTCCCTGCGACTTGTTGTTGTTGTTGTTGTTGTTGTTGTTGTGTCTTCACATTGTTTCCAACTAATGGTGACCCTAAGGCAAACCTATCATGGGGTTTTTACATGTGTCCTACTTAAATCAGTCCTAGAATCTTTTCTCTCAAGCAAGAACTGAGTGATTGAGGATCACCAAGAATGTGTATTGTAGATCTAGAGTAACATTCATGGCCTGAATTTCAACTAGTGAAAATTACACTGAAACAGTGAAAGATACATAAGCCTTCCCCCTCTTCCCACAACCAGATAACCAAGCAAAAAAGACTGCTACTAAGATCAATTTACATTCTGTAAGTGTTCTATACCTTTTACTTTGGTTGGTTACTACCCCACAGAAATCTTGCTTTTTACACACACAATTGAGATTAAATCATTCCAACACTATTATGACAGCAATGGCAATAGGTATGGTTGCAAGTCCATTCAGGGTTTTAATATAAACTTTACAAAGATACCCAAGATGCTGTATCTATATGGAGCATAGAGTTCAGAACCTTGGATTGCTCTTCTGAAGTCTGGTTTGAAGCATATTCACTGCCCCACTGAAATGGAAGCCACCAACCAGTACTGTGTGATGATATATTATGTTAGTATTTGGCCATGAAATAAGTTAATGGAAAAGCATACTTGAAAAATAGGCAATGTCATCATGTCTTACCCTATCCTGTTCCTCAAAAACACTCCTAGCTGGGGACAGAGGGTGCTGCAAGTGAGGGCCAGGATGATGATGAAAAGAGGCAGGCTTATTAAAAGCAGTGCTGTACTATCCATTCTGAATCTATGGATAAGATGGCTTTCAAGCTAAAAATATACATAAATGTAAGACAACAGTTTCCTCCCTGTTTATACACCTGCACATACCCAACTTACAGATAAGAGTTTGGCAAACAATAATAAAAAGAAAAGATATTCAGAAATTTAACTTTTAAAATAGTACATACCATTTGGTTCCGTATTTTATCTGGAAGGTTGGGATCATTCAGGAGGAGGACGGAGTTCCCAGGAGAATTGCCAGATATCGAAAGTAGTTTGACTCTATCAGCAACATTTGAAAGGCCAATGGTAATGAACGATATCCCAAATGCTCTGGCAGCTTCAGAAATGGCTTGGACATCAGGGCTCTTTGGATGGTCAATACCATCTGTCATCAACAAAGCAACTTTGACACCAGTTTTACGACCTTCTGTTTTGAAAAGCTGAGTAGCATTGGAAATAGCATAATAGGAATAGGTGCCTTGGCCAATGTAAGTCATCTCCTTGACTCTCTGCTTAAAGTTTGGCAGACCTCTCCACTTGCCAAAAGGGTGGTCGATTCTGACAGTGCTGCTGAACTGCATGATGGCTAGATTGATATCATACCTGTGAACTCTGCTGGGCTTCATAAGGAACAGTTTGTCACTCAAGAGGGTGACAAACTCCTTCTGCTTGTCAAACAGCATGTCTTTGGCACTTTCTGAACTGTCCAGGACAAAGACAATATCAATGAAGCAGACGGAATCTGTCCAAGACAAGGTGGGATGGAGATGATAACAATAACAATGGTGAGCAAAATCACTCATGAGAGAAACACATTTGTACACCCACCACCACCACAGTGATATCAAAAAAAAAAAAAAAAAAAAAAAAAAAGGAAAGGAAAAGGAAAAGGAATGGCTAAGTGCAGATCCAAAATAATTCATTTTTTCATTAATCCATATTTAATGGAATACGTTAACATCCTAGGCACTGGAACCATCGGTTTAACATCGGCTTTCCAAGCGCTAATACAGGGGTGTAGAAAATTGAGTCCTTGGCTTGCATGCAGCTGCAGGGTCTCAAAGACCACAGATTACATCCCCTGATGATTTTCCCCTTGCCCTTCAAAGTAAAGAAAAGAAAAAAACCAGCTCAAAACTACCGCCAACCCCCCCCAGACCCCATTAAAAATGGGGTGGGGTGGGTAAATTGGCCAAAAATAAAAATAGCAATGACATCACATCACCTCCAGTAGATGCCCTTGTTCCCTTTGCAGTTGCTCTTTGTTGCTGAGTGTCTTCAGGTTGTTTCTGACAGATATCAGCTAATGTAAACCTATCATAGGATTTTCTTAGCAAGATTTCATCAGAGGGAGGTTGCCATTGCCTTCCAAGTTCACCCATCTCGTTTCCATGGCTAAGGTCACCCAGCTGGTTTCTGTGGCTAAGCAGGGATTTGAATCCTGGTCTCCCAAAGTCCTGGCCCAACACTCAAACCATTACACTATATTGTTGGCAGTTGCTCATCCCTGCTGTGTATGTGGTCAGAGGCACCTGATATGTTCTGTATCCAGATTATTCAGCTGTTCAACTATTATTAAGACCAAAGCCCCCAAAATTCTAGTAAAAAACACTAGATCCCATAAGCCTAAAGTCTACCCAGTCCTGAATTAACCAAAAGATTATCTGTCCAGTATTCCACTCACCCAGTGGCCAGCTGGTTTTATCCAGCATGAGACATCTTATGTTCTGAACTATTTGTATGTGCAGTTGAGGGATCAGTACACTGGAGTTCTGAGGAGAAGCTAATGATATCTAACACATTTTGGGCATTATTTCAAAGCTGCATTTCTCAGTTTTCTCTGGGGGAAGTTATGACATGATAGAATCCGAACATCTCTTCTCTGAAGTGCTGTGATTACAATGAGCCCTTGGTGTCTACTGGATTTAGTCCTAGGATCCCCATGGATACCAAAATCTGTGGATGCTCACATCCCATTATGTGCAGTGGTGTAGTAAAATTGTGTCCCTTATAGAAAATCAAGCTTTGCATTCTTTTTTTTTTTGGAGGGGGGGTATTTTCAATCTGTGGAGAGTTGAATCTGTGGGTGCAGAATCCATCTGTATGGAGGGCCAAATGTACCAATCAGAATGATTGGTGAACACCTGTTTTTTTGAGAAAAGGAAATGGCTAATATGTTAAAAGAATCCAAGATTGTAGTAGTCAAAGTGTCTCCTTCTTTGGAGGTCTTCAAACAGAGGCTTGATGGCCATCTGTCAGGTATGCTTTGATTATGAGTTCCTGCATGGCAGGGGGTTGGACTGGATGGCCCCTGTGGCCTCTTCCAGCTCTATGATTCTATTATTCTAGTCTATATGAATGCAAACTGATCAAGTATTTAAACATTGTTTTGCTTTATTTTGTTTTGGTTAAGGATATTAGTTGAACTGCAGTACAATATTCAAAGACATAGCTGTGTTAGTCTGGAATATCAGTATACAAAGGGATCTTGTGCTAGATGCATTAGAGTTTATGTTTCTTTCTAACCTTGGTTGAATATGAGTTAGTAACTTTGTAACTACTCTTAAGTAATGCCTGAAGGAAGACGCTGTCATGCACAAGATATCCTTTTGCTAATATAAGATTGCTTGCTTATAATAAAAATCTTTCCTTAAAATCTTTCTCCATGTGCCTTGTTCAGTGTATGCACATGTGTGTTCAGTATAGGATTCTCCCCTCTCACAGGGCAAAAGCTCTGCAGAATCAGAATTGGGGAAAGTACAAGGTAAACCTCTCAGTAATTTCCCACTAAGTAAACTACTTAGGTAAACTACTGGCTGATGGTGGCAAGATAGAATTTGGGGGGGTTCCCCTTACCTACTTAGAGCAGGAGATAGGTACCGAGCCCATTACAAAGCTATCCATGGTGCCAAAAGTATTTGAGAAATTAAGTTCAGCACATTGGATAGCTCCCTTACAGCTCCCTTACAAATATCTGGACTGAATTAACTGTCTCACTGACAAGAAAGCCACCAGCCATCACAGGTTTATTTATATATGCATGAAAGACACCACACGTGTGATTTAACTTGTTGAATCTTCAAGAACAAAGGTGCTCCCCGAAGACTGACAATGCCATCAAATAACTTATTTAAAAAATTTAACAAGACAATCCCTAAAAGACAAAAAGAGGAGATAATACTGTAAAATAGGTACTACGTCTTCTGTAGGCTATATTTCAGGGGAAGGAACTGGCAACCCCACCTCTGAGTATTCTTTGCCCAGGAAAACCCCGTGAAATTCATAAGGTTACCATAAATCAATAGGCAACTTGAAGACACAGCAATACTTGCACAGTAGGGTATGTTGTACTTTAAATCAGGTGAGGAGCAACCCTTCCATAAAAACAGTGATGTACACAAACATCTCTATGTCATCTCCTTTATTCTGTTCACACTTCCCCGCTTAGTTCATAATTATTCAGTCCTGCTAGCAAGAAAAAATAATTAAAATAATTTTCTTCCTGGTAAGGGAGAGTTTTTGAAATCCTCACAGTCTTTGAGGAATATTCTTAGGTTGAGAGTTTTTTTAACAGAGAAAAGGGAAAATATCTTCTCATGAAACTTATTTTTGCCCTGAAAAAATATGCTATTTTGCACAAGAATAAAGTTTTCTGCACAAAAAAATCCTATTTATCTGCACAAAAAACCATGTGTTTGACAACAGAATCTCACCATGTTCAGATTTTCTCAGCAGTCTCCTGGCAGTTGAGAAACCCATTTTTCATCAAGGATTTGTAGACTAATATCCTTCACCTCCTTAATTCAACCCAGGAGTGTCTATAAAAATCATCTGAATAACTGGATAAGTTGTGTAGCCTATGGGTTCCAGTGAATCCAAGTTTAATTGAAGGAAATAGTAGGAATCAATAGCAACAAAGGAAACACTAAACCCACATACAGTGACAGATTGATAGATGCACATACCTCAGATAGGTTCAGTTCTTTGGATAATATCTTTAAATTTCAGATTAAAAGCCAGAATATATACACTGCCCCACAAATATTGAAGCCACTAGCTGCCCCTAACTCTCTCTTACTCACTCTCTCTCACACACACACACACATAATGTTTTCTGGTTATTTTACAGGTGAATATATTCCAATACATGTTTGCTCAATAAAATGGTTGCAGCAAAAATATTATCCAATTAATGCACTCAATCGGGAATGGCACTGAAACAGCATGGGAAAGGAACACAACAAACTATCCCTCTCTTATGCAGCTAGAACAGAATTGCCTTTTGCCATGGTTTGTAAGTCTTGGTTGCTGAGGAGCAAGTATCATGAAAACTGGATGTCCACAGGTCCAGGTTATGGAGTGGCTATGTGAATGACAGCAGTCTAATTCTGCATATGAATTAAATGCATTCACAGAGTTATCCCACTGAGCAGAGCTTGGAAAAGTTAATGTTTTGGACTACAACTGGCCACTGGCCATGCTGTCTGGGAATTTCTCCGTTCAAAAAAACCCTAACTTTTCAAGCTCTGACATAGAAGATAATTATTAGAGCATAACTGATAATTACTTAATAACCTATAATCAATGATAGAAGGGATCTTAGAAGTCATCTAATCTAATCCTCTGCTAGTCCAACTTTCTGTTTAAGGCAGCATCTACAATTAGGATACATCTATAGCATCCCAGACAGATGGTCATCCAATCCCTACTGAAATGCCTCCAGTGAAGGAGAGCATATTACTTTCCTAAGCAAATCATTTCAGTGTTAAGCAGATAGGAAGTTTTGCTAAGAGCTGTTTCAGTTTCTTCTGAATACCGTAGAATGCTATGTAATTCTAAAAAATAACATTCTACTGAAATTACATTCTTCTGAAATTCCCTAATTGTGATTATACACCACTGTGGCAACACCTGTAGTACTCAGATGATAGATAACCTTAAAAACTATATATAAACAAATAGAATCTCTACCCTCTAAACCTTGGTTATTCAAATTTGTTGCTTATTCCAGTTTATGGAATACCTTAAGGGATTTATAGTTCATCCTATATAAACAGCACTGTGGTTCATCTGAACATCTGATTATTCAACAATCTGGACCATCCAAACTATTCTAACAATGTGGTTGTTCTCTTTTGGGGTTTTTTCAGTAGCACATTCCATATAAAATGTCTGTTGAGTTTCTTAATGAGCAAAGCAATGCACGTTTAAAAGAGAATAATAATATTCCTTGTCTAGTGCACTATTGATAGAAAGCATGCTACTCAAAAAAATCCAAGATGGATTACCAAAGATACAAAATGCTTATGTATGAAGTTGCCAGTCCTCCTTGGAGATCATTCTGGCAGACTTGGAAACATTTCATACAATCTACAGCAAATTCTAGGAAAATGGCTTTACCCAGGAGATTGTCTTTTCTTGCTAGAGAACTTGGCTTTTGTCCTCTCCTTCTGTTTTGACCATACACTAAACAGTTCATAGCAACAGCCAAAGCCACAAGCCAAAAAACAGAATGTTTTTTCCACATAGTGACTGGTATACCAAATCAAATGACTGCAGATTTCTCCTGCTAATAAAGAAAAAAAGATATTAATTCCTCATACATATTGATACATCAATGACTATATAACACAAATTTGCATAGGACACCTTTGATAATGAAATAATACAATCTAACAGGATTTAGCATGAAAATAAATTATTTATGCCCAAGTCTGATTCTCCCTGTAGCTTTAGAAATGTTATTTCTAAACTTAAGTTTATTTTATTGGCTTGATTTTCTTTCTTTACTGCAACTTTACAATATTATGTTAAAGTCTTATCCTGTAACTTGCCTATACATATATGGAAAAGTGAAGCAAATCAATCTGAATAAATAAATAAAAATAATAATTTTTGATCTTCCCTCTTACACATCAGATATGAATGCTTAATAAACAACATAGTTATCAACCAAAAACAATACAATTGCTTGCATTTTTGAAACAGTCATAGATAGATTGTACTTTCCCTTTCTTGAGATAATGAAATAAAGATTTCTTACAGAGCATAACATCAGCTAAAATATATAATAGTTTGAGATTATTAACACTGCCATAGCGTCAGTCATCTCAAAAATCAGTTGTTAACCGTTTACTAGATTTCATTCTGAGAGATGCGTACAAAGGTGTTTTAAAAAATGATGCTCTGTGTACTACATGTTTTGTGAAAAGATGTAAAAGATATTTGAGTCAAAACTCCTACAAAAATCTGGCGCCTTCATGAGTATACTTCTAAACTCTATTTTAATACTGTAAGAATTCATATGGACTGTACATTAGTCATATAACTCCATCTTTTAGAAATGAAATTATTGGCAAGGAAAGGGCACTATTGTGTTTATAATTATTGTAGAATAAAAGAATATAAGTCATAGTAGTGTCTGACATTTGTTTGACTGCAAAATGAGGAACTCTCTTCATGAAGCTAATTATTGTGACTGATAGTGTGCAATTCTATATTAATCAAAAGTTAATCCCATTGAGTTCAATGGGGTTTACTCCCAGGAAACTGAATATCTTAGACCCAACTTGCAGAGAATCTTTTGTGGGTTAGATAAATATGTTTATGATGTCACTAATAAGAAAGGATTCAACAAATAAAATTCACTTTTGCTCCCCCATTGTATTTATATAATATTGTTAAAATTTACCTAATAACAATTTTAAACAATGAATGCATTCATTTACAAAGATATCTGTTTAATATAACACAGTTCTTACAATCCAAAAGTAATTATGATAACTTTGTTTCCAGTTTCTTTGCATTAATTTTGCTAGTAGATAGTGCTACTATAGTCTTGATATCTTACCTTACATAGCACTGAAGCAGCAAACTGGAGAATAAATAATCTGTAAACAAATTTGAGCTGAAAAATCCATTCCGGGGGAGGAAATATTTTGTAATTTTTTCTTAAGGATAATGGTTGTTAAATAAATAATTAGTCCTGATGCAAATAAAGGTACCTTGCATCTGGATCTTACATGATCTTTTATTCATGTTTTAGTAGCCCAAGTTGAATACAGAGTGGTTAGGCATTCAGCCAGATCTGGAAATCTGGGTGGGAGCATTACATACTTTAAAGGAACAGCTTTTCTGAGACTTTGTTTTACAAACAAGTTCACTGCTGTTTGCTTTTTGATAAATGAACATTGTACGTTGTAGTACATCCTATCTATAATGTTACAGTGAAAGCATGAAAAGTGGACATCAGCATGAAAATACATATTGAATTTTCATGCATTTATTTTTAAAAAAATCTCAAATTGATGGGAAAATGGAACAAACTGAATTTAAGACTAGAAAAAAAATGAGTCAGAGAAATTGAAGTTGACAGATTTGAGATTCCACTCCATGCAATACCTGACAATTTGTGGTCATCTATACAGAGTGGGACACAGTTACCTAACAAGGCAAGCCTGGCCCTTTTTGCTTGGAGGAAACTCTAGCTTTCAAAAGGACTGATTCCTTACTTAGTTCAGGATTGCTACAAACAGTGGTCTCCCATACCAGACAGGCTTCCATGGAGATGTTTAGGCTAGGTGTGCCAAGGTGCAAGTCATATAACAAAAAGGTCAGGACCATAGACAGCTCACTGTGAAGCAGTGATCCAAGAGCAAGCCTCATACCAATCAGCCTCACCAACAAGCAATTGAAATGGAGAATATTTGTTTCTCCAGATGTTTTAGTTGTCAGCTCCCATAGTTGCTTACCATTGGCCATGGTGTGTAGGGCTCATAGGAGCTGTAGCCTAAAAACATACAGAAAGCCAAAAGGTTCCTACTCCAACTTAAGTAGTCTTAGGGGGGTTGCAGACTGCCAGAAATAGTGTGAATTCAGTCCACTTTTAGGGTTAGGGTTAGTGCTAGGGAATCATGGGAACTGTTATTTTTCTGAGACATTGAGCCTTCTCTGTCAGACAACTCTGATGCCACAATAAAATACAGTTCCCATGGTTCCCTAACTCTAACCCTAACCCTAAAAGTGGACTGAATTCACACTATTTCTGGCAGTCTGCAACCCCCCTTAGAAAAGCAGGAGCTTGCTTCCTTGGGAAGGGCCTATTTGGGAGTTCAATGGGCTTCATTGGGGGGGTTGCAGACTGCCAGAAATAGTGCAAATTGAGTCCACTTTTAGGGTTAGGGTTAGTGCTAGGGAATCATGGGAATTGTTTTTTTTTTTTCTGAGACATTAAGCCTTCTCTGTCAGAGAGCTCTGTCAGGTACCACAATAAAATACAGTTCCCATGATTCCCTAACCCTAACCCTAAAAGTGGACTCAATTTGCACTATTTCTGGCAGTCTGCAACCCCCCATTCTCTCCCATTCATGTGGTCTAGTTAGGCTTTCATACTTACTGTGGCTCTTCATGTTAGTAAGTTCCCTTAGGCTCCAGGTAGCTCTGGAAAGGAGTCTTCAAAGTCCAAGGATTTTGGGAGAGAGCAATGGGATGGAGATCTCACTCCTCCTCTTCAGTCTCTAGGACTGCTTCCTATGCTTCTGGAACTCAGTCATCTCCATCCTATATGTATGGCTCTGGACCCTAGATTGAATGGATGAGTAACTTAGGCTGAGCTTGGAAAAGTTAGTGTTTTAGACCATGATTCCCCCCAGTCCCCAGGCAGGATGGTTCTGGGAGTTGAAGTTCAAGAAAGTAATATTTCCAAGCTTAAGTTACAGGTGGGGGCTGTTGCAATGAATTCAACCACCTGCAGTTATGTTTACTACTATCTCTTGGTTGGCTACATTTGCAATGAAAACAGTGGCAAAGGTTATATACTACCAGAAACAGTTAGATTTAGGATGGCCACCACTTTCAGTAGTATCACAATAATGGGTGCAGTTCAGGCTACAGTTATCCACATTTGTTTTACAAAAAAAAAACCCCAATATGCCTAGGTTTTACTTATCTAATTTTTCTATAGCAACTAGTTGCATATGAAATGGATAAATATTGCTATTTATTACTTAATCTTATAATTTTGATTCCATAGAATGACTTTTTAAGCCACTCAGATGGTTTCCTTAGCATACAGACTGAGAGCCTGAACAGACTGCCATAAATAATCCAGTTTGAGACCACTTTAACTGTCCTGGTTCAACGCTAGGGAATTATGGGGATTGTAGTTCTTCTGAGACATTTAGCTATATATGTCAGGGAGCTCTGGTGCCACAATAAATTAAGTTCCCATGATTCCCTAGCACTGAGCCAGGGCAGTTAAAGTGATCTCAAGCTGTATTATTTCTAGCAATCTGTTCAGGCCCTGAGATGGCAGACAACTAGTGATGATGTTGTGGGAAAGCATCAGGCATGCAGGCAATAAAACAATTCCCACACATATGCATAAGCATGTTTTGTATCTGAATTCATTCAGAATCCTAGTCATTTCAGTTCCTCCATGTCATTACCAATTGAAAGTCTGATTCACTGTGTTAGCCAACTGCTGAGCTATGGTTTGTATGTGTCAATTCTTTTTACACTGAATTGGGTGCTTTCATGAATGCTGATTGTTTTTGTAGTAGAAATTGAGGCTGCACACTTTGTATGTGCTAGTCTGATGGATTCCATATGGTGACAATTTGTCTAGAAGAACTCTTCCAGATTTCTGGTTATTTAACATGAGCCAATTTTATTATTTTTTACAGACTGACTGTTTTTAGCATGCTATCTGCCATGATATATTCATGGATATACATACTGTTTTGCATCAGCCTGGGTTGCATCTTCCTTTGTTTGGGGAAAATGTATTCCCCTCATTTATCATATACTTCTGTCCTTGTCTCAGTGGTGGAATATTAAAAGCATTCTTGTCCTTCACATCTTTTATAAATCTAAATATATTCCAATTATACACTATGAACATGAGGACTACAGTTTCCAACATCCCCCACAGGCATGGTCATGTCGGCTAGAATAATTCTAGAAGATGTAGTCCCCAGAAGAATTTTTTTTATCTCTGTATGAACATGTGAAGGTATCATATAGAATCATGGCATAGATGTCTCTAATATATGATGCCACCCAGCTCTCCCCAACTAGATTGTTTTCTCATACTGGCAGGAACTCTCCAAGCCTTTTCCAGTCTTGCATCTCATATTTTAATCTTTATGCATGAAAAATTTTATACTGCCCACAAAGGAATGGGTCCTTTCACAGCGCAACCAGGCAATACATGTAGGACAAACGTTACCGTTTCCACAAAACACTATACGGTACTACAGCTTAAGATTTGATTCTTTTTTTTATTAGGAATGATATTGCCCACCAGATGAATTGGCTACACTGTCTGGGGATGATAGGAGTTGCAGTCCAACCTGTATGGAACACACCAGGGGCAGGCTGGTTCAGTTTTATAAAGAGGGGAAAGAATCTCCCAGTCTTTTGCTGCCGTCCTCTGTGCCCCTGTTATGAAGTGATATGTCACTATCTGACTAATGTATTCCCATAAGCAAGATATCTCCTTCAGCCTTATAAGGGACCATTCACCAACCCCACTTGCCAGCTTCATTAGTCATGTGCATCTAAAGCAGGAGGGGAAACTGTGCAGCCCTCCAGGTGTTGTTGGACTGAAACTCCCAGCATTCCTCACCATTGGCTATGTGCTAGGGCGAATGGGAATTGGTGTTTAACATCATCTGGAGGTCTGCACAGCTCCCATCCTCAATTCAAAATATGTCCAGATAATAAATTCTTATTAAGAATCTAAACTTTATTCACCATTATTTTCTGTTTTAGTTATTGTTGTGTAACAGTTTCAGATTGGTCTTCTGGCTTTCCAGGAAATGTTGCCTCCTTTTGCCTCTTTTCATGAATAGATCCCTTGAAAAGCCAGCATTCCCTGCATGAAAGATTAATATAGAGGCTGGCTTGGTGCTCTCAGCTTCCAAATGCTTGTTCATATTACATGGTCCATTATGCCAGATAAAAAAAAAGAAGCTGAATGAATGAGATAGTCTGAATAGCTGGATATTCAGAATAGTCTGAGTAGGAGAAAAACTAAAGTAAGTATCTAGAACCAAATTTTTCTAATATAGCATTAATATATTATATTAATATTATGGTAATATAATCTCAGTCATGGATCCGGGGTCACATACTCAAAAATCAAGGTTTAGCTACTCCTTAATGTTCCTTAGTTACTTTAACTACTGCGATTGTCAATATAATTGGGTGATTAAAGAGTTGTTAACCAATTCATTTAAAATACAGTATATTCATGTGTAATTTGGTATTTTAAACTGTGGTTGTTGTAATGGACCTAAAGATCAGCAGCCAGTGAACAGCAAATCCATGGAGTAGTCTTAGCTATAAAGCACAAATATTCTGCAAGAACAAGAGTGCAGGTATTCATGTTAGTCACAGATCTTTCAAAAACAGGAAAGAAGATGTTATAACTGCAATCCTACAGCAATGTATTGGTTCAACTGCTTGAACCACTGTGAGATGCCTGTTTGATTTTACTTTTAGAATATTCAAAAAACTGGACTCTGTTAGCATACCCTACCACCCTTCCGGCTAGATATGTGGTTTTTATAATTAATATTTAACAAGGAGTGTAAATGGAAGTCATGATGATGACCTGATAGATGCTATGAGGATGATGGTGACCCAAAGTAGCTAGAAATGTGCCAGTGTAGAGGTCACACTGACCAGGTCATGCTAGGCCTAGATACAACAAAAGGGCAAGCACCATGGGTTATACTCAATATGCCACATTCCTCCTACTTGCCTCTGTTTGCACTTCCTCTTGAAGAGGAAACAAAGAAATGCATTTGTAAACAGACAGAGACCATACTCTATTTTTTCCTCTTTTAAGTTCCTACATTTCTCCTGCCTGTCTGATTGTTTCAGATCGTATCAATGCATTATCTTTTTTGGACCAGTTTCTCCATTCCTTAGGAAAATAATCAAAGCTTTTGGATACACAACACATACCATGAGGGCAGATTTTTGGGTATAATCCCTACCCCAGTAATCTTTGTTCACTTTTCCTGGTGTGCCCTTGGATGCTGTCCAAGTCTTCATTGGACCCCTTTTGTCTAGATCGGTAAATGTACCCCTTCTTAACCCTTAATCTTCTGCTATCCAACTTTTCAACTTTCCTTTTTGTAGCATGGTGTGAATCTTGAAATTGAAGCAGTCCTTCTATGTGTATGTGCTTCTTTGCACTTTTTAAAAATAAAAACATTTTATTTACTTCAAACTGGAGTTTTTCCTTGCAATGAGCACTAGTATAAAAAGGTGTAACAAGATCTTAATAAGTTACCCATCTCTGCCATGCCTCCTTTTGAGCTAATTCATTCTCCAACATTTAAAAGACTGCTGGTGGGGGCCCCAAGTCCCTCCACCTTTGGTGGTAACAACGTAGTATAAAAATATAGATATTGCTCAAGCTTAATTTTGGATGTTGTTTCCACTGTCAGCCATAAACTCTGTGCAATTCCCCTTTTCACTGCCATGCCCAATGGGAAAGCCCATCTGAACAAATTCTGTCAAGAAAATCCAGTGATAGCTTTGCTTTAGGGTCACCATAAATCAGAAACGACTTGAAGGCAAACACCACCACCACCAACAGCAAACCCTCCAGCTGTCTTGAATTTCCAGGGACAGTCCAATTAATCCTTTGTTGTCCCACTTTACCCGCTGTATTCAAAACTTCTCAGATTCTCTCTCCTCCCTTTCTTTCTTCGTCCTCAGCTTTACTTCAATCACTGGAAACTAAGGTCCAAAACACTTGGTAGAAATAATCCAGTTTGAGACCGCTTTAACTGCCCTGGCTCAGTGCTAGGGAATCCTAGGAATTGTAGTTTATTGTGACACCAGAGCTCTCTGCTAGAGAAGACTAAAGAGCCTTTGCAGACTGCCAGAAATAGTGCACATTAAATTGAGGCACTGCCCTGGCTCAGTGCTAGGGAGTCATGGGAATTGTATTTTTTTCTGGGTGCCACAAAAAATTACAGTTCCCATGATTCCCTAGCACTGAGCCAGGGCAGTGCCTCAATTTAATGTGCACTATTTCTGGCAGTCTGCAAAGGCCCTAAATGTCTTACAAAAACTATAGTTCCCAGAATTCCCTAGCATTGAGCCAGGGTAATTAAAGCGGTCTCAAACTGGATTACTTCTGCCAAGTGCTTTGGACCTAAATTTAAAGTGCATAAGTAGTTTGCATGCAATTCACTTGGCAGGAAGAAGTGAAAAGTTGGAATCTTGCCCTTTCCAATAGGCTCAGGCAAAAGTAAACTGCTGTAGTCTCTCCTAGCTCATGGGTTCTTCCTCATTAATACCGTTTGGCATCTTAATCACACTCTGATGTTCCTTAGCCACATGTGTCCTGGCTTTTAACCTGTAAAATGTTAAAGGCTTTGCATTGCCAGACCCCATAGATTTCAGACAGACTTAATATTGAGATGTTTAAGACAAATTGTGATAGCCTGTGGTGAAAGTTTCTAAATTTTAGATGTGTCTAAAATTACTGGTTTTTTCTCTGTGTTGGTCCCCAGTGGAGTTTATCTCTGTTCTTATTTTTTTGCAAATATAAAGGTGGAATTGAGCCCCACCTTGTGGCTCTCAACTGCATTTCTTTTAATTCAGGACCTATTAAAAGTTAACATTTAAAAGTCAAAGGAAAATCCTAATCTTGTTCTTATTTATACATCCATTTATTAAAATATTAATATCCCACCCTATGTCATGGGATCTTATATATACCATTCATTTCCAATTTATGGTGACCCTCAGGTGAACCTATCACAAGGTTTTCTTGGCAAGATTTGTTCAAGGGGAGGTTGTCTTTGCCTTTCCCCTGAAGCTGAGAGAGTATGCATTAAAACCCTGGTCTCCAGAGCCATAGTTCAATGCTCAAACCACTACACCATGCTGCTTTTTTGTTGTTTTGTGTGCCTTCAAGTCGTTATCATGGGATTTTCTTGGCAACATTTCTTCAGAGAAAGTTTGCCATTGTCTTCCCCTGAGGCTGAGAGCGTGTGACTTGTCCAAGACCACCCAGTGGGTTTCATGGCTGAGTGGAGAATCAAACCCTGGTGTTCAGAGTGGTTTTTATTTCAGTATGGCTTACTCCTAGGAAAGTGGCTATAAGATTACTCCTAAGTAAGTGTCTGCAAGTAGAATTTTGCCTTATATACAGAACAATCCTATGGATGTACATTTAGAAATACTGCAAACTGCGCTGAATTAAATGAGGCAACCTGCTAGGTACCTAGGATAGAGGGCTTCTGGTATCCGCTGAGGTTTGGTTCCAGGACCCCCGTGGATACCAAAATCCGTGGATGCTCAAGTCCTATTAAGTACAATGGCATAGAAATTGTGCCCTTTATATTTGTTGTTGTTGTTAACTGCCTTTGCGTCGATCTCGACCTATGGCGACCCTATGGATGAGACATTTCCAGGCCCCTCTGTCCTCTACTGCTGTGCCCAGCTCCTGCAAACTCATATTCATGGTCTCTTTAATAAAGTCCATCCATCTAGCTAGCATGTGGCCTTCCTCTCTTTCTACTTCCCTCCACCTTTCCTAACCTTACTGTCTTTTCCAACAATTCATGCCTTCTCATGATGTGTCCAAAGTACGACAGTCTATAAGTCTTGTCATCTTGGCTTCCAGGGATATTTCTGGCTTGATCTGCTCTAGGACCCATTTGGACCCAATTGTTTGTCCTTTTGGCTTTCCATGGGATCCTTAACACTCTCCTCCAGCACCACAGAGAGAATGACAAAATGCAAGCTAAAAAAGCACTCATAGAAATATAAATTCATGCTTCCTAGGGTGATCCGTGGTACTTCTTTTCAACCTTCTGTCCAGGAGGAATTTCAAACTGTTGTCCATTTTAAACACAACTAAGAAGTATGAATGTATATTTATACTAGTGTTTTGTGGGGTTTTATTTGGTCATGTCCTACATTTTTCTTGAATGTCCTGCATTTGGTTAGGACATCTGGTCACCCTGTTCTTAGTTGTGGTCAAAATGGAGGACATTTTGGAATTCCTCCTGGACAGAACGTTGAAAAGGAGGATATGCCCTGAAAAAGGAGGACAGTTGGTCAACCTGTCCCCTCAAGATTGTGAAGGAGTTTTGTATTTTTTAAAAGGCGGAAAAAAGTGAAGCCCACCAAAAGGTCCATAAATTCACTTTTCCCAGGATGACCACATTTCCTAACCACAAAAGAGGACAAGGCACCACAAAATATAGGACATGCAAGAAAAACATAGGGCATGACAACATATAAAAGCTCAAAACACTGCTAGAAATGTATATCCATGCTTCCTAGTGTGTATGTTTTAGTCACACTTTTTAAAATTTTATACTGTTTTAAAATTATTTTAACTCTTTTAAATTTTATTGTAATATTTTGAGGTGTTTTTTTAAAAAATATTTTTATCTGTGAGCCGAATTGAGTCCCTTCTGGGAGAAAGGTGGTCTTAAGAATGAAATAAATAAATACATTGGTCCTGCTCAAAAATGGAGGGCATTTTGAAATTCCTCCTGAACAGAAGGTTGAAAGGGAGGACATGTCCTACAAAAAGAGGATGTCTAGTCATCCTGTCCCCTCACAATTGTGAAGGGACTAAAAGGTCCATAAATTCACTTTTCTCAGGGTGACCAGATGTCCTACCCATAAAAGGAGGGCAGGGCACCGCAAAATGTAGGACATTCCAAGAAAAATATAGGGCATGGTAACATGTAAAAGCTAAAACAAACAAACAAACTCATAGGACCAAAACACACTGCAGGAATAATCCAGTTTGAGACCACTTTAACTGCCTTGGCTCAATGCTAGGGAATTCTGGGAACTGTAGATTTGTGAGACATTTGGCCTTCTCTGTCAGAGAGCTCTGATGCCACAACAGACTACAGTTCCCAGGATTCCCTAGCACTGAGCCAGGGCAGTTAAAGCACTCTGAAACTGGATTGTTTCTACAATGTGTTTTATAGCCCATAGAAATGTAAATCCATGCTTCTTAGTCCTGCTCAAAAGGGAGGACATTTTGACATTCCTCCTGAACAGAAAGTTGTTTAAAATTTTATTGTAATGTTTTGTTTTTTAAAAGTTTATTTTTATCTGTGAGCCTCCCTTCTGGGAGAAAGGCAGGCATACCAATGAAATAAATAAGTAAGTCCTGCTTAAAAAAAATGGAGGATAATTTTTGACATTCCTCCTGGACAGAGGGTTGTTTTAAATGTTACTGTAATGTTTTGTTTTATAAAATGTTTCTTTTTATCTGTGAGCCTCCCTTCTGGGAAAAAGACAGGCATGCCAATGAAATAAATGATTACATTAGTCCTCCTGCTTAAAAAAATGGAGGACATTTTTGACATTCCTCCTGGACAGAAGGTTGATTTAAATTTTATTGTAATGTTTTGTTTTGGTTTTTTTAAATGTTTCTTTTTATCTGTGTGCCTCCCTTCTGAGAGAAAGGTGGGCATACCAATGAAATAAATGAATAAATACATTAGTCCTCTTGCTTTTTAAAAAAAAATGGAGGGCAATTTTTGACATTCCACTTGGACAGAAGGCTGAAATGGAAGGCAGGTGATGGAAAAGGAGGACCAAAAGTCTGGTCAACCCTGACTTTTGTCACACAAAACACACTACACCACACCCCTGACGGACATATTTCATTGTTGCACCGGAAGTGGAACTCTCCCCAAAGACGGAAGTAGGTGCTGTAGTGGCACTTTCACATTGAGGGAGAGCGAGCGAGAAAGGCAAGGAGAGCGGTGTTTCCTTCGCCTTCCTCCGCCTCCTGGTCCCGACAGAGACGTTCCGGGTGGGTTTCGCGGCCGAGGTGAGTATCTCCCGGGCCCCCCGCTTTCCAAGACGCCCCTCTCCTTTCCTGGAGGGCCAATGGGAGCCTCTCCTTCCTCTGGGGGCTGAAAGAGGGAAGGTGGGGAGAGCCAGCGTGGCGTAGTGGTTGAGTGTTGTTGGATAAGGAGGTTCTGGTCCCCAAACTGTACTCTTTAAGGGCTTTTGGACTTCAGCTCCCAGAATCCCAGACTATTAGCCAACATGGCTGAGGCTTCTGGGAGCTGAAGTCCAAACTCTCTTAAAGGGCACAGTTCAAAGATATAGGCCGTGTTAGTCTGTAGAATCAGTGCGTAGTAGAGAGATCTTGTAGCACCTTTGAAACTAACTGAAAGAAAGAAAGAAATTGGTAGCATGAGCTTTCGTAGACTTCAGTCTATATTTCTCTGGCTTGATCTGGTCTAGGACCCATTTGTTTGTCTTTTTGGCTGTCCATGGAAATGCATCTGAGGAAATGCATTTGTCTTTTTGGCTGTCCGTGCATCCGAGGAAGTAGAGTAGACTGAAATGGGAGGCAGGTGATGGGAAAGGAGGACCAAAAGTCTGGTCAACCCTGACTTTTGTCACACAAAACACCCTACACTCATGCTGCCAATTGCTTTTTTTTTTACTTAGGGCCTTTACAGACTGCCAGAAATAATGCAGCTTGAAGCCACTTTAACTGTCCTGGCTCAGTGCTAAGGAATCATGGGAACTGTAGTTTATTGTGGCACCAGGCCTCTCTGACAGAGAAGGCTCAATGTCCCAGAAAAAAAAAAAAATACGGTTCCCATGATTTCCCAGGGTGAGGCTCATCCATTGCACTCCGGGTGTGCTGACCCCTGCGATTTCCCCAAATGCGGGAAACTCGACTGCATAATTTGTGGTACTGATATAGGAGCTGGATTAGACAGATTTATGGAGGGTATGTGTTTCCAAAGAAGTGCTATGCTGTTGAATAAAGGGAACAGCAACCAAAGGGCAATAGTGGGGAAAAGGCATTGTTCACTTCATGCCGTGGAATCCTGGTAACATCTGGTTGTGGGAAGAAAATGGATTAAAATGCTGGATTAGGTCAGAAATTGAGAAAGTGCAGCCTTCCAGATGTTGCTGGACTGCAATGTCCAGCAGTCCTAGCCAGCATAGCCAGTGGTGAGGAATGCTGGGGGTTGCAGTCCAACAATATGTGCAGGGCTGCAGTTTGCCCATCTGTGGATAGAAAAACTTTTGGTCTGATTCCACACCACATCTGGGAGGATGGGCCCTCTTCCATGCTTGGTGTCCTAGTAGATGCCTTATTTCACCAACCCCTGAGACTGGCCTTGTGCATAGATTGGTTAGATAATATTTTTCAAAGTAAATGTCCTACCAGATCTATGGGAAATAGCAGAAGAGGGCTTTAGCTCAATAGTTGTTTTTTTTTTTCCTTTTCATTAAGTGGAACTATGTGTAAAGGATATTTAGCAACTTTGCAGATCTCTGTTCGCCTAATTCCTTTCCTATATGAGATTTATAAATAGGCTTATTTTTGGAAGACAGGGGGAGTAGGGGGAGAGCTAACATCCAAAGTATAAGAGCCAAAAGCTCCCCACCCTTGATTCAGCTACTGGTACAACTTGTGTGCTTTAGGCATTGCTATTATAAAATGATTAAAATCTACATGTAAATATGTAATTTTCATTAGTAAAAATCATAGAAATCCAAGTGATAATATTCTGTCATGTGAATATAAAGATCTTTTTGCCTAATATTCCAAAGGCACCAGATCCTGTCTGATCTTGGAAGCTAAGCAGGGTCAGCTCTGGTTAGTACTTAGATGGGGGGCTGCCTACAAAAATCAGGTGCTGCAGGCTATATTTCAGGGGAAGGGATGGCAAAACCACCTCTGAGTATTCCTTGCCTAAGAAAATCCCATGAAATTAATGGGGTTCTCATAAATCAACAGGCAAGTTGAAGGCACACACACACAAATTACAGAAAATATACACAATAGCAAAGTATGGAAAATGTAACTGAATTAGTCTTTTCTTGTATTTATTTCCATAGAGGAGTGGAGGAAGGAGAAATCTGAATGATATTGAAATATCCTTTGACACTGAAAGCATATTTGAGGTCTTGTAACATTATTATTTTTTCTTTTCTTTTTAAAGAAAACAGTGTCCATATGAATGAGCACAGCCCTATTCTTCCAACTACACTTTTAAGTACTTGTGTCCATTTGCCATAGCAGACATGAGTGGCTCCAAACCTGACATTCTTTGGGCTCCCCACCATGTGGATAGATTTGTTGTGTGTGATTCAGAACTCAGTCTCTACCACATTGAATCTGCTGTAAGTTCAGAACTCAAAGCAGGGTCACTGCGTTTATCTGAAGAAACTACTGCTACCCTATTGTCCATCAATTCAGACACTCCATATCTGAAATGTGTGGCTTGGTATCCTAAGTACGATCCTGAATGTCTTCTGGCAGTTGGGCAAGCCAATGGGCGAGTTGTGCTTACTAGCCTCGGCCAGGATCACAACTCAAAGTGCAAGGATTTGATAGGAAAAGAGTTTGTACCAAAACATGCACGACAATGTAACACCCTAGCATGGAATCCACTAGACAGTAATTGGCTTGCTGCTGGCCTGGATAAACACCGGGCTGACTTTTCAGTGCTAATCTGGGACATCAGTAGCAAATATACTCCAGAAACTCCAATTACTACTGAGAAAGTAAAGCTGTCAGCTGGAGATACTGAAGCAGGACTGGTTGTGACCAAACCTCTTTATGAATTGGGGCAGAATGATGCTTGCCTTTCGCTTTGTTGGCTTCCACGGGATCAGAAACTTCTTTTAGCTGGAATGCACCGAAACCTGGCTATCTTTGATCTTAGGAATACAAGCCAAAAAATGTTTGTGAATACCAAGGCTGTTCAGGGTGTAACTGTTGATCCATACTTCCATGATCGTGTAGCTTCCTTCTATGAAGGTCAAGTGGCCATATGGGACCTTAGAAAATTTGAAAAGCCTGTGTTAACCCTAACAGAACAACCAAAACCTTTAACAAAAGTAGCGTGGTGTCCTACCAGAACTGGATTACTTGCTACTTTAACCAGGGATAGTAATATCATCAAGCTCTATGATATGCAGCACACTCCTACACCTATAGGGGATGAAACTGAACCTACAATCATTGAAAGAAGTGTGCAGCCTTGTGAACACTATATTGCTTCCTTTGCATGGCATCCTACAAATCAAAACCGCATGGTAGTTGTGACTCCTAGCAGGACTATGTCTGACTTCACCGTGTTTGAAAGGATCTCTTTGGCATGGAGTCCAGTCACTTCTTTAATGTGGGCATGTGGGAGACACTTGTATGAGTGCACAGAGGAAGGGGAGGCAAGTTACTTGGAAAAAGACATTGCTACCAAAATGCGCCTAAGAGCTTTATCCAGGTATGGCCTTGACACGGAACAGGTCTGGAGAAATTATATTCTAGCTGGAAATGAAGACCCACAGCTGAAGTCACTTTGGTACACTCTCCACTATATCCTTTAAAATAGTGTTTGGTATGCTGGGAAAGTCCTGCAAAAAGCCTTGCTACGCAGATTTTTTAAGGGATGGAAAGTTAAAATGGCATTCCCTTGCCTGCTTTGTTGTAATATATTATTTTCTGCTTCTCAAGACTATCAAGTGTGAAGGAAAGATGGCAGGTATGGGTAGCCCTAAATTACAAGCAGGTAAAAGGAGCCAGGCAATCACCAGGAGGAAACAACAAAAGAAAAAGTAGGGGTTTGGTATGTTGACAGAAACACCCTGGTAATATTGATGTTGGCATTTGTGGTACTGAATGGCAAGGTGGAGGGATGAACTCTGTAGGGGGTTAAAAAATACACCACAGGTAATGAAATGAGAGAGGGGGATATCAAGGACATAGAGATGTGGTACAGAGTAGGATCAAGGTAGGATACTTTTTTTACCTTTACATTCAGTAAACTTCATTTAAATTGATAGTATTGCCTGTGTGATACATAAATGTGAATGTTATTGGAATGTGTATCTTATTATGTTCAGTTTATTATTTTACTCTGTAGGCTGTGCCAGTTGAGACAACATAATTTATTATTCAAATGAATGAAATATCCAAAGAAATAAAAAACCCAATACCATATTACAATCATTGTTCCAGAGTAGTCATGCAGAATGTTTTGAATTGTTAGGTGAAAGAGTGGGATTAATAAAGTCTATGCGAAACCAGCCTGTTAACAAAAGTTAGTTAGGCTTCTGTTTCCAGAACAAAGCATTTGGTCAAAGAATATATTATCCTAGGCTCGATAAAACTGAAGTAAAGATAAAAATTTATGCCTGTTAAACAGACCACTCCTCAGTTTATTTTTAACCCAAACCTAGTTTTTAGTGTTAATCAGGCCTTGTAATCAATCTGAGATATAGTGTGGGTGTCAGCATTTTACGGGGGGGGGGGTTATGGGGGGGACCTATTTATGTAGGTCTAAGCAGCTCTTTGGATCCCAGCCATACTTGATTTCTTCAAGAGTTCAGGCAAGCCAAATCCAGGAGATCCAGGAATCTCTAAAACTATGAATCTAGCTGCACAGCTTTTGCCCCAGCCCATGTTAACAATATACAGTTTCCTATATATTAAATACTTATGAAGCAGTATAACGACGATATGGATCAGAAGTGCACAGGAAATAAAGGATCCTTAGTATACGCAGGCATCAAATCTATAGTGAAAACATCTATGGGTAAGTACATCTTGACTGATCTGGTATCTGAAAATGTGCCAGGCCTTTTTGGTTAAATGGCTTTGCCAAGCCTTTCCCTAATTTACTCTGCAGGTTTGTTGTGGGCCATGGGGAATTGAATGAGATTAATTGAGGCAGAGTTCAGTGTACATGCATCTGACTATTTAAAAAAAAAGTTCATTTTTGTCTATTGAATTCTGTCTTTTCAGAACACATTTTCTGAACTACCGCTTATTTCATGTGGCACACTGGCCAGATAAAACCCTGAGCCAACATTCTTAGTCTGTTTATATCCAGATGCCTGACAAGAAATATTTTCTTTATCAAAAATGAGTTTTTAAAGCCCGCAATAGTGAGGACCCTAATAATTTTTAGTAGCTGAAAACCCCACTTCAACCTCTGTTTCTAGCAGCATTTGTTCCCTTGTTAGTAACAAAAGTGTCATTTGCTGGAGTATATGCTGGCTTTTTTTAAGTTACAAAATTTTATTAATAAAAGCATGAGCAGTCAGTGGTATATTCTTAGTACAATAAACACAAAGGTCTGGTGTAGTACTTGTAGTTCTGAATGTTAAAAAAGGCTTTGTTTAAATAACTGGGACCATTTTTTCTGTAGGAACAACAGAGAACCTCAGGCACAGCAGGAGTGGATCTGACAGGCAGGCAGATATTATTCAGTATCTGAGTGAAGAAAGGTCATTGGCTTTGCAGCTTTGTGGGTGGATAAAGAAAGGCACAGATTTGGACGTGGAACCCTTTCTACACTCTTTGGAACAAGAAGGAGACTGGGAGCGAGCTGCTGCTGTAGCCCTATTCAACTTGGACATCCGGCGAGCAATACAGATATTGAACAAAGGAGCTTCTTCTGGGAAAGGTATCTGTACTGATTTGATGTTCCTTTTGAAGGATGGGTTTCTTCTTGTTGCATTTTCTTTATATCTACTTATCTTTTGATTAGTCATATATTAGCTTAGGCTTTAGAAAGGATTAGATTGAAGTAAGTCCTTCTACATGCAAGCAACCCTTTTAGTTCATAGAAGCGCTGTTTTGTTGCACCAGATGTAAAGGATTAATTCCAGACACAAAAGATCTGAATTTTATCCACGTATTATGGCACTATGCAATCTTGCTGGTAGAGCATAAAGCACTAGGGGCTTTTTGCCTTAGGGCAGGGATGGGGAGTCTCTGGCTTGTGAGGGGGCCATTTGGCCCATGTGGGCTTTCCATCTGGTCTGCAAACTTTTTCTGGTCTTATCTATAATTCAGATACGAGACAATTTTTACATTAGTATTTTTACAATATTTTTAATAGTTGCATAATGGATTGGATCCAGAGAAGCCTTTGCATACTGGTTGGATCCCAAGAGTCATGAGCAGTGAACCACAATCCACTCTGCTGAAGAAAAATGGCAAATTTAAAACCCATTTAGTCAATAACTGGCATAGATAGATGGCTATCACAAGCCTGTTACTTCACAAATGAGATCATTGAGCAGTTAGCAGTGAGACCAGAAAACCCTCAGCACAAATATTTATTTCATGCGGTGTCAAGTCTTCTGAGCAGCTATTCTGAGCAGTAATCGCTTAGCATGAGAAAAGTGTTAATGTATGAAACAGTCCATGTAGCTATTGTTACTTTTCTGTGTACAGAAAACTTGCCTTGGCAAAAGGCTTCCTCGTGGTGTAGGAATTGTACCATTATTTTTTTGTTTATATGTGTGTGCTTGGTTTTAAAACTTTTTGAAAAGTTTCTAATTTGTTGTTCTGGAAGCCACCTTGGGCCTCATCCTTGGAGAATGATGGCAAATAAATAATTAAATAAATTCATAAGCGTGAACTCAGTTTTAGAATTGATGACATCGACTTTTTTCTACCATTCCTTGAGTAGCTAGCTGATAGCTCCATTGGAGAATATGGATCCTTACGTTACAAACAAAAACCCAGCTGTATCTCCAAAATGTGCTCCAGAAGCAGCCAGGTAGAATTTAAATTTGATTACTGTGCTTTTGTTTTTGCAATACAGGTGATCTAAACCTCAATGTTGTGGCTATGGCACTATCAGGCTACACAGATGAAAAGAACTCCTTGTGGAGGGAGATGTGTAGCACTCTAAGGTTACAGCTCAATAATTCATACCTGTGTGCCATGTTTGCTTTTCTGACAAGTGAATCGGGTTCTTATGATGGGGTTTTGGTAAGCTTTTTTTAATTAGTGGTATCTGCTTTGATAAAATATATGTAGTAGCAAATCTGTGGTCCTTATGTAACCTGGGAACTTGATCTGAAAGTTCATGTGTTAGAGAACTTGGTGGTTTAGGCAACCTTCAAGAAACAACACATGGAAATGTTATTGAAACCGAAAGGAGAAAATGAGGTTTACAAACATTGTTGAAAAGTTAAAGTTTCCTTGTATAATATATTTAAAATATTTATGCACTGCTCTTCAGTTATCAACATTTCAAGATGAATTTTAATGAATTTTACAAAAATAATTAAAACAACAATTATAATATTGCACAGAACTACAGTACTCCCCCCCCCCTCAAACCTCAGTAAGCTTGGTACTAATCTCAGCAAATGCTTGGCTAAGACAGTAAGCTTAAGCAGGGGCTGAAACACTGTTAAGATTGGCATTTATCATAGGGAATGTGGATGGGAACTCCAAAAGATGATTATCACAACAGAGGTACTGAGAAAGTGTTTGTTAAGGATGTGTATTTTCCCTTAGACCAGGGGTAGGCAACCTTTCCCCTTTAAGGGCCAAGGCACTTCAGCTCCCAGAAGCCTCAGCATGTTGGCCAATAGTCCCGTGTTGGCCAATAGCTCCTGGGATTCTGGGAGCTGAAGTCCCTCGGCCCTTAAAGGGGAAAGGTTGCCTACCCCTGCCTTAGACCATGGTGTTGAAAGAGTGGTGTGTGGGCTGCATGTGGTCCGTCCCCCTCCCCCCCATTGTTTTTTTTTTTTTTTAAGGTTAGGCATTTTTTGCCCCTAATGCTTTAAAAACAGCCCCTCCTCCACCTTCTGAAGCAAAAATTAAAAATAATCTTAGATTGAAACCCAAGCCATGAAATAGCATTTCTGGTCACATAGTTTCACTGGTGTAGTCCATTGGTGAGATCCAGGGGTGAAAATTGGGTCTCGCCCATTTGCAGTTGCCCACCTTGCCTTAGTTATCCCTTCCTATGGCAAACTGCTCCTGAAAGTGATTTCAGAGTTGTTAGGAAATGCTGAGAAACAGCTGGTACAATAGACCAATGGGCAAGCAACTAGAAAGAAAGCAAAGTGATTTTCAGGAATGACTTAAGATCACTTTAAATAACATGTCCATTTTTTTCAAGTTGAACATATTTTAGCATAATGTAAATTAGAATTCTCATGATACTTTAAAAAAAGTCTAATGCTGACATTTTTAATTCTTTCAGTATGAAAGTAATGTAGCTGTACGAGACAGAGTGGCATTTGCTTGTAAATTTCTGACTGATTCCCAGGTGAGATGATCTGGTCTGACATTATTTTCCTGCTTTACTCTTGATTCTTTTTAGGATGTACAGTGGTTGAGTAACAATAGCTATATCAAACTTGGATGTTTGTCACTCTTTGAATAGGGAAGCAGAGTGTTCCTATACTAAGGAATTTGATACCATCCTTAAGCATAATACACAACTGCAATAGAACTAATTTTATTATTTTAAGACTTTTTCTCCTGTAAAAGGGCATTTAGAAGTAAGAATATTAATCAGAGAAGTGGTGGTTCTTTATTAAGAACTTGTGGGTAAGTTGTGATCCTCCAGATACTTTTGGACTATGATTGCCATCAATCTGTCTAGCATTGCCAGTTGTGGGGATTACTATGAGTTACAGTCCAACAACATCTGAAGAGTCACAAGTTGTTCACCTCTGTTCCAGGCTACTGGAATACAAATGAGGCATCATGGGTGGGCTAGCAACTTTTGTGGAATCATTATTTTAAAAGGACATTAGTATCTGGTGCCCTGTTGAAAACATTTAAAGACTGAGTATAAAAGATAATATTTTGTGTGTTGCCAGATACTGATAATTACATATAGCAACCAGAATCTTGATGTAGCAGTGGTCCTTTCTTCATTTTTTTAGTTTTGGGACATGGAATTCCAGGATAAGAGCTAAAGAATGTGGTTGGTTATTCTTTTTTTTTCCCTCCCTGTAGTTGAATAGATTCATTGAAAAGCTAACCAATGAAATGAAAGAAGCTGGGAACCTTGAAGGAATCCTACTGACAGGACTCACAAAGGATGGAGTAGACTTAATGGAAAGTTATGTTGACAGAACAGGAGACGTTCAGACAGCAAGCTACTGTATGCTACAGGTTGGTATCTTTGAAGTAATCAATGACATTTATGAAAATCCCACTTCTGTTAATATTTGTCATACATTATTCTATTTTTTCATTTTCACCATGAAGCATTTGTTGAATCATTCTGTTTTTTTCCTGAAACATATCTGTCTAAAAATATTTTCATACCTGGGGAAGTTGCAGATGAATTGGTTTGTAAAATAACTTAGAAACAAAGCTTTTCTCACTAAAAACTCTATCCCAGTTCCCATTTTATTCTTGTTCTTGGCAAAAATGGCACTTCACTAGAGTAGTCCATTCTATTTGTGTATCTTTTCTTGATGCATCTGTGCCCTTTTAGGGCTCTCCCTCTGATGTACTTAAAGATGAACGGGTTCAATATTGGATTGAAAACTACCGTAATCTATTGGACGCATGGAGGTTTTGGCATAAACGAGCAGAATTTGACATCCATCGAAGTAAGCTGGATCCCAGTTCCAAACCTTTAGCACAGGTAAGTGTTTTACTAACTTTTCTAAATGTGTCATTATTCCAGACAAGGCATAGAAAAAGGCATGTGTTGTTCAACACTTTGTGGTTTCACAGTTCAAAGTGGCTTGCTTGATTTCCATTGTAAACATAAGGACATTGTTAACAGACTTTGCCATCTTATTGTTTTTCAATCCTGCTCACACTTGCCAGTATCGTTTGTTAACCAAGGCCAAGTAACTATCACCACAAAATACCATTCTTAGGACTTTTTGCAGCAGGCATTTGGTAACAAAATGGAAAAATCCAGTTATACACGGAACATTTCTCCTTACTGACACTTATAACTAACAGGGCCTTTTGTTCAAGTAAAAAGTCTACCAATTTTTTCATAAAATCTGAAGTTTAAATTTTTTTACCTTGACTACTGCATTCTTCATGCTGGTCTTTCATTGTTCATCATCCATTCATATCCTTGAAATGCTCTGGACCCAGATGATTCAGTCTTGCGTAATTCTGCTGTATGACTTCATCCCTTAGATCCTCACACTATCCACTCCCACACCTTGTACAAATTGTCCTGACTTTCAAAGCCTGCCATGACCTTGTTCCTTCTTTCTATGAACTTTCTTTGTTTGGTGCTATCATCTTCAATTGTCCAAAGGTCTCTACCTCCCTGGTGTGATGTCACTTATTTTCTTTTGCAGCCCCTTGTGCCTGTAATTGCCTCCTTGAATGCCTTACTGCAGGGGTAGGCAACCTTTTTAAGGTCTGGGCCGGTCCCCCGAAGTCCTCCTTTCCACTGGGCTGGGGGGGGGGAAATGGCGGCGCGCGCACGCACACCCCCACCCCCCGCATACCCCCATGCATGTCGCCGCCGCACATGCGCAGGAGTACTGTGCATGCGCAAACGAGTCGTGGCCGCCATTTTGGAGAACAAAATGGCGGCCGCCACTTGTTTGCACATGCGCAGTACTCCTGCGCATGCGCAAACGCGTTGCGGCTGCCATTTTGAAAATCAAAATGGCGGCCACGGCGTGCGCGGCCGAACAAAGGCGAAAACATGCCGCCGCGGCAGCGGCAGGGGTCTGCCTGGGCCGGTAAGTCCGGCGACCTGGGCCGGAACCAGCCCAGGGGCCGTAGGTTGCCGACCCCTGCCTTACTGTGTCTGTTTCTCATACTGTCTCTAATACCCCTTTAGACTCAATGTTTCTGGTTGACAGTCCCAGTTGCAACTTCCCAGTTTGTAAGACTAATTCAAGGTGGGTGTTCTGAGTACTTTGAATGCTCCTGAGGTTTCCAGTTAATGGCAAGTGAACTTGTGGGAGGTGTTCACCCAAAAAGAGTGGGAACTTTGGGGAAGGTGTACATTTTCTCCATTTTTCAGGGAAATGTTCAATACACTTACCAATCTAAGCATGAACTGCTAAATGCACTAACATAATCAGTTGCCTTGTAAATTACCAGGCAAGCAGAAACCTTAGTTTTGCAAGAATTTCAAAGCATTTCAACAGTCAATGGGAATAGAGAGCCTTTCTTTTGCTGCTTCTGCTACCCCTACTACTGTCTGTACAACTTTTCCATAGTAAATAACCATGCTGTTCTAGCATAATAGCCATGAACATAAAGTTTATGGTGTCCAAAGTTCATTTAACAATAAACTGTATTCAATTAAAATAACTCTAATGATTACAATTTATTCTATATTGAGTTAATTTTAATCCCAAATTAATTGCAATTCATACAATAATATTTAATGGACTTCAAAATGATTTAGATTGCATACCTTAGGGCAGCAAATTGTCATTCTGGGACACTTCTCGGCTGAAAGGCGGAGTATAAATGCTCTGCCAGTCCTTCATATCCATGGATTCGAGCATCCACGCTTTGAAAATACTAAAAAAATATATTCGAAAAAGCAAACCTTGATTTTTCCATTTTATATAAGGAACACTATTTCAATCTCCATTGTATTTAATGGGACTTGAAAATCCACAGGTTTTGATACCCATGGTGGGTCCTGGAACGAAACCCCAGCAGATACCAAGGGCCCACTGCACAAAAATATATATTTTCAAAAACCCAATTATTAGTGGGCTAGACGGATTTCATTACTGAATACAATTTTGTCTATTTTACATATTTTTAACTGGCATATCTAATTTTCTCAACTTCATATATGTAAACATAAGCCCCTCCTACTTCACCTTATGCCACACCCCTTCAGATGTATGGCACTTTAGCTATTGGCCAGTGGTGGGATTGGGAGACATTTTCCAGTAGTTGCATACCACTGGCCTAATTCCTTAAATCTAACTGAGTCAAAGTACATGGACATGAAATAATCTCATCCATGCAGCTGCCTGAAGGTAATTCTAATTTTGCTTATTTCAAGTTTCCCATGTCTCCTATTTAAAAAGCTCCTGGAACAATCAATAAACAATAAAAATAGTGCTCTCATCCACAGGTTTCACCATCTAAAAAAGACATAATGTAATGGGGAAAGGGATGAGACAGAATGAGGCAGACAAGTAAATAGCCTTGTCAGTGAAATGGCACTTCTTTTCATCCTTGTCTTTATTATACCCTGCTAGAATTAATTGAGGAAGAAACATTCATGAAGATGAATTAGTTTTTTTTTTAAGTGGTATTAAACCATCTCTAATTGTTGTAACTACAGCCTCAAAGATTGTGATCTGATCAGTGGTTTTACCAGTGATGCACAATGCAAGATTTCCATGCAGTGGCTCTGGAAAATTTGTCATCTGCCTGTCAGGTGACAGGCGCATAGTCCCATTTTTAGAGTTGAACTAAAAGCTTCATAAGCTTGGTAAAACCTGCCAAAGTTTATGCCCTGTTGATGTATCATCTGAGAAAAGGGTTCATGAATAAATACTCTTGTATACATACATACATGAGTATGCGTAAACATTATTGTTGTATTACTTATATATTACTAATGAGCTCATGAATATATATTTCTATCCCCAAGGTATTTGTAAGTTGCAATTTTTGCGGAAAATCAATCTCCTACAGCTGCTCAACCATTCCACATCAAGGCCGAGGTTTCAGTCAGTATGGTGTAAGTGGATCCCCAACCAAGTCGAAAGTCACAAGTTGTCCTGGTTGCCGCAAGCCTCTTCCTCGCTGTGCACTTTGCCTAATAAATATGGGCACTCCAGTTTCTAGCTGCCCTGGTATGGCTCACATTTTATTAAATTCATCTACTTAATTCATAGACTACTTGCATGTTTCCCCCCCCCCCCCTTTGCCTTCACATTATATTTTACTTGGAGGACATTTTCTTAAAATAAACTTCCCTTAAATCGTTTTACTCTGTATTTTACCAGAGTTCGGTCTATTCTTGTTGGGGTTTTGCTTCCTTAAATCCATTTTTCAAGAATGTCTTCTCCAAATCCACCTGTTCCCGTCTACTTGTTTGTTTATTCATAATTTTTACAGGCAAATGAACAAATTTCTTTTACTGCTAGCAGCCTGGCACAGAAAGAGTGGGTGCTTCTGGTTTTAAGTGTGAACACCTGAATGAATAACAAGGATCCTTGAATTCTTAGAAGATTAGGTCTTCTTATATATTAGGTGCAGATCATGAAAGGAAAGTATGTAAACCATGGCTAAAATCCAAAGAGCTACTTCAGGTGTGGTCCTAGGGTTTTGGTCTACCTGAGAAATATTTTGTCTCCCCCCCCCCCCCCCCCCCCGCTTAAGTAAGCAGGCTTGCATACAAATGCAGAAACAATTTTAAAATATATTTTTAAAAAGCCATTTGCCAAGCAGCAAACCCTCAGCTGGTTTGAATGTGCAGAACTAGTTCTGCAATTCTTTGGCTACAGGCCCATCTGTCAATCACATGTATCTGTCATAATGTGACTATACATACAGAGGACTGTTGGTTTCAGCTGCGCTATAGGTACCTGCTGTAAATGTAAGGTATTGTTTATTTGTTTGCTTGTTTGTTTTATTTCTATGCTGCATTTCTCCTGGAGTAGTATCCAAGGCAGCTCACTGAAGAAAATCAATTAAAATCTACCAATGCAATTTTAAAAATAAAATCACAATTAATACAAAACTATTTAAAAACATACAAAAGTTTTTTTTAAAAAAAAACAATAAAAAAACTCCCCTGGCATGATTACATATAAAAACCCTGCTTAAACAAAAGGCTTTTGCCTGCTGATGAAAGGAAAGCAGGGAGAGGGCATGCCTAGCCTCCTGTGGGAGGGAGTTCAAGAAGTTGGAAGCAACCACTGAGAAGGCTCTGTCTTGTGTCCTCACCAAGCAAGCCTGTGATGGTGGCAGGATCAAGAGAAAGCCTTTCCCTGAAGGTGTTAGAGTTCTTGCAGATTCATATGGGGAGACACAATCTTTCAGATAGCCTGGACCTAATCCCTATAAGGCTTTATAGGTTATGGGCAGCACTCTTGGCCACTGCTGAAACCTGAGTAACCAGGCTCAGACTTGAGTCCAGGAGAATGTGTGTAATGCTTGAATGGACCCGCATTATTTTCCTCCACATTCCAATGCCAAGCATGAGATCATTTTATTATAACATTTATGGTAGCCAGGTAGTTCTAATAACAACTAGAACTACTTGAAATATAATTAACTTACCAATAATAATAGTTACTTCTTGTTAAAGCAAAGCAACTTAATTTATATACCGCTTCATACCACGCTATGGAGTGTCTAAGTGGTTTACAACTGTAAGCTCATTGCCCCCCAACAGCTGGGTACTCATTTTAGCAACCTTGGAAGGATGCAGGCCTGAGTCAAGCCTAAGCCCTGGCTAGTATTGAACTCGCAACCTTGTGGTTTATGAGTGAGTGGCTGCAGTACAGGCATTTAACCACTAGTTAATTACTTTGAGCCTGAAATGTTTGACCATCTTAAATGTTTAACTTCTAGAGTGATTTCTTTGCCTCCCAATTATTTCATGGTAGATTTCTGTTTTCCCAGCCATAGAGTTTTTTCTAACTTCAAACAACTCTTAATCTGTATTACTGTAAAAGCAAATGCTCTGAAATTTTCTGATTCATAGGAGGATCCAAATCAGATGAAAAGGTGGATCTCAGCAAGGACAAGAAATTAGCTCAATTCAACAACTGGTTTACTTGGTGTCACAACTGTAGGCATGGTGGTCATGCTGGACACATGCTGAGCTGGTTCAGGTAAGGAAACAAAAGATAAATTTGTTGCATAAGCTATTGGGCCTTGATGGCCATATATTTTCTATCCCATCTAGAGACTTCTAAACCACAACACAACAGCAAAATACAATGTATACAAAACATATTGCTACAGTAGCACTAAGAATGGAAATCAGAGCCCTACAAATGTTCAGATGTACAGTCACCCCTCCTTTCTTGTGGACTTGAGGTCTGTGGTTTTGAATATTCACGGAGGGGCGACCTCCATTAAAATCAATGTGGGGCTTGAATATTGGCGAGTCTCCGTTTTCGCAAGGGGGGGGCGTCTGGAACAGATCCCCCGCAAAAACGGAGGGCCAAATGTACTAGCAAATTAAAGGACTTACTGATTGTAATAGTAGTGATTTTGATACATTGAATAGAAGATTGCTGACTTTTCAAAATATGTTAACTTTTAATACTTTGTATTACTTCTATTGCAAAACAAAGGAAAGGCAGTCTTTAATGGGGGGGGAATCATACATGGCATAACATTATCGTTAAGCTGAACAGGTCATAGAAAGTCATGTTTTAAGAAGGAAAGAAAGTTATTTAGAAGCTGGTATCAATCTGTTCTTGAGTTTGATGGTGTAAAAGTATAATGTGATGTTTTATGGTATTTCTACAAATATAGTCATTAAAATTTCCCAGAATTTCAAATGCTAGATACTAATTCTGTTAGGTTCAAAGGTTAGAATACAAAGGACTGCTTCAGGCATCTCCCAACATCTTGTGTGAGACCTTTGGGAACAGTTGCTTTTTTCTCTTGTTTGAAGAGCAGACCACTGTGCCATATCACAAACAGTTGCCTTTGCTTGCCATTTGTCATGGGGAACTCTTAAAAAACAAGCCCAGATTTGCATAGTCCTTTGGATCTTAGTAAGTAAAGCATATGCCCCTGCAGAACAGGAAGACAGTGGTTTGGGGGGGTGGGGCTTATTTGAGGTGAGAAACATGTTTCCATCACACCTAGAATAGCGTTAAAAGAGAAAATTGCATTCCTTGGAGGATAGAGTGCAGTTCTCCCCTTGCTTGGTGAGATTTCACTCTTAGCGCACTTTAATTTTTTTTCTGAATCTCCTCCCATGGCTCTTTAAATTACAGTTGCCCCTCCGTTTTCATGGACTTGGAGTCCGCATTCCTCACCCGTTCGCAGGTGGCAAATGGAGGGGGACAAAATGGGGGGCGCACTGCCATTCAAGCAAATGGGGCTTGAATATTGGTGATTTTCCATTTTCATGGGGCAAGGGGTCCAGAACAGATCCCCCACGAAAACAGAGGGGCGACTGTATTTGATTTCTGCCGTACTGCTTTAGTTTGTACCTCTGCAGGACAAGGGTTGCTAGGACAACTTTTCTCATTTTAAATGCCAGGTGACATGCTGTGGAAGCTTAAAGCATTATGTTTTGCTTAATGTTTATTTCAAAGAAGCTGTATTACTTTTTACATTTGTTCTACTGGAAGCAGAAGTTGGTGTAGGTTCATTCTCTCTGCAAAAACAAGACCAAGAGCAGATTGTGGCATAATCCATGAACAGCTAATATCAAAAATGTAGAATTTAAAGATAATATAAAAAATAGTTTTGCGCTATTAAACCAAATGCAAAATGATACTATCTGTAGCCAAAAAGAAGAAGGCTCAAGGGATGATAGATGAAACTTTTCAAGCAGTTAAGGACAGACAAGAAGCAAAAGTCAAAGTGGCAAAAATGAGATCAGAGCCTCAAAAGCAACCATTCAGCAACTTCTGCACAGGGAAAAGAACTACCATAATAATCAGTGCAGAAAAATAGAAGATGACAACAAAAAAGGAATAGGAAATTTAAACGAAGAGTAAGAATGGTCTACAGCCAGTAGGGAAACACATTACATGACTAAATTCAAATAAAAAGACAATGGAAACAATACACTGAGGAACTAAATAAAAGATGAAATGATGACAGATTCAATGAATTGAAGATAAACCTACAATTTCAGAAAGTAAAGTGGAAGAAATACCTCTCTTAAAGAGCTGCTTCCAGCTGCACAGACAGATTGGGAATACTCAACATATGATCCAACCCCCAATAAAGGGGACACTAGGGATTGCAGTAACTATAGGACCATTACATTAAATTCTCATGCAGTAATGTTCAAAAGTCTGTGATAAAGACTTTTACAGGTTCAATCTCCCTTACCCAGAATTCCGAAATATTCCAAAAACCAAAATTTCTTTCATGGATGGCTGAGACAGTGATACCTTTGCTTTCTGATGGTTCAATGTACACAAACTTTGTTCCATGCACAATATTATTTTTAAAATATTGTATAAAATTACCTTCAGGCTATGTGTACATTGGTCCCTTGGTATCTGCTGGGGCTTAGTTCCAGGACCACCACCCAGTGAATACCAAAATCCATGGATGTTCAAGTCCTATTAAATACAATGGATAGTAAAATAGTGTCCCTGATATAAGATGGCAAAATCAAAGTTTGCTTTTTGGAATTTATATATTTTTTCAATATTTTCAAGCTGTGGATGCTTGAATCCATGGATAAAGAATCTGTGGATATGGAGGGCTGACTGTATAGAACAGGGGTAGGTAACCTTTCCCCTTTAAGGGCCAAGGGACTTCAGCTCCCAGAATCCCAGGAGCTATTGGCCAACATGGGACTATTGGCCAACATGGCTGAGGCTTCTGGGAGCTGAAGTGCCTCGGCCCTTAAAGGGGAAAGGTTGCCTACCCCGGTATAGAGTGTATATGAAACATAAATTAATTTTGTCTAGACTTGAGTCCTAGCTCCAAGATATCTCATTAGGTACATATATGCAAATGCAGGTATTCCAAAATCCAAAACACTTCTGGTCCCAAGCATTTGAGATAAGGAAGACTCAACATTATATATGGAGCAAGAAATACCAGATGTCCAACCTCAGTTCAGGTAAGGAAGAGGCACTAGGGGATCATATTGCGAACATACCTTAGAAAATGGAGTGCACCAAAGAATTTCAGAACAAAATCATCCTGTGCATTATAGATTATAGCAAAGTCTTTGATTGGGCAGATTATGAAAAACTATGGATCACTTTTAAAGAAATGGATGTGCCACAACATTGGATTATCCTGATGTATAAACTTATATTCAGGACAAGATGCTACTGTCAAGTCAGAATAAGGAAAAATGGAATGGTTTCCAGTTGGCAAGGGGGTTAGCCAAGGCTGCATTTTATCTGTTTAAGATATGCTGAACATATCATATATACAGTAGGATTAGACTCGGAGAAAAGGGGTACGAGAATTGGGGGAAGGAACATCAACAATTTAAGATATGCAGATGACACCACACTACTAGCAAAAAATAGCAAAGATTTGGAATGGTTACTGAAGAATGGGCGAAGGCAGGTTTTCAGTTGAACATTAAGAAAACAAAAATAATGGCCAGAGGTGATTGACGTAACTTTAAAGTAGGCAATGAAGACATTGAAATAGTTCATGATTTTTAGTACTTTGATTAAGTCTTTAATCAAATTGGAGACTTCAGTCAAAAAATCAGAAGATCAGGGACTTGGAAAGGCCACTATGAAACTACTAGACAACATCCTCAAGTGTCAAGATATATCACTGAATACTGAAGTTAGAATTATCAATATCATCGTATTTCCCACTTCTGTGTATAGTTGTGAAAGCTGGACAGTGAAGAAAGCGGATAGAAAGAAAATCAATTCATTTGTGATGTGATGCTGGAGAAGAGTTCTACAGATAATGTGGACTAACTGTACCTGGAAACCAAGATGACCAAACTGACTCATTATTTTAGGCATATCATAAGAAGGCATGACGGACTGGAGAATAATGCTTGGCAATGCAGAAGGCAGTATGAAAAGAAGACTTAATTTCTAATCAATGAAGCCACCTGACTTGGCAATCTCATTCATATGGCCCCCATAAATTGAATTCAACTTCACAGTAGTTAACAACAATAATTGTATCTAATTGATGTTAACATTCAATTTAATCAATTGACATTTCCATATACAGTTGCCCCTCTGTTTTCACCGGGGATCCATTGCGGACACGTGTTCACAGGCGTGTGCCATGGGCACAAGCCCTATTTTATCCCCCTCCGTTTCCTGCCTATGAACAGGTGAGGGAAGGGGACTTTTAAGTTCATGAAAATGGAGGGGCAACTGTAATCTATTCAGGATCAATGTGGGAGAGGATATTACATAAAAAGAACACTTGGTAACTTATTACATTACACTATATGTAGGTGTATATTCTTAGGCTCATCCCCTTACTTCCGGCTAGTCTTTAGGACCAAATCATTTTTAGTTGCATTGCATAAATGTCATACTCTAGACTTCAATACTCTAGACTTCAAGTGAGACTTGGAGAAAGATAATATTTCTTCTAAAATGCAGCTTGTAATATGCTAAGTCTGAAGAAGCCCCATACATGTGCTAATTTATGCTAAACACAACACAGAACTCTTTTTAAAAAACTAAATTTGTATCTAGCTTAAAATGTCTCACTACTTCTCTGTATTTTGTAATAATTTGTATATTGTTCTGCTAATCAAATATCTAAGTGCTTTATTCTTGTTTTGCATGAAAAAAGTACATCCAGGTTATAAATAATATGCTACTGAAATAAAATTGTGTTGTGGGTAGAAAATGTGTTAACTCTTTTTTACCCAAATATTTGCAGACAGATTGTTTAATGCCACTTTCCTTCCCTCTCCAGGGATCATACTGAATGCCCTGTTTCTGCATGTTCATGTAAATGTATGCAGCTGGATACCACCGGGAACCTCATCCCAGCAGAGATGGTCCAACCATAAAATGTCAGAACTCAAATAAGGACTTTCAAAACCGAGGCCCCTCTAATACATTTTATCTGTTTAAGTTATATACTGAACATATCATGTGTACAGCGGGATTAGACTGCTAATTCACAACCCACATAGATACTATAGAGTAAGTCACTCATAATTTGCTTAGAATAGAAAAATAAATCATTCTGTAACATCAGCAATTTTGTGTGGTTTACATGGGCATGGGCATGGGCATCGTGACTCTTCAACTGTGTCATGTGAACTCTGTTCAGTGGGTTGTGAAGCAAGACATTTCAGAAATACTTATAGAGGTTTCATTTAAATGCAGAACACTCAGAAGAAGACTTTAAAGCATTATACTGTTTGAGATCTTGAGGCTTCCATGCAAGATAACCTAGAGTTCTACAGTGTTCTATGGACTCTATGAACTTTTGAACAAATGTCTTGAGTTGCGCTGTCAGTTTGTTATACACAAATCACAAGTGTTTATACCAGCATTTTCTTGCTCAGATATAAAGTACAATAGAGATTTTTTTTTGTGCAGGGTGACATTCCTAAGACAATCTTTAGGTGAATTAAGACATTGTGTATTTTGTATGAATAGTGAAGTTCTGATTTGAATGGCAGCATGAAAAATTGAGTTTAAAAGTAGCAAATAGAAAATTAATGGACTGCACAGAGTTATATGAAATACCCAGCATTTGAAAAAGCAGGGCTAACCTATATGCCTATATTAATATGAATTGCAAACATCCATATGATTCTATGAAATGAGACTCACATGAAAGATTTCATTTCAGTTGAAAAGGGCAGTTTGATCTGAAAATTTCAGTGTATAACATGCAGTGAAGAACAGACTGAACAGTAAAATCCATTTACAACAATTGGGTAATTTGATTTCATAATCTTCCATTGTTGTGATACTGGCTCCTCATACCAAACTTTCATGTGCACCAAAATGTCCCCAAGTAGGAAGAAATTGGATTGAAAGAATTTGATCAACCACACCTTTGGTGTACTGATTTTGCTTAAAATAATTCATTGTCTTGACTAAAGTAAACCCACTGAATCAACTGCTGATAAGGAAATCAACATGTATGAGAACGTCATTGTTTCAATGTGTCTACTCTAGTTGGGACTGGCAACTGGATTTATGTCAATATGTCAGTTTCTTTACTGGTAAAATCGTGCATAAAACAAGAAAAGAAACAGATAATAGCAATGTACTGACTAGTATAGTAATTATAGTGTATGTTATTCCTTCATTTAGTATTCTGTTACTTTACCAACAAACCAAAAAACATACTGAAATTTTCAATAGATAACTAGAAACTTGAACTTCTTTTGCACCTTTTCAATGCAGTTTAGTAATAATTTGGGATGTATTATGGCTGTCTGACTGACAATCTATTTTTTGTTTAAATGTAAGAGCCTGAACCACGTGCAATAATCTGTATATATACTTGGACATTCCTGTTCCTTTCTCCACTATAGTCCCTGGTGCTTCTTCAGAAGCTACTTGTGGGGGATGGAACAGCACTTGAAAAATCAGAGTTTATCCTAAAACACTGCAGTGGTGAGGGGAAAAATCAAACTAGTTATGCAGATATCCACATGGAAGCAGCTTCCACTTCTACACAGGACACTTTGGATCCAAGCCAGTTTGTACACAGATATGGTTTTTAAAGGGAAAATGAATAATTAAAACATTTATTTTTATGTACTTAGCTGTGTTGGCCTTTACTGATTGCCTCACTCAAAGGCAACTTCCAGTCAAAATTGTATTTTTATTGTTAATCTATATTGAGAGGAATACCACAGAATCCAAATTGTTATAGTTTTTGTAATACTGACAAAAGATCAGCAGACATTTCAATTTCTTTCTAGAATTAATTTTAAGCCATTAAGAGCAATGTATAGACTTTATTTTTATGTTCTTGCATTTGGAGTATTAAGAGCATAGATATTAACTTTGCTGTCTTCCCTTCTGTTAAAAAAAGGGCAATATGGAAATATGAACTGTTAAGGTATAACTTGGAATTGCGTTTCTGAAATAAAAGGAGCCACATTTTGACTAAAGAAATGCCTGAGTTTACTTCAGAGTACAACTGCACATGCATGTGCCTTTTGAGGTTGTGGAATGGCCCAGATAAAAAAAAATTGTGTGCATGAAATTTCTGTACAAACAAACACTGTAACACTCTACATCAGCACTGAAAGGTTAAACAGCTGCATTGTAAAGGTACTGCTTCTGGTTCAGAGTCAGTTGTCAAATATTTGGAAGGATATATATTTCTATAATCTGAGGGGTTTGATTCTGTTCTTGAAACGAATAAAGTTTGAGTTGACTTACACTTTTGGTGAAGATGGTTATTCCACCTCATTCAAGAAACACAGGATAGTACAGTGACAACAGCTGATACATAGCTGATAGATGAATAAGTCTAAGTGCCTTGAATCCTTAGAATCTTGTAAATACCAATACAAGTGCTACCTCCCCCACACTTGTTCCAACACAAACCAGTGCTTAGCATTTAGAGTTAAAAGTGTCATAGAAAGAGCAGCAGTGATAGGATTAACTAGTTTACAGTGACCCAAAGTCTCATCATCTCAACATTTTAATTTTTCCTAAAACAGTAATCTAGTTTCTTATTTGGGGAGTGAGGATTACTAAATTTCAGAGAGTCAAGCCTTGCCTCACATCCAATTCATTGCATTCTCATAGATAGGTACAAGTATAAGAACTCAAGACATTTCTAAACTTCAATTTAGCCATTTCATCCATTCAGGTTCCTGTTTTGACAGATCCCTTATCTGTTGCATGTTATGTTAGAATGCATTTTTGTATCTAGTGTTTCTGTGCATGTTGTACCACTTAGAATGTCTAAGTCACTGAAGTCATCCCTCCATTATTTGGAATGGTGCAGCAATGTTTTCAAAGTGTTGTGCCTGTCATTTAGATTTTCTCTACCTATCCCCTGTTTCAAGTGGCAGTTCTTAGTAAGTATTCCTAGACAGTTGCTTAATGATTTCAACAAATATATATTCTGTCTTGTCAAACTGCTGGTCTCATGCTACTATTTTGTGTTTAGAATTGTGTTTTTAATGTGCATATGCAACACCTAGTAACATGTTCTGGGCAGTGAACAAGTCTATCAAATAATTCAGAACATTCTGCCCATAAATCCTCATTAAAGACTTAGGGTCAAAACAGACAGCTACAAAGGGGCAGCTTGAAGCTGCTCCCGCCCAAAACACTTCTGGACCGTGGCAAACACACCTTGCAGTCCCAAAGGCGCCCTCCGCCACTGGCCCAAATAGGAGCAGAAAATATCCGCTGCTATTTGGGCTGGGCAGTTTCCAGGTGCTCCAGGGGCATGCATTGTCAGAACGCCATGCCCAAGCCACCCCTATCTGATCAGTTTCCGGGTGTCTTGGGGAGTGCGCCATTAAAACGCTCTTCCCCCCCCACCAGCCACCCAGAAGCCAGCTTTTCTGGCCAGTCTGTTCTGGCCCTTAATATTCAAAATCTTAAGTCTACTTCCTTCTACTCCACAAGAAGAGAAAATATTTTATAAATTCAAAATGAAGTCTAAATTATACAAGCAGTAGATTCATTCCATCTCATTGTGAAAAACAGGAGTAGCTTTGGGAAACTTTTAAACAAATTGCATGATTTTTATTGTGCTTTTAAGTCACTTCTCAGATTGTCCTATTGTAGATTTTAACACTTTGGTATCTTATTTAAATTGCCCACTCTTTTTAATGCAGCTTTGTTCTAATAATTGGTTATTTCACTTAGTTGAGAATACCATATGGAAATTCAGTAATGGTAGAAAACACTGAAATAGACTCATTGTTACAGCAAGATTATGGATAGTCTAGACACGTGGTAAATCAAATTAGATGACAGATGTTTAACAGTATACTTTTTCACATCAATATCACTTGCAGCAGTGTTTCTTATACTAGCCCACTGTTCAAACCTCTAAAGTTCTGTCACCATTTTGTTAAGGGTTGATGGTGACTCAGCTGGGATGTTCAAAAAGAATTTGATCCTCATTGGAAATCTGCCATGTTTAGACGTTTGTGCATCATGAAAACAGCTATGTTTCTACAGGAATACTTTCTGCTAAATGAATTTGTTCCTTCATAACTTTTAGATACTTTCCGTATATCATTTTAAAATGAAAACAAAGCAAATTGAATAGGTTTTGTACCTTGTTATGTATCTACCCAGAAGCATCTATGTGAGTGGTAATCTGACATTAAATGGTCATCTACTGAGAAGATTTTGGCTTTATCAGAGATGTGCATTTTTCCTCCATTACTGCTGCACCTTCATTTAGGTCCACTGGCAGAGATATAAAATCCAAATCCAGAAATGTTTGAGCCATATCATAGGCATATCAGGTTGTCCCAAGTGCATTTTAAGCCATCTTGTTTTCAAAAAATAGTTCTTTTCATTAGGTATAGAACTGACCCACTTTGATATTATGGAAGGTATCAATTGGTACCAAAAGGGTAGTACTCAGGAAAGTCATGAATAATTTTCAGAGCTTCATTATATAGTGCAAGATCTGAAAAAGGAAACAGAAAAAGAAATTCACTAGTGGAAATAGAAATACTCTGCATCCAGGTGACACAATATTAACTACATTATGCATATTTTTTATTTTAAAAAATCAAAATAAATCTAGCAAAGAGTTGATTTCAACACTCTGGCTAAGGAAATTATCACACTACACTCTTAAAGTGTTGCTATTCTACTTTAACTGCTCTGACTGGCTCCTGTTGCATTTTGCGGTTTGTAGTTCATTGGGGCCTAAGAGCTTTCTGGCTGAATATTCTAAATACCCCTTCCTAAACTGCAAATCCCAGAATGCAACAAGAGTCAGCAAGAGCAATTAAAATGGAATAGCAACACTTTTAAGAGTGCAGTGCAATAATCTCCTAAGTCTCTATATGAACTGTGGTAACAGAAACCCAACTGACCAAGAGTTGCAGATGTACCTGCAACAGTTCTTCCACTATGGACCAAAACACACTGCATAAATAATCTAGTTTGAGACCGCTTTAACTGCCCTGTCTCAGTGCTAGGAAATCCTCGGAATTGTAGTTTATTTTTGCACCAGAGTCTCTGCTAGAGAAGGCTAAATGTCTCACAAAACTACAATTACCAGAATTCCCTAGCATTGAGCCAGGGCAGTTAAAGTGGTCTCAAACTGGATTATTTATGCAGTGTGTTTTGGACCTATGAGTTGTTGTTGTTTTTAGCCATATAGTGGATTTTATACATTAGAAGAACCATCTGATCTAGCAAACATTCACTCTGTTGAATTGACATATATTTGAGAAACATATTGAACTGTGAAGCTATTGCTATGATTACATCTTCCTCTGTAACATGTTTCTCCAATTAAGGTACTTAATGAGATCATGAAGTCATTATTCTGAATTTGAAAAATGCATACAATTTAAAATTCTAAAATAATGTGCACATAGATCTTTTTTTTTTACAGCAAAGCAAATATACTTCCAAAACAAGAAATTACACAAAAAAATGACTTTAAAGCAAGAGACTTCTAGATCAGGAGAGTTCCACAAAGAGTTAAAAGCTTATTCAAAAGCATCCAAATTTTGGACTTGCTAGTGACAAAAGTGAGAATTAGGGAGGAAGAAAATCTGTTTGTCTTTTCTAATGTTTATTTTGCTGAGCCCAGTGTTTGGTAAAAATAAACTGTTGATATTACTTGTTCAAAAGTATAGGAATCACTTAAAAAGTGTATTTTGCAAAATGGAAATGAAGTAATTTACTTACCAAATGCACTTTTATCTTCTCTGAACTGAGTGTATGTTGCACACATGATGTTTACTTGATTTGTAACTCTTCCTATTACTTCAATGACTCCAGAAATCTCTTCTTCTAGCTGCCAAAGCAGATCAAGCAGTTAATATCTCTAAGTATTTGGAGCTTTACAGTCACCCTCAATCTCCAACCATTTACTTTCTTACAGTTGTGTTGTCCATTTTATGCCCAAATACAACAGTTATTGTAAATCAACATAATTAATGTCTCATTTGCAGAAAGACTGGCTGAAATTGCCTCTTGTAATGTCTTTTTTGTTCTGCTGCTTTATGCTTTTTTTAGTGCTTATTTTAAGGATAAGTGCAGAACACATTTCTAACTGGGCACAATAGCATGGAAAAGACCACCTATTCTTTCTTGCTGAAACACAGCTACAGATCACCACATGGATTCCCTCAGGTAACAGATCAAAACCTATTGCTTGACAAAGCTTCTGACAGAAGCGATGTACATATTATTTCATTTATTTAGTTAGTTAGTTAGTTAATTTATAACTTTCATCTTTCTCTCTAGAAGGGATCTAAAGCAACTCATAATATAGATTAAAACAAAATTCTATTTAAAAGTGAATACTGCAAACAATTTAAAAAGCAGTTAAATAATATTTAGAACAGCTAAAAAGGCTGTTAAAACATAATAATGACAATGATACAAACAAAACATGCTTGTTAAAAGACCTTCCACAATGGTCAGTTAACACTCAATGGCCTGGAAAAACAGAATGGTCTTTGCCTGCTGGCAGAAAGAGTAGAGAGGGGACCAACCTAGCTTTCCATGGGAGGGAATTCAGTCGCTTGGGAGGAAAAGCTGAGAAAGTTCTCTTGTGTCCTCTCCCAATATGCCTGCGAGGATGGTGGGAGTGAAAGAAAGCTCTACCCCAAGAACGTTAAATCTCAAGGCAGGCTCAAATCATGTCACTCCACTCCAGCCCATCCAGTTCCCAGTTTAGTGACACTACATATCTTTATTACTCTGTAAAATGCCATGTAAGCTGTTAGTGCTACTGAAGTTAATATGGGTGGCAGTAAATTTAGTTGTATGGCTTGGAGTAAGTATCAGGCTACCCATATGTAAATGCACTAAATGAGAAAGGGTACTGATATAGTGAACATGAAGACATTGCTCAGCAACAATAAAATGTTCCTGCTGCAGCCCACAAGTGAATGTATTTGTCTTACTAAGGCAGTGACTGTTGCCCAATCTTTGTATTATGACAGTTCCACAATTGGTCACTTATTTCTTTGTGTCAGGGCTCAGATCCTGAATCTGTTGTCTCATAAACTGATCAACTAGACAAATACAACAAAGTCTGGTCATTATAGTCTACTTCCAAAATTAACATCTAGATGCTTAACACCCCATCTTAAAAATTCTTAAGAGTAAGGAATAGATGACCTCTCAAAGGAAACTCGGACTTACAGGTGTATTCAGTTCAACAGTTGCTGTTTTTCCTTCTCCATCAGACAGAAAGAAGTATTTCCCAGATGGATGGATCTACAAAAAAAAATTTAAAATTTCACTTTCAATATACTCTTATCTCTATAGAGAACCCTCAGGGTTGTTGTTGTTTTTAAATGAACACAACACAGGCATTCTGTTTAACATAATTGATCTAAAGTTATTTCTCACAGTTTACCTAATCTTAAAAAATTAATAATATGTTCATCATCAAGCACCTAAGGAGTTAGGACTACATCAGCAACAGTAATATGTTATGGAACAAGTTCTGAAGGGCCCCATTAGTAGACCTGAAAACCAAGCAAGGCCAAGTGCAAGAAAGGAATTGTTTTAATTCCCCCCCCTCGCCCGCCCCTGCCACACAAGGCTGACACATTTATACAGTATTTTTATTTATTTGTCTCCTATTGAAAAAGGTATGGCAAGCTGATTAACTGCTACACCAGAAAGATATTTAGTCTTTGTATATTCAAAGAAGGGGAATTCAAATATTTCAACAAACAGGAGCAGAAGTAACATCACGAATAAGAACCATTTATCAGCTGTCACACCCAAAGTGGCAGCTTTATACAAGAAATACAATTAAGGACCTCTTGGGCACCTTAAAGACTAATAAATGTATTAAGACATGAACAAATAAGATCCATGAGGCCTTGCTAAGCACTTCAGATAGATAGATAGATAGATAGATAGACAGAGAGACATACACACACAGCTGGATTATTAGTGGTTTAGGGGGGTTGCAGACTGCCAGAAATAGTGCAAATTGAGTCCACTTTAAGGGTTAGGGAATGATGGGAACTGTATTTTATTGTGGCACCAGAGCTCTCTGACAGAGAAGGCACAATGTTTAAAAAAAAAAAAATATTCCCATGATTCCCTAGCACTAACCCTAACCCTAAAAGTGGACTCAATTTGCACTATTTCTAGCAGTCTGCAACCCCCTTTAGTTGGTGCAACTGATCCAGACCCCTCGCTGGTTAGAAGTCCAGTGCTGAAGGAAAGTGTAGCTTGATTCCTTTTCTTCTCCAGTCACTTTCTGAAGAGTCATCTATTGATGGCTGGGGACTATTGACCATTCCTGGTGGCTGGGCATGTTCAGAACGTCCGTTCAGCTTACCAGACAAATTTCAAAGGCAGAAGAAGGGTGTGTGGAAGGCTGTTAATAAGAACTGCCTGTCTTGATTTCCATCAATGGATATTGAAATAGAAGGGAGGCAGAGGTTGAAAATGTTTGCAAGCCTGAATTTTCTTGTGTGAAATGGACAGACACTAAGGGCCTGAAGAGACTGCCAGAAATAATGCAGCTTCAGACCACTTTAATTGTCCTGGCTCAATGCAAGGGAATCATGGGAATTGTATTCAAATCAGAGAATGAGAAAATTGAAATAGTTGAAGTTTCCCATACCTTGGATCAAATACTGACTGGAATGGTGACTGAAGTTAAGAAATAAGAAGATTAGGAATGGGAAGGGCAGCTGTGAAAGAACTAGAAAAGCTCCTGAAGAGTAAAGATATACAACTAAGAATCGAACCCTTGTCTCTATGATTCTATTCTGTGTGCAGGCTGCCAGTAACTATTTATTATTTCTTTGATATAGGAGGGATCAAGGAATCCTAGTCGACCACAAGTTGAACATGAGTCAACAGTGTGATGCGGCAGATAAAAAAGGCCAACACAATTCAAGGCTGCATCAATAGTATAGCATCTACATTGAGGGACGTAATAGTACCATTCTATTCTGCTTTGGTCACGCCTCACCTGGAATACTGTGTCTAGTTCTGGGCACCACAATTCAAAAGGGATGTTGAGAAACTGAAGCATGTTCAAAGGAGAGTGACCAAAATGGTGAAAAGTCTGGGAACCATGTCCTATGAGGAGACACTCAGAGAGCTGGGTATGTTTAGCCTGTAGAAAAGATGGTTAAGAGGTGATATGATAGCCCTGTTTAAATGTTTGAAGAGATGTCATATTGAGGAGGGAACAAGCTTGTTTTCTGCTGCTCCAGAGAACAGGACCCGGAACAATGGATGCAAGCTACAGGAAAAGAGATTCCACCTCAACATTAGGAGGAACTTTCTGACAGTGACAGCTTTCAAAAGTGGAACACACTCCCTCGGAGGTTGGTGGAGTCTCCTTCTTTGGAGGTCTTTAAACAGAGGTCAGATGGCCCTCTGTCGGGGATGCTTTGGTTTTGAGTTCCTGCATGGCAGGGGGTTGGACTGGATGGCCTTTGGGGTACTTTCCACCTCTGCGATTCTATGATCCCAGAATCTCCTTCTTTGGAGGCTTTTAAGCAGAGGCTGGATGGTTCCATCCATCACAGGGGGGGTGCTTTGATTGAGAGTTCCTGCATGGCAGAATGGGGCTGTGTGTCTTGGACTGGATGTCCCTTGAGGTCTCTTCCAACTCTATCATTCTATGATCCCAGAATCGTAGTCCGACACTCAAACCACTGCTGGAGAAGAATGGCGGAAGAGGAGCAGAAGGGAGTTGCGAAAGGAAAGGGCCTCCGCTGCCCGACGAAAGAAGGACTCCCACCGCGACAGGCCTCGCTTCCCAAAGAGGCAAGTCCCGCGTCGCCCCCGCCCCCGCCGCAGCCTCTTGACCTTTACCTTCTCCAGCCGCCCCACGAAACAAACGGGCTTCCCTATGTGCTGCGCCAGCTGACTGGCGGCGACGCGAACCCGGGGCCCGCCTAAGATATCCGCCATTTCAGAACCAAGAACAGCCAGACTTCTCCTTCACGGTCCAAACTGGCGGGAAAGGGCGACTTCCGCCCTCCTCCGGCGCCGTGCGACGGTAACCACGGCAACTACGGAGGCGTCCAACCACCGACGTCCTCGATTGAGGGCTCCGACGTAAGCCCACCTCCGCTGCCCTACGTCATTTCCGAGCTGAGAGTTCGACCGGCAGGAACCGCGCTCGCTCACGCGCTATCAGAGACTACGCATGCGCGCCGTCGAAGAAGCCGTTGCCCTGGTTCCGTCTCCCGCCCGGATGTGTTTCTGTTGAACCAGGAAGTGAAGGTCTTCTGTGGTTGTTGTCGTGGTAGAGAAAGAAAAGCGGCTGGCGCCGGCGGGTTTTCATCAGAGAGAACTCATGTAAGAATGTGTTTAGCCGGGGCGGGAAGGGTAAACGGAGAACAGGACTTGCTGTTGCTTCTGCGTGAAGGCTACGTCCACATTGCAAAATTAATACAGTTTGAGACCGCTTTAATTGCCCTGGCTCAATGCTAGGGAATCCTGGGAACTGTAGTTTGCCGTGGCACCAGAGCTCTCTCACAGAGAAGGCTCAATGTCTCACAAAACTAGTAATCCCAGAATTAAATAAATAAATAAACTGTGTTTTTATACCCCGCCTTTTGCCAGGGCAATCAAGGCGGCTTACATTAAAAGAACCCCACATAGACAGTATAACATAATAAAACAAGTTACCCCCCCCCTTAAAAAATAATTAAATCAAATGCCTTGCTAAAACTGATGTTCAAGCACCAGTAAAGAAAATCTAAGAAACATAAAAATATAAAAGAGGGAGAGACATCAATTAGGTAGAGACTATGCTACTCTGGGAAGGTCCATAGCATTGAGCCCTGGATTATTTCTGCAGTGCGGATGCAGCCGTAATAATTCGGAAAGAATGAGTAGCCTCATTTAAGCAGAGTCCGGAGCTGAGAGCGCTGCTCGTCTGCCTTCAGGTTACCTGTAGTCTTTTTTTTAAGCTTTATTTTTATTAGGAATAGATTTAGGTGCAAAACACACTGCAGAAATAATCCACTTTGAGACAGCTTTAATTGCCCTGGCTCAATGCTAGGGAATCCTGGGAATTGTAGTTTGTTGTGGCACTAGAGCTTTCTGACAGAGAAGGCTAAATGTCTCACAAAATTACAAATCTCAGAATTCCTTAGCATTGAGCTAGGCAGTTAAAACGGTCTCAAACTGGATTATTTCTGCAGTGTTCTTTGGCAAAGAATACTCTTGGTTTTGCTAGTGCCTTCCTCTGGACTATGGCCTACAGCACCTGGGATTTTTTTGGTGGCCTCTTTTCCAAATACTAACCATGGCTGACCCTAGGTAGCTTCCAAGATCAAGTGTTGCTGCTACACTACAGAATTAATGCAGCTTGATGTTGCTTTAACTGTCATGGCTGCATCCTGTGGAATCCTGGGATTTGTAGTTTGTTGTGGCACCAGAGCTCTCAGAGAGAGAAGGGTAAGTATCCCACAGAACTACAAATCCCAGAATCCCGTACCATTGGGCCATAGCAGTTAAAGCCGTATCCAGCTGTTTTAGTTCTACAATGTATGGGCAGCCTAAGGCATAAGAAAAGTTTCACATTCAAGAACGAAATCTAAAATTAAGCTTTCAGTTAGAGTATAAAACATATAAAGACTGTTTTACTTGAATAAAAGTTTTTATTTGTTAGTATTTGGATTATTCATGATACTAACCATGGGGCTGCAGCCCATACAGCAACCCCACATCTATTCTTTGATTCATGTTCAGGAAGGGACCTCACCACATGAGACATCATCACATCTCATGTGAATAAATCAAGAGCTATACCAAAACTGGGATAAATCTTAATGAATCTACTCAAATGGTATCTAGTTAGTTAATACTGATGACAGTTGAACAATAATAGTATTTGAACATACTGTAGGAGGGTTATTATACACTGGGGGCCCTTGGTTTCTGTTGGGATTTGGTTCCAGAACGCCCCCATAGATACCAAAATCCATGTTCAAGTCCTATTCAATACAATGGCATAGTAAAATAATGTCCCTTAAATAAAATGGCAAAATCAAGGTTTGCTTTTTGGATTTTTTTAAAATATACATTTTCAAATCATGGATGATTGAATCAGTGGATGCAGAATCTGGGGCCAACTGTTATTCAGCTTCTGATGGCATTCTGGAAGTCTTTCAGTGAAAAAAATACAGCTGACATAATATGCGCCATAAGGGGGACCTTTTTATCTGTCTGAAAATTATTCAAATTAAACTGTTACCTCTGTTGATATGAGTGCATGCGCCCCGAGGCTACTGAGGTCAGGTGGGTGGGATTATCCATTTGCACATGGAACTCCTTGCCTAAGACGTAATAACCTTTCCTTGTTATTCTTCATATTGAGTGGAACTCTTGTGGAATGAGAAAAAGGAAAAGGAGGGAAGGCCTATTTTTATTACCCAAGAACAGTGATTCCCAAACTTTGGTCCTTCAGATGTTTAGGACTTCAGCTCCCAGAAGCCCCAGCTAGCTTGGCCAATAGTGAGTAATTCTGGGGGCTGAAGATCAAAACATCTGGAGGAGCAAAGTTTGGGAATCACTGTCCTAAAACCAGACATGATCTTACTTGAGAGTCCTGCGAGAAAAAACAGTAGTTCTCTAGAAAATATTTCCTTTGTGTCTAAAATGTAGTTCTAGAGTCCACCTAGTGCCTTCATGTCTGAGGTAAGATTTAAAATAGAGGCTACTCAGGGGTGAAACAGGCAAAATAAAGTGGTTTTCATCTACTTTGAAGATGGGGCAATTAGACGGTGCACACTTCAAAAGAGTCTGGAAACCAGACCGAAGCCATGCTCTGGAGCTAAAAATCAGAGCAAAAAGAGGCAGGGATAGTCCAACTCAAGGAAGAATATGCACAGCTTCGCTGCTGCATATAAACACCCTGGCGTGAGTGTTGGCCTGCAACAAAATAAAAAGAAATATATAAGTGTGACAACTCCAGTGGATGAAATCACAATATACACAAACAAGACAGTCCAAAAGAGGAGCATGGGGTGAAGGGGCTTGTAGTGGTGAGGCCTCCATGATTGTGCTTTGCCAGTGTATTACTCGCACACCAATGCACTGATGCCCTGTACCAGCGAAAGATCACACATCTGCCCGTATGGCCAATCAAAGGGGCAGCCAAATCCAATGCAATAGCTTCTGGGTAGACGTGGGAGGTACTTGGAGGTTGCAGGTGGTGTGTTTGTGTGATGGTGTGCATTTATCGAAGGGAGGCAAAGAAAAATATTGCCCAACAGCATGGCTTGACACCATGCCATGTAGTCAGGCAGTGTGTATTTGGCTTACTTTGGGAGCGGGCCGTGCAGGCAGCGGGGTTTCAACCTACTTTTGGAAAAAACAGGTTTGAGCCACTTTTTCCTGCGCATCTCTTCTGACCCCAGTTTGCTATTCTTAGTTACCTCTAACCAGTTTTCTTCCCCTTTCTTCCCTAGGGGCTGCATAGACTGCCAGCCTCCCCAGCAGTTGTTCCTGAAAGTCCACTTCTGGTTTTGAAAATGTTGCATAGTGCGTTGGGGGGGGGGGGGCTAGAACTGTCACTCCTGGAGGTTTCTAAGAGAGTAATGGGCGAAACAAACCACCTTGAAGGGATGGCATCAAGATGCCCCGAGAAAGCTGGATTGGAGTCATGACAACCACATGCCACGGCCCCAGTCCTCCTTTTTGCCGGCATAAAAAGAAGTGGCAAATTACTGCTCCTTTTTGCATTGGCAAAAAGCTGGCTTTTCCCAACCCGCTGCGGCTTCCTGGCACTCCTCTGGCATGCGACATCTAAACACTGCACTGATGGAGCTCTGGGAAGCCAACCTACATGGGGCAGCCGTGTAAAGCTGGTGGCCACACCTCCAGGCGCCAGGAAGCCAGCTTTTTATATTGGTTTGTTTTACCCCTGCGTTCACTTTGGGGGACTGGGATCAAAGAAAGGATAGTCTAGAGAGCTTGTAGTAAGTGAAGGCTGCAAAAACAGGCTTTGGGGACCCACATACCAGCCCAGGGTCTCACTTGTCCTACCCTTACCCTACTTTTTTATGTGTGTTTTATTCTTTCCTATTGTTTTTATGTTTGTGGGATACCTGTACCCTCTAGAGATTTCTAGTTTATCACCAGTTAATTACTAGAAAGCCAGAGGGATGAGGCACTTTGCAATAAATAAGTAGGTTTGGGGTTGCAGTTTGGGCACTCGGTCTCTAAAAGGTTTGCCATTGGTGATGTAGAATCCTGATAATGTACATTTGTGCTGTATCAGGCATTATGCAAAAGGGTATATTTGTTTCCTCTTGCAGTGGAGAGAACACATCTAAAGTTGTTGTAACTTCTTAGATTAAAAGTGACCGATTCATCTTAACATCTGCTGTCCAATTGATGAAGGCTGCATCCTCACTGCAGAAATAATCTGATTTCACACCACTTTAATGGCCATGACTCAATGCTATGGAATTGTGGGAACTGTAGTTTGTTATGGTATCAGAACAGAGCTGTGATGCTACAACAAACTACAGTTCCCACAGTTCCATAGCATTGAGCCATGGCCATTAAAGTGGTGTCAAATCAGATTATTTCTGCAATGCAGATGCAGCCTAAGGGACTCTTTTAAGATTATTTGTATTGCTTTTAGTCAGTTAATTAAAAATCTTGAACATCAGGAAAATATTATCTACAAGATCAGAAAAAGAGTAGATGCAGAATGCCCATGATTTTCTTCTCTACATACACAACTTATGTGGGAAGAATAAATGTGTGAGCTGTTAATTATAAGATTAGTTAGTTGTAGCATTAGGTGGATGTATTAATGTTTAAGCCAATGCAGGCATTACTGCACCTTGGTAACCCCCCTGTAATGAAGATGTAATGTGCATTAATCAGCTACATGAGTATATATAACAGTGTATGAGTTAATTGCAATAACTATATTTTTAACTAGAACATTTTAACTGTTTACTAAAATGTTTTGTTGAGGAAGAAGGTAACATTATCTTGTGTAAATCTTCTCTGTGCTTTAGTAACCTTTTCCAGATGCTCAAGCATGAGAATCAGGCAGCTGTGCTTGCTTTTACAGAAGCATGTACAACTTCTTTAAATGATAGTTTTGAACAACTAGTAGATCTCTCTAATGTTCATTGTTTGCCTCTTTCCTTTTAAAAAATTGTTTGCTCATATTTATGTTGATAATTGTCAGAGTTGCGCAGTTTAATTTATTTCAGTATAACCAGATTTATTTCCCTGCTTTTCCCTCCCAGACTTACATTTCAAAAAGATGTTAAGCTTCTTCCGAAAAAATCAGGATCCCAAGAAGGTACCAGTGACAGAAAGAGAAGCAGATGGATTCGTTCTTCTGGGTAAGTAAAGCTAAACCTGTACAAAAATCATATATTTTAAATATTATTTTGGGGGATATTTTACAGTTACACATTTTCAAAAAAAATATGCAGAGATAGGTTTCTCATATCAGGCTGTAGAATTATCTCCTTGTCTTAGAGTATACAGGCCAGTAAAGTTTTCTGTTTAAAGCAAATGTAGTATAACACAGGATTAGGAAATTGCCTTATACTAGGTCAGTCTGTCTGTCTGGCCCAGTATTGTATTGTATTGTATTTATTTATTTATTTGGAGTATTTATACCCTGTTCTTCAGCTACCAAGGCTCTCAGAGCAGCTTATAAATTGTTAATTAGATGGGTTCCCTGCCCTCAGGCTTACAATCTACACAGACATGACACAAAAGGAGAAGGGAATTGCTGTGGGGAAGGGGATCAGGTCCAGCAGTTCTTCTCTTCCTCTGAGGCTGGGAACATAGCAGATGGACTGGAGGGAGGGCTCTCCTTAATCTAGGCCAGGGGTAGGCAACCTTTTTGAGCCGGGGGGCCAGGTTGCTGTCCCTCAGACAATTGGGGGGCCGAAGCACCAAAAATAAATGAATAAATATTAAATAAATAAATAAATAAATAAATATGCATGCACACTCTCTCAGCCCTAGAAAAGCCATGGCAAAACCCCTGTGGAGATTTTGCCAAGAAAAGCCCAAGAACAAGTAATAACAACAATAATCAATATCATCATGGCGGGCGGCGGCTGTGGCGGTGGCAGGACCGGCCTGGTGCTGGCCCAAAGGCCTCGGGGGGCCGCATCCGGCCCCCGGGCCTTAGGTTGCCTACCCCTGATCTAGGCTATTTAATCTACTCTTAACTGTCAGAACTCTCTTCCATTACTTGCTATCTGATCCTTTTAACTTGAAATTATGGGGATTGATCCTAGGATCTTTTGTATGCAAAACATGTACTTTGTTACTGAATTATTTCACTCTTCTGTTGTTCCACATAGAGGATTATTGAAGTAATGCTGTTTCTGTGGAGTTACTCAGTGTATGCTTTGGCTGAAGCATAGACTTTTTTTTAATGCACATAATTAGAGAAAAAGTTGTGACACGGAAGTGATTTTCCCCCCCCCCCCCCCCCCCCCCCCCCGGTGGATGACAACTGAACTATTGACTCGGGAGAATAGAGTGCAGTTAGAAAAGATAAGGTCTGGACAGTATGTCTTCCGATTTATGCGTGAATAAACAGCTTTGTTACTTCTCTATATTAGTTCCCCGAAGAACAGCAGCCTTCTTCTTAAGTAGACATGAATGTAAAATTTGTCATCTATCAAGTTAAAAAGTTCTCATAATTCTTCCCATGAGGGTTTGTGAGCTATGTCATGCCCCAAATTCTCTGTGGGCTTTCCTTCTTGAGAGAGTGAGAGTGGAATCTATTCTAATCATGTTCCTGGGGGAATTAAGTAGTAGTGTTCTCGCTATGTGTTTTTTTTCAGTTGGAGTTGCTTAGTGCCAAAGCATGTGTGCTAAAATATATGTACTCTCATGGTTCCCACTGTAGTCATAAGTCCTTGGTAGGAAACTTTTCAGAGCTATTTGTCAGGAAAAGAGAAAAGCCATAACGTTTCACATAATGTTGAAACATAGCACAATACATGCTATCTTTTTCAATAATTATCCATGTCTGACATTAATACCTGCTGTTTTGATTAGTTATGCTTGGAAACTACAGATCTATGCTAATATGTTGAGTATAATGTATTTTCTAATTTATTGAAGGTTTAACTTAAACTGTTTTCTCTCATTTTATTTTCCAAGGGAGTGATGAATGTAATATATAATTGTATATTAACAAGCAGAATTAGGACTAGGCTATATGAGATTGCATTGCCTTGTGTAAATTGTCACAAAATTCTCCTGGTCATGTAGAGAAATGTATGTACAGTGGTACCTCGACATACGAGTTTAATTCGTTCCGTAACCTTGCTCATATGTCAAATTGCTCGTATCTCAAAGCATCTCAATTTTCCCCATTGAAATTAATTGAAATGTAGTGTGCGGTGTAGTGTGCGATTCCTCGTATCTCAAATCTTCTCTCATCTCAAAGCAAAATATTGCTCACTCGGCGGCTCGTATCTCAAAACACTCGTATATCAGGGCACTCGTATGTCGAGGTACCACCGTATAAGTCTGGATACTTTTATTCATTTTTATGTAGCAGCTAATGTAATTAGGATGATTATTTTGGTTTCTGTCTTGGATACTTCCAGAGACATCTGGCATGACATGGGAATTCCTAAAGTTTTTGGAAAAATCCACCTGACAAGCTCTGATAGACACTATAGCTTTGGTCTGGAATGGTGTCATGTCATAGCCTTCAAAGTGGGATAATATTCTTAGAAGTGCTACAGAGCAGAACCTGATGCTACATAAAACTTTTTGTTCCAAAACTGATTAGTGCATTATCTAAATTAGAACACAAGATGCAAATCCATTGCCGCTTCTCCCCTCTATAAAACACAGAATGATCAGATTTTCCAGTTTTTAAAATTGTACCCCGCTATGCAAAAATTCTTTCATTGGATGATTGATGCAAGGAGTACATGTTAGCATAAACAGCAGTATCATAATTGTATGCAAGCATTTTAAATAGCTTACTATAGTTTTAAAAGTGTAGCTCTATAATAAGATGCTAACACCTTATTAGTATGCATGTGAACCTGGAGATAGACTCCCTAACATTGGGTAAAGGCATATTATTTTCTTGCCATTCCTCTAAATAACTCAGAAGCATGTGCAGATTTGGTCTGCAAAACCTCCTTTTGGTTTGGAGGGTAAGTTAAGCTTAAAGGTGGTGGCTGACTGAGGTTATCCAACAAATTTTATTGCTGAATAGGAGTTTGACTAGCTCCCGGGTCTTTCCAGTAATAGTCAGGAGCAGGCCATAGAACTGTGCATATCTTTGGCCCCTGCTGCCTCTTCTCTGGTATATGAATTATTACCACTAGCTTTATAGTTTTGGTTAAAAGATCACAGTGGTACTTACCAAGATTCCCTCTTAACTAACTTAACTAACCAACAAACTAGCAAGTAAGGAACCTAGTTTTTGATATATTCATATTATGATGTCTTCATAGTGGAATATAAGCCTGTATATATACTTCCCAGACTAAATCCAGACTTGAGATTTATCAAGGTTGCTGTTATCATATGCAGAGGTAAAATACTGCTGTATAAACAAACTGAGGTTGAATATACATCATTCAAAATCTTAGTAAATAACATGACACACATTGAGTTAAAATGCTTTGTAGAGATAATGGTGACTTTTCAAGAATGAAGCAATAGAAATTATGGACATTGTGGGATTTTTTGCCCTTCTTATTGCCTTTTCAGTGGGCCAGGTTGCTGCATTTTCTCTTTGTTGAAAAAATATGCAGTACAACTGGTTCTTCTCAGCATACATTTCCTGAGAAGTACTCTTTTGTTTAGGAATATTTAGTAAAATGTTCCACTTAATGACTTGATATATGTAGGTCAATTTGGCACTTTTTAATATAGATCATAATTTACATTACAGTTACATTATGTAGTGAAGGGCTGTTTGGATTTCTTGTTGTTACCTGCTCTGGGAATAATGGGGTTAAAAGTTCCCCGTGTCTGATTACTATAGTTTGAATTCAGTGAGCAAGGAAGATGATAGAGACTAGAAAAACAAACCTCTCCAGTGTCACTGATTTCTAGTCACATAGGGAGATAATTGCTACACTTTCATTCAGTGCAGAATCAAAGTAATCCTCCTGGGTGCTGGTTTTACACAAAAACAAAGTGCAGTGTGCTTTTGTATCATTAGATGGCATCTTTCTTCATGCTCATATGCTTCTTAACTTATTAATTAGCACACAACCTACTTCTCCTACTGTAGATTTCAAGTTTTTTTTTAATCTGTCCAAAGTTCATATAAAAAGCAAATGAAATTACTTTTTCAGGTACTTAAAAGTTTGAAATAATGGAACCAAAAAGCCAGTTTGTTATAAGCCAGCTTGTTAGTGTTTCTTTCCAAAACGAGTGATAAAGAATCTTGAGACAGTTGCATAACACAAAAGAGTGAATTTACATATGTTAAAAAAAGAAAATAACAGTGCAATCATACCAGTGATTCCGTATTTCATGTATTAATACTATTGAATAGTGTCTTTGTTGGCTGTCTCCAAGAGTAGCCTTGTTTTGGCTAAATAAAGGCATATCCAATGCAGATTAACAAAATTAAGTTACAGAATAACAGGACTTCATATAGTGGTTTGTATTAATTAGGTGTGCTCTTTACGGATAAAACATAAACACTATTTTTCTGCACTTCATATAGTATTGGATCTGAACGTTAGTAACACAATTGTTTGCCTCCTAGCAGTTTTGTTTATAGGTTCATTGTCGTATTATATAGTTTATAATTGTATAAATAGAGTCTGTAGCCATTAAGAAATGACATTTGGTGTATTTGGATCACACATTAATTATTTTAGTTGTAAACTCTATGCCAACTGAAGTAGAATTAGGCATGTAAAAATACACTACTCTATATTATACAGCAGTAGGTGATAAGCTTTTATATAGGTTGATGCAAAACTGTAATAGGACTCCATATAATCAAGGCCTTGAGAATGGAACTCTTTGAACAATGTTCCTCAGATTATACAAACACTATGTATACCTATGTAAAAGCTGTGTAGATCATAAGACAAATTCTGCAATGCATATTGTGGTCGTCTCTTTGTTAGGTCAAACAAAAAGGCAAAGAAATCTCTGTGTAAACATTCAAAACTACAGGACTCTTAATCAGTAGATATGTTTTTAAAAGGAGGCAATAAAAAGGGGGATGGGGGAAATAACAATCTGAAGTCATGTAATCTGTATGTGTATTGAGCTGTTGTAGGAGGAATGGTTGGCAGAGTGTCAGGTTAATCAGGTTACAAACTAATGCCCCCTTTATTTACTGGGAACAGGAAAGTTAATAAAACAAAAACAATAAACTTTGGTTCTCCATTTTGAAAACACCTAGCCTGTGAAAACTGTTCTCTGTCCAGTGTGAAGCTCACAGGCCTGTTTGATGGAGTTCTTTAGATAGTCACTATATTGCCAGGGATGGAGATTAATTTAGGCACTGGATCAGGTAAAATACATGGCTGACCCAATAACCATGTTGGAGCTGATCTCATAGAACAAAATCCCTCAGTGAAATAACTAGCTTGAAATGCCCATTGTGCCACCCAAGAGGTACAGCTTTTCCTTGAAAATCTTTGAAGCCAGGTGGCTCAGGGCAAGTGGAAGCTTTGCAGTTGCAGCCCACTTCTGCACGGTCAAATCCAAACTCTGCCAAGTTGAGAAAGCTTCAGTAATTGATGCAGAGCTTCTGGTTATGGAAGAGGAAGCCATGTGCCTCTTGGGCCATGGCCATGGCACAGAGCTGCATCCTTTGGTCTTTGAAGGAGCTGGACTCATAGATATTGGTGGAATGAGAGCTCCGATTGATGCCTCTGGAGACATCCCCCCACATTCCAGACTACCTGTCAGTATTCCTCAGGACCATCTATGTTTCTAGCCAACTTGCTGTTTCTTGAGACTGTGGTTTATGTTTAGTATGTCACAAGCCACAGCCCACCCCAGGGGTAGGCAACCTGTCCCCTTTAAGGGCCGAGGGACTTCAGCTCCCAGAATCCCAGGAGCTATTGGCTAACATGGGACTATTGGCCAACATGGCTGAGGCTTCTGGGAGCTGAAGTCCCTCGGCCCTTAAAGGGGAAAGGTTGCCTACCCCTGGCCCACCCGATGAGCTGTGTGCTTCCAACTAGTTTTGAGCATGCAGTCCACTTTGTACTCCTTCCCAGCACTTCTCAGCATGAAGGAGAGTTCATTGAGAGGTGATCTTACTCTCCAGCAATGCATCCCTCCACCTTTTGACCCAAGGTGATTAGATTTAAGACAGGGAGTGTGCATCTGCAGTGTAGGCTACGTCAGAAATGATAGCGTAAGAATGGAGTACTTTCTCAATATTAGAAGTACTGGAGATAAAGAAGGAGAAGGAGAGCTGCTGAGAAAATTAAAGAAGTGGCAATGCAAGGGCAGTCTTATGAAGGTCTAGATCAGGGGTAGGCAACCTTTCCCCTTTAAGGGCCAAGGGACTTCAGCTCCCAGAAGCCTCAGCCATGTTGGCCAATAGTCCCATGTTGGCCAATAGCTCCTGGGATTCTGGGAGCTGAAGTCCCTCGACCCTTAAAGGAGAAAGGTTGCCTACCCCTGGTCTAGATAAAGAGAGAGAGAAAGGAAGTCACACTGGGGCTCCTTTCACCCATTTTCAAGCTGAGGAGTATGAGGTCCACGTGATCCCTGAAGAGCCCTTCTGAGTGTTGATTTATTATTATTAATATTAATATTAATATTACCCCACCCTTCTGTTAAAAACAATCGGGGCGGCTTACAGCAATTAAAAATTACATCAATGCAATCTAAAAGCCCCAGCCCCCCACCCTCCCCATAAAAACGTATTAAACTAACATTGGATGGAAGGGACTTCAAGCATACCTTTAGAAGCTCCTATCTATGCAGTTTAGCACTGTGTCAAATGAAGACCCTGCTGTTTTACAGTGGATCCTCAGTGACCACATATCCGGGATAGTTACAAAACCCTCTGAAAATGTTTGGGTCCCTTCTTCAATTTTAACTATTTGACCTGTGTTCATGATAACACTATAGTTAAATTCAGAAGTTTTAAAAAATATATTTAATAAATTATTTTAAAATATCCGTTTGTTTTGCCGTTTAGCTTTGAATTATTAACTGCCCTTGAGTCGACCTCAACTCATGGAGATGGTGTTGATAAGACTTTTCCAAGAATCTCTGTCCTCCACAGATCCTGCAGGCTCAGGGTCATGTCTTCTCTGAGTCCATCCATGTTGTCTCTCTCTCTCTCTTTCTGCTTCATTGTGCCTTACCTAGCATTATTGCTTTTTCAGTGATTCATGCCTTCTCATGATGTAGCCAAAATAGGACAGCCTTAATTTAATCATCCTGACTTCCAGGGATAATTTGGACTTGATCTGTTCAAGAACTCATTTGTTTGTTGTCTTGGCTGTCCACAGTATCTTCAGCACTCTTCTCGAGCACCACATCTGAGAAGAGTTTATTTTCCCTCTGTCGGCTTTCTCCGCAGTCTAGCTCTCACATCCGTACATGGTGATAGGGAATGCAATGGCTTTGAAGATCCTCACTTTAGTGTTCATAGATATCTTTGCTCTTTGTGATCTTGTCCATTTCTTTCATAGCTATGCTTTCCAATTCTAGCCTCCCTATTTCTTGGTTGCAGCCTCTGTTCTGATTAATGAATACATATATAAAAATGCACATTTAATGTTTGCTTAGAATGCTAGTTACAGAGATAATGTGAAACTATGTCTTACTGAGCAAGCTACAGGCTTGTGTTCCTCTCCCTTTTTTTTGTACCTGCAAAGAGATTGAAAGCATTTGTGTTTAAACTGAGTTTTAAAACTGGATGCCCTAGTTAGGATTTGATAGTGTTAAATACAATCATAACATAGGGATGCACATTTGACCAGACAAATTGTATCTGTATACAGATTAATCTCATACTCATAAAGATGTTTTTTAAAAACTAAGGAACACCGTTATAAAATCTTTAAATTCTTCATGGTTTTAAAATTAAAAGTAGCTTTATTTTTCTCTTTGTATTGGAGACGTGATTGTTGTTCCTTCAAGTCGTTTCCAAATTATGGCAACCCAAAGGTGGACCTACCAAAAGTTTGTCTTCGTAAAATTTTGTCGGAGGGTGTTTGCCCTGACCTTCCTCTACGGCTGAGAGATTGTAATTTGCTCAAGGCCACCAGTGGGCTTCTGTGGCCAAACAGAAATGCAAACCCTGGTCTCAGTGTCATAGTCAAGTGCTCAAACCACTGCACCAGTAAGGGGAGATATATGCTATAAAAGGGTGATGTGAAAAGGGTGGTTACTCTGTTATGAAATTACTATAGTACCATAGAATCATATAGGGATCACTTCAGTATTGCAGTAAGTTTTACTCTACAAAGGGCACTAGCCAAATGCCTTCACATAATTGGTCCTTGTAGAAGGATATGAATTATCTGTTATTTTAATGCAGTCATCTTCAGCTTCAGAGTCGTAACTAAAGCTATGCTGACAGTTGAGTATGTTCTTCTGAGAAGTGACCCATCTTTGACATGACAAAGGTTTCAGTTAGGAACACAGAGAACAAACACTTCAGGTCACTGCCATCTGAACTAACGGTATGTTCTGAGATTAATTTTTATAAATTTTTAACACAGACAATCTAATTTGCAATTACAATTACTTTCAAAGATAAAGAAACGGGAGAAGGGAAAGAAGAGAAAAATGCCAAAAAGGAAGAAGAAAAAGGGAGGAAGAAAGAGAAAGAAAAGGGAAAAAAGGAGGGAAAAGGCATACAACTAATACACAGTAGGGCTCTGAACTATGACCCAATCCTGACTATAATGGAAAGAAAAATAAGAAAGATAAAATATATATTCTATCATTTCAGATCCAATTAAATAATTCTACAAATATTACTAATTATCATAGCTACAGATTATTACAGCGTTAGATTTCTTATTGCTCAAAAAGTCCATAAACTGTTTTCAGTCTTTCAAAAAGTCTTCAATTGGTTTATCCTTTAGAACTCATGTTAATTTGTCCATTTTCACTAATTTAGCAACCTTAACAATCCACTCATCCATCACTGGTGCTTCATTCTGTTTCCAAATTTGAGCAAACAATATTCTTGCTGCTGCTGCTGTCATATATTGAAAAAGTGATCCATATTTACTGTTCAGTTCTATATTCATAATGCCCAACAAAAACATTTCTGGTAATATTTATTTATTTATTTATTTGGAGTATTTATACCCCACTCTTCAGCCAAAAGGCTATCAGAGCAGCTTACAAATGGTTAATTAGAAATTTCCCTGCCCTCAGGCTTACAATCTAAAAAGACAAAACACAAAAGGAGAAGGGAATGGTGGTGGGGAAGGGGAATATGTCCAGTAGATCTTCTCTCCCTCTCAAGCCTGGATCAAAGCAGATGGACTGGAGGGAGGGCTTTCTTCTTACTCTGGCTAGGCCTGAAGGAGCTAGCCTGCCTTCTCTCCCTTGATGATGGTGGATAGAGGGAGGGTCTTCTTCTTTTTCAGGCTTGGCCCGATGGAGTTGGCCTGCCTTTCTCTCCCTCTTGATGATAATCTAATCTAGTTTTAAAATTATTTTGAATTAATATATAAAAGACCAGTAAATTGTTGCCTCCTTACAAGTCCACCATATAGGGAAAAAGGGTCATTCCTTATCTTGACACACCCAACATTATTTGAAACATTCTCAACAGCTTATTTGAGTTTTGATACCATCCGTACATCATCTTATTCTTTTAAATTACTACACCTAACTGATCATGAAAAATTATGGACAGCTCTTAAAGAAATGGGTGTGCCACAACATTTGATTGTCCTGATGTGTACCCAGGAGATGAGGCTACTATGAGGAGATAATACAGTTGTCCCTCCCGATTTGCGGACTTCAAGTCCGTGGTCCCTCTCTTCACAGGAGGGACAGGCAGGGAGGGATATAATGGTGGTGTGCAAGCGTGCATGCCATTATTTTCAATGGGGCTTGAATATTTGCGAGCCGCCATTTTCGCAGGGTGGTATCCAGAATGGATCCCCATGAATTGGGAGGGGCTACTGTACAAAGAAACAGAATATTTTCCAATTGGCAAGGGGGTTTAGGCAATACTGCATTTTATCACCCTGTCCGTTTAATTTGTTTGCCAAAAATAACCACAAAGTAAGATTATACTTGGAGCAAGGAGGCATGAAAATTGGAGGAACATCAACAAATTAAGATATGCAGATGACACCATACTACTAGCAGAAAATAGCAAAGAGTTGGAATGATTACTGAAGAAAGTGCAAAGTGCAATGGTTTACTGTTGAACTTTAAGAAAACAATTACCACAGATGATTTACATAACTTTAAAGCAGACAATGAAGACATTTAAATAGTTCAAGATTTTTCATACCTTGGCTCGATCATTAATCAACATTGAGACTTCAGTTAAGAAGTCAGAAGAAGACTAGGACTTGGAAGAGCAGCTATGAAAAAACTAGGTAAGATCCTGAAGTGTCAAGATATATCATTGAATGCTAAAATTTGAATTATCCAAGCCATTGCATTTCCCATTTCTGTGTATGGTTATGAAAACTGGACAGTGAAGAAAGCTGATAGGAAGAAAATCATTTGAGACGTTCTGGAGAAGGGTTCTGCAGATACTGTGGCCTGCTAAAAAGACAAATAAATGGATCCTAGCTTTACGTCTCCCTAAAAGCCAAGATGAATAAACTAAGGCTGTTGTACTTTGGCCATGTCATGAAAAAGACACAACTCACTAGAAAAGACGATGATGCTTAGCAAAGTAGAAGCCAGTCAGAAAAGAAAAAGACCATATTCCAGATAGATAGGTTCAATCAAAGAAGCCACAGCCCTGACTCTTCAACAGCTGATCAGGGCAGTTGGTGACAGGGTGACTTGGAGGTCTCTGATTCACAGGATCTCCATAAATTGAAGTTGACTTGTTCTATATTCTTAGAATATTATAAAAATTATTATGCTTGTTCTATATTCTTAGTCTTCAGTGTGATGTGGAAAACCACTAAGGGACTTATACAAACCATTTCTGATATGGCATAGACAAATCTGTCCAAAGAAAAACAGTTTAAAAACAACTGTCACAGGTCATGTCCAAGCCCTTGGGCATGACTAAAGTCGTTCATTGGATCACAGCCAATGTGTCTAGCAAGAAGTAAGACATTGTTGCCAAGTATGATTAAGTTCAAAACAAGTGATGATAAAGGGTGACTAAAATATATAGGTGATGTGTATGTATACATATAAAAATTACCAGTAACAGAAAAAGAGAGAATAATTAAAATTGGTTCATTGATGTTTGTTCCCACCAACCAACCCACAAAATCCTTGGTAGTGCTATGCATGATACAAATCAGGGGTAGGCAACCTTTTCCCTTTAAGGGCCGAGGGACTTCAGCTCCAAGAAGGCTCAGCCATGTTGGCCAATAGTTCCATGTTGGCCAATAGCTCCTGCGATTCTGGGAGCTGAAGTCCCTCGGCCCTTAAAGGGGACAGGTTGCCTACCTCTGATATAAATAATAATAATAAAATTTTATTTATATCCCGCCCCTTTGAGCACAATCGGGGCGGCTAACAACAATAAAAATACATAGTATAAAATCCTAGACCAATACCCATCCTCCCCTTTAAAAAGTATTAAACTAAACACAATTAAAACATTTGAATAACATAAAAATTAAATAAAACCAAATTATCTAAACAAAAAATGGGAACAGTGGAAATGACAAAACAGAAACAAAACAGCAGAAAAGCAAAGGTGGTGGCAACAATAAATTTGAAGAGGGCAGGATAAAACAGAATAAGACAAAATAAAGGGGTTCTAGAGGCCGAGAATCTAATCTGGAAAGGCCTGCCGGAAGAGATCCGTCTTAACAGCCTTTTTAAAGCTGTTTAGCGTGGTAATCTGATGGATCTCATCCGGCAAGCCATTCCATAATCTGGGGGTGACTACTGAAAATGCCCTCTGGGAGGTTGCAGACAGCCTAGATTTTAATGGCTGTAGCAAGTTCCTTCCAGAGGACCAGAGTGCGCAGGGAGGATTGTATGGGAGGAGGCGGTCCCGAAGATAGGTTGGACCCAAGCCATTTAGGGCTTTAAAGGTAATAACCAACACCTTATACTGGGCCCGGAAACTAATAGGCAGCCAGTGGAGGGGCCTTAGTACCGGAGTTATATGGTCCCTCCTGGATGTCCCAGAAACCACTCTGGCTGCCATATTTTGTACCAGGGGTAGGCAACCTTTCCCCTTTAAGGGCCGAGGGACTTCAGCTCCCAGAATCCCAGGAGCTATTGGCCAACATGGGACTATTGGCCAACATGGCTGAGGCTTCTGGGAGCTGAAGTTCCTCGGCCCTTAAAGGGGAAAGGTTGCCTACCCCTGTTTTGTACTAACTGGAGTTTCTGGACCAAGCATGAGGGTAGCCCCATGTAGAGTGCATTGCAGAAATCCAGACGCGAGGTTACCAGCACATGCACCACAGTCTCAAGTTCCCTTACTTCCAGAAAAGGGTGCAGCTGGCGTATCAGCCGAAGCTGATAACAGGCGTTCCTGATGCACTCTAACTCCCTATTCCCCATCTTTAGGTATTTCTGGAATGTACCATTCAGTGGCAGAATATTCTTTTCTTATAATGTAAAGCTGGGTGACCTTGGAATGAAGTATGAGTGTTTGCATGCATTCCATTGCTCCAGATTGAGAGTACTCAAATGGATCACTGAATAAGTGTTTTCCTAGTGAAGAGGGAAGTACTGTAGTTAGAGTGTTGATATCACTTGTTATGTTGGAGAGGAAGAGGGGGAGTGGGAAAAGGAATAGATGGAAATCCCCAGTATAATAATTATTGATAACATGAAGGTACTATCTTGCTCTATTTATTTAACATTGTGAAAGATTTTCTTCCCCCCCCACCCCATCCTAACTAGTAATGTCAGCATGCTCTGGATATCTTCATAGTTCTCACAAATTCTGATTCATAGCTCATTTTTAGCATTCTCTGTTTCCTTTGCCTTCATAAATTTAGCTTGAACAAAGACAACAAATTTCACTCGAGTCATAAGATGTGCACAGGCATTGAAAGAATGTTTTCATTGAAGAATTGTCATTGAAGTGCTAGAAACAGTTCAGTTGCATCTATAGAACATATCTGTGATTTGAATGTGGACCTAAAACACGAAACTCTCATAGAAGTCATAATAAGGTGGGACTTGAAGCATCATCTACTTCTACTCTAATCCTTTGATGAAGTAATGAATCATTATTATTATTATTATTATTATTATTATTATTATTATTATTTTCTTATATCACGCCTTTCTCCCATCATAGGGACTCAAAGTAGCTAGCTTTGTCTTACCACCTTGTCCCTGATAGGTAACATCCATCCTCTACTTATATTTCTCAAGGAGGAGACCAGCAGCTTCCAAGGCAGTCAGAAAATCCATTTTTTAAAATGTAGTTGCCCTGATTGGGGATGGATTGCTCCTTATGTACCCCTAGAATGACTATTCACAGTGACTATTCACAATCTCTCATTCTCCATAGGTTCAAAACTGTTACATTGCCACTGTATGCTCCTTCCTTGCCAGTACAACTACATGCATTACTCATTTCATTCATTAGATCTCAGAGTAAACTGAGCATTAAAAGCAAACTTAGATTGAACATCAGCTGCTTATAGCAAATCCTTTGAAAAATTTAAGATGCTTTTCAACATTAACCTTTTTTTAATGAGTTCTTAACCATAGTGTTGTTCCAGTAGATAAGATTTTGAGAACTTTTGTATTGAAATTAAAGATCAATTTGGTTTTACTCTAATCTGGCCGTTCCCCCGATCCATTTGAAGAAGTTGGTCTACAATTTGGATTATTATGCTTGTGTCTCTCCAATCCAGCTGCAGAATTCAAATGAAAAGCATGCCCCACTTTAGTTTAGTCTAGTTACAGACTTTTGACTTCAGGTTGGGAGAAATTATTAGTTAATTCTCTAGATAGCGAGGTTTTGTTGTCACAGTAAGATTTGGTATGGTTTTTATAATATTTAAAAGCCTGCAGATGTAATACAGTGAAATCTTCCTGTTGGCGGGCTGAAAAGATCTGCTGCTTTTACTGCCTGTGGATTGCCACATCCCATATTATTTAATGGTGGTGCATGGGAGCCAATGTGCTGATGTGTCTATGTGCATGTTGGCATTATAGAATAATACCAGATGTGTCAGTCCATGTTTTTTGCCATCTGCGGGGGGGGGGGGGGGGGGACAGAACCACACCCCCATGGATGGGAAGGGACATTATTTTTAAAAATAATGAAGTACAGTACATATGAAGCTACAAGCCCCAGACATGTAATACAGCTGCAGAAACTGTAGGAGGGGAATAGACTTGAACTTGTTAGTACTGGCTTTCTAAATCTGTAGTGAGAACAAAACATCCTCAGGAATTTTGGAAATCACCTACACTTGTCCCTCCACATTCACTGGGGTTAGGGGCACAGGTCTCCCGTGAATGTGGAAAAACCACAAATAACAAAAACATAATGTTTTTACCTGAAAGAACACCTCTCTAGGAATCTAATTCCTTCAGTGTGACTTTTGGTTAAAGTTGACCATAGAGCTGTGCTAGAGGACTTAGATATTCCTAGAGAGAACATAGTAATAAAATCCATGAATAATCAAAGCTGCAAAAGCCAAAGCTGCAAATGTGGAGGTACAAGTGTCCTCCTTATCATTGCCAATAGCAGATTTTGTCAAAATGAAAAATAGAATTTGTATTAGCTGTCTGTTACAGTCAAAGCTAGAATACATAACCACACTGCTATGCACTAAATAAAGTATGTGTACTTCAGATAAGATTGTCATAGCAATAAACTTGGATTTCATGATTTTATTGTCCATATTCTGAAAGAAAAATGTTTTCCATATTAGTGTGAGCAGGTTTTCAGCTGACGGTGTTTTTAGACAGTATAAAAAGACTGAAAGTACAGTATTTGATTTCATTCAAAAACAGTTGCTGATACTCACTGTGGTATTTCTTTCTCAGGCTACCTTTGTGTTGAGATCTTGCTTTGAAACAAAATTGCAAAGGATTGCATCTGCTTTGGCAACACTATTAAGATCTCAAACCAAAGAACAGAAAGGAGATTTCACAGTAAAGAGAAAAATGATCCAGTTTGCATAAGTGTTAGGTTTCCAGGGATCCAGTGTGCCCCAAAGCAAGCTGTCTCAATGACAACCATTTAGAAATAAACCATAAAACCAGCTTAGGGGCTCTGCAGACTGGCAAGAAACACTGGCTTTGGGATGGCATGGAGGCGTGGCAATTGCACAACTCTGCCCCCAAACTATCATTACGCCACCCAACCAACCATATGGCAGGCAGCATTGGGATACTCCTGCAGCGCAGCAGTTACACACCACAGGAGCAGAGAAGAGCTGTAGCAGCAACAAAAGGGGTGGCTTTTTTCTGTCCCAAAAAGGAGTGGCATTTTTTGCTTCTTTTTGGGCTGGAAAAATGCTGGATTGGGGGCCATGATGTGCGGTTGGCACGACCCCAATCCGGCGCCCAAAGGGGCAGTACAAAGCCGCTCCTTCAGGGCAGTCTGCTTTGCCCCATAGTAAACCATAAAATCCTTGTGAATTGAGAAGTACATTTATTATAATTCAAAATGTTGTTTATATTCTCTTTTGCAAACAGAATTTCTTTATGAAATATAATTTGACATGACTATGTCCCCTTAATGAATAATGTTTGCACTTGTATAAACATGTTTGGGTTTTATAACAGATTTTGAAAATATTTCTCTTAAGAAGAGAAGACAACATTTTGTGACATGGAAACTTTTTACTCACATCATTGATAAAATTTTAAGAAAGAAAAAATTGGTTAAAGCGAATGGAACACTAAGCGTTTCCTTGACCAACAAATGAATCCTGTCTCGTGGTATGAATTATACATTTTTTGAAGGAAGGGCAGCAATTTAACAGACTTGTACATTGTAAGAAAATTTGTAATTATGAACAAAACTATTAACATATATCAATATTGTATAATTTCTTATAGGCAATACATCTAATGAAGAAAGAAATTACTCTGGAGTTAAAACTTCATTGTACATGACTGGATCTGAGAGTGATCAGACTTCACAGGTCAGAATGCTCAAATTTAAAGGTGTTTAGAAAAAGATTGCAGCTGGTTATAGCCGGAGTTACTAAATGTGATGTGACCTGTTATGCTTTGTATTTGGTTAAGGCTTCAGAAATTTCATTCTTCTCTGATTTGTCATAAGTAACCCAGAGATCAAGATGCAGTTAGTACTCTTATTTTCGGTGCTCTAATAGAAGTGACTACTTCACTGTTTCAGATAAGGATAAATTGGAATCACAGCTTTGTCATGCCAAAATGTAATTTTTTTTGTATTATATCAACTATGTAAAGGTATTCTAATCACTGAAAATTAATCTGTAATGGTATAAAATATCAGAGCCGCTGTATGCATAGTATCAAATCACTACTAGATTAACGAAGACAGTTTCTTTGAACTCTTTAAAACTGACCTTTATTTTAGAGAGAGGCAGGAGGGAGGCTTATAAATATATTGAGTGGTATTATGATTGGTCAGATTTTCCTAGGTCTTGACAGTTCCGTTGGCCAAAATTGTTAAGTCATTTACTTGGATAATAGAGCATGCCATCATATTTATTTAAGATTTTACTCCTCACTGACTATTAGTAATAGACCTTTATAAGCAAACCATATAAGCAGACATTTGTTGATAATGAATATGATTCTGTGTAATGGATCTAGTTCATTATAAAGGATTTTACTTTTAGGTTCTTACTTGAAATGATTTCAGAAAAAATATTCTGTGCTTAATGAGTGATTTGGTATATTGTGTTTTTAGTTTGTTGATGTAGCTATCTTTGCCTGAGAGCCAAGCTGTTATTTAATATAAAAACATCTTGTCTCTTTGTTATTAGCTCCCACAGTGAAAACATCAAGTGAAATTGTGGTATTACATTATAATCTGCATTGGATTATATTCTCTATTTTGTCTCTTGGAACTGTTGATGGTGCTATACATTAATTTATAATCAATTAAAACATGATGGAGATATAAAGGCAGAAGTTGTAGACACTTAGGAAGGACAGCACAAATGAAAAATTGTTACAGATCTGCCTTACAATCCTTCTGAAGGTTCCCCCATCACAAAATGAGGCGAATTGTCACCATATGGAGGGTTAAGATACCCTGCTTATAAATTACTCTTTTCAGGCTCATCTGAACCTAATTTAGTGAATTTTCATTGGGAGGTGAAGAATTTTTTTTAAATTGCTTTTTAATGGTATATGGTTTGCTATTTTAAATTTTCTAGATTGTTTTCAACATGCTTTGCTCTTCTTACTCACTTTGTTGGGTGTGTTTTTGGGTTATTGTTTTTTGCAAGGATGACTTAAAGGTAATACACTTCCCATCCCTTTAATGTCCATGGAGTGGAACACTGATGAAGAGAAGGATGTAATGATTTTAAATCCATTAATAAATTAATACATTTTTAAAAAATGAGAGGATGAGTCATGTTTAACAGATCCCCACCATGCTCATAGTAAAACATCCAGAATCTATTGTAACTATCTTAATATTAAATAAAATCCATAAAAGAATGATACCTTTATTGGTCAACAAAAATGCCCCAAACACTTCATACAAGCTATAGAAGCTCCACTGACTTCTTCACCAGACAAAGGATGCTAAATCATGCAGAAAAGTGATAATGTTGGAATTACAGGCCTACATGTTGTATCAGGTGTTGTTTCTGTTATAGTTCAGTTAGTGTGGAGGAATCTCAATGCAGGCAGAAACCACTTCCCTTTTTTGTGATGTGGGGATCGAGTCAAAGGACAGTAAAATTTAAACTTCATTAGCAACAGTAAAATAACTCCTTTTGGGATCCAGGGTGTTTCTGTCCTTTGTGAGGCTTCAGGCCTCTTTGTTAGAGAAAGAACTTCGAATCTCCCAAGAAGTCTCTGTACTGTACTGTACTGTACTCCAAAGAAGTCTCTTTACTGTTACATCTGAAAAAAAAACCCTTTAAGCTCTGTATAGGAAGCATAGTGTCAGCATAGTGTAGTGGTCGGAGCGTTGGTCTAGGACTCTGGAGACCAAGGTTTGAACCCTGGTTCAGCATGTAAAGCCACTGGGTGACCTTGGGCAAGTCACACTCTCCTCTGGAGAAGCTTACCAAGAAAACCCCGGGATAGCTTTATGGTTACCATAAGTCAGAAATTACTTGAAGGCACACATCAACATAGGTAAAATTCAGCCAATTATAGTTCCAAATAAAAAGTTTTACCTTTGCTACAGGTAGAACCCTCAAAGCGTTAAGTCCCAGTCTTTAGTTTCTTCTTGTTTAGGATTCAGTGTTCTCTGGACTTCTGGTCAAAATAGTGTCATGCTGGGTGCACCTTTACTAAGGTGCCAAAGTGTCATTCACCAAAAGCAGAATTTGCCAGTCTACTGTGATTTGGACCAGCAGAAACTGTCCCCATGTTATTGGGGACTTGGAGGGAGCTTGCAAGGGTCCATTGCCTGTCCCTAGTGTACAGCTGGTAAGAGATCCAGTGAGACACAGTGGGGCAACGTGGACCAGGAACAGGAGACCCACCTCAACTGGCCACCATTCATCAGCTCAGGTGCTGCAACCAATTTTTTTTTTAAAGCTAGAAGGTTATTAAATATTGCCTTAAGAATTATATAACTGATGACAGCATAGAACTTCCCATCAATTCAAGCTTCTACAGCAGGGGTAGGCAACCTTTCCCTTTTAAGGGCCGAGGGACTTCAGCTCCCAGAAGCCTCAGCCATGTTGGCCAATAGTCCCATGTTGGCCAATAGCTCCTGGGATTCTGGGAGCTGAAGTCCCTCGGCCCTTAAAGGGGAAAGGTTGCCTACCCCTGTTCTACAGACTAACCACATTTCTACACTACACTCTTATAGTGCTGCTATTCCACTGTCACTGCCCTGTCTGCCTCCTGTTGCATTCTGGGGCTTGTAGTTCAGTGAGGCCTAAGAATTCTCTGGGTGAGGATTCTAAATGGCCCTCCCTCAGCCGCAAATCCCAGAATGCAACAGGAGGCAGCCAGAGTACTCATAGTGGAATAGCAGCACTATAAGAGTGTAGTGCAGAAATGTGGTAAACCATTTGAGTAACTAAGAGAACCCAGGGTGTATGTAAAGAGACTAAAACAACAATTGAGGATGACATCTGGAAGTGAATTTTAAATTGCAGTTGAAGAAGTGTTAAAAGGATCTGCCCCCCTCCCCCGGTATAAGTAATGGAGCTGTTCTTAAGAAAGCAGTTAATAAAGCGAGAAGTGAATTTAAAGAACTGAACTTTTACTTTGATACAGCAAGTGAAGAATTAAGATTGCCTAGTGATGTGATAGTTTATTTTGTCAGAAGATAAACAAGAGAATTGGTGCTTCAGTAGCATCGGATTAATAAACTGAAAATTGATTATAAGGAATTATAAGGAATTAATCCTGTTAAAGGATGTTCCTCCCAAGAATTATGAAAAAAAGAAAAGAAAAATGTACACTTTTTTGCTGACAAACTGAAACTTATGATATTCCATTCAGATGGGAGAAACCTGAGGGCATAAGCTTTTATGGCAAATGATAAAATAAAAGTTGTGAATATATAAGGTCATAATTTTAAACTTAAAACTTTTGCAGAAATGAAGGGCTGCTATACCTAGAGAGCTCAGACTTGAATTTTGGGTTTTATTGTTAGCTTTGGTGTGATAAAGTTACAGTTGACTCAGATTTTAATAATCATCATGTGAGGTATTATTATTACATTTCTGGAACAGATACAAAGCTGGATTTTGTTCTAGATTAACTCTTTATTATTCACCAATAGAAGAGTTTTTTTAAAAGAGAATTATATACAAAAATTAATTGACTGGCATATAAGGATTTATTGGTAATGGAAAACAGTCAATATAGATTGTGAGCCCGAGAGCAGGGAACCATCTAATTAACCATTTGTAAGCCACTCCGAGAGCCTTTGTGGCTGAAGAGCACGGTATAAATACGTGAAATAAATAAATAAATAAACCGTCTATCCTCGACTATGAGGTGACTTCGTGTATTATGGGGCCATAATTTTGGATTTTAATATGAGTCATGGGTAAGATGAAGGTAACACTTAGTAGCGTGTAACAAGGAATGTGAAGAATGAAGCAAAGAAAACAGATGCCAAGCAGTTTACAAAATACCAGCAGGCATAACTGTTTGTACTCACCCTAAAAGCTGATGCTTCTTTTAGCTACTCACAGGACAGACAAAGCTCTTGCCTTTTGCCACTCTACTCAGAGAAGGGGATAATTCATATATATATATATATATATATATATATATATGAGTTAAACTACAGTACCTATAGTGACCCAGGGATAGGTTGACCCAAGTTTTTTGGGTAAATTTTGTCACTAAAATTTCTGGACTTATATATGCATAGGTACAGATTGAAATCAAGAAAAGAGTTAAGAGTCTGAAGGGCATGTTTTAAAATGGTTTTCTTATAGACAAGTATTTGAAAGATCTGTATACCGATGGTGAACATTTTATGTATAAATTGTTATTGAGGTTTGAAACTGAAAGGGAACATGTAAAAGATTGCATGGTGAAATGGACTCAAAATATTGGTCCTGCAATTCAAATGGAACAAAGAGAAAGGATGGGGCAAAACAGTTTGAAATTTACAGTTATGATTTAAGGTAAATTTTTAATAAGATAGTGTACAGATGATATTTACATTGGAAAGATTATCAAAAATGTATAAAAACAGTTCAGATACTGGAAATGTAAATAGAAGATAGGGATATTTTACTCTATGTGGTAGACATGTGATGAAGCGCAGAATTATAGGACTCAAATACATGTAATACTGGAGGATATTTTTAAAACTAAAATACAATTGAAACCAGAGATGTTTTTGTTGGGAATGTTAAATGAACAAATTGAGAAGATATATGGCAGTACTTCACAATATATGAAGGTAATACTGTAACCTGACTTCTCCTGAAAGATTTTAAACATCCTTTGCATAATGAAGAAGCCAGTGGAGCTTTGAAAGTTTGCAATTTGGTTGGCCAATAAAGGCATCACTCTTTTGTGAATTTTGTTTTATCTTGCTGTATGGCCTACATGGCTACCCCTAAATATCTTAATATTGTTGTTCTTATGTGAAAAGTGGATCCCTTTATCAGATAGATCAAAGTCATCTGAGGTGTTAATACTGGTTGCGCCAAAATTGTTGGAAATGTGTCACATTTTCTATTGAAAAATGAAGTGAGAATAATGACAAAATATAAGTAACTATGCTTCAGTGGTATGTTTTGTCCATTTTTTAATTTTTTTTATTTATTTATGTTTTACAAAAAAGCAATTTCTGACATAACATTCAACAAGTAATAAAGGGATATTATCTTGGAGCTAGTTTTCATAGTAGGGAGGAATTTGAGGACATTTATCTAGTAAGCAACTAAAGAGAAAGTGAGAGAGAAATGCTAGACATGTTTCTAGGAAAAGAGGGACATTGAAAATATTAGACAAATGATAATGGTCTTAATTTAGTACAGACAACTAGATAGTAACAGCCTTTGCAATTGAGTGCTATCCAGAAAAACTGATAATTTTTGAAAGGCATTTTAAATGCTTGGGGAAGTGCCAAAGGTTAACAGTATTATAAACTCAGACAAATTAAAACAAACACAAATAGTTCATTGCTGATTGGAAAAATTGGAGGACTGTTGGCATTAGAAGCAAGGAAAAGTAACTCTGCATACAAAAGACTTGCCAATAAAAATAAAGAAGACAAAATCCAAAAGGGAATTACAGAAAATTAGGAATTGTAGAAATTATGCTTGTGTGCATAAGTTAATGGAAGAGCTGAAACTGACTAAAATATACCACAAGATAGCTGCTGCCCATATTCCTCCTTCTGTTTTTACTGCCATATGTCTTTAAAATGGCAGCTGTCCCATCTCACAATCTGCCACCAATTTGATTTTTATGTGATGATTACATGAAATTATAATATAAGATGGCCAGTAGCAGAAAACCAGTTTTCCCGTGAAAACTAGTTTCAGTGTGTTTGCCCCAATGCTTAAGTCCCTGGAATTATTCCTATGGAAGGAAATGCATGAAAAATGATTATAACTGGGATTGGTTATCCATGTAACCTTTTCCAACCATGTATAAACAGAAACTGCTAATGACTTTCAGCATCCCAGGAACGTTGTGTTTCCTGCTCTCTGTTATTTTATAAGCCTCTCTGCAGAAAGACAGTGGTAACCATTTTTAATAGGGGTTTACTGTATTAACCTCTCTGCAGACTGCCATGCCTCATGAGGCTTATATGGTAAGCCCCTGTTAAAATGGCTACCATAGTCTCTCTGCAGAGAGGCTTATACAGTGTAACCTTATTAAAAATGCTTGTTGGTGCTTTGCTCCGCTCCATCTCAAGCACTCAAAATGGTGAGCGTGTTGCATTATTGCTGAATGCTGCACGGGCCAAAAAAGAAAGTAAAGAAGGAGGGAGGACTGCTTTTCTTTCTCCAATTTAGGCCATGTCAAGAGGGAATTCTCACCTCTGCCTTAGTCACTTCTTTCATGCTGGGTCCCTATTCCAGCACTGAGCCATGTATAAGCTGACCTAGTTTTTTTTGCGGGGGTTTTGTAATTGTTTTTTTTTTTTTTTTTTTTTTTTTTTTTTTTTTTTTTTTTTACTTATACTCAATTATATATGGTAGATTAGGAATCAGAAACATTTGGCTCTCTATAGGTCTTGGACTTCAGCTCCTCTTGGACCCAGGTAAGAGGGCCAGTTGTAGGAAACTGCAAATTTTATCCCAAAATGTCTGAAGGAGCTATGGGTCCTACCATGAATTAGAGAATGGTTTATGAAACTGGGGACTTGGCAATCTTAAACAAATTACAGTGGGCCTGCCACATTGGAAGGCTAGCAGTCTGCAGATTGGAATCTTTGTAGCCTGCCACCCCATATTATTCAGTGGTGGTACATGCACACAGACCCATGCACATTGCCACCCATTGAATAATATGGGGTGTGACTGTATGGTTGTTTTTTCCCTCCACGGAGGGGTTCCAGAACCAAACTCCCATGGATGGGAGAGGCCCACTGTAATATGGATTGTACGAACAGGTTAGGAAGTGAAATCTTATATGAGATTTGAAAAACAAGATAAGTGGTATAAACACTTTTGGAATGATCAGAGTATTACAGTAATTGGTAACCAGTTTTATGAAAGTGAAATGTAAACAAACTGAAGTTGAAGGATTTGGGTTTTTTAAGAAAGAGGGAGGAGAGGGAAGGGATTTTATGTTACGTTATGCCAAGTTATGATAATAATAATAATAATATAGTTTATTTATATACCGCCCCAGTGGAAAACCAATCTAGGCGGTGAACAATAAAATTTGTAAATTACAAACAAGTTAAAACAACAGTATCCCTCATCCCCCCCTTAAAAAATTATTAAATCAAATACAATTAAAACAACTGCAATTTAGCAGTAATTAATCTAAAACCAACATGATAACATTACAACAATCAACACAAACCACAGCGACAGAGTAACAGTCCCCTGCAGATCAGCTTAAAAAATTGCAATGGGTCCTGTACCCAACTTCAGAGGGACCTGGGCCAGCTATCTAATCTGGAAAGGCCAGCTATCTAATCTGGAAAGGTCTGCCGGAAGAGATCCGTCTTGGCAGCCTTTTTAAAGCTGTGCAAGGATGTTAATTGACGGATCTCATCCGGCAGGCCGTTCCAGAGTCTGGGAGCTGGTACATATGATTGGTACATATATAATAATACTTGGGCAATTTTATGCTTTATTTGTATTTGGACAGCGAGTGGCCTTTTTCCTTTTCCTTTTCCCAAGTTTTCAGAGGAATGGACATGCTAGATCAGTGTAATTATTTAATTCCATATTTTTGTAATTTTTAAATTTCAAAAATTAGTTAAGAAATAGAAGAGGAAAATGTATTAGAAAGCTAATTCAAAATGGTGTCATCAAACAGGTATTTTTAAACCTATATTTCTGAGTCCACCAGAAAATGTGTTTGCTGTTTAAATAGACAAACTGGTCAAATAATCCATTTTTGTTAACTTAAAACAATCATTGAGACATACAGATTGCAAAACAAGCCTGCATAATTCATAAAAAGCACAGAATTTGGCTTTGCTGGTACAGACATCTGATTTTATTTTTTTAGCATGGGACTAAAACATTTTCATATGGAACCATGAAAGTCAGTCTATAACTTTCATAATCATTAATGGCATGGTAATGAAAGATGGGAGGCCATTTTTGTTGAGGTCAGCAACCATGAAATGGAGTGTCAGCATGGTACAACAAATGGACAGAGGATAAAAGAAATGCATCACTTTTTCTACAAAGTTTGTTGACATTGACTAATATTAAATCTTTGTTTCCTTGCCTGTTACAAAGTACAAGTTGTGAATGATGAATGTCTCTGTTGTAAGCTGCACACTGAAGTGTGGTTATGAATAAACAAGAAGCTGAGTCATATTTTATGTATTTGCATGTCAAAAAGTTCTTTGCAAAACATCATAAAAGGTTATGCACTCAAGCACTTTCAACTTTGTCCCTAGCAAATACCCTAATGTTTGTTCAATGTGTAGGAACCTGCCCAATATGATTGCATTTTGTTAAATACATGGAGTATCCTTGGGAAGTGTGTTCTCTCTGTTTCTTTCACTCTTACTATGTGGCATGTTTGTGTCTGTCCCACTCATACACAGTATCTGGGAATAGCTTTCAGTTACTGGCTTGGACCATCTCTTTTTAACTGCTTACTCATAGGCAGGGCTGACATGTATGAGACTGAAGCCTTGATCATAGTAATTCTCCTGGGACTAAATTCACCTATGGTGATGATATTGCTCAGCTCATCTAAAGGGGTGACAGTGGACAAGGTTCAAAGATTCAAAGCCCCAGGCAACCATGATGAGGTTTGCTGGATTACATTGGGTGGTTTGTTAGATTATGTTCTAACTTTGTTTCACATTATTGTTGTTAGAACTTTGAAAGGATGGCATAAGAAATATATACTAAAAAAGCAGCATAGAAATGTATTGTCAGTCTCTATTAATAACTTGTGATAGTGGTTACATTTTTCCAAATGCTGCTATATTAAACTGTTGGGTGTGGGACGCTCTAGTTGTTATTCTCAAGTACAACTCTCTTTTTTTGCCATGCCCCATCTATTTACTACTTATGCTCCATTTTTGTAGTCTTACCATTTTCTTCCCATTTTTATTCTTTGTTATCCTGTCTCTTGAATCAGCATGGTGCAGTGGTTTGAGCACTGGACTATGACTCTGGATTCCAGAGTTTGAATCCTTCAATCATGAAAACCCACAGTCATGAAAACTGTGTAACTGAAAGAGGTTGAGAAAGTGATGCTGGGTAAGCCACACTTTCTCAACCTCAAAGGAAGGCATGGGAAAAACCCCTCTGAACATATATTGCCAAGAGAACCCCATGATACATTCATCATGAAATTACTTGAAAGCACATGACACACACACACATCTTGTCCCTTGTCTGATCACTAGAATCAGAATATTAGAATATATTTTACATCTGAATTTGTATAGAATATAAACAGTCCTGTCTTTTCATGAGTTATGGGGCCAGAGGATCAGTCCATTTGTTATCATTCTTCCTTCCACAAAATATGTAGTAAATACCTGTGAAAATAAATAAAATATTATCTGGCAGATGGCATGTTTATGAATGAAGATTTGTAAAACCTCCCAAGTGCTTGTGTGAAAGTCCCCGGGGACAATATGTGGCAAGAAACAAAGAAGGTAATAATAGAAATTACTCCTGTGGGTTGTTTTTTTCTACTGTCACTTTGTAAAAGTGGCTTCTGTATTGTAAAAGTGCTTCTATATTGGGCTATTTAGAAAGATATGACAGATTGGTTGGGGGGGACAAAGTGGAATGGAGAGTGAACAAATATGTCTTGAGGTCAGCGCTGGATTCTTTTCTCCTTCCTTGAATCAAGTGAGAGGGCTATGTTTGTCTGAATCTACAAAAAGCTCCAGAGAATGTGGAAAATATTTCTTTAGTTTCAATCAATCCTTAATGTTCTAATAATTCAGCTGATGCAGAGGAAATGCTGCATATGCAAACTTCCTCAAGATTTTTTACTGTTTCATCGATATTATCAAAATGTTTTTACATTTTTGCAACAGACTTTATAAATATTTGGTAACAGGATAATGACTTCAGACTTGATTGGATTTTTCTAGTTCCTAAATAGACTGGAACACTGTTGGCACTCAGTTTGGGAGCAGAATTGGCTGTGTTCTGCTATAGTTCTTTTGCTAGTGTTCACAACCTGCTGCTGAAAGGGATCCTGTTCCTTGTGGTATGAATTGTGGCCAACTCCAGATTACTGATATTAGTAAGATATGCCTTTTCAATTCTAGGATGTTGTTGTTGTTGCGTGCCTTCAAGTTGTTTCTAACTTATGGCAACCCAAAGACTATCATGAGGTTTTCTGGGGTTGAGAGTATGTCACTCACCCAAGGTCATGCAGTGGGTGTTCATGGACGAGCAAATCGAACCCAGCTCTCCTGAGTCTTAGTCCAAAGTTCAGACTGCTACACTATGGTGACTCTAAGACTAGTGATAACTAATTTCTAACAGATAATTGAATATTTTCATTACTTGCCATCTTAGTGATTTTAGAGCCAAGCCTTAACTTGCATCTGTCACTTCACTGTCACTACACTTGTCCATCCACATTCACTGGGGTTAGGGGCACAGGAGCCCCATGAATGTGGAAAAACCGTAAATAACAAAAACACTATTGTTTTTTCCGGAGGGAACACCTCTCTAGGAATCTCTAGGTCCTTCAATGCAACTCTGTGCTCAACATCTGCCAGACATTGACCACAGAATTGCTCTGGAGGAGCTACAAATGCCTAATAGAGTGTTCTTTCCAGGAATCTCTAGGTCATTCAGTGCAACCTTTGGTTAAAGATGACCATAGAATTGCACAGGAGGACCTAAATATTCATAGAGAGAACATATTAATAAAATCTGGGAATAATCAAATCCAGAAAAGCCCAAGCTGAAAATGTGGAGGGACGAGTGTATTACCTTCCTAATAGTATACTAGATATCCTTTGAATAAAAATTCAGAAGTATTCCTATGAACCATTTTAGAGAGATAAGCAGGGTAATGCAAAATTATATATGTTGGCAAAGTTTCCAGGTCTTCTTTCTGTTAGAGTTGACACTTAACAAATTTCACGGACCTGCAAAGTATGCTGTTTAATTTTATGTTCCAAGAGTTTCACTGTGTTAAACTCGCTGTGACAATCTGTATAAAACATGAAAAAGAAGAATAATTCATAGTAGCCATCTTTCAGAGTAACTGTTTCTAGTTTTGTCTCATTGGGTTGTTTAGAAGATTTAGGGCCTGAAGAGACTGCCAGAAATAATCCATATTGAGATCACTTTAACTGTCCTGGCTCAATGCTAGGGAATCGTGGGAATTGTGGTTTTTTCTGAGACATTGAACCTTCTCTGTCAGAGAGTTCTGGTGCCACAATAAACTACAATTCTCATGATTCCCTAGCAATGAGCCAAGGCAGTTAAAGTGGTCTCAAGATGGATTATTTCTGGCAGTCTGTTCAGACCCTACTGGCATGTTTGGACTACACTTTCTAAAGGATTTTAATATTTCTGAGCTTTGTGTTTATTAGAAAATTAAGGATAATAGGAGTGGGGAAAATCTGGCCCCCAGTCTCTTTTGTTCAAAAAAATATATACAGTATGACTAAATATGACCCAACCTCTAGAGCAGTGATTCCTAAACTTTGTTCCTCCAGGTGTTTTGGACTTCAGCTCCCAGAACCCCGAGACAGCTTGGCCAACAATCAAGAATTCTGGAAGCTGAAGTCCAAAACATCTGGAGGACCAAGTTTGGGAACCACTGCTCTAGAGTATAATGTTCCACTTTACTTCTTGGCTAACTTTAACTTTACTCTTTGTTGTTGTGTGCCTTCAAGTTGTTCCAGACCTATAGTGACCCTAAGGCCTTCAAGTCACTCTGTTATCAGCAGCCCTGCCCAGATCTTGCAGATTCAGGGCCATAACTTCCTTGATTACGCCTGTCCACATGTAATTCAGTTACTTTCTTGTTCGTTGCTTGTTGTTGTTGTTGTTGTTGTTGTGTGCCTTCAGGTGTTTTCCGACTTATGGCAACCCTAAGGTGAACTTATCATGGGCTTTTCTTGGCAAGATTTGTTCAGAAGGAGTTTCCCTTTCCCTTCCTCTGAGGTTGAGAGAATGTGATTTTCCCAAGGTCACCCAGTGGGTTTCCATGAGTGAGCAGAGATTAAAACCCTATTCTCCAGAGTCTAACGCTCAAGCCACTACACTGCACTGGCTCTTCTGGGCCTATAACAAGGTCACTAGTGCCCTTGTGTGGTAAAAATTGAACTCTAACCTTCTAGGCATTGTGGGGGACCTTTTCATTTGGTTGCACAGCCACAGGAACCAACATAACTTTGCTGATGTATATTTATACTGCAATAAAAGTATATAGCAGGAGTGGGGAAGTGGACCCAGGGGCTAATGTTCTGTCTCTCAGATCTTCTAGAGGCCTCACAGAGTGTCAAAAATGTTGAAAACAGACATTTCTCATGTTAATGCAGGGGAAGCTTCAACCTATTTAAAAGGTGAATTGCCACCCCTGGGAATCTGAAGAGATCAAAGACTTCAACAGACTTGAGGAAGACACACTTTGCACACTCCTGGGTTATCTTGGCCACAGTTGCTGTCTTATAAGTTACATAGTTTCTGTTTTGTCTTCTAATGGTGTATCAGGCATCCAGCCAGGGAATTGCAGAAAGTTCAAATCATGACCAAAATATATAACATTTCAGTGTGTGTGTGTAATTATGCTTTCCAAAAAAGAAAAGAAAAAGCTTATGGCACTGCTGTGGGTTTCTTATTTCATCCCCACAGTATTTAACTTCATTAGCCAGAAGCCCCAGTGTGTGATCAGGAGATCAAGAACTTCGTCTAGGAACCTTTAATTCCAAAGTTGGGACTTCCTTGCTACCCAGAATTGTATCTGTTCAAGTACTAGAATTCTCTGTATGTACAGTATGGTGGTGTATTAGCTGCTGTGATTGGTGCATGGTACAAGACTTCTAGATTGTCCGGATCAGAAGGTGCAACAAAGTATACGTTCTTGCTTGATGAAGTACAGTAATAAATCGAAACAATTGCATTCCAGTTTATATCCTAGCTCTAAATCTTGGAAATGATTCCATGGATCCTGTGTTATTTATTAATTGCTATACCCTGCCTTTCTTCCAAGGAAATCAAGGTTATATAACTCATCCTCCTTCTCACTATTATCATCACCATAACTCTATGAAATAGGTCAGACTGTAAGGAAAACATAAATTGCCCAAGGCCACGTAATGATCTTCATGACCAAATGGGGGTTTTAACCTAGATTTCTTGTCTTGATCCAGTATTTTCTACAGTCTAGTAATAAGTCCTAGTCCAGAATGCAAAACAGCCTTCTTGTATAATTCAAGGTACTGAAACCCACTGTCCTGTGGCTGTGATCTAATGAGTTTAATTGGCCAGAAAGTATTTGAAACTGTTTTTCCTCTATAGCTGTATTATTGTGCGGAATCCTCTACAAATGTGAATCACACTTCCTATTGCAAATATGGAGTCACCCCTCCTACTTAATTAATACTTCCCCCTCTAGCTCAGTCAGTGCCCTTAGGTTTCTCATTGTAGGTTTGTACTATTGAATTATAAAAATATAATGTTTACCGTGTTATGATGAGAATGTTGCTGAAGGAGAACAATGCTTGCTTATGTGGATAATTGTTTATCACTTGATGAAATGAAGCTTATTTATGAGTCCTGGGTTTATAAAGTAAAATATGCATACCCTAGTTAAAAAGTGTGATGTAGCACTTGTACAGGAAATATCTAAATATGTTTTGAATGGCCTACATTTTTAGCAGTGGTGCAAGGGAGGTAATAGCACTTGTATAGGAAATGTCTAAATATGTTTTGAATGGTCTAAATTTTATCAGTGGTGCAAGGGAGGTAAATAAAGGAAAGGACGAAGTAGAATCAGCATGCCTAATGTAGAATGTCACATTCTCCAGACGTACTACTGTAAATTATATGCTTGAGCTAAAAGTATTGAGAATGTGCAACATTTTTATAACCTTGACTTTTTGCAATTCAGTTTTGTTGTGATACGCATTTTGGAACCAGCTTGGCAAGTTAACAAAATTGATAAGGTACTGTTAAGCAGTCCTGTACGTCCATACTTAGTAGTGCTAGAATTGGCATGACATCTTGAGGTTGACAGATGCTGCCCTTGCTCTTGTCACATATACTGTTTGTCCAAAGAAGGGTATGGGAAAAGCTTAGTTAATTGCTGCAGTTGCAAAGTAAACGTTAACCTACATTGATAAGATCTTCTGTATAGAACACAGCCTTACATTGTTATGCATATGGTATTTTGTAGTTTTTGCTCATCATCATTGACTTTAATCTCCTTGTTTCTAATTCATTTTATGTGGAGTTCTTTTGTTATGCATATGTCCATCTAAATAAATTCATGAGAATTAAATAAATAAATACCAATGAGAAATGTTTCGCCAAAATCCAAAGGCCCAGGGAAGTGGAATTAAAACAAAACAAGAGAACCTTTGAATGTCCAAAACAAGTCCACACTGGGTCTGAAAATGCCCAAAAAGTCATAGGCATCATGGAGATTCACTAAACCCTAGTGAATGTTCAGTGGCTCCCCTCATGAGGAATTACTCATCTCTCCTGGAGCAGGTTAGGACTTTTTCTCCTATCAGAAATGTTATGGATATGTTCGGGAGGGGGAGTGATCATATGAAATTGATTTAGTAGTTAATTTTGTCTGTACTGTACTAACAATTTCGACTTCCAAAGACTCAGACTATTCCCAGCACTTGATACCTGAAGTCTGTTTTAACTGGAGTTGCCAGTTTTTGAACCTGGATTATTCTTGTAAAGACAATGTTCTGCCATTAAACTATGTGTCTTCCTTGTCAAGAATGTAGAGTCTAAAAGTCTCCAGGGCTTTGAACTTAGTACAGATTAATCTCCAATGTCCAGCAGGCATACATTTAATTAATCAGTTTTTACAGATTAATTTTGGATCAAACAGGTAAGTTTTCCTATCTCTGCCTCTGTGCAATATCACAGACTGATATTGTCCTCCATTTCAGTTCTCCTATCTTGCAGAACTAGAGGGAGGAGGAGAGCTTTTGCAAGAAATGCGTTGGGGCACTGAGCTAATAAAGCTGTTCATTCTGTCTTGGCCATTTTGTTAGAAGTCCATTGATTTCAGTACAGTTTTGTGCCAGCTATGTGCTAAGATTTTCCTGCGGTTGCAACATTTTCACAACTTTGCAGTCTGGTTCTGTATTTTAAAGAAGGTTAAAGTAACATTCATATTTGTTGATAGGATTTAAATATAATAATACAACCCGAATTCAGAGAAGCTTAATTAGCCTTGATAAAATATAAAATGTTAACTTCATGAAGTTGTTCTTTCTGTTATGGGGCTGTGTTAAATCTTCATTTATAGGATATATTATCTGAAATTTGATTTATATCAAAGAATAACTTTCTTGCATTATAATTTTCTTTCATGGCACTCCTTCTTCAAGTCATTCTCCTGAGGAAAAAAAAGTTTAATATGGAAAGGAGATATTATTACTAATCATTTGTGATGCACACTGCAACTCATGGTATACTACTTAAAGGATATAGAAAAAGCAATGTTTGTCTTCCTAGCATATTTGAGATTTGCACAGACTGAACTGGAAAAAGTTAATGAGAGCCATCTGATGTTTTAAGAACCATAGGAGTAAATCAGTAGTTATAGTTGCCCGTTCTCCCTCTCTCCCTCCCTCTCCCCCCCCCTCACTTTCCCTTGAGCTTCCTTTCAACTGTTTTTAGAAACTGAAATCTTGCTAGGGAAGAAGGAAATACATGCAATTGTGTTGCTATAACTACATAATTTCCTTGTATTGCAGCAAAGAAATAAATGCAATGGAGGAAGAAAGAGTATAACATTAAAAAGGAGATAGTGTTGCTTCATTAATCGAACTGTTTTTAAAAGTGACAGGGACAAATCAGCTAGAAAGAAGAAAATTGGAGCAGGGAGCAGAAATTTACTTTAAAATGCAATATTGCAGCCTATGTACAACTCTGGGTTAATGGCAATCTCAGGATTATGAACCTGATAGCTGATAGATTTTACACCAAATTTAAGCATATGTAGAAACATTTGGTCTGGAGTTAAAATTTTGTAAATTCTTAAACACTGCTCCTACAAGCATTATAAAACAGTTTTTGATAGCCTGATGGCACTTCCAAGTCATTGGAAAGAGCAAATATGGCACTGTCTCAGCTTTGACTTGGCCAGTTTCACTATTAATGGTGATTATATACTGAATAAATCTGATTATAGAATTTAGTAGGTTAAGAATGTACAAATGGAAACAAATGTTTCCGTTAAACTGGCCCTCCATCCTAAGAAATAGAACCTGGTCCAAGACTCACTTTGGATATATATTCTTTTGAGGTACGTTGCCATCTGCAATATATAACACCTGGATATGTAGAAGGGTGTGTTTATAGCTTTAATGCAGGGGTGGGAAACATTTGCTCCATGCGTCACTTGCAACCCCTCAGGAGACTTATTTTTGCATGTCCTTGGGCTTTACCCCTACACACCTCTATTATTATTATTATTATTATTATTATTATTATTTTGCCCTTCTGTCGTCAGTCACTGTTCCTGGAGGCCTCGAGAAGTAGTGGATCACACAACCCTCTAAAACTCCTGAAACCTTTCAAATGAATCAGAAGGTTGTGGACAGAACTTACTCTTGTTTGCAATTTTCAACTTTAAAATGATACAGGACTACCTACTGCAGGAATGAATACCTTTGCATATACCCACATCAGTTTAAATGAGTACAGAAGGTTAAGCACTCTTTTCAAAGCTCCCTTTAAAGTTCTCAGAACCCAGGTCAATATGTTTGTCTGACAGTCTTGCATATTAAAGACCCAAGAAGTAGCCATTTGCTTTTAAAATAAGATACAATTAGTTATCAAAATGTTAATTAATGCACAGAAGCTGCTTGTAGTTGAGTGAAGGAAGGGATGAGAACCACTTGTAATAGTGAGCTCTACTTTTCTTTCTTTTTAAATCATTAATGATTTCTTAGATATGAACTACAGTACATCAGATGCTGTTTCAAGGCTGATATGTTCAACCTTATTTAGCTAAATGCACTTTTCCAAAGATGTAGCACCCAGCAACTTAGCAGAGGGAGCAATATCTTCCACACATTGAGATCTCTGCACTGAAAAACAACATTTGGTGAAACAATACATTGCAACGAGTAATAATTAGGGTGGCTATAGTTTTAAGAACAAAAGCTTAACCTTTTGTTTGGTGAAGAGTCAGAGCAGCATTTCTGTAAATCATTCATTAGTACTTGCAATGCTGCTGCATAAAAGAGTAACTTCCATTATTGACACTTTGGCATTTCTTCAGATTTACTGAACTTGTTTCGCTTACATGAAAGACTAATGCACAAAAGAACAGAAAAATATACAAAATTATCTGGTTTTTTTTCTAGCTCTTTTTAAAAAGTATAGATATTTAGAATACATTTTCCTTCACATGCTACATTACTATAGATCATTATTTAAAATCTTATGTTTGTGCCACAATTATACTACAAACAGGTGTTTTAGGGGTGTTGTTTAGCAAACAATGGGGATTTGATTATGCTTTACTCAGTTGAACAAGAGCAGCATGCCTACTAGTACATTTTCTGTTGTTAGACAAAGAGTTGGTGTATCCTTGATATGATCCAGTACAGATAGTTACAGGCTGCATCCATACTGCAGAAATAATCTAGTTTAACACTACTTTAATGGCCAAGGCTCTTTGAGCACAAAACTCTTTTTCTTTAGGCTGTCTGACCCTGCTTAATAAGGAAAGCCCTATATGGACTCATTGTCTGGAGAAGCATCAGATCTTCAGTCTCCAAAAATAATGTTTTTCTTAATTCCTCACAATAAAAGAACATTCTTGATGGAAGCTGAGTACAGGAAAGGCAAACAAATATAGTGAACTGCTTGCGAGGAAAGACCCTTGTAAGCTGGGACTTCTAAAATAACTCTTTATCTTTTCATATCACTGGCTGCTTAAAATGATGGCTCTGTGCAGATTTTTTAAAAATAAAAAGAGCTATTTATTTAATACTAGTGGCAATAAAACTAGTGGACTTGTTCAGTGATCAGAGATTACTCAGGAATACTGACTAAGTTGAGCCCAACATTAGTTTTAGCTAGAATAGATCCCTTGGAATCAATGGAACTTGAATTACTTAAGACTAATACATTTCATTGTTTTTATCTCAAGCAGTTCTAATCTTGGATTTAACCTAGTATTACTGTAAGAGCTTAGCTTGACATGAAACATTATCATGGCATGTATTAATGATTTTGCAACTACTACATTGTGTGAAAAGGCTAGTGTAAGAAAATTCATAGTTCATTTTCCTACTCTTTTGTTTCCTTAGACAAATTCTGAAAACCGATCAAAATTGGCAGGCACTGAGGTGGGCACAGAAAAATATCAGAATGTGGAAAGCAGTTCTTCTATGCTGGAACTTCTCAGTGATGTACCTTTCACTCTTGCGCCACATGTACTGGCAGTACAAGATACCTGCAACGACCTCTCTAGACATTTGCTGTCTTGTGATGTCAATGACAATCTAACAAGATTTTGGTATGATTTTACACTGGAAAATTCAGTGTTGTGTGAGTCATAGTTGAATCACTTAAACATACACTGTGATCACTTGAAGTAATATGTGCAGATGTTATGTGTTAAGTAATCCTCCTTCTTTGTGCTGTCCCATCAGAATAATGTATAGTTAAAGATTAACATTTTCCATCCTTTTGTGATGTGCTTTACAATGTTGTGAAGTACCTAAACTGGCAACTCTTTTACAATAAACTGGCTATAATTTGAACTCCTTTAAAGCAATCTAACAGTGATTATCTTGCATTTTAAAAAGGCTATCCAGTTAGTTGCGTTAGTTTATAGCAACCTTTCTCAACCTTTTTACCCAAGAGGAATCCTTCAAATAATTGTGCAGTCTCAGAGAATCCCTGCATAAAAATTATTGTATCTATAGCTCAAAAAATGTTTTTGGCCAAGATTGTATATCACAGTCTGATTTTCAGAACATTACAAATCCATAGCAACATTGCAAACATACAATGAAACTCTGCTAGTAAATTGTGAAGATGTGTATCTGGCTACCAACAAGAATGTTCCAATGCGCATTAGATACACATCAGGGACTCTTGTTGTGTCTTGGCACTTCCTAGCTGGTAGAGTGCACCGTTGCGCCTTAGTGTGTATTGTTTATCAGCCCCTGATGCATTAGTCACTCCACTACCAACCATTGTGCAACAGACAGACACATACATGTTGTAATATCATGACAGTCCTTTGGTGAATATGGACACTGTGAAATGACTTGATTCAGTTTTGTGCACATGTAAGAGCATTTGCAAAGACATAACTCCCAAGCAGAATGCTTGCCGCCTTTTATTTATTTATTTTTAGTCATTATCTTTCACAGAACCCCTGGCAATCCCTTACAGAATGCTAGAGTTCCAAGTTGCTTAAGAAACCCTAGCTTAGGGCTTACATTTTTAGAAGGAGAGAGATCACATATTACATTAGTTTCACTTGCACTTTAATTTTATAAATTGGCAGTGTATATGTGATGGTGAATAAATTGGTAATTTTTGTTTAAAAAGCCTTGAAATATTGTTAACAGAGTAATGTTGAAGAATAATCTGCCCCTTCCTATACAACTGATTTTTTTTTTTTACATCTGCAGTGCAATATGTGTTTGCCATGTTACTTCCTCCAGTTTGGGGGTTTTCAGACAGTGTTTCATGGAGACTTAAGCAGTTTTTCATTTGCTGCTTCTTCTCATTTCTACATATGTTCCTGGTTTATGTTAATCAGTTTTTCCATTGCAAACCTCCATAGCTATTAGAAACATTGAAATCTGTGTATGTATTGGTTACCACTCTTCATTTTTCAGTGTGTATGAATGAAAGATAAAAAAAACTGATTTAGCTATTTAGGATTTCCCTATTGGGAATCATTAGATAATTTCATATCCAACTAAATTAGTTGGTGTCATATTCAAACGTTTATTTCATGTCTTCACTTCAATTAACCCCTAGCTGAACTTTTCACATTATTGTGAAAGTTTATTAATAATTATTTGTTCGGTGCAAAATTTATTTGTTTTCTTTTTACAAGGAGTGAGATGAGGAAAGGATATAGTGTCATCCCTTTCAGATTTGTGGGGGATCTGTTCCAGACACCACCACTCCACAAATAAGAAAATTGCAAATATTCGGGGCCTCATTGAAAATAATGGCAGCGTGCTCCTGCGCATGGCTCTGCATATGCATCATTTTGTCCCTCCTGGTTTCCCATCCACAGAAATTCAAAACAGTAAATGGGAAGTCAGCAAATACAGGGGAACGACTGTACTTCTGTTATGCCAAAAATAAGACTCTTAGAGGAAATGTGCAACATGGCCATTTAAAAGCTTAAGAGTTTTGTTCCACATTAATAGTCTAGTTTCAGAATATGGTAATACATGTAACAGATAAATATATTCACTTCAATTGTTGGTGTGTGCATATTTTTCTCATGTGAAAATTGTGAAGTCTATGTGGTGTGTGTGTTAAAACTATGATTAAACGTGCAATGCCTTTGGTTAATATTGTTGTTGCATGTGAGGTTCTTTTCTATGTATATTTGATAACAGGTCACAAGACTGTGTTTTAATTAAATTAGTAAATGTGAGAAGATTGGTTTTTATTAAATTAAACCAATCTCTTGTATAATCTAATTTGTTTTTAATTTTGGTTAATGATGCATGTATAGCAGCAGCAGAACTGGAAAAGGTATATTATGATATTTTTTTATTTACCCCAAGAAGGAAATAAACAGTGTTATTAGGCAGTTAGAATCTATTTTGCATTTCCTGGCAAGTGGGAGCTTAATCCCTCTTCATCTGTGTTGTATAGATGAATTAATTATTTGGATTTACCATGAAATTAATCATTTACAGTTTGACTTCTTCAAAAGTGATACTGCTACAATTACTAGTTTTAACACATAAATATTTCCCTATTATTACTGTGTCAAGAATTATTTTGTATCTTATACATTCATACATACACACCCAAAATATAAATGCCCATACACAAAGCTTTCTATAATATATAATTTTAATTATAGATAACAGTAATTTTCATAGTATATGATTCTATTCTGGCTAATGTAAAAATGAATTTGTACTATGAACGGTTATGTTGCTTGTTGTGAAATGCAATGCTAATATATTTTGTAAGAATATTACGTAAATGTAAATACAATAATACAATAAATAAATGCGATAAAATAAACAATGTCAAATGGTCTCTGGTGTAGATTTTATTGACTTAATGAGACCCAGTTATTAATAATTGGGTATTAGACTGTTGTAACATGTCACATGGAACTTTTTTAAATGGTGATATTCATTAAGAATCTCTTTTGCAATATAAAATATTCCTATTCTGTACTTACACTTTTTTAGAGGATCCTGTGGAATCAGAGACACCACTATTTGTTAGTCTTTCTTATAATATGTTGTGACTTAGCTGTGATATCACAGACAATATAAAGCAGTCATTTTCCTTCAAAAGTAGTCTTAATTTTGGAAGGAAAAGATTTTTCTAAACATAATCTTGAAACAAGGTGACTTTTTTCCTCACAGTCTGAGATGAAACTGAAAAATCAACATGAGCAGCCACTAAATTGGTTGTCAAGCTTCTAAGAATATGGAAGAGAGAGAAAAAAACTGGTCCATACAGTGTGGCAAACTAAGTAGTAGTAGTGCTTAGTACTTCAACTTCAGTTTGTAAGATTAACAAAAGATGCCCTCATCAACACTAAGTCCAAACTAGTTAACCAAAGCCCTGTTGGTACCAACTACGAGACTGATTTCAGCCTCATACAGCTTGGCTTCAATATCTTCTGTAGTGGAACAAACTAGATCAGCTTTAGTACTGAGAATACCATCAGCATTGGGATTGGGGTACTTGATAACAGAGACCTCTCCTACACCTGACAGACCTTGACACTGGAATGTCAGAAAGATCAGCCCATAAAAGATCACCTTCAAGACCTGAGACATTCCACAGGAAAGATGAGGGAAAAGACAAACATAGAATGAGCAGTGAGACCAGCAACCCAATACTGAAACAATTACATTGACATGATTGGTCTCTACTTTAGTTCCAATTAACATCAATGTTTCCAGTCAATCACCATTGACTTGGCATCTCTAGAGCTGTTCACTATCCATGATCTGATTGGCATTGAAAATTGACTAGTACAGGAGATGCCAACTACAGAACCCTCTAGGACTGATACCATCTCATTACCAAAGGATCTAGAAAAACTAAATGAAGACCTTTTTAAATCTTTCGCTGATATACATTGTCCATTGATTTTCTGCATTATAAACACATTCCAGCTCTTTTGACCCCCTTTCAAGGCAAGGTGTGTCATCCAGATATAAACTCTTTACACCATATTACCTGGAGTATTCAACCATTCTAGATCCACTGCTTACCCAAATGTTGGAAGCATCCAGGAGGAGATTGAGTATTAAATCATATGAGTGTAAATGGAAATAATTCTTTGAATTCATGTCTTCATTAGGAGCACTTTCTCCACCAGCAGATATGGAGACAGTTTAAATTTTCTTTTGCATCTTAGAGAGCCAGGATTAACCTTCTCTGTTAGGGTCTATCTACCTGCCACAATGTTATGATAACCAGCTGAGCATATGGTGACGTCACTGTTCAGAAACCCAACTATAAAGAGATTCTCAAAAGGGCTAGTACAGTTATATTCTTCAGTAGTGCCTCCAAATCCACCATGTTCTGTGTCGCTGACTATATCTCTCTTATGGTGGACAGAAAGGTTTTCTAGTATCCTTTCAGTGTTTTGCCAAATGGATAATAGAAACTATCAAACTGGCATATCATTTGGTAAAAAAGACTTAAACCAACAGTAGTAAAGAATCACTCCACTAGTGCAGTAGGAGTATCATTGTGGTTGCAAGGGCTCCTTTTGCCTGAAGTGGACAAAACAGCCATATGGTCACAGCCATCAACTTTTGTGAAACATTATTTGATGCATCCTTTGGCAGGACAATTTTGGCATCAAACATTCCTTGACACACCTACTACCAATACTTAAGCTTGTTTTTCACCTGTTTGTTTGAGGCACAGAAACTATGAAGAATAAGAACAGGTTGCTTACCTGTAACTGTTGTTCTTTAAATGGTAATCTGTGCACTAGCACAGCTCTCCCTCTCGTCTTTTACAGGTCCAGCACTATTACGACGGTGGACTGTGAATGTAAGCAGCAGCTAAAGAGGCATACATAAGTATGAGCCTTGGGAAGGAATAGGGGGGTTCCGTTTAGAGAACTTTCTGTAGGAGGTTCTGTGCAGGTACAAGACCTATCTGAATAAGTGCACTGATAACCACTGGAAGAACCTCAGTTACAGGTAAGCAGCCTGTTCATCTGCGTTGTAGAAGCCTGATACCTTTTCTTTTCCAATCTGTCTGTGTAGAGGGATTTGGACTTGGGGGGGGGGGGTTGGGGAGATAAATGTTCAGTCACAAGTTGGCAAAAATTAAAATATCTATAATTATTAACCAGTCCATAGATGATTCTTCAAAAGTTCTGTGACATGGAACAACAGGCAAACTCCCTGACAGGCCTACACTTGATTTGAAATTACAGAGGCAATCAACATGCTTCCTTTCTTAAGGATCAGTACTCAAAGTAGAAAAGCTGTAGCCTTCTTGACATTGTTGGATAGTTTCATTCTGTCTCAAATCTTAAAATTCTTGCCAAATATGACTGTTCAGATTATCTATACTGTACTAATTTAAATCTACAAAATATTTAAATCTACAAAATATTTCTTGTAAATTCAGCATTTTATTGGGCTTTTTATTTCAAGATTGGATTTTCCAATAAAATTGGGCATTAAATCTGGGAGTTTCTGCATGCTAAATACGATCAGCCACTAATCTGTGGCCCTCCTCCAAGGTCATGTTCAAAGGAGAACCATTCTTTGTCCTCTTGAATGCCCCTACAAGTTGAGTTTCCTCATTTGGAATTCTGAAATCAGAAATACTCACAAAATTCAAAATTGTTCACATGGATGGCTGAGCTAGTGACACTTTCACTTTCTGATGGTTCAGTGTACACAAACCTTGTTTTATGCACAAAATTATTTAAAATACATATAAAATTATCTTCAGGCTATATGTATAAGGTGTATATGAAATACAAATGAATTTCATGTTTAGACTTGGGTCGCTTCTCCATCGTATCTCATTATGTATATGCAAATATCCCAGAAGCCAATAATATTATTATTATTATTATTATTAATAATAATAATCCTCTGCTCCCAAGCATTTTGGATAAGGGCGCCTCAATCTGTATTTAGATACCTTTGTTTGGCTTACCTTTTATTTTAAATCCAAAACATTGTGTATTCCTGCATGGCAGCGGGTTGGACTTAATGGCCTTTGTGGTCTCTTCGAACTCTGTGATTCTGATCACATTCTATAAAAGCGAAGTCTATAAAAAGTAATGTTTGATAAGGTCTGTCTTTCTCTGCAAAGAAAGATATATTTTCCTTGCTCTCCCTCTTTAAATTATGTGATCCTTACAACCTGTTATTGAGGTTAAGCAATATTCAACTATCCTTCTAGTGCAGGAAGGTTTTGGATGAAGTAAGGACAAGGAATTTCAGTTTCAACTTGCTTTTATACTTTGACTGACTTTCTGATACTTCCATCTTTTTCCTAGAAATCAATTTTCTCATTATTTCAAGAACAAATTAAAATTCAGAAAAATTTACATGACTGCAAATGGATTAATGACAGGATGTTGCAGAAACCATGGTTTTCTACAGTCCAAATGAGTTGTAGGATGGCATGCTGCTCTCTCTTCATTTGTGTAGCAAATGAGAAAATCAGAAGCTTTCATTTAAATTGTCCACACTTCCTGTGGTATTTAAATTTGCTTGATGAAATTGATTCTGAGCTCCAGTATGTGAAAGAAGACGAGAATGCGTAATGAGGTCAGTCACAGACTCCATGCATCTTGTTTACTTAGTGGGAACAAGATGTACAGGTCTCTTGCTATAGTGTAGTCTGTATTTGTAATGTTAATCTTGAGAAACACTCTCAAGATAATATTTGGCCTTCTAATATACTGAATGAGATGGACAACTAGGTGTTCTCTTTCCAATATTTAATGTTGCCACTCATATGATGTGTTAATTTGCAGAAAGGAAAGGTTATAAACAGCACAATAATGAATGTGAAGGTTTCAGTGATGTGAAGATATAACTTTTAGATGAACTGACAAGACTAGCATTCTCAGCTCTTACCACTTCTAGAGATGTGGCTGGTAACAAAGAGTAAGAGGCTCAGCTGTCATCCTAGACAGCAGCCTAGAGGCTCAGCTGCTGTATAGATGAAAGACAGGACTTGGTTGAGCCACCAGTTCCATTCAGTTTTATTTTGTTACAGGGATAAAATAAATGCTGGAGATCAAAGATGCCATTTAAAACCTGCCTTCTAAAGTCACTTGCCACATGCCCATCAGTCATAGGACATTTAAAAAACAAATAGCAAGAATATGAAAATAATCAAAATCATAGCAGAGAACATTTGCAGGTATTTTTTCATAGTAATATCTCAGGGTTTTCCCCCTTATAGACATTTCATACTTCTGATTTTATATAAAAGACAAAATGCCTGAATTGGAGTAACAGAAATATGACTCTCCTAACAGCTGTATTTGTTCATCCTTTCCTGCCAAATTTGTACCCAGCTAGATTCAGCATAGAAGAAAATAAAGTAACGGAGAGAAGTTAACAAGCATGGAGCTCAATGAAGTATGTGGCTTAAAGAAAGCACAAACATTTTTCTCTTCAGTGTCTCACACAGTTGTCAGTGTCATAGCTACAAGCCTCTTGGTACATTTTCATATAGAAAATTGTTTATTGTAAGGATCTCCTGGCATGCTATCTTTAATTCTTCATTCTCAAATTGCTCTGGGATAGTTTTGATATCACTGGTTTACTTTTTCATTCCACTAATCATTCGTTTCTAAGTATTAGTATAGAAATCTCTCATTTTATAATGTTGATTAAGTTGTGTTGCATAGATTTCTCAAATTGAGGCTATATTGCACATGTAAAATATTCCATAGGAGAAAAAAAAATCTGAGTATTTAATGCACCATCACATTTCATGGTTAGAGAAATTGCATATGAATGTGTATCTGATGCCAAAATCTGATGTCAGATGCAACTGTATAAGGAACGCCAAAATCTGGACAACTGTATTTAATCCTTCCATAGTTAAAAGAGTGCCATATATGGTACCTTCGAGTGTTGTCAGTTGATGAACCCCATGAATTCCATCAGATTTTCTTAGGCAAGGAATATTCAAAGGTGGTTTGCCTTTCCCTTCCTCTGAATGTAGCCTACAACATCTGGTATCCGTTGGTAATTCCGATAATTCCAAAAGTTTTGAACAAGATATAACAACAAAAAGCAACAGTTGTAATGATAACACCTTATTGGCCCGGGAGGCTGTGGTTCCCTTGACTTCTTCAAATGGCAGCTGTGCCTCCATACTTGTTACCATACAGGCAAGATTTTTTGAGCCAAGGTCCAATTCTCCACTCAAAACCGGATTGGCTCAGTTTGATGGCCTGGAAATTGAGCGCCAGAACAACATGTAAAACATTTTTTTAAAGGAGCAACTTTGAAGGCTTTCCCATTTAGATATATATTTCCATCATGGGTCTTAAATTTAGTCTTAAACATTAACAAAGACACTATTTGAACCATTAGAGGAGGCAATTTTGGGAATGTTAACTTATAAAGTAGTTTTTCTTGTGGTAATCACTTCAGCAAGAAGAGTATCAGAATTATTGGCTTTATCAATAAATCCAAACTATTGTAAAATAGAAAGAATAGAATAGTCTTAACAATGGATTCAGCTTTTTTGCCGAAGTGTCCCAATAGAGGGACGACACCAAAAGTATTGTATCTTCCAATCTTTTGCCCTAATCCACAACATCCAGAGGAATGTAGATGGCATACTTTAGATGTTACAAGAGCAGAAGGAAGATATATTAAAAGAACAAGGTAATTTAGGAAATCAGAATCATTGTTCATTTCTTACAATCCAAGAAATATAGGGCAAAAAGCTTCTAAAATATGGATTGGAAGATGGATGAAAGATTGCATATTACTTTGTTATGACTATGAGAAAAAGCCAAGACCAACACAGGTTTGGTCGCATTCCACAAGATCAATGGCTGCTTCACCAGCATATGCTGTATTGGTGTCCTGTTTACCTCTTTTGAGGACAGCACCACAGAGGAGTAAGTGAAGGAGTAGTCAAGAGTCTGTTCCAAAAGTCACACAACAAGAGTCCAGTACTTAACAGCAAAGGGGGAAGCAGAAGCGTAGTCACAAGGCAATTGCAGAAGTCAGAAAACAGGAGTCCGATAGCAGAGAACAGAATACACAGCAACTAGGGAGGCTACAAGATTGATTGTCAGCTTCAGGGAATCATATCAACTGGAGCAGGGGTAGGCAACCTGTCCCCTTTAAGGGCTGAGGGACTTCAGCTCCCAGAATCCCAGGAGCTATTGGCCAACATGGGACTATTGGCCAACATGGCTGGGGCTTCTGGGAGCTGAAGCCCTCGGCCCTTAAAGGGGACAGGTTGCCTACCCCTGAACTGGAGCCTTTTTAAAAGCCTCAGCGTGCCTCAGCTGATCGCGATTAGCTCAGCCTCAGCATGCCTCAGCTGATTGCGATTAGCTCTCCTTTTGGCTTCTAACCTAGATGAACACCTCAAGGATTCCTTGGCTTGTCTTCGCTCCACAGGTCCTAATACTGGCAGTATAGAGTCTGTCTCTCTCTCTGCAGTCTCCTGTGTCTTCTCTGAGACTACAGGGCCTCCAGGTAACCCCAGATCTGTCTCCTCCTCAGGCTCAGAGTCTAACTCTGCCTCTAAAGCCAAGTCAGACCCAGAGCAGTCCATGTCAGCCAGGATCATTGGATGAAATATGTGAAGCTTCCAGATGGAGGAATACATCAATATTTATATGGCATTATAAAATTGATAAATACTAATCAGCAAAGGTGGCTTTTGGCAAAACTGGTTTACAGTCTGTCCTTGCAAAATAAATTATCCCACCCAAAGTAAGGGGCTTGGGCATATCCCATACATAGTGGATTGCTCCTCCAGCCATCTTGTGAATGGCGAATTGGACTTTCCTTGAATGTTTATTCAGAGATGGTTGGAGGACCAATCCACACCTGCCCTAAAAAAAAAAAAGGGAAAAAATAGTTAGACAGGGAAAACTTGTTTTTAGAGTTTTATAACTAAACTGATGGAGGGGACAGGAGTTCAACCTGAAACTAACTGAATAGAATTTAGAACTCCTGCTGACCTAGTTGGTACGAACAAAGCCCATACGTAGTGGATTGGTCCTCTGGCCATCTCTGAATGAACAGTCATGGTAAATCCAATTCATCATTCTGTTTTGTGGGTGGATCTCAGGACCTTGGCTCACTCCTTTTAAAGCTCATTAAAACTTAGAATGGATTAACTGCTCCACTGACATTGAAGCCAATAACTGCCACTACCAACACCAGACTAGCTTACAATGCAAACCATGCAATTAAAAGGAATTACTTTGGAGTAATTTCAGGAAAATTCTATGAGAAGACTCCTGAGGCAGCCCAATCTTTCAATCTCAGCCCTGGACTTGTAACATGGAGATAATAATATCAGCCAACCTCACAGAGCTGTTGTAAGGATTTTGGAAAGAAGTAACACAAATTTATTCAACCACTTGAGATACATTATATAAATTGTAAATATAGTTTACTATTTCAAGGTTGCAAAGTTGGAAAGCAATGACCATACTTTGGCTGCAGTTCTTCACTGTGTTTAGAAATTCCACATGCAGAACTACATTTCATCTGGCCATTCATCAACCCCAACCCTCTGTAAAGTTGCTGGATCCACCCTCCCATTCCATGGCTGCTGAGAGCAGTGGGAGGATCAGAGAAGCATCTGGCTATGGCCCTGTAGCCAGATGCAAAATGATTACATCGCAAAATGATTACATCCTCACTGGGGCCCTGTCATGAATAGTGGACCAAAGCTTAAAGAGCCAGGACAGGATAATAGTGTAAATTAACTAATGCTTTATTCTAGAATCCAAGATAGTGGTATGACAGAGTAGTGTCAAATCTCATTTCCCCCCAAAAGATTCACCCTTTAAGGCTTTTCCCTCCAGCCCCTCCTTTCCCAGCTCGTGGTCAGTGCCCTTTGAACTACATCAAAAGGTGCTTCAAAGTCTCCACGTTTCCCCAGCTCTCCCATCTCCCACATCTATCTCAGGAAAGGAAGATGTTATCTTACTTGTGATCAAAGCCTTATCTTAGGAAGTAAACAGGATCATAAAGCTACCAATTGCCCATGTTATCGCCCATCTTTCCCCCAGTTTGCATTTCATTAGGATTACAACCGTACTTTCGATTTCTCTTTATTTTTCTATATCGCTATTTCACCACACCATTATTCCCCTTTTCCTCATATTCTTTATCATGACAGATCCATAACCTTAAGGATATGGCAGGCCCTCAAGTGTGCATGTCTGTGTGCCTTCAAATCATTTGTCAACTTACGGTGACCTCATAAATTTCATAGTGTTTTCTTAGGCAAAGAATAATCAGAGATAGTTTTGCCAGTTCCTTCGTCTGAAATATAGCCTACAGCACCTGATATTCATTGGCTGTCCAAGTATTAACCAGAGCTGTCTCTGCTTAGCTTCCAAGATCAGACAGGATCAGGTGCCTTCAGATTATGTAATAATTTTGCCTCTTGTTATAGGAATATAGACTGACTCTTCTCTGATCACCACTGCTCTCACCAGGAACAGAAGGCCAGAGGAGAGGACTTCAGAAACTCTACCATAGGTCCAGGAGGCTTTGGTCAGTGCAAAGGGAGGAACACCAACCTCCATATTGTCCAAAAGGAGGCATACAAAGTTGTAAGCTTAAAATATACCTACTACTAACAGAATACTAGCCGTTCTACCCTAACTTTGATTATGTCATTTTTATTTCACCCTTCCATCAAGGTCACCAGTCATGCTTGATTCTATCTCACAAATAATCTTTTAAGATAGGGTAGAAAAGAGAGAAGATGACTAAGTCAAAGGTCACCCAGTGGGTTTTTTATTTTTTATTTTTGTTTTTTATAAATTTTAAAAACACGTAATTAAATTTAAAAATCAAACAATATATATAAATCTCTTCAACACAACTACAAAGTGTACCCTACCCCCAGGACCATATATACCATTTAATGAATCACTTTTCCATAATTGCAATGACTCTTGTGGAGGCATACATCCTTTTTTTTTCTTATAAAAACATACTCTACAAATTTATTCCATACATCTTCAAAATCATTCCTTTTCCATAATTCTTTTTTTAACTTTAAGTCTACATGTTAAAAAACATACTCATTAATAGCAATATCCCAAACTTCTTTATGCAATTCCTTTATTTGGTAACTACCCAATGGGTTTAAACCCCAATCTTTGTCTAACACTCTTTGAGTCTTGAGCTGGTAATACCATGTACTTTATAATAAAATCCTGTTATTTCTTCACTTTAGCCTAGACTGCTTATTTACTAGTGCTGTTTGCATCTAGTGGCGCAGTGGGTAAATGCCTGTACTGCAGCCACTCACTCACAAACACTTGTGAGTTCAATACCAGCTAGGGACTCAGGCTTGACTCAGGTCTGCATCCTTCTGAGGTCGCTAAAATGAGTACCCAGCTTGTGGGGGACAATTAGCTTACACATTGTAAACCGCTTAGGGCAGGGGTAGGCAACCTTTTTGAGCCGGGGGCCGGGTTGCTGTCCCTCAGATAATTTGGGGGCCGAAGCACAATAAATAAATAAATAAATAAATAAATATTTTTAAAAATATTAAAAAAATATGCATGCACACTCTCTCAGCCCCAGAAAAGCCATGGCAAAACCCCTGTGGAGATTTTGCCAAGAGAACCCCAAGAACAAGTAATAACAATAATCAATATCATCATGGCAGGCAGCGGCGGCAGGACTGGCCTGGGGCTGGTCCAAAGGCCTCGGGGGGGCGCATCCGGCCCCCGGGGCTTAGGTTGCCTACCCCTGGCTTAGGGAGTGCTTAAGTCCACTGATAAACAGTATAGAAATGTACTTGCTATTGCTATTGCTCATCTTTGGAAATGTGTGTATGCCTACTTCTTCTATCTGACAGATTAAAGCATAGCTCCCTGGACATCTCTTTACTGACATCTGATTTAAATGAATGTGTAAATTGCCTCATGGTTAAGTCAGCAGGTAATCTATTTTATTGTATCTATTTAATACCTAATTATAGGCAGTAAACAGGAAATTATGTATTTTTTTAAAAAAAAAATCACAACCATAAAAGAACATTAGATCCTTTCAGGCTTTAGTGTTCCAGGTGATGATACTTTAATAGAAAGTTACTTTTATGCATAGGTGGCAAAAATATCTCATTATGCCTCCTGTATTCTGTCTTCATGACACCATCCAGCAGAGCTTTTCCAAGTGGTGAAGAACCTAATGGGGTAAGGTTCAGCAAGAACCCTTGGTTGTCTGTTGTGATAAAGTTGCCAGGTATTTGAGCAGAAAGTTGCTCTTATTCATTCAAAACTTGATGCCGCTGTTATTGAAAAGTCTAGGGAGATGTCCAGTCAATTTTCTTGGGATCAGTTTCAGTTATTGCAGCCCAGTGATGTTCACAAGACACTTAAATTGTTCCATCCCACCACATATAGTTTTACCCCTTGTTCCTCTTGCGTCTTAAGATCCAACAGATGTGAATTGATTGGGTGAATCCAAGGAGTGGTAAATGCCTCACTACATCAGAGGGAGGTGCCTGCTGTCTTGAAGGAGGTTGTAGTGCACCCTCTCCTGAAGGGGACCTCCCTGGACCCAGAGGTATGTGATAATGCCCTGTCACTAATATCCATTAGCCAAAGTGTTTGAGCATGTGGTGGCTGGGCAGCATCAGATGTTCTTGGAGGAAACAGATTATCAAACGGTTTCAGTCCAGAGTACAGTATTGAGACATGCTTGGATGCTCTGACAGGCAACCTATTCTGGGGGAAAGACAGGGGTAGTGCTACCCTGTTTATCCTATTGGATCTCTCAGTGGATTTTGATACCATTAATCATAATATCTGACTGCACCACCTCTGGCAGATCGGAGTAGAAGGCACTTTTTTACAGTGGTTACATTCCTATCTGCATGGTTGGTTCCAGATAATGACATTGAAGGACTCCTGGTCAGCCCCATGGCCATTGTGCTGTGGGGTGCCACAGGGTTCAATCTTATTTCCTTTGTTGTTCACCATTACCACTGGGAGAGGTCATTTTCAGTTTTGGGATTGGGTGCTGTCAGTTGGCTGATGCCACTCAGCTCTACATTGGAGTCAGCTGCAGTTCTGGAGGTGCTGGAGCAGTGCCTGGATGCTGTAATGAGTTGGATGAGGGTGAATAAACTGAAGTGGAATCCCATTGAGACAGAGGTTCTGTGGATTAGAGCTTTTCAAGTCTGGGAATTGGGTACGTTGCCTGCCTTTTATGGGGTTGCACTCCCTCTGAAGGATCTGAGGCATAGTCTGGGTTTACTCCTAGATCCATCCTTGTCACTGGAGGTCCATATAGGCTCAGTGGGTTGGAGTGCTTTTGGCTAGCATCAACTAATCTGCCAGCTATGGTCACAGAAGTTCATGCACTGGTAACTTCCTAATTAGACTACTGCAATGCACCCTATGTAGTGTTGCCCTTGGAGACAACTCAGAAACTGCAGCTAGTACAAAATGCAGCAAATGGACTGCTTGCTGGGATTTATTTCAGATATCATATAATACCTGTTCATATAATACCTGTTCTGAAGGAATTACACACGGGCAGACAATTCCATTCTTAATTCAAGGTGTTAGCAATAACATTTAAAGCCCTAAACAGCTTGGGACCTTGATAATTGAGGCAGCACCCCTCTCTGTATATTGTTGCCCAAGAACTAAGATCTGATGGAGGGCCCTTACTCTATTGTTTATTTATTTCATTTGTATGCCGCCTTTCTCCCAAAAAATATCAGAACGAAAAACCAAATCATTACACAAAATTATTTTAAAAACATACAAACTTTAAAAAGAAGATAAAACATCCCAATAAATATCTTCACTTCTTATAGATTAAAACTCTACTTAAACAAAAAAAAAGTATTTGCCTATAGGGAAATGACATTGTGGGAAGACATGGGAGAAGGCCTTTTCTGTAGTGGCAATCCAGTTGTGGCTTTCCCTCCCTCTGAAGGCCTGACTGGTGCCAATGTTAGAATCATTTTGGCACCAAGTTCAAACTTGGCTTTTTAATAAGATCTTCAGGTGAAACTGATTTTATGCAGGATGCACATGCTTTATAGTTGTATTATCCAAGATTATTTTAACCATTTATTAACTGTCTGTTTTTAAACTGAAAAATGAATATATTTATTATACAGTTGCCCCACCGTTTTTGCGGACTTCAAATCCACATCCCACGCAGGAAATGGAGGGGCACATAATGGGACATGTACCTGTGGCACGCATAATGGGGCTTGAATATCAGCAAGTTTCCGTTTTCATGGGGGGAGGGTACGGAACGGATCGCCTGCAAAAACGGAGGGGCAACTGTATCTTTCATCTTTTAAACTTTTGTAATTATTTATTGTTTTAAGTTGACTTAAAGCCACACTGAGATTTTTGGATAAAAAAGGTGGGATAATAAATTGGGCTAAGAGATTGATCAGTGAAAAAGGCATTCCTTGGTCCTTCCCACTGACATGACAGTTTACTGTACTCCAAATATTGGTATCTATACTAAGCAGAGTGCAGCATGCCCCAGTGCAACATGAGCTTCAGGTATAAAACAGGATAGAAATATGCAGGGCTGCATCCACACTCAGAAATAATCTAGTTTGACACCACTTTAACTGCCCTTGTTCAGTGTTATGAAATTCCAGGAAATGTACTTTATAAGACATTGTGCCTTCTCTGTCAGAAAGCTCTGGTGCCACAACAAACTGCAATTCTCAGAATTCCATAGCATTGGATGGTGTCAAAATGCTGATGGAGCCCAGGATGCTCTGGTAAAGTTAAAAAGTAAAACTTGTGTTTATTATTGCAAGAAATCCATCAGAGATAGGAATATAGATAGACAAAAACAAAGTTATCTATGCTTTGGTAAAACGGTCCCTAATACTGACTCTCATGTGTGCCTCATGGATGCTTCCTTCTCAGACAAAGGATTGTAAAACACTAACACTAACTTTTTGCAGAGAAGGGGGAAAGAAACCTCTGTAGGCAGGAAGTGGAAAAGGCTTGAGTTACATAGATCAAGAAATAGGTAAAACCAAGCATGTTTCCCTCTACCCCTAATTACTAAAAACAAGCATTGATGCTTCTTCACTTCCAACATTCATAACTTTAGGGTTAAGAATTCCTAATATATATAAATCATCTCCACTTGACTAAAATACAGCTGGGCCCTCACTATCCATGGGAGAATACATTCTGGCCCCCACCCTGCAGATTCCAAAATCTACAGATGCACAAGTCCCATTGATCCCAATAGTGGCACGGTCACGCAACCACACTATCATTGGGGACAATGGGACTGAAGTCCTCCCTCCCTCCTTCCCCTCCAAGGCTTCTGCCCCGTGCTTGGCTTTGGAGATGTAGGTGGAGCCCTGCCGGCTGGAGGGAGCCAGAACCGGTGCTGGGGCTTGGGTCTCAGAGCCTGGAGATTCCATCCTGGGTGTTGGGCCTGGGAGCAGTGGGCTCTAAGACCCGACCCAACACTGGCTCCGGTTCCCTTTGGCCACGGGGCTCCAGCCTCCATCTCCAAACCACCCCTAAAGCCAAGCCTTGGAGAGGGAGGGAAGGAGGAGGAGAGAAAGAGGTGGGAATGGTAGGAAGGAGAGAGGGAGGACTTCAGTTCCATTGTCCCCAATGGCGGTGCAGCTGCATGCATGTGCCACCATTGGGAACCATGTGAACTTGCTGTCCGTGGATGCTCAAATTGGTGGGTGGCAAGTCCATGGATACCGAGGTTCTACTATAGTTTAAATTAATAGTTTCAGTTGAGAATGCTTTCTTTCTTTCTTTTTTTCTTTCTTTCTTTAATTGCACATTTTAAAGAATTATTTTTAAATGTGCAGTATTGATTTTACATTATTATGGCAAAGACTACCAAACTCATCAAAGTACATCTAGTAAGAAGATGCTTTTATATAATGACAAAGAAGTCGTTGTCCCCTAACCAGAATAAATGACTCATTTCATGGACCCATCCCTGGTACTCCCTCCATCTTAACTCCTCCATGGCCTGGAAGGGAGAGAAGAACCATCAGTCTCTGCTGGTCTTGATCCCCTTCCCCACTGCTATGTTTCATGTCTTTTTAGATTATAAACCTGAGGGCAGGGAACTGTAAAATTAACAATCTAAGCCAGTCTATGGCTGAAGAGCGGGGTATAAATACTGTACTATAAATAAGTAAATAAATAAATAAATAAATACTCCTTAAATGCCATGACTAAAGCCATTAAGCAGTGAACATGATACAAACAGATTGTCAAAGCCTAGATCAAAAACAATTTGTTTGATCAATTTTTAGTAATATACCTTCAAGTATTATTGCTGGCAGGGAGTTTCCTTCAATAATATGGTTAGAATTTTCTATAATTGTGTCATCATATCATCCAGTCCTGCCCCTGCTCTCGTGTTCTTATGCACCCACTGCCTTCATTCCATCTTCTGGCCTAGAGCCTGAGGGTTGTCCCCTTGTGTGTTGATCATGACCTAGATTCTCCAGCGCACTGTCCCCTAATCTTGCACTGAAAATAAGGCACAGTTACAAGTATAAAAATAAATACTACATTGAAGGATGTTGTTATGCAGCCCTGCATACCCCATACTGTATTTTGGGGTCTTCAGATTTTGACATTTCATATTTGGAGCTAACATGTTTTTGAGAGATCAATGACCTTTCAGAAACACTAAAGATCATGTTCCCAGGAAAAAAGAAATCGTTTCTCCCGACATGTCTACATCCAAAATAAACAAAAACATCCAATCTAAAGTGCTTCTTCTTTCCCCCAAATAGTGCACATTTCCTCTTGAAACCTGAGACAAAGGATCTCTGTGCATCTAAAACAGTAAGCCCAGGGGTAGGCAACCTTTCCCCTTTAAGGGCCGAGGGACTTCAGCTCCCAGAAGCCTCAGCCATGTTGGCCAATAGTCCCATGTTGGCCCATAGCTCCTGGGATTCTGGGAGCTGAAGTCCCTCGGCCCTTAAAGGGGAAAGGTTGCCTACCCCTGAGTAAGCCAATCTCTCTTTGCCTACCCCACATTGTAATCCCAGCCAAACTTCTCCATCCACCCTCTCTGGATATGCTGATCCAGTCATTACTTTTGTTAAAACCATCAAACAGTCAGAATCTCACTGTTGATTCCTGGAACAAGATATTTAGCATAGGTCAGGGGTAGGCAAACTGTCTCTTTTAAGGGCCGAGGGACTTCAGCTCCCAGAATCCCAGACTATTGGCCAACATGGCTGAGGCTTCTGGGAGCTGAAGTCCCTCAGCCCTTAAAGGGGACAGTTTGCCTACCCCTGGATGTTTTTGTGGGTTTTTCATGCTGTGAGGCCATGTTCTAGTATTCCTGATATTTCACCTACATCTGTGGCTGGCATCTTCATATGAATACATTCTTCTAGAACACAGCCTCACAGCCTAAAAAAACCCACAAAAACCTATGGTTGCCGGCTGTAAAAGCCTTCGACTTCACAAGATACTTAGCCTTTGTTACCTGGCCAGATATCCCATTGCCCAGGGCTAGTTTCAAGGTATAAAAATGGTTTCAAAACCTAACCACTGTACACACAGCCAGCATATACACTTGTACCTTGTGTAGGTTCTGTGTCACTCTTAGACCACCCAATCTGAACCACTTCCAACTCTCCATGGTCTTATCTTTGGATAGGTAATTATAGCCCCACTGCAACCCCAAAACTCTGCTATCCCCTTTCTGTATTTTCATGTCAGTTAGCTGTGTATGCTGTGTTTGTTTAATTTTCTATCTTTGGTTTGTGTGTGATTGCACTCTGCATATTTTTCTAAATAAACACTCTTAATTCACCCAAGACCTCCCAGTTAGTACTGGTATACACTGGTGTACACAGGCCAAAGGTTACCCAAGTATCTTTCTAAGCTTTTCCCCAACATTTGATATATCACTGACAGCTGGTGGGGACCTCCACTCTCCCCCCACCTGTTCTTTGGGAAATAATGTGGACTTAGGATACAGGCCATAGAATCCTTATTTAGGTCTAGGCAGATACATGTCACTATCGTGCACATGCCAAAAGCAGAGGCAAAAAGAGAGAAAACTTGGGTCACATTTATCCTTTGTGTCCTCTTGAGCACCCACACTATTGCACTTGCACCAGCCAGGCATTTCTGAAAAGTTACTCTGCAGAAGTTCTGGCCTCATCCATCCCTGCCAACATGAACCAGCTTGGACAACAATGGTTACAAAACAAGTTAGGTAATTTTCAGTAAGAAAAAAAAATATTATAGTGCAGCATGTAAGATTAGATTGCAGCTAACTGTAAAAATAATAATAAACAGTAAACAAACATTAATATTAACAAATAAATCAAAAAGTGGGCTCCGAGAGGTGCAACGCTCATTGGTGAGATTATGTGGAGGAGTAAATGTAAAGGATAGGTACTGCATGTGGCACATGGGAAAGTATTAAATTAGAAATACATGGCAATGACCTTTGTCCATTAACTAAATTTTACATTGGCAATATCAACTACAGATTTTTTTTTAAGTATAGGCCCAAATTCTGTTGCTAATCCTTATTAGAATAGACCCATTGAATCAATTGGATTTATCTAAGTGAAAGCTTAGATATTGGAGCAAACTCTGAGGAGATGACACATATTAATGTAGGGAAATTGACTTGTTAACACCAGTTAAATCTTTCTCCTAGGTATATAACAGCAAATGCTACTGAGAAGTAGGAGTCTAATTCTGTTAGTGCTGTTCTATTTAAAGAGTCTCTTTCTGATGCATCCCAGGTGCTTCACAGTCTACTAGGCTCTTTATATAATTCTATTTGATTAGAGCAACAGAAGTACATTTTTAAAAAGAGCCTGAATCAGTTCAGTTTCTCCCTCAGTAGATGCTCTTCTGCTCCTAGGATATTTTCCCATTTCTAATTCAAATAGGCTAATAATTTAAATGGAAACTTTCTGAGCTGAACATTTCATCTGTATGTATCCATGCAAAGTCTTCAGTGATAGAACACTCTGATGCAGGAGTTCCTGACACAGCACCTGTGAGAACCACAATACTCTCAAATACTTCTGTTGGCATCCACCAGGCTCACTGCACCAATAGGTGCCAGGGATTTTAATTTTTTAAAAAATACGTTTTAGGTTTGTTTTTTACCTGGCAGACTGATTTACTACAAAACTAAGGACTTAATGGACACCAGCCTGCTGTCCCACCATAATTGTACTAGTTTAAGAATGGAAACATACTGAGCTTGGCATAATTTCTTATCACACTTTCTCCATGATAATGCTTTGGCTATCAATGGTCACGAGATGTTTTCCACACTGCCACACTTCTGCATGAATGTGCTGCTCCTTCTGAAGTGCAATACTTTTGCTTTCACATTCACACAGCAGCTCAGCACTTTGGAGGAAGTGGGGGGAATAAAACATCCTGGCTACCAACCACCTCCCAAAGTGAGAGGAAAGGAAGAAATGAGCAGATTGATGCCCACTCACACCACCTGACTGCCTGAGAAGCAGAACTGCCACAGAAGAGACCTACCACAGGAAGGCAATAATGGAGTAGCATTGAGATTGAGAGCTTATTGACAGGTTTTGCCTGTCAATGAAAAGGTGCTCAACACTAACAAATGGAATGCAGGGAGGCAGCAGGACACAACAATGTAAAAAGTACCATCCAAAGTGTTGGGATTTGTAGTCAAAGTGGAAATGTACAGATGTGGGAAATTTCTGTGAAAGCTTTAGCCTGCAGGTGGATTTTTCAAAACAGATTAGCCAAGGTTAGTCTGTGCCTGGGAACAGTGGAAGAAAGAACATAAACAATTAGATCATCGTGTTGTGTGAGAACCAGGGTCGCATGACACTACAGGAAGAAGGCTGGGTTAGAGGCTGGGTTAGAGGATGTCCAACAAATGTCTATAAAGTGAAAAAAAAATACAGGGACAGATATAGTTGAGAGTGTTTCATTTGAAATGGGGCCAGAAACCTAGACAAAAGAGAAAAGCACCTGGAGGATGGGATGAGAGTAAGTGTACTGTGTGACTTGAAGGGAGTGGGAGCATAATGGAGTGCTAGAGGAGATGGTGATATGTGAAGGCGGGTTCTACTTGTGGGTGTGACTGCATAGTTTGCCTGTGTCACTATGTTATGTGGTCTCTTATTAAGTGTGAGTTTTTCCTTTTTTTTTGTAGTGGTGTGCATGTTCAATATGGTTGAGGCCTTTTTGCCTCAAGAGGAAAGTTTATAAACTGAAATGTGAACCAACTTCAGCAGCACCACCTTTCCCTGGTTTGGCACATGAGGTTCAGGCCATACCTCTATCTTGTGCTCAGTGTCTTGGCCAGGTTCCTTTTCTCTGAGGTTCAACAGCGTACCTTCTGTGAAAATGGGTATTGGAACAGAAAGTTGTAGTGGTTCAACAGTAGTTTTACATTTTGAAGTTCATATACCATGGATGGGATGGTCTATATAAACTTGCAGATTTTGGAAGAAAGAGACTGACCTCTTTTCTGAGGGTGCTTGGGGCCTCTGCCAGAGAGAGGACAAGGAAAAGGAGGAGAGTTATTTCCTTATAAAATATTAAAATATGAATATAAATGAATGTGGGAATGAAAATACATACACTAAACAAACAACATATTTTTATTCATATACTACATTGTGTAGGTGGGGGCATGGCATCTGCATATAGATATAAAAGGGGTCACACGGGTAAAATATTTGAGAACCACTGGAGTAAGCAATGTATGGACAGGGAAATACAAATCTAATACACACAGAGGATTGGAAATGTAGTTAACAGTGAACATGGAGCAAGGGGAGTGCAGTTGGGAACTCTGAAAAAAAGAGTTCCCAGTCACCTATGTAGATCCTCTATGTAGAGCAGAGGTTCTCTTCAGGCTCATTGTTCTCCATGTGGAGGAGAGTGACAAAAGTAATGAGAGGAAGAGGGGATAGCATACTCCTTCCTTGTATCTTTGCTGTCAGCTGCATTTCTAAAATACAAATATAATGCACCCATCACATACAAATACATTTGTTTGCACTTCTATTTCAGATATTACTTTCTCTACTGACAGGGGAAGGAAAGTGTCCATCATATACATATCAGTGTCTTCAGGTGTTAGCCTGCAATTCCTATCAGTCCTAGTCACCAAGGTCAGTGAGGAAGGATGATGGGAATAGCAATAAGTAGCCCACCCTGATCTATAAAAATGCAGACATTGTGGAAAGCTCCACAATGAGATTGATATGTCTGGGTATGAAAATTTAGACATTGCAAAGTGATCAAGTCACATATAAACATTTTTCTTAATTTTAAGTGCATATTTTCGAGATAGTCTTTACAAATCAAATAAAAGCTTGAGTGGCAGAATGCCTGAATAATCAGGAAAATATGCCCTTTCTCAGTTACTTCAATATATACAGGTGTATTGCATGGTTACAAAAGGGAAGTTGTTGGGGTGGTGGCAAGTGCATTGCAGCAAGCCTGTTCCGTATTTTAATTTCTCTATAAAGATTCTTAAAAATTTTGCTTAAATAGTGTTGCATTTCAGTGGTATGTAATTTTGACTGTCTCTTAGGATATTTGGAAATGTTAGCAAGCAACTGGAGCTGTTATGTAATTAGATGTGCAAGAATGGCATGATGTCCATGGGATAGCAACAGCAACAAAATGGTATGATGCAGGTAGAATAGAGAAGGTCAGCCTCGTGCTGTTTCTCATGCAGAGTTATTCTCAGTTGAAAGGGATGTAAGAAGGTTACTTTTTGAGGTATTATATTCTATCTTGGCTCTTTTTTCAAGCTGGGTTCCCAGTGAAGAAAATAGGAACATTTGGAGCTTTTAATTTAAAAATAAAGGCAAAGGAAGGCATGATAGAGTTTTATACTTTTGCACAGTGTGGAGGAAGTAATAGATATGAACATGAGAAGAGGAGATAAGCTAGATGAGATCAAAAGCCTACCTAGAACACGATTCACACAGCACCCAGTGAGCTGACTACTGGAAGTCTGCCACCAGGATGAGAGTTCAGTTGCCCCCTCATGAATTTCTTTCTCATAATGCTAGCAGTGGAAGTCACTCAATTAAGTGGATTGGCGGAAGATTCAGGACTAAAAACATCTCCATACTGCACATAGTTTTGGTATTCAGTGTCATAAGAAAGATGCGGTGATGACTTTAAGAGGCAATTTGATCCAGACATAGAGGAATAAGGCTATAAAAGTCATGTTGGCTACTTGCTACCACCGGATCAGACACAACCTGCCCCTGAAGACCAGTTGCTGGGGGAAAGCAGGAGAGAGCTCCCCAGAGGTCTAGCTAGTTGGCCACTACACAAAATAGGACAAGATAGACTACTGGTCCAATTCATCAGAGCTTTTTTCATGATCTCATACATGCATGAGGTAGACATATGAGATACAACATTGTAATAAGAACTTGACCTTGGGGAATTGATAATTAGCTCAAAAATGAAGAGTAGGATCTGGACCCATTGTGTGCAGGGGGGGAGGTAAGGGCCATTGCAGAGACAGCATTTTTCCAAAAGAATGGTATTTTTATTAAGAGAGAAAAATAAATCAACAAGCAAGCACACACATACACACAGATGATACATTAAATCAGTAAGAAAGGTTTCACACATAAAATAGTTACCTAGAGACTCTGCATTCCTTGTAGAAAAATGGATCCAGCTGCTTGCTATGGAGTGAAGTTGTGTTGGGACAGCAGAGGGACACTTGATTAGGAATTTCAGAGAGGGAGTGAGATCCCCCCTTCCCTTCCAAAACCAACTCACAGAACATAGATTTTGGAGGTCTTGATATAGGCTGAAAATAACCTGGAGTGAAGATTGATTATTGTATATCAAAGGATTCCGATTGCTACTCTTTGAAGTAGACAATTTCCAAGGAGAGGAGATAGGATGTTGATGTTATCTCATTCTTAGCCGGTTGTAAATCTCTGTGCCTCCGAAATTCAGAGGGTGTAAATGTCCTGCTTTGCAGCTCCTAGGCTTTGGACCTTTTGATTTGCAAATTGTTGTAGATGCAGATGTGACCTTTCAGATGCCTACATGATGTGCTCGCCTTGGGTCTATGGTGATCAGGCTTCTCCTAGTCTAGGGCCATGGCAGGGGACCAACAAAAAGGGGGTTTGATAGTAAATCTGTTATTGTAACAACATGTTGTCTGACAAAATGGTTCTTTCTTTTTGAACTTAATATTCACATTTCTTCCTTGCAACCAAGACTCTTAGTTTGCAGTTGGAGTTGGTGAAATATACTGGCCTGATTCTAGACACAGGGAAAGCCAGGAAAGTTAACAACATTTTAGGTGAAAAGATTTTCAGAGCAGAGTCCCGCCCGGCAGAGCTGTTTAGGGTGGTGGGGGATTTGACGTGGATACCTTCTGCGCCGAACCCTCTACTTAACCCGACGACAGCCTGCTGTGAGGCATTTAACATCCACTTTGCAGATAAAATCTCTCGGATAAGAGCCGACTTGGACACCAATGTCTTGACAGGATCTATGGATGAGGCGTCCAGTAACTCCGTTGATGGCACTTTACTGGATCAATTTCAATTTGTGAGTACCGAGGACGTGGACAAGTTGCTTGGAAGGATGAGGAAGACAACTTGCCCTCTCGATCCTTGTCCATCATGGCTGGTCGTCCAGGGTGGGGGCGCGTTGAGGGTGTTCCTTCGAGACACAATCAATGCGTCCCTCAGGGAAGGCAGTTTACCATCGTGTTTAAAAGAGGCGGCAGTCAGGCCACTCTTAAAAAAGCCTTCCCTGGATCCCCTGGACAGAAACAACTATAGACCAGTCTCCTTGCTGCTATTTTTAAGCAAGCTGATTGAGAGGGCAGTTGCCTCCCAGCTCCAGGCTATCTTGGATGAAACCGATTATCTCGATCCATTTCAAACTGGCTTCAGGACAGGATTTGGGGTTGAGACTGCCTTGGTTGCTCTGACCGATGACCTCCGCTTGAGCATCGACAGGGGGAGTGTGACCCTGCTGGTGCTCTTGGACCTCTCAGCGGCTTTTGACACTATTGATCATGCCATTCTCTTGGATCGGCTGAGAGAGCTAGGAATCGGAGGCACCGCTTTGCGGTGGTTCCGTTCCTTCCTCTCGGGCAGATCCCAGAGAGTGAGGCTCGGAGACAGTTGCTCTTCTAAAATAGAGCTTAATTGTGGCGTCCCTCAGGGCGCCATCCTGTCCCCGACGTTATTTAATATTTATATGAAACCGCTGGGAGAGATCATTTAGAGGCATGGAGGGCGGTGTCTTCAGTACGCTGACGACACCCAGATTTATTTCTCCATGACCAAATCATCGTCTCAGACTGCTGATGGCATCTCTCCTCTCAATGACTGCCTTGGAGCGGTAATGGATTGGATGAGGAAAAATAAATTGAAGTTGAATCCAGACAAAACGGAGGTGCTCACGGTTACCGGTCCGAAGCCGGGTCCGGGATTACAGCCCCCTGTCCTGGATGGGGTCACACTCTCCTCCAAGGACTGTGTGCGCAGCTTGGGGGTACTCCTTGACTCGTCGCTTCACATGACCAATCAAGTGAATGCAACAGTCAGGAGTGCCTGTTATCAGCTTCGGCTGATACGCCAGCTGCGCCCATTCCTGGATAAGAAAGACCTGGAAACTGTTGTGCACGCGCTGGTAACCTCACGTCTGGATTACTGCAACGCACTCTACATGGGGCTACCCTTGTGCTTAACCTGGAAACTTCAACTGGTGCAAAATATGGCAGCCAGATTAATCACCGGAACATCCAGGAGGGAGCATATAACACCAGTGCTTAAATCCCTCCACTGGCTGCCAATTAGTTTCCGGGCACAGTACAAGGTGTTGGTTTTGACCTTTAAAGCCCTACATGGCTTGGGTCCAGCTTATCTCAGGGACCGCCTCTCCCCATATGAACCCCCCCGTGCCCTTCGGTCAGCGGGAAAGAATCTACTATATCAACCAAAGTCGAGGTCCGTACACACCTCGCAGAGGGCATTTTCCACTATCGCCCCTAAATTATGGAATGGCCTGTCGGATGAGATCCGTCTTATTACAACAGTTACTACTTTTAAGAAAGCAGTTAAGACGGATCTCTTCCGGCAGGCCTTCCCGGAATAACCCTCCTCAGAGGATGACTACTGATTTCTCCTCCCCTCAAAGCTTTTGCTGTTTTGTTGTTGTTGAATTTGTTTGTTTTTATTGTTATATAGTGTGTTTTAATATATTCTTAAGTTTAATTCTGTTTTAAGGGGTGTGGGAGGGATGTGGGAGGAGGGATTGGGACATTGGATTGTTTTTATTGTACTATTTTAACTGTTGTAAGCCACCCCGATTGCGATGCAGAGGGGCGGGTTAGAAATAAAACTTATTATTATTATTATTAGATAATACATTTCAACATTTCACAGGTGAAAACAGGTAATAATTTATTCTGTATTCTATATCTGTATCACTATCCCTTTATCTGTGTATGTATACTCCATTCCCTACATTACATGTTGCTGAAATTACTACATTATTATCCCAATGCTGTGTTCATGTTCACTACATTATTATCCTAATGCTGTGTTCATGTTCAGCCAGAGAAAGGAGATATCTGTTATGTATGTTAACATAAACCAAAAACAAAATGATTGTCCATTTAAATAGCAGCAATTTACAATGCTCCTCTTACCCCTCAAGTGTGTGAAATTGCAGACTGTGTTCCACATGATGCTTAAGCAAGTTTATGTGTCTATTACAGATTGAGTCTTCCTTATCCAAAATGCTTGGGACCAGAGGTGTTACGGATTTCAGATTATTATTTTTGGGTTGGTGGTGTGTTTTTTTGTTTGTTTGTTTGTTTTGTTTTGTTTTTGTTTCTTTGCATACCTGTATGCAAAATTAATTTATGTTTCATATATACTCCATACTTGACATTTTATATATACTCCATACTTGACATTTTATACAATATTTTAATAATTTCGTGCATGGAACAAAGATTGTGTATGTTAAACCATCAGAAAGTAAAGGTGTCATTATCCCAGCCACACATGGGGAAAAAAATTGGTTTTTATAATATTTTGGATTTCAGAATTCTGGATAAAGGAGACTCAACCTGTAGTGTCAAGATGCAACAATCCCCCCCACTCCTTGCTGTAACTTCTAGAAAAGGAGTGCAGAACATGAGTAGCCCTCCAGATCTTGGATTGCAATTCCTCTCCACCACCACCATTGGCTGGTGGCCAGGGCAAATGGGAATTGCAGTCCAAAAACAGCTCGAGGATTGCATGCTCCTGATTTGTTTTTAGATAATGTGGAAGGACATTGCACTCAGCAAACATTTTAGGCAATCACTTCCTAAAAGTAAAAATGTAGAAAAACAGATACCAGTAATAGCTTATGTGGGACAAGTACCAGAAAATATATACTGTCTCTGATCAGTTGGGACAACTGATGCATATTTATGGATGAGGATTTTAGCAGTGTACAAGAGCAGAAAAATGACAGAGCATAGAGCTGTAGAAAAGTGAATGAACTTATTCCTTCAATTTTCTAACCCAGAAGCATACTAGGACCAGAAAAAAAGTCTTTTAAAGTATAAATACAATTGTCCCTCCATTTTTGCGGGGATCCATTCTGGACGCCTCCACAAAAATGGAAACTCACACATATTCAAGCCCCATAGGCTTGAATGGAGGCATGGGGATGTGCACTGCAGGCGTGCACCGCATTGTATGCCCCTTCATTTGTCCCTCGTGCATAAGCAAGGGACGCAGATCTCAAATCTGCGAAAACAGAGGGGCGACTGTACTTCTCACTGTTGAGTCCTGTTCATGATTTCTATTATTTAATCTCACTGTGCTGCTGTATCTTTTAAAACTACACTATTAAGTGTTGGGGGAGATACTTGCACAGACTGGAACTACACAATCAGGTATCATTGGGGTGGTAAGGACACTTGCAATTGGATTTGCTCATATGACAGGACCTTAGGTGTTATAAAAGTGTTTTGGTTTTAAACTATGGGAAATTGGTCCCTCACCATTTTTGTAACATCTAAACAGAAAATCTTAGTCAAGTTATTGACTATTTCCTGGGGAGAACTTGATAAAAAAGGGGGAGTTTTCTCTGTCTGTTTGTCAACATCATATGTAAATGTAATACTTCTAGGGGGAATGAAATAAAGGAAACAGCCAGATGTAATTTAAAAAACAGCAAAATGTAGGGCACAAAATAATAAAGGATAACTAGCTAGAGGGTGTGTGTGTCTTAGTAACTTTCCACTTCTGAGACCTGTTGAGTTTCTGTTGGTAGATATGTGTCATAGTGACATTCTGTTTATCACAATGTAAAAAGAGTGGTGTGGAAATGGAAAGCTGATGCAACAATTGTGGACAAACATACGCCAGGGATCTTTTCTTGAACAGCAGAGTTAACCTGCTCAGCAAAAACTCTGATCTCTGCGATAACTCTCATGTTTGTTCTTGAAACTAACATTTTCAAATTGTCTTTCAGCCTTCATCTAAGAACATATTTTTGTCGTTCTATGTGGGTTGAGGATGAAAGAACACCCTCAACCCACAACTTTCTTGATGGCTGCCTCCATATTAATCAGCTCCCACACAAATCCTGGGGAACACTTAAGTAAGCATCACACCACGGTTCTTTTTGGCTCATAAGATTTCCTGATGACTAATCACTCTACTCACATTGTCTTTAAAAGATGGGGCAAGTTTAAAAGCTTTGTATTTGCAGAAATAATGTAGTCAGAGGTAGAACAAAAACAAATGACATCATGCCACTGACATGTCTTAAAAATGGGGAAAAAATCTCACAATTATTAATATACACACCATGATTTTGCACATCTGTCTCTCCTCCCTGTTCTGCATATAAGATGATAGCCTCTCTCAGTTTTCATTATGGAAATTTCTTGTCATACCACAAATTGCTTTAAAGCTCTCATGGAAGTGACCTTTGGAAACTTTTGAATAGCAAAGCCAGACAGAATGTTTTATATTCCATTTTGAGCTTTCCATGTTCCTAATATTTAAGTTTTTTAAAGAGCAGAAAGCTTATATGGAGGCTTTCATGGGGAGAGGAGGGAGCTACTGTTAAGGGAACTGTCAGCTCAGTCTATAAAATGTACAGCATGTGAGGGAGAGAGAGAGAAAGAGAGATCCTACATATTTCAAATTAAGTACCACATTGGGTGAAATCCAACTAGTGTCCCTTTGCTAATGGAGAGATTCTATCAGCAGAATGAGGAGAATTCTCACTCCTTCTTGAGCCTCCAATGTCTCCCAAAATCTGTCCCTGAAGCCTGCCCCCATCTGCTGGAGTATATTTGGGAATGGGGAGATAATTTGGGGCAGGAGAATTACCCCTTTCCCTAATGGAAAATCTCTGACAGCAGTAGAACACTAGCTGGATTCCACCCATTAATCCAGTAAGACTTATTCCCATATAAATGTCAATAAGACTAGCCTGAGTCTCATACAGGAGTGCAGACTTTGGACGTTTTCACACTAGTCCCTAAAGCCGCCTGGAGCCGCTCATTCCGGAATGGCTCTGGCAGCAAAAACTTAATTCCTTTTTAAAAAAGGAATTACCTTTCCAGCGCTGATGCCGGAGTTAGTGCTGGTTCGGCCAGAGTGAGGCCGGGCTTGCTGCTCTGTGCGTGTGAACACACGGAGCAAGGAGCCGGACTGACGCAGGGATGGCACCGGAAGGGGCGGGGTTTGCTGCGGCGTGAGTGTGAACACACTGGAAATGGAGCCAAAGTGGGGCCGGACGGAGGTAGGATTGCGTCCGCCTAAAGCCCCGTGTGAAAACGCCCTTTGGTTTACTAAGCTGGTCTTCATTGCCTTCTTCATCATTTTAGGTATACATCTATACAACATAGATGATTCCGAGAGATTTCCAGTTAGGTGCATCTTGATCTGTTGTACTCTGTAGCCTTTGGTTTTGGGGCATCAGGGGGCTTCATTTAGCTTCTGTGCCCTTTAGTAGCTATATAAAGCTGCTAGCAGAAGCCACCTTGAAGTCTGAGATTCACTATCACCAGATATCACACACACCTTTATTCCTTTTCTTTTTTACTGAAGAATCTAAGGGAGCTGGCCATCAGGTTGTGGTAGTGGGATGGATATGAGAAAAACAGAATGCTAGATACAATGAGAGACCAAGAATTTAAAAATCATGATAAAAATTAATAAAAACTATAGCCAGGAGAGAACCATAGGCCAGATAGTAAAGTCAGGCCAAGGCTAGTCTGAACACCAGTTTTAACATGAAAGGCCAATAAATTATTTTAATAATCAGCCTCATAACTTTGTAGAATACATAGTAACTGCCAACTCATAGATTAAAAGCTATGCCTGAAAAATAGTTATGTAGATAAATCAGTCAATGGCCCATAATCAGAGAAATGAACACTGATTTCCCAGGTCTAAGCCTATTACTTGTGTGTGTGTCTCTCTGCCTACCTGCCTGCCTTCATGTCACCTGTTGACCTATGCCAACCCCATGAATCTCACAGGGTTTTCTTAAGCAAGAAATACTCAAAAGTGGTTTTGCCAATTCCTTCCTCTGAAATATCAACTACAATATCTGGTATTTGTTGGTGGTCTCCCATCCAATTATGAATCAGAGCTGACCCTACTTAGCTTCCAGAATCAGATAAGATCTGGTGTCTTTAGCATATTTAGACCAGAAGCCTATTACTGATGCAACAGTATTAATATTTGTTGTATTGGAAATGTTATTGGGGCTGACTATTATCCAAAGCTTTTTATCTACTGGGGCCTTTCACTGTCACTCTGTAGGAGAAAGGGGGGAACACATATAAACTAAATAAACAACAACAACTCAAAACTCATGTTATGCAAGAAGAGATTGGGTATGTCACAGTGCATGTAATCTCACACTCACTTACCTGAATTCAGTGGACTTACTTATGACTGGACATGTACAGAGCTGCACCGTCATTCTCTTGCCCACAACATTGTATGGCCAGTATTGAACAAGAACACAAAGTACTAGGGGAGAAATATTTGCAAAGAGCAGCACATAACGTATCAAGTCAACAATTTACCTTAAGGGTAGGATTAATTATATAACAGCCCCATTATATTCTGTTGATGCAGTTATGAATGATTATGTTTAATTAGTGATTATACTAAATCTGCAAAGAGGAATGCATGAACCATATAGTCAACAGTCATTAGAACTTCCGCTTGTGTATCACCTGTCATTTGGAATATTTAGCCATTTGGAATATTTCTATAGTAGTTTCTAATGCTTGGATTCCTGTCTCCGCTCAAAGGTGGAACAATCTGAAGTGGAGATGATCTGGGATTACTCAATCCCCTCAACCGAAATAAAAACACTAATTATATTTATAATTGAAATAAACTCCTTTTCTCTTCTCACATTTGTCTGCAGCTGCCAAGAAAAGGAAAAAAAAATGTGCCTGTTTTTAAGTCTGCGGAATATACGGGAGCACTTTCTATGAAGGTATTTTCAGACTTTCAAACCTGCGGATCCTCTTGAGTGTTGAAAAATGCCTAATAAGGCTCACCAGTGACAAAATGGTGGAACCAGTCACAGTTGTATCAGAAAGAAGCTGGATTTTTCTGTGTTATGATTTAGCCTTCCCATTTCAGTCAGAATTTGCAAATCTATAGTGTCTGTCTGAAGGGTGGGCAACTGCCGGGGGTTGATGAGATTTATTTGCCCCCTTGCATTCAGTCAGTACATGCTTCTTTAAATAGAGAACGGGCACATGAACTTTTATTCGATTAAAGACGATAAAGCAGGCCATAAATTTACCCTACCTCTTGAGTAGGCTTTCCTAGCAGCACACAGCACTCCAGCTAGAAATGGAGTATAATCTAAGTTTACACTGCCAAGTAGCAAGGACTATGATTGAAATTTCTCATGATTCTTTCAAAATAAGTGTTGTTTGAGAGCATTGTGGGGCATTAAAGTAGCAGCGCCAGACATGAGTTGGTTTTTTTGGGGAAAAGAAAGGGTGGGAAAAGCCAAGGGAGATATCAGCTGTAGTCTTTCAGAGACACAGTAGTAATGGCAGCTGCCTTGCTGTATACTGATTTCAGTCCTGACACATTCCACATACAGGCATATTTATATTAAAAATGCACAAGTTCGCCTCAGGGTCACCATTAGCGAAAAATGACCTGGAGGCACACAACAACAATATGATTGATTCTTCCTTGATTGATTCTATCCATCTGGAATTTGGTCTTCCTCTTTTCCTACTGTCTTCTACCTACTCAAGCATTATTGCCTATTTGAGTGTGTCATGCCTTCGCATGATATGGCCAAAGTAACTGTGATGGATTTAAGTCTTTTATTCCAAGTCTCAGGTCAAGTCTTAAATCTCTACCTTTAAATTTCAAGTTGAGTCTCAAATCCTTGTAAGATACGTTCAAGTCAGGTCTCAGGTCTCAAGTCTAAAAGCCAACTTTTAACAGAAACAAAGGAGACGGGGTATGTTTTTGCAGGGGAACAGCAAATATGTTAAGAAATGGGCTTGGGGCAGGGTTTGAGCTCTGCTTGGCAGCCTGTCCCCACTGCATATCAGAGGAGCTTTCTAAAGCTTTTCAAAAGTTTTATTAGGATCCTTCCACTTCAAGCCCATTGCCTAATACAGGGGTTGGCAACCTACGGACCGCAGGCTGGGTCCGGCCCCCCGAGGCCTTTGGACCGGCCCCCGCCGAGCCCCGCCGCCACCGCGCGCGTCGTGGCTGCCATATTGTTTTCCGAAATGGCAGCCACGGCTCGTTCGCGCATGCACAAGAGTACTGTGCATGCGCAAATGAGCCGTGGCCGCCATTTTGAAAAACAAAATGGCAGCCACGACATGCACAGCGATGGCAGGGGGGCAGCGGTGGCTGCCATTTCCCCCTCCCTCGGCCCGCGGAAGACCTGGAGGCCAGCGGACCGGCCCCAGGTAAGAAAAACTTGCCGACTCCTGGCCTAACACATTTGCTGTTCCCCTCCAAGAAATGCACCCTGTGTTCTGGGGGCAGATCTTGCCTGCTGCTCAAGATGAATGATGCCAGCAAGTCAGTCACTAAAAATATATGAGTTGTGAGTCAAGTTGAGTTAGTGCATCATTTATTGCTGAGTCAAATCCAAATTGAGTCACTGAAATGACTTGAGTCCAAGTCAATTGAATAGAGTCTACATCACTGCAAAGTACAACAGTCTCCATTAAGTCATCCTAAGTCCAAAACACACTGCAGAAATAATCCAGTTTGAGACTGCTTTAACTGCTCTGGCTCAATGTTAGGAAATCCTGAGAATTGTAGTTTATTGTGGCCCCATAGCTCTCTGACAGAGAAGGCTAAATGTTTCACAAAACTACAGGTCCCAAAATTTCCTGACATTGAGCCAGGGCAGTTAAAGTGGCCTCAAACTGGGTTATTTCTGCAGTGTGTTTTGGACCTAGGTTTCTAGGGAGAAGGCTTCTCAGGTTTGAATTGCTTTAGGACCCATTAATATGTTTTTAACAGTCCACAATAACCATATAACTATTATCCAGCACACTTCAAATGAGGTGACTATGGGCCTTTACAGACTGCCAGAAATAATGCAGCTTGAGGCCACTTTAACTGTCCTGGCTCAGTGCTAAGGAATCATGGGAACTGTAGTTTATTGTGGCACCAATTATTCTGGCAGAGAAGGCTCAGTGTCTCAGGAAAAAATAAATACAATTCCCATGATTCCCTAACACTGAGCCAGGACAGTTAAAGTGGCCTCAAACTGCATTATTTCTGGCAGTCTGTAAAGGCTCTTTATACATTTCAACTAATCAACATTTTAGAAATAGGTATGTTGGTGAGAGCGTAGCCAAATAAGATGGAGTTCTGGAAAGCTGCAAACGATATATACATATACATATACATATATTTGGGGGGAGGGGGAATAACCTGTCTTCCTTTTTTCTGAATAGATACTGTACAGTACTGATTTCAAGATTAAGGTCTGTTCTGCACTGTTTAACAGTGAGTTACTCTAATGCCTAAAAAAAATCATTATAGCAGGAGATTATTATTTTGCCTACAAAAGCACATGCTCTAATAAATTTGCTAATCTGCTAGGTTCCGCAGGACTCTTTTATTCTTTTTGCTGTCATAGGATATCACAGCTACACCTGGCGATAAAAAACAATATTATCCTTTTCGAAACTCCAAATACTTGACTTTTGCTACATTGAGTGCCAAAGTTGAGCGGGTGCCTCTGTGTCAAGTTAGGAACAATTCTGTGTATTTTTAAAATGAACGCTGCCTAGGATTGGCACTAGAATTCAAAAATTTAGCCATGTTAGTCTGTAAAATCAGCATGCAAAGGGATCTTGTAGCACCTTTGAGACTAATTGAAAGAAAGAAGTTGGTAGAATGAGCTTTCGTAGACTTGAGCCTACAAATGCATCTGAGGAAGTAGGTTGAGGTCTACCAAAGTTCATGTTTTTGTTGTTAACTGTTCTCGAGTCGACTCATGGTGATCCTGTGGATGAAATATCTCCAAGACTCCCTATTTTCTATTGCTTTGCTTAGGTCCTCCAAATTCATACCCGTGACCTCCTTAATAGAGTCCGTTGATCTAGCATGCAGCATTCCTCTCTTTCTACATCCCTCCATCTTTCCTAGCATTACTGTCTTTTACAGTGAGTCAATCCTTCTCATGATGTGACTAAAGTACAACAACCTCAGCTTTATGATCTTGGCTCATGGACCAGCTTCTGTCTTTCAGTTAGTCTCAAAGGTGCTACAAGATCCCTTTGCTTAGGACTGGCATTGCCGGAGTAAGGCACTGGGCTCACAATTTGCTAACATATCATAAAAGGTTGGGGCTGGAAGGAAGAGAATCATAACTGTCCTCTGACCAGAAAGTCCTCCTTTTCCAGAACCTGTCCTACATTTCAACCTTCTGCCCAGGAGGGATTCCAAAATGCCCTCCATTTTGAACATGGCTAAGAAGCATGAATTTATATTTATATGGCCTCATTCCCATAAACCGATGCGTGAACCATTTTGAAGTGGTTTAAATGACCCTGATTCACACTTGAGCCGAATCGCTGAAGCTGTTTGGCGAGTCCCCCCCCCATGCTAGATCCATTTAACACCTCTTTTTGATGCTCATTTTTTCCGTGTCTTTTGCAATAAATTGATTCAGCGCAAGTGTGAACGGGATGCAGATCGAAATCGATTTAAATTTGTCCTTTAAAGTTGCCGACCGGCTGAAGAGGGTCCATTTTGAATCGATTTGTTAGTCAATGTGAATGACAAGTGGGTTTTTTCACCATAAGAAAATGCGATTGGGGCAAATGTAGTGTGAACCACGCTCCGCTGTCAAACCTATCCATCGATTAGGATTGCAAACTGATTTATTTGTAAGTGGGAATGAGGCCTATGAGTGGTGATTTTTTAGCTTTTGTTTGGTCATGTCCTCCATTTTTCTGGAGTGTCCCACACTTTATGGTGCCTTGTCCTCCTTTGTGGTGATGACATCTGCCTCTAACCAGCCTAAGAGGTCATGTTAATGACCATCATGTTAATATTTCCCTTGCTCTTTGCTCAGCCCTCCTAAAAGGATCACTTCTGCTGCATCCGCACTGTAGAAAATAATCCGGTTTGACACTGTTTTAAGTGCCATGGCTCAAGGCTATAGAATTCTGGGAATGATAGTTTCAAATGGTAGTTCCAATGGTAGTTTGGAGCTACCATTCCCAGAATTCCATAGCCTAGAGCCATGGCACTTAAAGTGGTGTCAAACTGGACTATTTTCTACTGTGCGGATGCAGCACAAGTTATCCTTCCATCCTCCTGACAGAGCACTTCAGAGGCCCTATCCACACTGCAGAAATAATCCATTTTGAGGCCGCTTTAACTAAGCTCAATGCTAGGGAATCCTGGGAACTGTAGTTTGAGGCTCCAGAGCTCTCAGACAGACAAGGCTAAACGTCTCACAAAACTACAGCTCAGCAGAATTCCTTAGCGTTGAGCCAGGGCAGTTAAAGCGGTCTCAAACCGGATTATTTCTGCAATGTGTGGGGGTTGGTCGAGAATTACCACAACCTCTTCCTTCCCTTCCCCTCCTCCTTTCCACCCCGTCCAGGTGAAGCGGAAGAAGAGGATTGGCTCTACGACCTGTCTTTCCCGATAACGGCGTCCAATCCGAGCTCGAGTTGATGGAAGCTCTCGGGCACCCAATCACGGGGCGGCGTTACGCCCCCTGGCCGCTACACAGCCGGAGGGCCATTAGGGAGGGCCATTCGGGAGGAGGAGAGCGGCGGGGCAGGACGTGGGGAAGGGGGCAGGTGTGGCGGCGACGACGACATTTAGGGGTGGGGGGGCGGTATAGAGGGAGGCGCGCGAGCCCCAACCGCCCAACGGCCGTCTCCTCAGCATGGACGACGCCAAGGGTTGAGGCGACGACGGCGGCAGCGGCGGGTGGGTGGGTGACTGGGTTAATCGGCAGCCATGGCCAACCGAGCCCGGTAATAAACACTGCAAGGTCCATCGCCGCCTCAGTTTGGTCCCATCCCCGGCTCAGAGGGAGAGGAGGGGGGGCGTGTCCCTCCGGGAGCGTCGTCGTGCGAAGGAAGGCCGCCGCCATGTCGAGCTCCAGTTCTTCCTCCTCCTCCTCCTCCTCCTCCTCACAGACCCCTCCTCACCACCACCAACAGCCCCCTCAGAGGATGCGCCGCGGCTCCCCCACCAGCAATAACGGCAACAGTAGTAGTAGTAGTAATAGTAACGTGAATAGTAACGGCGGGGGTGTTGGGACTGTTGTCGCTTCCTCCGGTGGCGGTGGCGGTGGCGGTGGCACCGGGACTAGCCGCCTCCTGCAGCCCATCCGCGCCACTGTCCCTTTCCAGCTCCTGAGGGGCAGCACGCACAGCCCGACCCGCTCTCCCGTCGTCGTCTCCTCCTCGGCCTCGGTGGGGAGCAGCACCCGAGGAGGAGGAGGAGGAGGGAGCCCGCCCCCGAGCAGCTCAACCCCTCCGCTGGTCTCGGCCGGGGCCCCCTCGGCCGCCCCCTCAGGAGCCTCGGAGCGGCCCAAGGCGAGGCAGAGGCGCTCCCCGGACAGCAGCAGCGGCGGCGGCAACGGCAGGCGGAGGAGCATCTCTCCTGAGAGGAGGAGCCCCACTTCGCCCATATACCGAGGTAAAAGCGGCGCAGAGGGGGACCGACACGTATCCTCCCGCATTCACACGTGCCTCGGCACCAGGAAAAATACACGCATCTTCGTTTGAGGGTGGTGTTTTGTTTTTTTCTTCCCACCACCCCTCCGGCCTCAGTTACACCCTCCTCGCTCGAACACGGATCCATCTGGAGGGTTTGAATGGCGTCCTGATTGCAACCCTCTGGGCAAGTCACACTCTCTCGACCTCGGAACTTGCGAATCAGTATGTCTTCTCTAGATAGAGGAACTTGCTACCCCAGCCGCATTTAGACCGCATGTGGGATTTCCTTCTTCTGTGCCTTTAATGTCCTTTCTGACTTAAGGCGAAGCGATTTTCCTGGCAAGACTTCTTCAGAGGAGGTTTGGCATAGTCACCATCTGAGGCTGAGAGACTGTGACTTGCCCAAGTCAAACAAGAGGTGTCAGAACAGGATGGGAATTGGTGGGAATTCATGAATCAACATTCATGCAAGTCCCAATCATTCAATAATAGGTCCAGCTCTACATAAAGAACATCCAACTGCATTTAGACCTGCGAGGTTTAATTCTTCATCTGTGCCTTTCTGACTTACCAACCCTTGGACAAACCACACTCTCTCGGCCTCAAGAGGGTGGCCATGGCAAATCCCCTCCCTTTTCTGAAGAAGTCTTGCTGAGAAACACACGCACCCATGATAGGTTCACCTTTTGTTGTATGCCTTCAAGTTTCCAAGTTATGGCGACCCTAAAACGAAGCTATTGTGGGATTTTCTTGGCAAGTTTCTTCAGAGGGTTTTTGTTTTTGTTTTGTTGTTGTTGTTGTTGTTTTTTGCCATTGCCATCCTCTGAAGCTGAGAGAGTGTGGCTTGCCCAAGGGTTTGCCTCCGGGTCACCCTAAGTCAGAAAGGACTTGAAGGTACAGAAGAAATAAACCCCACGGGTCTAAATGCAGTTGGATGTTCCTTATGTAGAGGTGGGCCTATAGGACTTGCATAAATGTTGATTCATGAGTTCCCATGGATTCCCATCTTGTTCTGACATCTATTTTACTTGGGCAGGTTGCACCCTCTGAAGAAGTCTTGCCAAGAAAACCCCATGATAGGGTCATCATTGAAGGCACATAAGTAAATCCCACAGGTCTAAATGGAGTTGGTAGTTCCTTATCTAGAGCTAGACCTATTAATGAACGGTTGGGACTTGCATGAGTTCCCATGAATTCCCATCCTATTCTGTTCTGGCACCTCTAAATGTACTTGGACAAGTCACACTCTCTCAGCCCCAGAGATTGGCAGTGGCAAACCCCCTCTGAAGAAGTCTTGCCAAGAAAGCCCCACGATAGGGTCACCGTAAGTCAGAAAGGACTTGAGGGCATGTAAGAAAAAGAAGAAAATCTCACAGGTCTGAGATGTCCTTTATCTAGAGCTAATCCTATTGAATGGTTGGAACTTACATGAATGTTGATTTACGAGTGTCCCTGTGGATTCGGTGGACCTCTTTTAGTTGGGGAGGGGCAACAACTGGAATTAGGACATTTTAATGAGAGCAATGGGCCTTATTCCTGGGTAAGGGAATATAACTGCAGCTCAGGTTGATCCAGGACGACCTGAGAAAGTCTTTTCTAAAAAATAAATGGCAAAATGGAAGGCCTTTTCTCCAGTTGAAGCAGGACACAGCTGTTAAATAACTTGACTTCCACTCAATAGCCGTTTTTGTAGCCAGGCAAAACAGGACAGCTGCTACACCTTGGACCCCATTTCTGTAGTAGAGTGAGGGATCATACTCATATTAGTATCTGAGAATATGGGAATGAAGAATATTGAAAAGGCAGAATAATTCCATTTTATACAAGTTCAAAGAAAGCAAGATTTGGCTGTGTCCTGGACTAGGATTTTTAGTTAACAAAAAGGCTACTTTTAATATATTTTGGCCATCCTTTAAAAAAAAGCAAGCATAATTTTAAGCTCTGTCACATAATGCTGTGTTCATGCCTTGCTTTATTCTAACAAACTGGTGGCTGAAATTGTGTGCTAGAATTTGATTGTTTCCTGTTAGTAACATTTGAAAAATTCCAGAGGGCCCTGAAGTTTGAGACCTGGGATGCCTGCCGTTAAAAAAGCTAAAGAGCAGGGGGTTACTTATCAGGAAGGGATAATAGCAGTGGTAAACAAGTGCCTACTAATGCATGTACAGGTGATAAATACAGACATATGTAGTCAGACATAAATAGTACAGTGGCTTGCAACACTTCCAAAACCTATGATACATAAACAGCATTATAATCCAGGATCCTGCTTGCAGTCTGTCCACAAAAACTTTAAAATACCTCTCCTTTGTATGTAACCTTTTAACAGATTTAAAAGGAGTTTTTAAACATCAAACTCTGGAGGTTTAAAATGTACATTCTGTAACATTCTTGTTAAAGAATGTAATGCCAGGAGAAACTACATGCTAGATCAATTTAGTTGGTAATTTAAACCAAAATATACACCCTAAAAAGTCTGAAACAAAAGTCATTGCCATCTTTTTCATTCTTTAAAAGTGTCTGTGGCCTTGTTAGCTTTCACTCTCTCTTCACTTCAGTAGATGAATCATACTAAATGCAATACTTATCTATTGGGTATCATGCATCTTTCAACACTTCAGCTTCTTTAAGCCTGCCAAGTCTGTGTTTTATTTCCAAAGCGAATTAAATAACCCCCTTGATTTAGTATTACATACTGCATGTTGGAGGCATTCTTGCCTGCAATTAGTTATCTAACCTAAAGCTATATTGATCATACTAAACCATTCACTCTTCCAAAGTACTGCTTTTTGTATATTGAGCTGAAAAAATGTTTACAGCAAAATGTGAATGTTGACTTCTTTCCATTCTATGCTGTTTCTATGTTATGCAACAGACTGTGAGCTTAGAGATTTTGGGAGATCTTTGGAGTTTTGTGCAAAAATTGAAATTAATTCATGTTTTTGGATCTGGAAAATTAGAGCTTTCTTCATGAGACAAAAATATGAAATCCTAATTAAGTACTATTTGCAACTACAAAATATGTACATTAAGCATGGTTGACAAATAATTTAAATAGAATTTGCATTTCAGTTAAAAGACTGCAGAACCTTTAGAACTTGACTTTTCCCCAAGTCCTTTATAACTACAATACCTGGATTGTAATCCTGTAAACACTTACCTGGAAGTAAAGTCAATTGAATTCAGTGGACCTGGAGTAAGAGTACGTATTGTATTGTAACTTAAAAAATGCCCTTCCTTTAAATTATTCAAACTTTTAATTTTTTTAAAAAAAATTAGTTCATTAAATTTAGTCAAGTCTTTGTCAGGCCACAGTATCCAGCCCTCCACTACTTGATGGAGCTGTGAGAGTACAATATAAAACTGTATTAATTCACCACCAGGAACTGTTATCTATATATGCCACGATTCATCTCCTTGAGCCACTTTCTCAAAAGTTAACATCTTTAACTGTGTTCTGAATAAATGGACATTATAAGGGCCAGTTGCCCTCATCCATTTCTGTATTTGTACAGGCATGCAAAATATAACTTTGTTTACACAACAGAATAATTTTCTTTTTAGTTCTGCAAGCTAAAAACTAGTGTGCATATTTAAAAATAGAACCTGCAAAGTCTGTCCTGTGGACTAGTTTTCACTGAGCAAGGCCAATCTCTCTCTGTTCTGATCACTTCTCATTTGCTACATTTACAAATGGCAGCCAGTATTATCTGTAGAGAATCTAGCTAGAGTTGCTTTGCGAAAACTCTGGTTGTACTAGGAGATGATAAATGTACCTACAGCCATTAATCACTCTGATAATTATATCTGTTTTAACAGCTGTCAAGAGCGTAATAATAAATAAGCTTCCGTTAAAAGCGTAAGCATACTCTGTCTCTGCACTAGTGTTCATACTGCAATGCATGGCTTTCACTATGCAAGACAATTGTATTATTCAGTGTATTGGAGACCTTCTACAACAGAAAATATTATTTCTCTTACCCTGAGTATATTAACCACTTTCTCACAGTATGGCTTTTTAAGAGTGTTCAGATCTAGGATTTTTGATAGTAAGATCGCTGTTAGAGATCTTAAAGGAGATCTGCAAAACTGGATTAGAAGACTGAACAGGTCAGGCAGCTGCCACTGCAGACGCTGACATCACTACTGCATGAATGAAAACAGCTTCCTCTGGGTTTTTCTCCCCCTCTCATCATCCTTTCCACTCCTGCATTTTTAGGATGCTCTGAAATGACTTAAAGCCTGTATTCTGATTTCAAATACTGTCAACTATACAAGCTGCCCTCTAGTTTTTTGTGTGAAATTATATTTTCCTGTATGTTTGAGCTTGAGCCACTGACAAAAAATATAGCTATTGCATGCTGTGTGCATGCATGTGTACTCCAAATATTGCAAAATATAGAATGGCTTGTAGTATTATTCTTTCCTTTCAATCTGTGACACTTTACTATGTTTTGTATTATGACTGAAGATGAGAGCAGGTATTGTGAAAATGAATACATACAAGTTAACCCAGTAGAAAAAGTGAACCATAATAACTAGACAGTATTGTATTAGTTAATGTCAATGCATCAATAGATGAGCTGATCAAATAAAGAATGTAGCTTTTAATTTGGGGGAAATGCAAGTAACTCCTAAGGTAGTATTGCTGTTTCTTTATCATAAAAGTGGCCTTTCAAAATTAATATTAAAATGTGGGATTAATTAAAAAATACTTTACAAAATGAACCCCTGTGGATGTATATGGATGTATAATTCCTTAAAATGCTTTGTGTGTTTTTTCTTCAGACAGAATAAAATTACTATGAATTCAGCATAGAAAGTAACATTTAAAATGAAGAATGACTTGGTGGTTGTTTGGATCAGAATGTTATTTGCAGTGGATGAATTTATATTTTCTTAAAAGCTTCTATTGACCTTTGATAAGGAAGATACTCATATAAACACTCTATTTAATAGGTTTGGTAGCTTTTCCATATAATGTCCAAAGCATAGAATTACCTCCATTTTCTCCATGCTAGCCTGTGAGCATGTTTCATCTTAGGCCAGTAACCATTACAGTTAATCTGTTTTCTTTGAGGTAAGAATGCAATTTGAACCATGGATAAATCATGAGTACATAGTGAAAACTGAAATGTGAAGGTCTTAGGTTGTATGTTTGGCTTTGTTTCTTATGCTTCCTGTGTGTGTGAGCAGCCCCCCCCCCCCCTTAAAAATAAGGCTGCTGGTGGATCTGGGGATAAATACTGGTGCAACTCAGTGCACGATGATGTACATATTTTTTTTAAAAAATTAAAGACATCACCCACATGTCATATGTGTTGCTTGTGAAGCCCTGGAAGCTTTCATTCAAAGTGTTTTATAACTGCATTTGGGCCATACAGAAAAACAATGTCCAGAAGATGATTTTGCATGTTTTTGTTTGCTTAGTTTTAATAAGAAATTTGTTCTGATTTGGATTTAACACAGAAATGTAATTTGGCCAAGGACATTTGTTAATCTTTGTGCCCCAATTTGAGGGAAGCCTGAACTTGGGAGTGGGGTAAGTCTACAAGAGAGGCACATCCAAGACAATAATGTTCTATAGAACGAAGTGTTGTGTAGCTTGCATGTGTAGCTTGCATGTGCAGTGTTTTGTTTGTTTGCCGCCTGGAGGGAGGAAAGGCAATTTGCCATTCAAGTAGGGATGGTGTCCTGGATGAATGACAAATTGTGAAGCTGAACAATAGGTTAAAATCCATTCTGTGTTTGTAATTGAGTATAGAATGCAAGGAACTGTGAAACTAGTTCGTAAACCCTTCAGACTTCTGTTTTTCAAGTATCAACCCAAACCCGCACATGGCATTCCCTTGAACGTCAAGAGTAGGGTTTGATATGGCATGGAATCAGCAGTGCTAGGAAAACCACATTCCAAACACATTGAGAGCCCTGATATTAACCTTTTAAAGCGATAAACAGCCTAACGTTTAAGTAAATGCCTTGTGGACCTGCCCAAGTGTTAAGATCAGGGGTAGGCAACCTTTTTGAGCCGGGGGCCAGGTTGCTGTCCCTCAGACAATTGGGGGGGCCAACGCACCATAAATAAATAAATAAATTTAAAAAATAAATTTAAATTTTTTTTAAAAATTACTTTTTTTTTAAATATGCATGCACACTCTCTCAGCCCCAGAAAAGTCATGGCAAACCCCCTGTGGAGATTTTGCCAAGAAAACCCCAAGAACAAGTAATAACAACAATAATCAATATCATCATGGCGGGCGGTGGCGGCAGGGGGGCAGCGGCGGCAGGACCGGCCTGGGGCCAGTCCAAAGGCCTCGGGGGCCGCATCTGGCCCCCAGGCCTTAGGTTGCCTACCCCTGGTTAAGATAGATAGTTACTAGAGGCTTTGTGCTTCTTGTGCGGATGTTGTGCCAGTGTTCCTGTAGTTGGAGCCTTCTTAGTGGTAACACTGCAGTCATGGTTTTCTTTCTCCAGGGAGTCCAACAGTCTCTCCTCTTCCTGATTTTTGGGCAAATGATAAAAACCTCCTAACTTAGGATGACATTTAAGATGGCCTTTATAGTGCTAGTTTTAATATTGCTTTGTTTTGTATGATTTGATTGTGTTGGTTTACTTTATGTAAACTGTTTGAAGGACCTTGTTAAAATTGCAGGATACAAATAACTTCAAAGTAAATAAAATGCCTCAAGAATGTTAGTACAGGCTTTGCATGTGTTTTAGTAGCTCTGTGGTTTCTGACATCTGAAAACAAACTTCAGGTCAAAACAGATATGATGGAGGCAGCTTGCTTATGGGAATGTTTCAAACATGCTCCAGCATATAATATATACTGCCATATAATTCATCCTATTTGCATAAAGAATTGGTGGCAGTCCAGGTCACAGACAACTGGCAGGCTGAATCACAAAGGCACTGTCTTGTGCAGAAGATGCGTGCCATGTATCTACCATCTACAAATAACTTCTAGAGCACTGGTCCCCAAACCTTTTTAGGCTACTGCCCCTTTTCCTCTTGAGTGACAAACCTAGTGCCCCCCATGCCTATTTCTTGGTATTAGGTCCATTGTTCTACTGGAGGGGGGGAGAGAAGAGAGAAAGTATCCTAAGCAAAGGAAGGAGCTGCTTTTGGATAGTTTTGCACATGAAGTAAATGAAATCCTGCTTGCCATACAACTCCACTGGGTGACTCTGGGCAAGTCACACTTTCCCAGCCCCACCCCAACTCTGCCTCCAGGCTGGCCCTTTGGGCTGGTCTGCAGAGGCCCTAACATGACTTATGGTTGAATCTGCACTGCAGAACTAATGCCGCCTGACACTGCTTTAACTGCCATGGCTCAACGCTATGGAATTCTGGAATTTTTAGTTTTTGTCACACCAGAGCTCCCTTAGGCTACATAGGTCACAAAACTACAAACCCCAGATTTCTATAGAATTGAGTCATGGCAGTTAAAGTAGTGTTGAACTGCATTATTTTTGTAATGCAAATTAAACATATGTCTCTGAATTGTAGCCACTTGGAAGAGAACTTAGCAAAGGCAGGTTTCTCCTGCTCCCACTTCTGTGAGGGAGAGGGAGGGCGAAAAGCTCCCAAACAGCTACAGGACTAAGTGGGACTCTAGGAATAATATCCAGGGGTAGCCATGCTGGCCAGCCCATACAGTAAAGAACAAAAACATCCCAAATCCACAAAACAGTGATACCTTTGTTGGCCAACCAAAATGCACAAAATAGATAAAGCAAGCTTTTGAAGCTCAGCTGGCTTCTTCATTGGGCAAAGGTGTTAAAAATCAAATAGGAGAAAGGTATGACTGTTTTGTGGATTTGGGATGTTATTGTTTGCAGTGTGGCCAACATAGCTACTCCTGGATATGCTTTCTAGATTTCAGGATACTGCATTTTAGACACAACAGGGAAATCCTAAACAAGAGGGAACAAAGGGCTGAGACTTAATTTCCCCCCCTGGTCTTTACCTCTAACAAAAGTCAAACATTGTATTTTGTTTTTTTAACGGGCCTGCATTTGATATGTTTTAAGCAGCAGTTAAAAGTTTTTTGAGATGCAACAACACGGAGACTTCTTGAGAAATTCAGTATTATCTGCCAAAGGAGGGGGGGGCAGGTATTTTCACACAGGAGAAAAGAAATGAGGTTTCTCATTGTGTTGCTAATGGACCTATTTGCAAATGTTATTTCCTGGACTTTACTGTTTGTCTTCCAGAGCCCATATGCCCCCCTTTTTTTTTCCAAACACACACACATTTCTATGGGGGAGGAAAGGGGAGCTCCAGCCCATTAGTGTGTAACTAAGAGGAAAGAGGGGCTCTGGACCTTAAGAAAGCCCCCCCCTTTCAAATACACACACAGACATATCTGTGTGGGTGTGGAAGGAAGGGCAGCTCCAGTCCCAAGCAAGCAGTAGGTTCCACCATATCACCACACATTTACCAGGACACAAAAAAAGCCTCCTCACTGCTCCAAGCCTGTGCTTGCCTCCTTTCCCTTTCCACCTCTGGGATCTGGGTCTGGCATGCCTGTGCAGTACCACCCAAAGCCTCAAGGGGGGAACTGGGTGAGATTTTCCCATGTTTTCATTCCTGCCTTCAGGAATCCGGGACATGCTGCTTTTCAAAGACTTCAGTCCAGGATTTTTACAGTTTTTCAGCAGCAATGGCAACCCTACTTGTAACCCCCATACCCACAATTTCCAGACGCGCCTTTTTTTCCTCTCAGCACTGATGCTCTTTTTTCCCCTCAGCACCGCCCTGAAGCTTTCCAACATCCCCAGGGGGCACTACCATCCACTTTGGGGACCAATGATCTAGAGCAGGGGTAGGCAACCTTTCCCCTTTAAGGGCCGAGGGACTTCAGCTCCCAGAAGCCTCAGCCATGTTGGCCAATAGTCCCATGTTGGCCAATAGCTCCTGGGATTCTGGGAGCTGAAGTCCCTCGGCCCTTAAAGGGGAAAGGTTGCCTACCCCTGATCTAGAGACAAACACTTGACCTGTTGTTGCACAGGTTTCCTCCTGTAAGTTAAATGAATGTTTCATATGATGGCTTTGTGTAGAGAAAACTTGTTAAACTTTTTTTTGTTATATTTGAAGTGAATATCCTAAACTATTTTGAATAAAAAGTTTCAGAAGCATTTAGGACAGGGGTAAGCAACCTTTCTCCTTTAAGGGCCGAGGGAATTCAGATCCCAGAATCCCAGGAGCTATTGGCCAACATGGGACTATTGGCCAACATGGCTGAGGCTTCTGGGAGCTGAAGTCCCTCGGCCCTTAAAGGGGAAAGGTTGCCTACCCCTGATTTAGGAATTAGGACAGAAAACTTATGTTTGGAAGGCATGTGACTTCTATACATATATGATTTAAAATATCTCTAAATTGGTGGGTTTACCAACCTTGATTCTAGTGAAATAATTATCGTTTAGAATCCTGACTTATTGGAAAAGCCAGTGCTCTGTATCTCAGACAGCTTTTAGAAATTGCATACTCATTTTCTTTTTGTGCTTTGTATACCATAAGAGCCTCTGTGTGTTACATTTATCTGTATTACTGCGCATAGTTCAATTAAAGTTAAAATTCATACTGACCCATTTTATATATTTCTGCATGGTGCTGTTTATAAACTCAATAAACATGATTTGAAATTTTGTTTACTGTAGTGTTGATTACTTCTGTTTCCAGTTCACCAGGTACTGTGCTGGGCAACAAGAGGAAGCACTTGCAAATAGGGTAGTGATTTCTGTGTACTGTACTTGATGTGGGAGTGTTGTCCTCCAAACACACAGAAACATTTGTTTGCAAATGAACTGATGAGAAGTAACCATAGCTATTGTTGTTCAGGAGGCACAGAACACTGAGAGTGTTGAGAGAAAAACAGGGATTTAATCTGGCAAAAAATCCACTAATAGTAATTTTGATTCCTTCTCCACTCCCTAAAGTGGAGGGCTGTAAGTCCCACCTCCTTCAGGATTGTTCTTCAAATCTTAATGACTTCTCCAAGGAGTCTTTGAACTCTAAAGGGGTCAGAATCAATAACAACTCATAGTATCTTGGAAGAAAGGATGAAACGGAGGATATGTGCCCATGAGGTGCATGTCACTGCTTGCCTATGATTACTCCCTCTCCCCTAAAAAACCCTTTCCCATATACTGGGAATGTGGGATAGGAACCACCTTGCCCGCACTTTGTAACCTGGGTTTGGGGGTGGGTGAGCAGTTTAGGTAATGTGAGATTTTCTTCTTGTTTTTCCAGTATGAACACAACATTCCAGCTATCTTCCTGCCTGCTTGGGCCCAAATCTTAACACTGTTAAAATGGCATTGTACTGTAGGAGTGGACTCTTCAACTTCACCTACAGTGAGCAAGAGGCTCCAGAGTTTAGTAAATGACTCACTGTTGTAACATCATGATGCTAGAATTCTCTAATCTTTTTTATTTAATATTCTGCATGTCGGATCTGGTTTTCTGATCTGGTGTCCCCATCCCAGTGTGGGTTACATGGGTTGCAACACTTTAAAACCATTTATCAGTTAGCATTTTTGTTGTCTGAATGAAGAATTTTTGTATTTCAGAAATAACAGTGATGTTTAACTACTTAGCAGCTTACACAAAATGCATTTACTTGCCTTAAAATAGCAAGTAAACGTTTATTAATAAGTCAAGATATTTCTCAACTCCCACTTTAATGACTGACATTCTGATTCCAAGCAGTTTTGCCTATCTTATACCTGTAGAACTCTGTTGGAAACCCAGACTAATACATTTCACTCAGTGACTCCTGTAATAGAGAAGAAATGAAAAGTATTGGGATCACTTGAGAGTTAAGGATTCATTACTTTAAATAAGACATTGTGGATTGATTGTGTGTTCTAGACGTTTTTGAATATGATTTGGTTGTACTTCATCAGTAATCATGTGGTTTAATATTTAGCAGTAGTTGACTCAATATCTATTCTAGTTTTGCTTTTTCTTGTTTAAAAAAACAGTACACTCGTCCCTCCACATTTGCGGCTTTGACTTTCGCGGCTTTGATTATTCACGGATTTTCTTACTATGCTCTCTAGGAATATTTAGGAGGTCCTCCAGTGCAACTCTGTGGTGAACTTTAAGCAAAAGTTGCAAGGAAGGACCTAGAGATTCTTAGAGAGAACACTCCACTAGGCATTTGTAGCTCCTCCAGCACAATTCTGTGGTCAATGTCTGGCAGATGTTGACCACAGAGTTGAACTGGAGGACCTAGAGATTCCTAGACAGGTGTTCTCTCAGGTAAAAACATAGTGTTTTTATTATTTGTGGTTTTTCCACATTCACAAGGGGTTCGGTTCCCCTAACCCCAGCAAATGGGGAGGGATGAGTGTAGTGCCATTTACAAGGTCCTAGATAAACTTGTCTGGAACAATCATACTTTATTTAGTACTTCACTAGTGCATGTCATTCCACTAGTTCAAAGGTGGTAATAAACTTAGGTTACTTATATTTTGCCAATCTGTTAAAGATAAAAACATTGGGAGGTGCACTAACTAAAGCAGTTTTGATTCCATAGTTCTAATATTAAGTTATATTTCCTTGACATTTTAACTGTTTCTTTAGCTTGGTCACTGCTTGTTCATATAATTAAGTATTTGCTTATTTATAGCTATGTCAAGATCCCAAATTGCTTTTTGATGTTTCTACATGCAGGGGTGGGGAAATTGCATCCTTCAGCTGTTATTGGACTGCAATATCAGTCAGCTCTAGTCAGCATAGATAATAGAGAGGAGTACCAGGAGTCACACTCCAGCAATATTTGGATTCTTGCACTTTGCTTGCATAGGTGGACAAAGTGCCCAATAAAGTTTAGAGACAAGGCATGCTAGAGTGTATACTTAATCTTGAAAGTTGTGTAGTCCCTGTACAGTTAATACAGTACAAAATGCAAACTGTCAAGAGAGTTGTACGGAAACATAGCTTTCATTGTGGCGTTATCTAAACGGTTCTGTGTGAATGAGAGAAGTTCTCACATGACTATGCGTTCCTGAGTTTACCTTTGCCACAGTCTGTTTGTAGTAGACTTGTATATTTCCTCTAGTCACAAAATACTTGGCACTGCTTAATTTAGGTTAGGTGAACAAGGTTTATTTTTCTATGTAAGATAGGAAGAAGTTGCTTTTGACAGAGGGTATTTCCTTATTAACAGGCCTTTTGTGCACATTGCCACATTGAAAATAGATGTGGACAGCTGAATTAGTCACAATACTATTTTCACCATGTTACCTATTACCTATTTCTTTTTCAGTGGACAGGCCAAAAGCCCAGCAAATTAGAACATCTAGTACCATAAGACGCACCTCTTCGTTGGACACAATAACAGGACCTTACCTCACAGGACAGTGGCCACGAGATCCCAACATACACTATCCTTCATGTATGAGAGATAAATCTACTCAGGTAGGTATAATAAATTAATTATTACTACTAAATTGTGGATTTTCTCAATATAAGTTTCTAAAAATGGGGGAGGGAAGGATTAGGATAGGAAACAAGAGTCAGAATATTCTTTGAAAGGGAACATAGCCCTTTTATCATAATCTTTCCAACTAGTTCACTGTTGCCTTTCTTATCCCTTCCTTTACCCATAGCTCTTTCTGTGACACAGCTGTCAAAACTTGGGCTCTTAGTTTCTCTGGGAGGACATTCATCTTTAGTTACTAGCCCATCCACCTCCCTTCTGATGCCTGGGATGGCTGTCCCAGGCATGGAAGGGGCCAGAGGGAGCTCGCCCAGCACGCAACAGCTCTGTTCCCCTGCCTTTGACTGGTTCTGGGAGCCAGTTAAAAGCAGGAGAAGGGAAGGGAAGGGAACAGGCATGCCCCTGCTCTGCTCTCTCCCCCCCCCCCCCGCTCTCTCCTGTCTTTAATTGGCTCTGGGAGCCAGTTAAAGGTATGAGAGGGCAACGGAAGGGAAAAGGCGTGCTCTTGCTCCGCCCTCTTCTGCCTTTAACTGGCTTCGGGAGCCAATTAAAGGGACAGGAGGGCAGGGGGAAGAGGCACTGGCATGCACTCTTCCTGACTGTTCCCTCTCTCCTGGGCTTTTTTTACCCCCACTGAGAAAAGCCCAAGAGGAGGGAGGAGAAGTGCATGCCAGCGGGCTTAACATTCGCAAATAATCAAAACCGTGAATGTTAAGTCTGCGAATACAAAGGGACAACTGTAGTTCAGCTTTAGTATGCTAATTAAAATAAAATTATATCAGACTGATAAAACACTCAATGAACATAGAGGTTCCAGCATGTAGCAATATAGGTCTGTAGAAGAGGGAAAGATTGATATATACACCACCTTTTCATATGGGTCAGTGCAGCAGGTGTCTTCCTTTTAAACTACCTAGAAGAAAGTTGTGCATGGATTTGAAGATAAAATTTATGATTTCAGATCTAATGGTTGTTGGTGAATTATTGATGTAATTTGTAGTGCCATTACATTTTCAAAAGTGCAGTCTTTTATAAATCTGGAGTTCCTCTAGTTTTTCCACTTCTGAATGTCCCAATAAAGCCTGAAATAAGGTTGATCCCCTCTTCCAATGTTCTGTTCTGCTTTAACATAAACATATAGACATAACATGTAACAATGGCCATTAAACCATTTGAAAATCAATATTTTAAAGGATTTAATGGTCATTGTTACATGTTCTTTTTTCAGACTGTCCTTACTGATGCGCTGATTTGACTCTACAGGAGCATCCTGCTGTTGATTGCCTGATATATTGACTTTATAGTAGCTCAGGGTAGGAGGACCTGAGAATAATACTGTGATATGGAATGGTTGCAGGCTTGCTAGATGTAGAATTTTAGGCACCCTGACAGCACCCTCAATGATTAAACTTTAAACTTCGAATCTGTTGTTTTACTCGATTTTGGGAATCACTGTAGCAGTAAAATGGCTGGAGGGAGCCCAAATTAATACTGTTTTCAAAATGAAATTATTACTTAAAATAGTCTGTTTTGCAAATAGTTGAAGGTCATTTTTTTATATAATTCACCTTGGATGACACCTCTGTTTTGGCATTACTTAATCAGCATTATATTGTTTTGAAAACAAGTAATGTGGTTTATATACTTCAGAGATGGGTTGGCCAGATGGCATCCTGAAACCAAGATGTGACTATGGACAGACTTATCTATTGTCAGAAGATAACACTGAACACATTTTAATTTAAAATGAAGTTTCAAAAATGCTTTTAACTGGAGTCAGTTGTAAGGAAAAGAATAATTTCTTTCTGAAAGTTGCACTGTGGTCTTACAAAGTATATGTCACAATACATCTATTAGTGTCCGAGATGCCATGAAACACTTATCAAGAAAAATGATCTCACATGTCTGTACATGTGATCTTTTGAGGGAAGCATTTATTCATCGTTTATTCATCAGTTTTTAATAGTGTCAAGTGTAAGAGATGTCATTATTAAGTGGGATCACTTTAGTTGATGAATATTTGTTACTTTACTTTGAAAAATGTGCAAGGTGGCCAGCAAATCCATATTAGCAAATAACCAATCCATGTAATGTACTAACAGTAAATCTGTGTAAATGCCAGTTATGTACAAATGAAAATAAAAAGGAAACCTATTGAAACTTAAAAGCACAGATTAAAACCAAATGATGAAAAATACATTAGAACAGGATGTCAAATGCATGTTTAAATAAAAAGGTGTTTTTCTCTGGTGATGATTAGGTCATTATATGGCACAATGTATGTCTGTGACTTGTTTATTCCCAATTAAGAGTTAAGGTACTGAATCAATGGGATTTATATATTCCAGTATTCCAGTTCATGCTATGATAAGAAACTAAGGGCTAATGCCTTTTTATTTGAAACACTATATACCACAGTCCTGGTACATAAGGTTAGTTTGGAGGGCAATCAGGATATTGTGCTGGTATGTGACCTGAGTTGTATAACTGCAATAACTTCACAATTCTTCAAGATACCATGTCCTTGTTTATTTTAGAAGCCAATTTTCTTCTAAGGCACACAATTCTATTTTGGTATACTTTTTGTGGGTCGTACATTTACATGTTGAAGCGTTTGTTTCTTCCATTGTTTGTGAAGACTAGAAATGCATAAAAATAACTTGTTCTAAACCCTGTCAACTCCAGAACTGGGAGCAGGGTAAAGATAATATTTAGCGTATTACACTCCTGCCTTCAATGTAGCTCCTGACTTCAGTGAGCTGCCTTGTAGAACTGGGATGGGAAACCTCCCTATATTTTAATCTACAACTCTCATTTACCCAGCTGTGGTAAGGGAGGGTAGAATTTGTAGTCCAGAACATCTAGGAGTTGAAAGGTTTATCATCCCTGTAATAAAGTGCTTGAATTTTAAGGATACTTTGTACTGTCTCCTCCCCCTTAACAAGTATAGGTCAGCAGATTGGTAGTAATGTTTTACTTATAGTACATTATGAGCTGTAAAATAAATCAGGTTATCTAAAAAATTCCCTTCCCCTTCTAATACATTGAAGGGGCTAAGTTCTACTAATTACACTATTCAGTTCTGGCAGTAGCTCTTTTGTACATGATTACAACAACCCAACATCAGTGTGGTGGTTTTGTGTATCTACATGTAGGCAACAAGAAGCGGAACTCCATCCTTGAAGCATGCAGCTCCTTCATGTGAACTTTTGTGGACTCTTACCTAGTTTCTGTGACTGTTTAGTAATGATGCAGCTGCAAGATTGCAGGGATGGACCTGATAACTCTGTTAGTTGTACAAGCAAGGTCCAAACTGATTTCAAAAAAAGGATGGCATAAGAGGAATTTCTGGCAATGTACTAGCCTGTGCAAGTACTTTTAGTGCCATAAGGAGCTAGGAAAGCACAATAAACAGTAAACAGTCATTAAATATTGTAGACTGTATATTGCAGCCAGAGAAGCAGCCCAAGTGAGACTGAAAAGTGTTTGAATATTAGTACAGTAAAATCTTAATTTCTGGCCATCAAATGAGTTGATGTGCTTTTTCTATCTTTCATATACTGTATGGTGTGTTTTTTTAAACACACACACATAGAACAGCTTTTAAGTAATTGTT